>CM035110.1:50317609-51041080 GCA_020205505.1 Panax japonicus
GAAGAGAAATTTAGAACTACAGTTATGATTATGAGTTATTCACATGATTGTGGACATGAACTGTTAATTGATGTTACAGGGATAAAACATTGTTGGTGGACTTTTAACATGGAGGAGATAATAGACTTTATGGTCTATTTGACTCGTCTAATGGATTGCTCGTTCCGCTGCAACTATGGTTGAAAAATTTTATCATCTACCATATGTTCTAAATCTCTGATTTATTACTGATGAAGGCTATTGATAATTTAATTATCTTTAGTCATGATATTCTTTACTGAGCTATTTGTGTTTACCCTTTTGCTTCACAATTCCTTTCAGGTAATAAGAGTGTAGCTGGGTCGAGCGGGGATAACAGGGGAATAGAACGGTGGTCTATAGCTGTTGAGGTTCTTCCTAAATAGTATGGAAATAATTGTATTGAGTACCTAAGATGTGTGTGTTGTATATTATACGTCACTTAATAATTGATTTTGGTGAACAACAATAGGGTGAGGCGAACCCAACGATGGAAGGGTGTTTTGCCACTATCATACAAGATGTCTAATGACATACAAACTCGTGATATCATAAGACAGGGTTATGCGCATCCTCTTGCTGAGTATATCTACGAGCACTACCTATATGATCTTGGAGTTGGGTTGAAACATAATGTTCAATCGCAGACGATGGAGATAGTTATATGTCAAGAGAAGACTCACCATTGGAAGGAACGTGATAGTAATCTTCTCATTTTTCTTTGGGGTCTATTGGATCAACCAAGGATAATTCTCTGGACATATGATATGTATCATAACTTAGATTCATAGCCTCCTATGTACGAAGGTTTTCTTAAGCACTTCCCAAAGATTTTAATTTCTAAAACAGTTATTGACTGTACGTTTATGTAATGTATCAATGTGAGGTGTTGTCCATAGTTGGGACATGAGTCACAGTTGGTATTAAAACTCACAGTATATGTGGTGTTGTATTTTGCACGACAATTGTAGTAATAAAGTTGTAGTTATTTTCTGTACCATGTATTTGGCGACTCAGAATGGGTTGGATGGATTAGACCTATTTTGATGGCGTCACAAATAGCAAGTCATTCTTGATTTGGAAACATAATTGATACTGGTGATTCTTCATTCAACCCTGCAATATTTGTCTTCTAATAGAGAAATTATATATACTCGTAGTAAAATTAAAAAAAAATGATGATTATTTGATACGGTTTCGATTTTATGCGTGCGATTTTGACTAGTAACCAAACTGAAACTGTAAATTTGATTTTTCAACCCACCTAAAACCGTCATATACGTCACAACTGTTGATACGATTTTAATTAATGCTGACAAACCCACCTACCTAAAGTAGGTTGTTGTACTGGGGGCGGGCAAAGTGCACTTGGTTAGGTTATTAGAACCCAAGTCAGTAATGAATCCACATTTTAACCTTGTTTGAACTATTATATAAAAAAGGATAAATTGGGTATATTCAGCGGCGAAGTCAGAAAATTATTTTAGTTGACCCCACACTTACATGTAACTTCGTCCCTGGGTATATTATTTTAACCTTGGTTAGTTGACGTTTTAGAGAAATTTTTTTGTCCCTTAATATATGTCGTTTTAGAATTTCAAGTAAGCATTAATTGCTTAGTTTCCAATATTACCCCAAATATTAAATATAATTTTGGTTCTCACAATTTTTGTCCAATAAATAACAATCTATATTTCCAATACAAAGGCAATATAGACATTTAATGTTATATTTAATGATATATAATTATTTTCTTAATATTTGTGCACAACTCTAAAAAGTCTTATATTAAAAGACGGATGAAATATTTAATACTTAGATAATATTGAAAACTAAATAATACTTATTTAAAATTTTCAAACGACTTATATTAATTAAGAGACAAAAATATTTTTTTTAAACAATTTATATTAAAAAACGGATAGAATATGGTTTCACACTAATAGTTTGGTAGACATTTATTATTTTATTTAAAATTATTTGCAGCAGTTTAGAAAACTTCAGAAACTTATACAA
This sequence comes from Panax japonicus, assembly GCA_020205505.1. NCBI lineage: Eukaryota > Viridiplantae > Streptophyta > Magnoliopsida > Apiales > Araliaceae > Panax > Panax japonicus. Next base: position 50,319,644 of record CM035110.1, read on the forward strand.
CTCAATAAAATGATACATGTTGGGAAACATCCTTGTTCCCTAAAATATTAAATTTTTTTTAATTATTTTAAAAAAATGCAAAAAAAAATATCTGTATTTTAAGAAAGTTCGAGAATTCGGATAGGAAACAGACATATATATATATATATATATATATATATACAGACAGGATCAGGTAAGGGAGTCCGCATTTTGTTAAAATGCGGACTTTTTTTTTTTTTGATTTTTTTTGGTTTTTTTTTTAAAACAACTAAAAAAAAATATTTAATATTTTATGGAACTGAAATTTTTCCATAATATAATGTTTTGGGCATGTTTTAAATACCTATACCAAAAAGTGGTGGTACAGTCTGCCCAGACTGTACATACATATGTTTGTTATACGTACCCAAATCACATCCAAAACACTGTATTATGAAAAAATTTCAAATCCATAATTTTTTATTTATTTTTTTTAGTTGTTTTAAAAAAAAAAAAGCAAAAAAATAAAATAAAAATAAAGGTCCGTATTTTGATCAGGTGCGGGAGCCCGCACCTGATCCGCTCCCTGTATATATATTGCTCGTTGACATTTTTTAAATAGATGAAAACTCATATCCCACATAAAGTAGGAGCATGCACTAAAAACAATATCATTAACCCTTTGAAAGTACACTACTATACATAGCATGTCACATGCTAAGTGGAAAGTTCCATACTCCACCATCTGAGTGTTTCACGAGTTGCCTCTGCAAATTCCCACTAGTTGCATTTTCTTTAGCACTTTATCCTTAAATTATTCTTTAGCACTTTTATTTTTGTCACTCTGCCACACCAAAAAATCGTGCAATAATTCATAACATAGAAAAGGTGTTGAGGTCATTACCTAAAAAAGGGAAAAAGTAATAAACAAAATTGGAAATAAAAATAAAAATATGCATGCTCTATGGATTGACTTCTTTCTAGGCCGAAATAATTATTAAAAGCACCATGCGGCCACTAGAATACATATTCTTTCTAAAATAATTAAGAGCCATGTTTGGAACTTAGAAATCGTGTAGGTGTAGGTAGAAGGTAGATTTTTTTTTACTATATGTAAGAATACAAATTTGTCTTAATTTACATATATTTAATTATTTATACTTCTAAAAAAGTAGAATTATAATCTCCAAATTTCCCAGGTGGTTTTTTACTTGTTTTCATCAAAAAGATGCGAATTAATGTATGATAGAGTTGAAAGGAGTAAGCGTTCTAATCAGCCAAGCGCGCTAAATTTTGCACAGAAATAAAGTCGCATCAAAAATTTGACGATTTGGACCACAGAAGATATCTCCAATGTGAGAATAAGTATATGCTGATTAAGGTTTAACAATAGAGGCTTAATGCTCTAGTGCTATATAAAATAATAATAATGAGTGTGTACCTTAAAATAAGGGTAAAATCATGTATTTATAGTGATTTCACCACCTCAATAGAGTCCCTCTTCATATAGAATTAGAAATCCTTATTAGGTATAATTCCTTAATGGGATCAAATATATTTCCCTTATGGAAAGGAAGCCGATTTATAACCTGACACTTTCCTTAGGGATTAAAAACCAATTATAATTAGGAATCTTTAACTCCTTAAAATACTCAACTACCAAAAACAAAAAGGCTCATACGCAGGTTAAAACAACCCCACTTGGACTCATTTATAGTGATCTCATTTTGCTTGGTATATTGGTAATTTTTGGGTTTATTCCTATTATTTTTGATGAATTTTGTTCTATGTGCAGGAAAATGGGTTGAAGACGTCTAAGAGCCAACTATTAAAGAAATTACAAGATTTGTTACATTCTGCTCACCTGACGCGGGGCACGCCATGGTTGCAAAGGAGGTGGCACGAGGCGCGGTGCACTGATATGGTAAACTGCTGTAACAGCGCGGGTCGCGCTGCATAAAGAAGGGACCTGACGCGGGGCGCACCGGTCGGACGGGTCAACTGCAGATTTCGTTTATTATGTATGGAAGTTGAGTTTTAAGTGGATTAATGATTTCCTTATGTAATAGAGTTAAGTTAGGAGTATTAAGAGGTAGTTATTCCTTAGTTTTGGGGATTCTTGGGACTGATAAACATTTGGGTACAAAAAGGAGTTTAGCTTTAATTAAAATTTTGAAGAGGCTTGGATTGGGTAACTTTGGTTTGGATTGAGATTGTATTTGGTTCAACTATGAAAATAGCTTATGTCAATTAGAAGAGACACAATTGAGAATCTGACAATCAATTACACTTTTGGGGAGCCTTAATTGAGAGAAGAACATCGGAGGAGCAAAGCGAGGAAGGAGATTTCACGAAGATTGCAGAATTGAAGGCAAAGAAGGGTGGTGTATTACTATTCTTTTTCTTAAATTCAATTCTTGTAATTTGGATGATGAATTCTTTACTTTATTCAGTTTTTAATTCATTGATTATGAACTAAATTACTTTTTAGGTTTTAATGGATCTTTAGTGTTGAACAATGATGGTCATGCCATAATTTTAGTTTAATAATACTATCAATTCAGTTTTTCTATTGTGATTTATACTTAATTTATGAATTGCTTGATCACCATTTTTATGTGGATTTGTATGGACTCGAGAGATGATGTGTGAATCTAGACCTAATCACAATAACATGTGTTCTTGAATTCTGTGTTTTGATGGAATCTTGATGAATGTTTAGGATAGCGATATACCTAACATCGCATGTAATCGTTTGAAGAACTTGTAATTTAAATCTTATTTTATTTTAATTCACATAGAGATATAGTGAATTAGTTAATTAGGTTGTTTTGTTCAATTCTATCAATTTGTGGATTTAAGTTATTACGGTGTTAGTGCATCGATAGATGGCTAATTCTACTTAAATGTTCTAGATTAATAAACTGAGATAATAAGTTAAACTGGAAAAAGGTGTGATAATCAGCGTGATACTTAAAGTGAAATTATAAGCCTAATTCTCCATTATCTGATTAAAATTACGGTTAATAATTTGTGTTGATTTACTTTGATTTTTAATTTAGTAGTTTTTATTAATTATAATAATTAATTCTAATAGTTTAATAAAATTGGAATAATATAAAACTGGTAATTGTTAGATTAAATTTCATACTAGTCTTTGTGGGAACGATACTCTATTTATCATTATATTACTTGTTGACCACGTACACTTGCATGTGAGCGTATCTAGAATTTACCTAACAAGTTTTTGGCGTCGTTGCTGGGGACTAGTTCTGATTTTAGTATTTTTAAATATCAGTTTAATTAGTTCAGTTTTACTTAAACAAATTTTCTTTTTGTTTTGTTCTTACTTGTTGCAGGTTTTCTGACTTAGTGTATGCAAACTCGGTCCTAAATGCCAGACTTTCTTCCTTTCGAGGACAACATCGAGAAAAGGTTTCAAAGGCTCAGTTTGTGGATTAAGGATACTAAGGAGAACTTCGTTAAACAGGAAGAAGCAATGGCTGCAGAAGATCAGAAAGCGTTGAGGGATTATGTTACTCCTAGAGTTACTGAGATTCAGTCAAGCATCACCAGGCCTGCGATAGCTGTAAATAATTTTGAGATCAAGCCTGGAACGATACAAATGATACAGAACTCAGTGAAGTTTGGGGGATTAACCAACAACGATCCGAATGAACACTTAGTCAGCTTTCTGGAAATTTATGACACTTTCAGATACAATGGGGTGTCAGATGATGTAGTCAGACTTCGCTTGTTTCCGTTCACACTGCGGGACAAGGTGAAAAATTGGTTACAGTCACTACCGCCAGGGTTGATTACAACATGGAACGACCATGCTCAGAAATTTTTGGCTAAGTTTTTCCCACCGGTAAAGACTGCAAAGATGAGGAACGAGATTACTTTATTTGAGCAGCAACATGAGGAGTGTGACGCCCCCAAAATAGGTCCATACAATCCATTCTGAGTCACCAAATACATGGTATATAATTCAAATATAAACTTAATTTACACAATTATTAATTGTAGTGCAGAATACGACAAAGCATAAGTTGAGTGTTTTAACATGAATATTGTCTCGTAGACAATTTCCAAACTCAAATGGTGTCGTCATTACAATTATTATCACACTATTTTATAGAATAGTGAGGACTACTATAGTCACCATCTTGGACCATCACTCCATTCCCCGACTAGTCCCAACTATATTCTCATTTCCTGAAGAGAACAATGAAAGAAAAGGGTAAGCTCAACTAGCCCAGTAAATAATATTATGACTAAGATAATGTTGAATAAATATAATTATCCTTAGTCTTCAACAGTATAAAACTGATATAATACAATAGAAAAAAAGTTTAACCACAGCGGAATAAGCAATCCATTAGAAGAGTCAAGTAGAGCATGATGTCTACTATCTTCTATGATCTAAAAGTTCATCATCAATATTTTATTTCTGTAACACATCTCAATAAATAATTCACATCACTGAATTATCCATGCACTACGGGCCAATGATATTCGTTAAATAACTGTCCATCAATGCACTACGGGCCAATGAGGACTTTTACCACATTATTTGTAATATTACAGGTCATTATTATACTGATACATAATTCCTGGTCATAATCATACCAATCAACATTTTATCTATGCACTACGGGCCAAAGATGACTTTCACCACAATATAAGCATGAAGATGATGACAATGATATAAGAAAGCAATCAAGTGAGATTAAGGATAAATATTAAAGATTTATAATTCAATTTATCCAGAGTTTAAGAATGTCCAAATTGTCAACATGATAACTATTTTGTGGAGTAAAATTCAAGAATAATATTCATGTATCAAAAATAATTTGGACAGAAAAGAAATCAATTTTTATCATGAATAGTACCCTGTGAATAGTACTTCGTGAATAGTACCTCGTGAATAGTACTGTATGAATAGAACTGCATGTATGAATAGTGCCGCATGTATGAATAGTACCTATGAATAGTACTCCAGCATGAAAAGCTTAAAATTTAATAAGAAAATTCAGAAAAATATTTCTATGAAACGATACTAGATGAAGCGCAAAATTCAAAGATATTCTACTAATTTTAAGGAGTATAGAAGTTATACTTATCAAAATAAGTATAGAATTAGGAATATGAAACGAAATAATATTAATTATATACTACAAAGTATGGAAAAAATATTATTTCTTATGAATATTGAACAAAATAATATCTTTTACCTTAGTAGGAGAGTAATTCCGACTGGTATAACAGAGATATTCTTGAAGAAAACTTGCACTATTTGTTACACTCAAAGTTTCCATAAACTAAAAAAAATGCTCAATATTATAGAAGAATAATTCTCTGATTCTGGTGTGATTTTTATTTCTAAACTAAGCATCCTATTTATAGGAGAATGGCAGGATACTATTTAAGAAAATAATCACGGACTGCACAGGAAAATATTCATGGGCGCAGTCACAGGAAATTTGACGAATTTTCTGATTTCACTATACAATACTATGCAACACTATGCAGTACTATGCAACACTATACAACACTATGCAACACTATGCAGTACTATGCAACACTATGCATTATAAAACAAAAATTGAGATAACTTTCTACCGATAATTTTGAAAAATGAGTAAGTGAGGGTCCATGTAATAAGCCATATTTATAATAAATACTTCATGAAAAACCCCTTTATTTATCACAAATCACTTGACTAAACACATTTTTAATCTTTTATCATTAATATTATAACTTACAATATTAACAACCAAATCATTCCCAGGAAAGAGGGGGCTTTCTGATAAGGACTTCTCCTTATTTGCGCGCAATTAGATGACCTAACCCCTTTCCTCTACAGAACTTTCTAGACATTGTCAATAATGCAAATAATAATATGAATAACTTTTTCGTCTCAATTATTGATTTAATAATATAAAATATTGTGCAAATGATACTGTGACAATAGTTGAATCAATAATATGAGATACTATGCAGTAACTATTGTGGCAATAATTGAATAAAATAGAGTGACTTCTCACGTAAACATCAATAATCAGAGATACTGTACAATACCGTGTGCTACTGTGCAACCACGCGTATTACTGTACTTTTATCATTGGATATTTCAATAGTTAACGGTAAAAGTTTTGCCGTTATTTTTATAAAAAAGTTATTTCTGTCATTTTCTATATCTGACAGTAATTCTGTTGTGGGGTCCACCAATGATTGCGCTATCGTACGGATATTCCCTGACAAAGAGAATATTCCTCGACCAAACGAAAATTTTATGACAACTTGCTTACTTTGTAAAATTTATAAATATTACCCACAACTATAATATTATATCAAATCCACACTTTATTATTCAAAATAACATTTAGAGAAAATTAAATCTTTATTCATAAAAGTTGGGGTCTTACAACCTCCCATTCTTATGAAATTTCATCATCGAAATTGATGTACGTACCTGGTATGTCGAAGAGGTGAGGATACCTTAATTTTATTTTAGATTCTAACTCCCAAGTCATTTCCTCAATATCGTGGGTTTTCCATAAAACTTTGACTTGAGGTATAAAGAGCGTAGAATATGTTCCTTCTTATCCAAGATTTTAACAGATACCTCTTCATACATTAAATCTTTCGCTATTTCATCTGGTTCTAACTCAATAATGTGGTTTGGGTATTCCACATATTTACGTAACATAAATATGTGAAAAATGTTATGAACACGAGACATACTTGGCGGTATGGCGAGTCTATATGTCACAGTTTCTACCCGGTCGACGATTTCAAATGGGTCAATGAATCGAGGATTGAGCTTTTCCCTCTTTTTAAATTTTATAACTCCTTTCCATGGAGCAACACGTAACAACATATGATATCCAACATTGAATTCCACGTCCCTTCGATGAAGATCATCATAACTCTTTTGTCGATCTTGTGAGGTTTGTATACGTTGCCGGATCATTTGAATATTTTTCGTAGTCACACATACCAATTCTGGTCCCAACAATGTTGTTTTACCCACCTCATCCCAACATACTAGAGAACGACACTTTTGTCCATACAACGCCTCGAATGGAGCTATGCCTATACTTGCTTGATAACTGTTGTTGTAGGAGAATTCCACTAATGACAAGTACTTATCCCAACTTCCTTTGAAGTCTAGGACACAGAGTCTTAATAGATCTTCAAGAGTTTTAATAGTCCTCTCCGACTGCCCGTCCGTCTGAAGATGATATGCCGAACTGAATCGTAAATTTGTGCCCATAGCTTTCTGCAAACTAACCCAAAATTGTGAATTGAATATTGGGTCTCGATCAGAAACTATGGATACTTGCATACCATGCAGTTTTAGAATCTCATTTATGTATATACTGTGATGCCCCTAAAATAGGTATACATCACCCATCTTGAGTCGCCAAATACATGGTACAAAATTCAAATACAACTTAATAATACAACTGTCGTGTAAAATACGACAAAACATAAACTGAGAGTTTTAAAACGAATATTTTCTTCTAGACAGTATTCAACTCAAATGGAGTTCTCAATATATTTATTATCACACTATTTCATAGAATAGTGAGGACTACTACTGCTATCATCTGGACCGTCACTCCATTCCCCGACTAGTCCTGGTTACGTTCTCATTTCCTGAAGAGGACAATGAAAGTAAAAGGGTGAGCTCAACTAGCCCAGTAAGAAATATTATGACTAATAAAATATAACAAACATCAAGTTTAACTGCAGCGGAACAAGCAATCCATTAGAAGAGTCAAGTAGAGAATAAAATCTACTATCTTCTATGATTTAAAGGTTTTTCATCACTTTTATCGCTGAGACTCAACTTAATAAATAATCCATATCATCGAATCACCCCTGCACTACGGTCAAGGATATTCTTTAGTATCACAACCATAAATTATCCATGCACTACGGGCCAAGGATATTCGTGTATTCATCAATGGTCATAATCATGCCAACAACTGTCCATCAATGCAATACGGGCCAATGAGGACTTTTACCACATCATTTGTAACATTACGGTCATTATTATACCGAATAATCCCTGGTCATAATCATACCAAGTCCATCTATGCACTACAGGCCACAGATGACTTTCAACATAATATAAACATGAGGATGATGACAATGATATAAGAATTCAATAAAAAAAGTTCAAGGATAATTTTTTTTAAAGATTTATAATTTAATTTATCCAGAAATCAATAACGTCCAAACTGTCAACATGATACTGCTTTGTGGAGTAAAATTCAAGAATAATATTGTATCAAAAATAATTTGGACCGAAAACGAATTAATTTTTATCATGAATAGTACTCCGGGTGAATAGTACTCGAGTGAATAGTACCCCATGAATAGTACTTTGAGAATAGTAACCCCGTGAATAGTACTCCGGTATGAAAAAATTAAAACTTATCAAGAATGCTCAGAATAATATTTCCATGAAAAGGTACTGGATGAAGCGTAAATATCAAGGATATTCTACTAATTTCATGGATTTTAGAAGCCAAAACTTTAACAAACGAGTATAGAATTTGAAATCTGAAATGAAATAATATTACTTACATACTACAGAGTATGGAAGAAAATATTATTTCAAGCGAATATTGAACAAAAATAACATCTCTTACCTTGAAAAGAAGAGTACTCCAACTGGTATAGCAGAGATATTCTTGAAAAAAACTTTGACTATTTTCTACGCTCAAAGCTTTCTAAAACTCAAAAGAAATACGCTCAAGATTATAGAAGAAGAACTCTCTAATTCTGGTGTGATTTTCAATTCTAACCTAAGTGCCTATTTATAGGAAAATGCTAGAACGTCATAGGAGACTAATTTAATAAAATAATATATTTTCTAAAATTAAAGCACGCCACTTTGAACAAACTTCAACCACCACAGTGGGCCCCATCCAAAATCAGCACATATTTTCCATACCAACCAAAAGTGGGTCCTACCCGTTTTTAATAAAAATTATTTTATTTTTTGAAACTTCAATAATTCATAATAAATAGCCATTTTATCAGAAAAATACGGATTTTATGTCCATTTCACACGAAATAAAATTCTCTACAACTTTGTAGCTTTAAGTTTTTCCAAATTCCAAACATAAAATATCCGAAATTCACAAACGGATGATTTTCAACACCTCTTAAAATTTATAACAAATCATACGCTAATTTTTAACGGTTAAAAATTTGTGGATATATACTCAACTTATATATGTATAACATATTCAAAAATCACAACGATCCAACGGTCGGATCAAAATTATCACTCACGCAATAGAGCTTTAAGTACACCGATTTGATTTTTTAATACCTCCAATCCGATAAAATACCGATAAAATACCTCAACATTAATTCCTCCATTTATAACCACATAAAATAAATATTTTCCTATCCATCATTTATGTCCACATAAAATAAATATTTTCTTATCATATAAATTAATAATTAATTATTCATAAATAATATTATAAAATCACAATAATGACAACCAGGCTGTTTTCAGGAAAGAGGGGGCTTTTCGATAAGAATTTCTCCTTACTGGCGCTGTAATAACCGTGAATTTTAAGTCATTATATATGTATGTACATTATTGATATTTAAAGCTTTATGTTATATAGTGATTTAATATGTGACAACCTATGTGAAGTGTTGCATGGATCAATAAACATATATACTATAGTTATGGATATATACATTTATAGATTTCATTAAAAATGAAAGCTTCGTAACCTAATTATACATTAGGTGAGACAATTAAATAACCTAAGGGTTATGGTAATAAGGAAATGTTAGTATTTAATATGTATATTAACTTAAGTGGATAATCTTGTTATTTCAAGTGACTAATAATTTTAAACCTATTTCTAGTAAACCTAATTAGGTTATGAGCTAAAGTCACATGTATGAGTAATTAAATTTTTTACGATTGGGAATGGAAACCCTAAATAAAAAATTTGGGTAACATATATTAAAATTGTTAGACTATGTTTATTACATGGCCCAAAACAATTAAAGGAGAAGCCCAAAAGAAATAAAATGCAAGCCCAAACTTAGTCCACTTATTAAGGGTATTTTAGACCTTTGATTTATCTAATTTATGCATTAGAATAAAGGCTAAATGAAGGAATTAGTGGGCATATATATAGCTGGCCACATTAGCCTTTTAAGGCAAGAATATTAAGCTAATCAAGTTCCATAAGTAGAAGTCTTACACACAAAGACAAGTGTGTCATGCTCCCATTGGTAGAAAGCTTAATTAGCAACCTTAATGGCATGATTAGGCCTGATTAGGAAGGGATAAGGCTAACCCTTTTGTCCAAGGGGCAAAAGAAACATGGAGAATATTAACATTCCACTCCAATTCACTAACATAATATCTATCTCATTTCATTTGACTCCTCCACCATTCTTCTTCTTCCTCTTCTTCTTCTTCTTCTATTTTCTCCCAACTCATCAAAACACAAAGCTTAACTAGAGAGAGAGAAGAAAATTTTAGATTCTAGAGAGGGAGAGGAGTTTATTGTTCATGCATCCTAAATTTATAACCTTCTTTGGAAGAACAAGAAGGATAACAAAGAAAACTAGGTGAGGTTCTCTTCTATTCTTTTTCTTATTCTTCTTCTATTTTGGTTTTTACCTCAACATATATGGGGGTTATGGTCTAATACTCAAAGTAACCTAGTTCTACATGTTTCATGTGTAGGACTAAGTATCTTGTGTATTAGAATATAGATTTAGAGAAAGGAAATGAGCATATGTTCTCCAAGGGGTGAATTAAACACTTATTTTTTTTCTACTAAATCTTATGTAACTCAAGTATTACAACTTGGATTTGTGATCCGTCAAAGGGGGGTGCTAGATACATGAGTTATCTAGTAAACCCAAGTGGTAGAACACAAATCTAGCAGGTATTGAAGCCATGGGGGCAGTTTTCCCCAAAACAGTCCACAAGAGAAGTAAAGTTTTAAAACCCTAAAAAAGCTATTGTCCCCATTTTTCTTAAGGTTGTTTCAGATAGTTTCAAGTATCTGGAAAAAATCACAAAGGTACCTTAAGAAGTTATCTACGTGTAGGAAAAAGAACGGACACGTTTCGATTTATAGGTTGTGCGTAATGACGATTTTCGTAAAGGACTCCTAAATATTAACACCCGAATTTCTCAAAGTGTATACACGGGAAAAATCCGAAACTTTTACAGTATGTTCATATATGTTATGAGAGTATATCCTGAAAGTTTCAGAATCTTCTGAGAAAAACTCGATTTATGAAAAATGAAGCAAGATCCGAGTGATTTCGGCACTTTAAAATTAGTAAATTACTTTCTAAAATTCCAAAAATATTTGGGGATCATTATTGGGTCATATACTATCCAAAGCCAGAAAAGATGAATTTTTGGAATCAGTTTGGTATTTTTCCTAAAAATGATGAAGTTATGAATAAAAGGAAATAAATAGTTAAATGATATCTTAAATAAGAAAAATATGATTTTAATGCTTGAATACTCCTAATATATAATATTATGACTATTTCAGGACATTTTGGTAATTTATAATAAGAAATATTATTTATGACCTTTTATGGATATTAAATAAGTGGTTTTATAAAGGGTGAACAATTAGAATAAATTATTTATTGATCTAATAAATTATTAAAATGCTATTATGATATTAATAATATTAGAATATGATATTGTTAAGTAAATAAAAATATTAAGATTAAAACTTCATTAAAATATTATTAAATGGTTAATAATATTTGATTTAAGCATTAATAAATGATTAAAGTATTATTAAATGATTAATAATATTAGATTAAAATATTAATCTTAGATTAAAATATTATTAAAAGAGTAATAATATTAAATTAAAGTATTATTAGATGATTAAAATATTATTAAATAAATAATAATATTCGAGATTAAATAAAATGTTATTAAAAATGTAATAACATTAGTAAAGGAATAAAATATTATTAAATAATTAATAATATTAGTAAATGAATAAAATATTAATACTATTGGTAAATGAATAAAAGTATTATTAATTGATTAATGATACTAAAGCATAAGTAAGATATTATTAAAGTAATAATATTAATGCATGATTAAAATATTATTAAGAGGATTAATAATATTAGTAATGTATTAAAATATTATTAAGATGTTAATAATATTAGTAAGCGAATAAAAGTATTATTAGTGAACTAATAATACTAAGAGGTGAATTAAATATTATCAAGATTAATAATATTAAGTGAATTAAAGGTATTTGTTATTTAATAGTAACATTAGCGAGGCATGATAATATTTCTAAGAACTAAATGTAATATATAATATCTATGCGATTACATTATCTAATGTTATGCTATGACTAATTGAAAGATTAACTATAGGTCTCTCAAAGGAAGATAATTAAACTGCCTAGCGGATAAAATTTAATTGCGTAGCCGTAACCTACAAACGAGACAAGTTTTCTAACTCAAGCTCAAGTTATTATTTTCAAAACATGTTAGTGAATAATTATTGATGATTATTCACATCTATAATGATTATTGAAATTCGCACTTTGTGCAATTGAATTTCTGTTCTATTATTATTGAATTGTGAATTAAATTAAAGTTCATTCATTCATGAACTGTTTATGAGATAGATCTATGCTAATTATATCAGCTAGATCAAGCATGTTTAAATTTGTTAAATCAGATGTGTTTTAAAAAGCTGTTCTTATTAAATTGATATGATAAGAACTCTTAACTGAGAAAAAGATGAATTTGATTAAGGCATGATATCGATGCTGGATTATTAAGTGTTTAAGCATAAATCATGGGGTATGAAAGGCTGATCCCCTTAAATTCCAAAACTTATTAAGAGGTCCAATTTAAATGACTGAGAACCTTGGCAAATGTTCATGGTTATTTCAAAACCACTCAGTACACGTTATTCAATTATTCGAATATTCAATTGTTGATTATTAATTCATGTTCCTTCACAATCTTATACTATTGTTGAACATTGAAAGCAAAACTTCTTTCTAGTCATGATATATCTCCCTTGTATATCTCCCTTGTTCATGGTTATTTCAAAACCACTCAGTACACGTTATTCAATTATTCGAATATTCAATTGTTGATTATTAATTCATGTTCCTTCACAATCTTATACTATTGTTGAACATTGAAAGCAAAACTTGCTAAACAAATTAGTTGCTTACCCTTGCTATATCATGACATTTATTTTAGTTAAGCCTGAAGGATCCAATACGAAAGACAAAGGCAAGGGAAAGATCCAAGAATAGTTTAGAATGAATGTTAATTATTATTATATGAAGGAATTTCTTATGTAATCCTTTTGTAATATGAATGGTGTGTTTAAGTTAAGGTTAAGAAGACCTTGGGACTATGTTATGAAACTTTATTATAATGAACAATGTATGTTTATTATTTCGTAATAATTATAGAATTCTTATGATGATGATAGATCGTGAGCATCGAACCTGAGGTTAGAGAACCTAGATTTGGGGGCGTCACAGGCACGTAATTAGGTAACCAAACCTCTCATTGACAGAACTTTTTAGACATTGCCCATAATGCTATCTAAAAATATTATTCAAATAATATGAATTATTGATTTGATAATGGGAAATACTGTGCAGTGACAATTATTGAAACAACAATAATATAAAATATCAACGCAAAAATTATTGAATCAATAAAATAAAATATTTAATAGTAATTACTGTAACAATTATTGAGTAGTGCATTCTTACGTAAGAATCAATAATTCAAAATTATTGTGCAATATCGCGTGCTACTGTGCAACAACGCGTATTACTGAATTTTAACCACTAGGTATTCCAACAGTGTTTACGGTAACTACTACGCCGTTATTTATAAAACTCAAACTTGTCATTTTCTTCATCCGACAGTTATTCTGTAAGTGGCCCACAAATGGCTGCGCCGTCAAACGAATATTCCCCGACAACAAGAATATTCCACGACCAAACGAATATTCCCCAACAGAAATGAGTATTTTATAACCACTTGCGTATTTTAAAAATTTTATATATATCCCATAATTATAACATTATATCAAATTCACTCCATAATACTCAAAAATGATATTTATAGAAAATTCATCTTTATTCATAAAAGTTGGGGTCTTACAACCTCCCCTTCTTATGAAATTTCGCCCTCGAAATTAGGGTACGTACCTGGTATGTCGAAGAGGTAAGGATACCTTGATTTCATTTCAGATTCTAACTCCCATGTCATTTCCTCAACATCGTGGTTTCTCCATAAAACTTTGACTTGAGGTATAACCTTGGAGTGTAAAATATGCTCCTTCTTATCCAAGATTTTAACAGGAACCTCTTCATATGTTAAATCTTCCGCTATTTCATCCGGTTCTAACTCAATAATGTGGTTTGGGTCTCTCACATATTTACATAACATAGATATATGAAAAACGTTATGAACACGAGCATACTTGGCGGTAAAATGAGTCTATAGTCCATAGTTCCTACTCGATCGAGGATTAAAAATGGGACAATGAATCGAGGATTGAGCTTTCCTCTCTTTCCAAATCTCGTAACTCCTTTCCATGGAGCAACACGTAACAACACATGATCTCCAATATCGAATTCCACATCCTTTCGATGAGGATCAACATAACTCTTTTGTCGATCTTGTGAGATTTTTATACGTTGTTGGATTATTTAAATCTTTTATGTAGTCATACGTACCAACTCTGGTCCCAACAACGTTGCTTCACCCACCTCATCCCAGCATACTAGAGAACGACACTTTATTCCATACAACGCCTTGAATGGAACCATGCCAATACTTGCTTGATAACTGTTGTTATAAGAAAACTCCACCAATGGTAAGAACTTGTCCCAACTTCCCTTGAAGTCAAGGACACAAAGTCTTAATAGATCTTCAAGAGTTTGAATAGTCCTCTCTGATCGCCCGTCTGTTTGAGGATGATAAGCCGAACTAAATCGTAAATTCGTGCCCATAGCTTTTTGCAAACTAACCCAAAATCTTGAAGTGAATCTTGGGTCTCGATCAGAAACTATGGATACTGGCATATCATGCAATCTTACAATCTCGTTTATATATATACGATCAAGACGTTCAAAGGTATAAGTTTCTCGTATAGGTAAGAAATGAGTAGACTTGGTCAATCTATCAACAATGACCCAAATTGCATCTATGCCTTGAGAAACCTTGGAAAGACCAGTAACGAAATCCATGGTAATGTGCTCCCACTTCCATTCTGGAATTTCAAGTGGTTGCAATGGACCTTTTGGTACTTGATGCTCCGCCTTGACTCGTTGACAAGTTAAACACCTTGAGATAAACTCCGCTATCTCTCTCTTCATATTGCTCCACCAAAATGTATGTCGAAGATCATGATACATTTTGGTACTCCGAGGATGGATTGCAAACGGTGTGTTGTGCGCCTCCATCATGATTTTATACTTTAAATTAGGGTCTTTAGGAATACAAAGTCCGGAGTTGACTCAAAGTATTCCTTTTTCATCTATTCTTGCTTCCGGCATATCACCTTCTTGCACTTTCTTCCTCATAAGCATCAACCTTAGGTCTATAGCTTGAGCACCTTTAACTTTATCGATTAAAGTCAGTTCTACTCGTATATTTTCCATCATCACATAGGTCCCTGGAGTCTTTAACTCTATCTCCATCCTTTGAAAGTTATACAAAATGGGCCTTTGCGTTGACAATATCACACTTGTAACCGCATTTGATCTTTTACTCAATGCGTCACCTACCACATTCACTTTTCTAGGATGATATTGGATGGTATGATCATAATCTTTCAATAGTTCAAGCCAACGTCGTTGTCGCATATTGAGTTAATTTTGAGTAAAGAAATATTTGAGGCTTTTATGATACGTAAAGATCTCCACTTTCTCCCATACAAGTAATGCCTCCAAATATTTAGTGTAAAAACGACTGCTGCCAACTCTAGATCATGAGTAGGATAATTCCTCTCATATTCTTTGAGTTGTCGTGAGGCATAGGCTATGACTTTCCTATGTTGCATGAGAACACATCCTAACCCTTTGCCCGAAGCATCACTGTAGATGACAAATCTCTCCGAGCCAGATGGTATTGTCAGAACAAATTCTAAAATGAGTCTACTCTTGAGTTCTTAAAAACTCTTCTCACATTCCATGCTCCAACCGAATTTTGTATCTTTCTGAGTGAGCTGAGTTAATGGAGTAGCGATTCGAGAAAACTCTTCTACGAATCTCTGATAATAACCAGCTAATTCGAGAAAGCTACGTACTTCGTTCACTGATTTAGGTTGCTCCCAGCTTTGAATAGCTTCAATCTTTGTCGGGTCAACAGATATTCCATGACTTAATACTACGTGCCCAAGGAATGCTACTTCCTCAAGACAGAACTCACATTTCTTCAACTTGACATAAATCTTGTTTTCATGAAGCTTTTAGAGTATCAGCCTCAAGTGTTGCTCATGATCTTCACGGCTTTTGGAATATATGAGAATGTTATCAATAAAGACAACCATAAAGTGATCCAAATATTCCTTGAATACTCGGTTCATCATATCCATGAAGGCAGCATGAGCATTAGTCAATCCAAAAGACATGACTGGGAATTCATAATGCCTGTACCTAGTTCTGAAAGCCGTCTTTGGAATGCAATCGATCTAATCTTTAACTGATGATATCCGAAATGAAGATCGATCTTTGAAAAGAATTTGGCGCCTTGCAACTGGTCAAACAGGTCATCAATACGTGGCAATGGGTACCTATTCTTGATGGTGACATGATTCAACTCCCGATAATCAATACAAAGGCGCATACTCCCATCTTTCTTCTTCACGAATAGAACAGGAGCACCTCACGGAGACGTACTAGGACGAATGAAACCAATGTCTAACAATTCATGCAATTGGGTCTTTAACTCCTGAAGTTCAATAGGAGCCATTCGATATAGGGCTTTAGAAATGGGTTTTGTACCAGGTTCAAGGTTGATACAAAATATAATTTCTCGCTCTGGGGGTAGGCCAGGAAGTTCTTCAGGGAATACGTCAGGAAATTTATTAATAATATAAATATCATTCAAAACTGACGTATTTTTGTTTAAATCTGTGACATGAGCTAAGAAAGCTTTACATCCGTTTTTCAATAAACGAATAGCTTTATGGCTTGAGAAGACAGTGATTGATTTAATGGTTTGGTTGCTTGAATTCGCATAATAGGTTGGTTAGGAATATGAAAGCTAACAACCTTACAAATACAATCAATTTTTGCATGATGAGTAGTTAACCAATCAATTCCTAGAATTACATCAAATGCAAGTATTTTCAATGAAATAAGATCGACAGGTAATGTGAGAACCAAATAAGACTTATAAACAGTGGATGTAATGAAGGTTTCTCCCAACGGAGTTTCAACAGATAAGTCAAAGTCTAATGTCTCCAGAGTCAAATTTAAACGTTGAGCGCAAGTAGGAGAAATAAAAAAATTGGTAGAACCGGTATCAAATAAGGTATAGACTTTGCTAGAATTTATGATAAGCTTATCCGTGATGACCTTGTTCGGGTTCCTTGCTTTCTGGGAGGTCACGGCAAACGTTCTCCCTTGAACTACCGGCTTTAACTTTTCTAGGACGACCTTTGGTGCCTCCATCTCAGCTGGACTTGTCTTTGGTGCATGACAAAATCGGGCTATGTGACCTTCTCTTCCACAATTATAACATTCTTTGGACTGCATTGCGCAGTTTGGACTGATGTGTCCCTCCCCTCCGCATTTGAAGCATATGATAGGTGGTCATTCTCCTTCCTTAACAACGGGTGCTGCTGCTGACGTCTTTCCATTATTGTTGAATCTCCTCTTCTTGAAATGTCCACTCTTATTGTCTTAGCCATGATTACCACTGAAGTGGTTACCATTTTTGGCATGTTGATTCCCTCCACGTTTGTTGTCACCACTTCGATGACTGCTGCCACTGGTATTATCATTTTGCCGACTGCTTTCTCTTGGTTGGGTTGACTCATTATCACGTTCCAATAACTGAGCCCTATTCACAACATATGAATACAAACAAAGTTTATAAGAGATAAGGTATTGACGTATCTCGGGTTTCAAACCTCTTAGAAACATTCGTGTCATTCTCTCCTTATTATAAACCAAATGGGACGCAAACCGGGACAACTCGGCAAACTTGGCTTCGTACTGCGACACGGTCATGTCATTTTGCTCCAGTTTAATGAAATCTACCTCTTTCATGTGATGAATACATTTGGGAAAGTACTTGTTGTTGAACAGTTCTTGGAACTTCTCCCAAGACATCTTTAGTGCTGCAGGTTGAGTATGCTTTACAGACTCCCACCAGTAATCTGCTTCTACCCCCAACATGAAGGTGGCAAAGGGAACCTTTTGCTCCTCGGAGCATCCCAAGACATCAAATATCTTGTTGATCTGCTTTATCCACGCCTCTGTCTTAAGTGGTTTTGGCTCTCCAAAAAACTTCAGTGGTCCCAGCTCCTTGAACTATTTAGCAGTGACCGTCCGAGAGTTGCCAGTGTTTCCACCTGTATTTCGGACATGAGTCTCTCTTGCCTGATGTTGCATGAATTGCAGAAAGCCTTTGAATATTCCACCATTCATCAATTGGTCAGTGTTGTTGTTTGCATGAGTATTGTTGCCTTCCTGATGCACATTATCCTGATTGTTGATCTGTGGAGACTCAACAGTCTCTTGTGCTCCATTGCCATTCTCAACATTCTCAGATGTCATTTTCAAATACTGCCACAAAACAAGGGTTAATTGACATGTCATATATTATCCCTATACCCTGACCGACCAATTAAATATGAAATAAACTTAGGTAGGTCATACTAGCGAAGAAATTCCTCGTCTCTCCCCTCCTAGTTCTTGTCTCACATCTCAGCCAGGGATCATGTCCCTAAGCTTTGATACCAACTGTGATGCCCCCAAAATAGGTATACATCAACCATCTTGAGTCGCCAAATACATGGTACAAAATTCAAATACAACTTAATAATACAACTATCGTGTAAAATACGACAAAACATAAACTGAGAGTTTTAAAATGAATATTTTCTTCAAGACAATATTCAACTCAAATGGAAGCCTCAATACATTTATTATCACACTATTTTATAGAATAGTGAGGACTACTAATGTTATCATCTGGACTGTCACTCTGTTCACCGACTAGTCCCGGCTACGTTCTCATTTCCTGAAGAGGATAATGAAAGAAAAAGGGTGAGCTCAACTAGCCCAGTAAGAAATATTATGACTAAGATAATACAAAATAATTTATCGTTAGCCTTCAACAGTGTTAAACTGATAAAATATAACAAACATTAAGTTTAACTGTAGTGGAACAAGCAATCCATTAGAAGAGTCAAGTAGAGCATAAAATCTACTATCTTCTATGATTTAAAAGATTTTTCATCACTTTTATCGCTGAGACTCAGCTTGATAAATAATCCACATCATTGAATCACCCCTGCCCTAAGGCCAATGATATTCTTTAGTATCACGACCACAAATTATCCATGCACTACGGGCCAAAGATATTCGTGTATTCATCAATGGTCATGATCATGCCAACAACTGTCCATCAATGCACTACGGGACAATGATGACTTTTACCACATCATTTGTAACATTACGGTCATGATTATACCGAATAATCCCTGGTCATAATCATACCAAGTCCATCTATACACTATATGCCACAGATGACTTTCAACATAATATAAACATGAGGATGATGACAATGATATAAGAATTCAATAAAACAAGTTCAAGGATAATTTTTTTTAAAGATTTATAATTTAATTTATCCAGAAATCAATACCGTCCAAATTGTCAACATGATACTGCTTTGTGGAGTAAAATTCAAGAATAATATTGTTCCAAAAATAATTTGGACCGAAAACGAATTTTTTTTATATCATGAATGGTGAATAGTACTTGAGTGAATAGTATCCTATGAATAATACTTCAGGAATAGTAACCCTGTGAATAGTACTCCGGCATAAAAAAGTTAAAACTTATCAAGAATGATCAGAATAATATTTCCATGAAAAGATACCAGATGAAACGCAAATATCAAGGATATTCTACTAATTTCATAGAGTTTAGAAGTCAAAACTTTAACAAATGAGTATAGAATTCAAAAATCTGAAATGAAATAATATTACTTACATACTACAGAGTATGGAAAAAAATATTATTTCAAGCAAATATTAAACAAAAATAACATCCCTTACCTTGAAAAGAAGAGTACTCCACTTGGTATAACGAGGATATTCTTGAATAAAACTTTCGCTATTTTCTAAGCTCAAAGCTTTCTAAACCTCGAAAGAAATACGCTCAATATTATAGAAGAAGAACTCTCTGATTTTGGTGTGATTTTTAATTCTAACATAAGCGTCTATTTATAGGAAAACGCTAGATCGCCATAGGAGACTAATTTAATAAAATAATATATTTTCTAACATTCAAGCACGCCACTTTGAACAAACTTCAGCCACCACAGTGGGGCCCACCCAAAATCAGCACATGTTTTCTACACCAACCAAAAGTGGGTCCCACCCAATTTTAATAAAAATTATTTTATTTTTTGAAACTTCAGTAATTTATAATAAATAGCCCCTTTATCAGAAAAATACGAATTTTATGTCCATTCCACACGAAATCGAATTCTCTACAACTTTGTAGCTTTAAGTTTTTCCAAATTCCAAACAAAAAATATCCGAAATTCATAAACGGATGATTTTCAACACCTCTTAAAATTCATAACAAATCATACGCTAATTTTTAATGGTTCAAAATTTGTGGACATATACTCAACTTATATATGTATAACATATCCAAAAATCACAATGATCTAACGGTCGGATCAAAATTATCACTCACGCAATAGAGCTTTAAGTACACCGATTTGATTTTTTAATACCTCCAATCCTAAAAAATACTGATAAAATACCTCAACATTAATTCCTCCATTTATAACCACATAAAATAAATATTTTCCTATCCATCATTTATGTCCACATAAAATAAATATTTCCTTATCATATAAATTAATAATTAATTATTCACAAATAATATTATAGAATCACAATAATGACAACCAGGCCATTCGCATGAAAGAGGAGGCTTTCTGATAAGGATTTCTCCTTACTGGCACGCAATTAGGTGACTAAACCTCTCCTTGACAGAACTTTATAGACATTTCCAATAATGCTATCTAATAATATTATTCAAATAATATGAATTATTGATTTGATAATGGAAAATACTGTGTAGTGACAATTATTGAAAAAACAATAATATAAAATATCAACGTAGCAATTATTGAATCAATAAAATAAAATATTGAACAGTAATTACTGTAAAAATTATTGAGTAGTGCTTTCTTACGTAAGAATTAATAATTCAAAAATACTGTACAATACCGTGTGCTACTGTGCAACAATGCATATTACTGTATTTTAACCACTAGGTATTCCAACAGTGTTAACGGTAACTACTAGGCCGTTATTTATAAAACTCAAACTTGTTGTTTTCTTCATCCGACAGTTATTCTGTTAGGGACCCACAAATGGTGACGTCGTCATACGAATATTCCTCGACAACAAGAATATTCCACGACCAAACGAATATTCCCCAACAGAAATGAGTATTTTATAACCACTTGCGTATTTTTAAAATTTTATATATATCCCACAACTATAACATTATATCAAATTCACTCCATAATATTCAAAAATGATATTTATAGAAAATTCCATCTTTATTCATAAAAGTTGGGGTCTTACATATACGAGCAAGACGTTCAAGTGAATAAGTTTCTCATATAGGCAAGAAATGAACAGATTTGGTTAATCTATTGACAATGATCCAAATTGCATCTATGACTTGAGAAATCTTGGGAAGACCATTAACAAAATGCATGTTAATGTGCTCTCACTTCCATTCTGGAATTTCTAGTGGTTGCAATGGACCTTTTGGCACTTGATGCTCCGTCTTGACACGTTGACAAGTTATACACCTTAAGATAAACTTCGCAATCTCTCTCGTCATATTGCTCCACCAAAATGAATGTCGAAGATCATAATATATTTTGGTACTTCCAGGATGGATTGTAAACTATGACGCACCCAAAATAGGTCCACACAAACTATTCTGAGTCACCAGATATCACACTACAGAAATCAAATACAAACTTCATTTATAAAACTATTGAACTATCGTGCAGAGTACGACAACACATTAGCTGTGAGTTTTAATACAAATATATGTAAATCTCATGGTTCCTCGACCACAACACCTTACAATGGTACTTTACATAAAGGTACATTCAATAACTGTCTTAGAAATCAAAATCTTTGGATAATGCTCAAGAAAATCTTTGTACATGGAAGACAATGAATCTAAGTTATGATAGATATCATATGACTCAAGAATTATCCTTGGTTGACCCAATAGACCCCAAAGAAAAATGAGAAGATTACTACCATGTTCTTTCCAATGGTGAGTTTTCTCTTAACATATAATTATCTCCATTATCTCCAATTGAGAATTATATTTCAACCAAACTCTAAGATTATATAAGTAGTGCTCATAGATATAATCAACAAGTGCATGTGCACAACCCTATCTTATGATAACACAAGGTCGTCTGTCATTAGACATCTTGTATGATAGTGGCAAAATGCCCTTCCAAAGTTGGGTTCACCTCACCCTATTCGGTTCACCAAAATTAACAGTTAAAATGTCGTATAAAATACGACACATTTATCTATAATTCTCAATAAAATTATTTCCATACTGTTTAGCTATAGACCATCGTTCTATTCCCCTGTTACCCCCGCTCGACCCAGCTACACTCTTATTACGGGCCAATGAGGATTTTTACCACATCATTTGTAACATTACGGGTCATGATTATATCGAATGATCCCTGGTCATAATCATACCAATCAACAGTCCGTCTATGTACGTAAGCCAAAGATGACTTTCATCACAATATAAGCATGAGAATGATGACAATGATATAAGCATTAATCAAACGACATCAAGGATAATTATTAGAGACTTTAAATTTATCTAGAGTTTAAAAATATCCAAATTGTCAACATGATACTGCTTTGTGGAGTAAAATTCAAGAATAATATCCATGTATCAAAATAATTTGGACATAAAAGAAATAAATTTTTTGGGTGAATAGTATCCCGTGAATAGTACTTCGGGAATAGTATCCCATGAATAGTACTCTCGGCATAAAAAGTGCCCTGAATACCCGAGTGAATAGTATTAGAGTGAATAGTAACCAGGTGAATAGTAACTCATGAATAGTACTCTGGCACGAAAAGTGACCCGAATACCCGAGTGAATAATATTTGAGTGAATAGTAATCGGATGAATAGTAACCCATGAATAGTAACTCATGAATACAAACCCTACATGAAAAGTGCCCCGAATACCCGAGTGAATAATACTAGAGTGAATAGTAATCGGGTGAATAATAACCCGTGAATAGTACCCCGAGTGAAAATATTAATATTTAATAAGAAAGTTCAGATTAATATTCCAAAAAAACGATACTGGATGAAGCGCAAAACTTAAGGATATTCCACTAATTTCAAGAATTATCGAAGTAATACTTACCATGGTAAGTTTAGATTTAAGAATATGAAAAGAAATAACATACGAAACTGCAAATAGATTTTCACCTGTCATACGGTATGTTTTCAACATAGACAGGTTATTCCGATATATTAAAGGATGAATACGAAAAATAGCATTCCTTATGAATACGAATGAAATAATACCCCTTACGAATACAACAAATAATATCCCTTACCAAATGAAAATAACATCCCTTACCTTAGTAGAAGACTGAATACTGCAATAGTGAAGTAGCAAAATACTCTTCTTCTTTTTCTTTATAATTTCTTTCTTTATAGCTTTTCTTGTGAATCTCAGTGAATTGGTGAGAATGAAAGAGGAATTAAGCTTCTATTTATAGGAGAAATGACAAAATAGTAACTAATTCATGAATGATCCAGATTAATTTACTATTAGAATGGACGTTCCATATTGATTTACTTTTAAAACCACCACCGACGGTCCAGATTGATTTACTTTTAAAACCACCACCGATGGTCCAGAATGATTTACTTTTAAAACCACCACCGACGGTCCAGATTGATTTACTATTAAAACCACCACTGATGGTCCAGATTGATTTAGTATTAAAACCACCATCAATGGTCCAGATTGATTTACTTATTACACTTTGGTACCCTAAAGTTTTTTAAGTTTGCATTATTCCCCTTTAACTTTTGTAATTCGTTTATCTTTAATAAACACATTCTTAATACTTCAACAATTATTCATCATTAATATTATAACTCACAATATTTAACAACCAGATCATTCCCAGGAAAGAGGGGGCTTTACGATAAGGATTTCTCTCTATTGGCGCGCAATTAAGTGACCAAACCTCTCCTCGACAGAACTTTCTAGACATCGTCAATATTGCAAATAATAATATGAATAACTTTGTCATCTCAATTATTGATTTAATAATATAAAATATTATACAGATGATACTGTAACAATAATTGAATCAAATAATGTGAGATACTATGCAAAAATTACTGTAGCAATAATTGAGTAAACTGAGTGGCTTCTTACGTAAGCATCAATATAGTGTGCTACTATGCAACCACACGTATTACTGTATTTTTACCGCCGATTATTTCAACAGTTAACGGTAAAACTTTTATCGTTGTTTTTATAAAAGATATTTTTGTCATTTTCTAACTACGACAATTATTCTATTGCGAGGTCCACCAATGATAGTGTCGTCGAACGAATATTCCCTGACAAGAAGAATATTCCCCGACACAACGAATATTTTATATCAACTTGCATACTTTGAAAAAAATTTCAAATATCACCCTTAACTTTAACCTTTTTATCAATTTAACCATTTATTAAATAAAATAACAATTATAAGAAAATTGAATACTTTCATTTCATAAGTTCGGGGTCTCACAATCTCCACTCCTTATGAAATTTTGCCCTCGAAATTTATGTACCTGGTAGTTCGAAGAGATGAGAATACCTTACTTTCTTTTAGGTTTGTACATTCCTGGTTATTTCCTTTGTATCATGATTTTTCCATTGCTCATCTCCTGTATTTCAGATATTATTCTAGAATATATCTTCAAAATAAAGGTTAATTGACATATCACAATTTGTCAACTTAGGTAAGAAAAATAAGCTTAGGTAGGACACACACTAGCGAAGGATATTATTCTTCTCTCCATTTCTAGTTCTAATCCCAGATCTCTGCCAGAGACCATATCCCTAAGCTCTGATACCATTTGTGACGCCTCCAAAATAGGTTCACACAACCCATTATGAGTCGCCAGATATCACACTACAGAAATCAAATACAAACTTCATTTATACAACTATTGAACTGTCATACAGAGTTAAATATTGTGAACGATCTGGTTGTTAAATACTGTGAGTTATAATATTAATGATGAATAATTGTTGAAGTATTAAGAATGTGTTTATTGAAGATAAGTGAATTACAAAAGTTAGAGGGGAATAATACAAACTTGGAAAACTTTAGTGGTACTAAAGTGTAATAAGTTAAATTAATCTGGACCATTGGTGGGGGTTTTAATAGTAAATCAATCTGGACCATTGATGGTGGTTTTAATAGTAAATCAATTCGGACCATTGATGGTGATTTTAATAGTAAATCAATCTGGACCATTGATGTTGGTTTTCAAAGTAAATCAATCTGGACCGTCGGTGGTGTTTTTAAAAGTAAATCAATCTGGACCATCAGTGGTGGTTTTAAAAGTAAATAAATCTAGACCGTCTGTTGTGGTTTTAATAGTAATCAATATTGACCATCCATTTTAATAGTGAATCAATCTGGTCCGTTTGTGAATTAGTTACTATTTAGTCCATTCTCCTATAAATAGAAGCTTAATTCTTCTTTCATTCTCACCAATTCACTGATATTCACAAGAGACTATAGAGAGAAACTATAGAGAGCAGGAAGAAAAGTATTCCGCTACTACACTTTTGCAGTATCCAGCTTTCTACTAAGGTAAGGGGTGTTACTTCTTTTGTATTCGTAAGGGATAATATTTGTTGTGTTCGTAAGGGTATTATTTCTTTCATATTCATAAGGAATACTATTTTTCATATTCATCCTTTAGTATGCCGGAATAACCTGTCTACGCGGATTACGTACCGTATGATAGGTGAAAATCCATTTGCAGTTTTCGTATGTTAATTCTTTTCATATTCTTAAATCTAAACTTACTATGGTAAGTATTGCTTCTATAATCCTTGAAATTAGTGGAATATCCTTGACTTTTGTGGTTCATCCAGTATCATTTTATTGGAATATTGATATAAATTTTTTATATTAAATATCAATATTTTCACCCAAAGTACTATTTACGGGTTACTATTCACTCAATTACTATTCACTATAATATTATTCACTCGGGTATTCGGGGTACTTTTTATGTCGGGGTACTATTCACGAGTTACTATTCATGGGTTACTATTCACCCGATTACTATTCACTCAAATATTGATCACTCGGGTATTCGGAGCACTTTTTATGTCGGGGTACTATTCACGAGGTACTATTCCCAAAATACTATTCACAGAGTACTATTCACCGAAAAATTTATTTCTTTTCTGTCCAAATTATTTTTGATACATGGATATTATTCTTGAATTTTACTCCACAAAGCAGTATCATGTTGACAAATTGGACATTATTGAATTCTGGATAAATTAAATTATAAATCTTCAAAAATTTATCCTTGGCTTTCTTTTAATTGAACTCTTATATCATTGTCATCATCCTCATGCTTATATTATGATGAAACTCATCTCTGGCTTACGTGCATAGATGGACTGTTGATTGGTATGATTATAAGCAGGGATAATTTAGTATGATTATGACTAATGATGATTACACGAATATTCTTGGCCCGTAGTGCAGGAATAATTTGTGGACGTGATACTAATGACTATCCTTGGCCTGTAGTTCAGGGATGATTCGATGATGTGATTTATTTATTAAGCTGAGTCTCAGCGATAAAGTTAATGATAAACCTTTTAAATAATAGAAGATAGTAGATATCATGCTCTACTTGACTCTTCTAATGGATTGCTTATTCCGCTGTAGTTAAACTTGTTGTCTATTATATTCTATCAGTTTAAAATTGTTAAAGGCTAATGATAACTTATTCTGCATTATCTTAGTCATAATATTTCTTACTGAGCTAGTTGAGCTCACCCTTTTACTTCCATTGTTCTCTTCAAGAAATGAGAACGTAGCCGGAACTAGTTGGGGAACAGAGTGATTGTCCGAGATGGTGTTATAGTAGTCCTCACTATTCTATAAAATAGTGTGACAATAAATGTAATGAGGACTCCATTTGAGTTTGGATATTGTCTAGAAGACAATATTCGTGGAAAAACTCTCAGCTCATGTTGTATAATTAAGTTTGTATTTGTATTCAGTACCATGTATTTGGTAACCCAAGATGGGTGATGTATACCTATTTTGGGGGCGTCACAGTTGGTATCAAAGCTTAGGGATATGATCCCTGGCTGAGATGTGAGAAAAGAACTAGGAGGGGAGAGACGGGGTATTCCTTCGCTAGTATGACTTACCTAAGTTTATTTGGTATTTAATTGGTTGGTCAGAGTATAGGAATAATATGTGATATGTCAATTAACCCTTGTTTTGTGGCCGTGTTTGAAAATGGCATCTGAAAATGTTGAGATCAACAATGAAGCACACAAGACCGTTGATATAAAATCAAATTGTATGTATACTCACATGGTCGGAGATTGTATCCATTCCAACTGTTTCTTTTATCGAACTTTGTTTGTGTTAGGTACTACTTTTTGGTATTTGAAAATAGATATTGCTTCGTAGTTCCAATTGTAAATGATCTGAGGATAAATTTTGAATTTAGAAATGATACAATCTATGCTGAATTTTTTTATTTATTTTATAGTTATAGAGACGGGAGTAAAAATAAAATTTAATAAATTGAAGGGAGCAGATTTATGAAAAAATTCAACTTAAAAGGGAAAAAAAAATTCAAACTACAACTACTCTAAAAAAAATTAAACACACGGTGTATAACTTATTTAAACTCTCGCTCTGTAACTCACTAAGTTTCAGCCCCTCACTTCAGTCTTTAACCCAAAATAATATGTCCCTACTGGGAATAGATCCTGGATCCGTCCCTGCATACTTATAAAGTGACTAATATTCCATCCGTTTCAAATTATAAGATCCATATTAACTGTGATGCCCCCAAAATAGGTATACATCAAATATTTTGAGTCGTCAAATATATGGTACTGAATATAAATACAAACTTAATTATACAACATGAGCCGAGAGTTTTAACACGAATATTGTCTTCTAGATAATATCTAAACTCAAATAGAGTACTCATTACAATTATTATCACACTATTTTATAAAATAGTGAAGAGTAATACAGCCACCATATCGGACTGTCACTCCATTCCCCGATTCGTCCCTACTACGTTCTCATTTCCTGAAGAGTACAACGAAAATAAAAAGGGTGAGCTCAACTAGCCAGTAAAAAATATTATGACTAAGATAATGCAGAATAAATTATCGTTAGCCTTCAACAATGTTAAACTGATAAAATACAATAAACATCAAGTTTAATTGCAGTGAAACAAGCAATCCATTAAAAGAGTCAAGTAGAGCATGATATCTACTATCTTCTATGATTTAAAAAGTTTATCAATAATTTTATCGCTGAGACTCAGCTCAATAAATAATCCACATCACTGAATTATCCACGTACTACGGGTCAAAGATATTCATTAGTATCACATCCACGAATTATGCATGCACTACGGGCCAAGGATATTCGTGTTATCACCAATGATCATGATCATGCCAACAACTGTCCATCAATGCACTACAGGTCAATGATGATTTTTATCACATCATTTGTAACATTATGGGTCATAATTATACCGAATAATCTCTGATCATAATCATCCCAATCAATAGTTCATCTATGCACTACGGGTCAAAAATGACTTTCATCACAATATAAGCATAAGGATGATGACAATGATATAAGAATTCAATTAAATGAAAGCAAATGATAAATTTTAAATATTTATAATTTAATTTATCCAGAATTCAATAAATGTCCAAATTATCAACATGATACTGCTTTGTGGAGTAAAATTCAAGAATAATATTATATCAAAAATAATTTGGACCGAAAATAAATTAATTTTTGTCATGAATAATACCCCGGGTGAATAGTATATACCTGAGTGAATAGTACTTCGTGAATAGTATCCCGGCATGAAAAGATAAAAAATTATCAAGAATGCTCAGAATAATTTTTTCATGAATGCACTACAGGTCAATGATGATTTTTATCACATCATTTATAACATTATGGGTCATAATTATACCGAATAATCCCTGATCATAATCATCTCAATCAACAGTTCATCTATGCACTACGGGCCAAAGATGACTTTCATCTCAATATAAGCATAACGATGATGACAATGATATAAGAATTCAATTAAATGAAAGCAAATGATAAATTTTAAAGATTTATAATTTAATTTATCTAGAATTCAATAATGTCCAAATTATCAACATGATACTGCTTTGTAGAGTAAAATTCAGAAATAATATTATATCAAAAATAATTTGGATCGAAAATAAATTAATTTTTATCCTGAATAATACTCCGGGTGAGTAGTACCCGAGTGAATAGTATATACCTGAGTGAATAGTACCCCGTACATAGTACTTTGTGAATAGTACCCCTTGAATAGTACCCCAGCATGAAAAGATCAAAAATTATCAAGAATACTCAGAATAATATTTTTATGAATGCACTACGGGTTAATGATGATTTTTATCACATCATTTATAACATTATGAGTCATAATTATACCGAATAATCCCTGATCATAATCATCCCAATCAACAGTTCATCTATGCACTACGGGCCAAAGATGACTTTCATCACAATATAAGCATAAAAATGATGACAATGACATAAGAATTCAATTAAATGAAAGCAAATGATAAATTTTAAAGATTTATAATTTAATTTATCCAGAATTCAATAATATCCAAATTGTCAACATGATAATACTTTGTGGAGTAAAATTCAAGAATAATATTATATCAAAAATAATTTGGACCGAAAATAAATTAATTTTTGTCATGAATAATACCGCGGGTGAATAGTACCCGAGTGAATAGTACTCCGTAAATAGTACTTCGTGAATAGTACCCCTTGAATAGTATCCCGACATATAAAGATAAAAAATTATCAAAAATGCTCAGAATAATATTTTTATGAAAAGATACTAGATGAAGCACAAATTTCAAGGATATTCTACTAATTTTACGGAATATAAAAGTCAAAACTTAATAAAACGAGTGTAGAATTTGAAATTTGAAATAAAATAATATTACTTACATACTACAGAGTAAGGAAGAAAATATTTTTTTCTTACGAATATTGAACAAAAATAATATCTCTTACCTTAAAAAAGAGTATTCTAACTGGTAGGGCGGTGATATTCTTGAAAAAAACTTAAACTATTTTCTACACTCAAAACTTTCTTAAACTCTAAAGAAATACGCTCAATATTATAGAAGAAAAATTCTCTGATTCCGATGTTATTTTATTTCTAAACTAAGCACCCAATTTATAAGAGAATGACTGGGCAATATTTGAATATGAAAATCATGGACGCACAGTGAAAACTTCACGGGCGACTGAGTTGGCTGAAAATAATTTTTTTGATTTATTATGCAAATACTATGTAGACACTATACAAATACTATGCATAATAAAATATAATATATTTTATTTTTCATAAAAAATAAAACTTATTATTATTATTATATATATATATATATATATATATATATATATATATATATATATATATATATAGTCCGGGATCTCGGTTTTTGTTAAGTTACAAATTTTTTTTAAAAAAAATCAATTTTTTTAATATTTTATGAAACTGGAATTTTTACATAATATAATATTTTGGGTGTAATTTGGATACATATAACAAAACAGGTATGTACAGACTGTACTATGTAAAAATTTTAATTCCATAAAATATTGAACTTTTTTTAGTTGTTTTAAAAAAGCAAAAAAAAAATCGCATTTTAAGAAAGTCCTAGAGTCCGGATAGGAACCGGACTCATATATATATATATATATATATATATATATATATATATATATATATATATATATAATGGGTAAATGGGGGTCTAAATAATAAGCAAATTTTATAACAAATACTTCATAAAAATCCTCTCGATATTTTTAACAATATTTATTCATCAATAATATAACTTACAATATTAACAATCAGATCATTCCCAGGAAAGAGAGGACTTTTCTATAAGAATTTTTCCCTATTGACGCGTAATTAAGTGATCAAACCCCTTTCCTCGATAGAACTTTCTATACATTGTCAATAATACAAATAATAATATGAATAACTTGTCATCTCAATTATTGATTTAATAATATAAAATATTATGCAGATGATATTGTGACAATAATAAAATCAATAATGTTAGATACTATGCAGCAATTACTGTAGCAATAATTGAGTATAACTGAGTGACTTCTCATGTAAGCATCAAATACCGTGTGCTATTATGCAACCACGCGTATTACTGTATTTTTATCACCGAATATTTCAACAGTTAACCGTTATTTTTATAAAAAGTTATTTCTGTCGTTTTCCAACTCCGACAATAATTTCGTTGTGGGATCCACCAATGATTGTGTCGTCGTACAAATATTTTCTGTTGAAACGAATATTTCTCGACCAATCGAATATTTTATAACAACTTGTTTACTTTAAAAAATTTATAAATATTATCCACAACTATAACATTATATCAAATCTATACCATAATATTAAAAAAAAATATTTCGAAAAAAAATAATCTTTATTCATAAAATTTGGAGTCTTACGTTAACTTTTGAAAAGTCAATTTTAAAATTTAAAATTAACATGAATTTATTTAATTTATGTCAATACAAGTATGACTATTATATACTATCTAAAAATTATTACTAATTATAAGATTAATTATTTTGAAAAAGTAAATAAATAATGTCAATTTTAAATTTAAAAATGTTAAAAATTTATTTTTTAAAAATCAATATTAACGGAGGAAGTACTAATCTATTTTTTTAGGACAGATAAATAATCTTCCCTGTTTTTTCTGATGTTTTTGACTTGAAACTTTTTCTTGCTATGAAAGCAATCAACCCACTAGTTCTAAATGTGTGACAAATGCCTCTTTTTCCTATTAGGTAAGATGCTGATCTCCGTACAGTAGTATCTAGTTTTATGAAATTTGTTATCCGTTTATGTAGTTTACTGTTTACTGTGATTTGCATTTCAAACAAATGGAATACATTGGCAATGTTTAGATTATTAAAAAAATTCAAATGTCTATGCGTTATGTGTATATAAAATTTTTAATTACCTTATTATTTCACCTTCATGAATCCCCGTTTGCACCGAGGTTGGGGCTAGAGGTGACAATTGATAAAATTTGTGTCTAAATTAATGTGAGTGTTATTAATTATTTTTAATGATTCTATATATTAATATGTTCTACTACATGAGTAGGTTAAATTAAGTATTTGAAAACTCAAATTTATGAAGTAATGAATGAGATATTAACTCCCAAATATCACATTCGGAAATGATAAATGATAATAAATACAGATGAGTAAAATCCAAGTCCAATTTAAATTTTTAATGTATTTATATACAAGGAAATTATTTTTGAATTTATGCTCCAAAGGGCATCCCACTTTTGTAGAAAGGAGATGATCTAGCCAGAGACTTTGTTCGAACCCCGGCACGTGCCTAGGATGTGAGACCCCAGATTTTATGAATAAATATTTAATTTTCTAGAAATATTTTTTTTAAAATTATGGTGTGGATTTCATATAATGTTATAGTTGTGGGTAATATTTATAAATATTGTAAAGTAAGCAAGTTGTTAAAAAATATTCGTTTGGTCGGGGAATATTCTTTTTGTCGGGGAATATTCGTACGACGGCAAATCATTGGTGGACCCCACAACTGAATTATTGTCGGATTGAGAAAACGACAAAAATACTTTATGAAAATAACGGCGGAGGTGTTACCGTTAAAACTGTTGAACTACTCGGTAGTAAAAGTACAGTAATACGCGTGGTTGCATAGTAGCACACGGTATTGATTATTGATGCTTACGTGAAAAGTCACTCAGCTATACTCAATTATTGCTATAGTAATTGCTGCATCATATCTCTTATATTATTGATTCAATTATTGTCACAGTATCATCTGTATAATATGTTATATTATTTAAACAATAACTGAGACGACAAGTTATAATGATTAATAATTGTTGAAAGATTAATTATGTGTTGATTAAAAAATAAAATGATTTCTGGTAATTTTTATTCAATCCTTCATGTATATAAAGAGTCTATTATGAGACGTTGGTGATAAGTTTAATTATTTATGGGGGGCCATATGTCGTCATCTAAGAGTCTCTTTTGTAAATAGTAATTACCTTCGTAAATAGTAATTACTTTCGTAAATAGTAATTACCTTCGTAAATAGTAATTACCTTCGTAAATAGTAATTACCTTCGCAAATAGTAATTACATTCGTCAATAGTAGTTACCTTCGTAAATAGTAGTTGTCCCTTCAATATTACCAAGAGTTAACTGCCTCTTCGGTGTTCCAAGGGTTAATTACCCCTTCATAAATAGTAGTTGTCTCTTCAATATTACCAAGAGTCATTTTAACCCTTCGTTAAGACCAAGAGCCAACCTCAATTTTTCTATAAATAGAAAGCTCATTCCTTCATTATTTCTTACGAATTCACTGAAACTCTAGAGAGAAAGAAGAAAAGTATTCTGCTACTTCACTTTTCCAATATTCAGTTCTTCTAAGGTAGGGAATATTATTTGTTTTACCCGTAAGGGGTGTTATTCTTTCTTATTCATGAAGAGAACTGTTGTTATTCCATTGCTTATTATTCTGTTGGAATAACCTGTATACGCGGTTTACCCTATACTTGGTGACATTCTTCTATTATTCTGTTGGAACATCCTGTTTGTGTGTTTTACACTGGATCTGGTTCCATTTTTATTATTCCGTCTTTATATTTCTGTCGGAATATCCTGTCTGTGCTATACGCCGGACCTAGTTCCATTTACTATTCCGTCTTTACATTTCTGTCGGAATATCCTGTCTGTGCTATACGCCGGACCAGGTTCCATCATTTACTATTCCGCATTTATTATTCTGTTGGAACATCCTGTCGGTGTGAATTTCACCTGACCTGGTTCCGTTATTATTATTCTGCGGGAATAACCTGTTTGTGCGGTCTCGATCGCATGCATGGTGATATCTTTTGTTATTGTATTCGGTATTACTCAGTTGATTAAAATTCTGACTTCTATACTCCATGAAATTAGTGGAATATCCTTGATATTTGTGCTTCATCCAGTATCCTTTCATGGAAATATTCTTCTGATCATTCTTGAATTTTACTCTACAAAACAGTCTCATGTTGACAATTTGGACGTTAATAATTTCTGGATAAAATAATTCTTGAACTTGTTTTATTGAATTCTTATATCATTGTCATCATCCTCATGTTTATATTTTGTTGAAAGTCATCTGTGGCCTGTAGTGCATAGATGGACTTGGTATGATTATGACCAGGGATTATTCGGTGTAATCATGACCGTAATGTTACAAATGATGTGGTAAAAGTCTCATTTGTCGTAGTACATTGATGGACAGTTGTTGGCATGATCATGACCATTAATGAATACACAAATATTCTTGGTCGTAGTGCATGAATAATTGTGGTCGTGATACTAAAGAATATCCTTGGCCGTAGTGCAGGGGTGATTCGATGATCTGAAATATTTATTAAGCTGAGTCTCAGCTATAACAGTGATGAAAAACCTTTTAAATCATAAAAGATAGTAGATTTTATTTTCTACTTGACTCTTTTAATGGATTGCTGGTTCCGCTGCAGTTAAACTTGATGTTTATTGTATTTTATCAGTTTAACACTGTTGAAGGCTAATGATAATTTATTCTGCAATATCTTAGTCATAATATTTTCTACTGGGCTAGTTGAGCTCACCCTTTCTTTCACTGTTCTCTTCAGAAATGAGAATATAGCTGGGACGAGTCGGGGAACGGAGTAATGGTCTAGAGGATAGCATTAGTAGTCCTCACTATACTGTGAAATAGTGTGACAATAACTGTATTGAGGACTCCTTTTGAGTTTGTATGATCTCTAGTAGACAATAATTGTATTCAAACTCACAGTTATATTTTGTCGTATTGTACACGACAGTGGTATTAGTAAGTTGTATTTGAATTCTGTACCATGTATCTGGCGACTCAAGATGGGTGATGTATACCTAATTTTGGGGGCGTCATAGTTGGTATCAAAGCTTAGGGATATGATCCCTGGCTAAGATGTGAGGCAAGAACTAAGAGGGGAGAGACGGAGAATTCCTTTGCTAGTAGGACCTACCTAAGTTTATTTGGTATTTAATTGGTTGGTCAGAGTATAGGGATAATATCTGATTTATCAATTAACCCTTGTTTTGTGACAGTGTTTGAAAATGGCATCTGAAAATGTTGAGATACGAAATGGAGTAAAATAATATGACCGTATCGTAGTACGAGGCTAAGTTTACGGAGTTATCCTGGTTTACATCCGATTTGGTCGATAATGAGGTGCGAATGACGCGAATATTTCTAAGAGGATTGAAACCCGATATACATCAATACCTCATTTCTCATAAACTTTGTTTATATTCAGATGTTGTGAATAGGGGTCAATTATTGGAGCGCGATAATGAGTTAGCACAACTAAAAGGTAACGATAAACAACATGATAATAATCTTACCGGTGGCAACGGCAATCGGAACAATGATGCCCATCGTGGGGGAAATTATCATGCCAAGAATGGTAACCACTTCGGTGGTAATTATGACAAAGATAATAGAAGTGAAAATTTCAAGAAGAGAAGGTCATTTAGCTCGATTTTTTTGTATAGTGAAGTCAAGTCCAGCTGGGACGATGGAACCAAAGGCGGATACGGACAAAACAAAGTTGATGGTTTCATGAAGAGCATTTTTCGTGACTTCTCAAAAAGTAAGTAACCCGAACGAAGTTATTACGGGTAAGTTAATCATAAATTCTTACGAACTCTATACCTTATTAGATACCGATTCTACCCATTCTTTTATCTCTTTTGCTTGCGCTCAAAGTTTAAATTTGACTCCTGAAAATTAGACTATGACTTATCTGTTGAAACTTCGTTAGGAGAAATCTTCGTTACCTCCACTATTTATAAATCTTGTTTGATTCATATCGATACCCTCACGTTACCTGTCAATCTTATCTCTTTGAAAATACTTACCCTTGATGTGATTTGAGGAATTGATTGGTTAACTACTCATCATGCTAAAATTGATTATTTTCGTAAAGTTGTTAGCTTTTATTTTCCTAACCAACCTGTTATACGAATTCAAGCAACCAAATCACTAAAGTCAATCATTGTCATATCAAGCCATAAGTAAAGAGCCCCAAACCATTAGTTGGTGACTTCCTTGTGTGGAATGTACCTAAGCCAGACTTTCCGTATGAGACGTCGTGAATAACGGTGGCAAATTGATAGGTATCAATGTGACGTGCTATCCAAGTCTTGGATGAGGGTCACAGTTTTGAATGATATTTCTATCGTTAATAAATTTCTTGACGTATTCTTGAAGACTTCTTGTCCTACCCCAGAGCGTGAAATCAAATTTTGTATTGACCCCAGTACAAAACCCATTTCTAAAACCCTTAAATATTTTTTCAACCAAAACAAACGTATAATACGCCAAAGACGTTGGCTCGAGCTGTTGAAGATTACGATCATACCATTCAATATCATTGTGGAAGAGAGACGTGGTAGCTGACGCGTTGAGTAGAAGATCGTATGCATTTACGAGTGCGACGTTGTTAACACAAAAACCCATTTCGTATAACTTACAAATGATGAAGATAGAGTTAAAGACTCTAGAGACCCACGTGAAGGTAGCGAATATACGATTAGAATCGACTTTAATCGATAAAGTTAAAGTCGTTCAAGCTACATACTTAGGGCTGATGAATGTGAAGAAGAAGGTTCAAGAAGTCGTTATTCTAGAAGCAAGAATCGATGAAGAAAGGAAATCTTAACCCTCGATTTTATTGGCCCATGTGAAATCCTTGATCGAGTAGGAACGATGGCCTATAGACTCGTTTTACCGCCAAGTATGTCGCGTGCTCATAATATTTTTCACGTATCGATGTTACGTAATTATATGGATGACCCGAACCACGTTATTAAATTAGAACTAGACGAGATAGCAGAAGATTTAACGTATGAGGAGATACGTGTTAAAATCTTGGATAAGAAGGATCGTATTCAACACTTAAGGGTTATACCACAAGAGTTAGAATTTAAAATAAAGTCAAGGTATCCTCACCTCTTCGACATACCAGGTGTGAGACCCCAGATTTTATGAATAAAGATTTAAATTTCTCGAAATATTTTTTTAATATTATGGTGTGGATTTGATATAATGTTATAGTTGTTGGTAGTATTTATAAATTTTGCAAAGTAAGCAAGTTGTTGTATTATATTCGATTGGTCGGAGAATATTCATTTTAGCAGGGAATATTCGTACAAAGGCGCAATCATTGGTGGACCCACAACGGAATTATTGTCGGATTGAGATAACGAGAAAATATTTTTATGAAAATAACGGTGGAAGTTTTACCGTTAATACTATTGAACTTCTCGGTAGTAAAAGTACAGTAATACGCGTGGCTACATAGTAGCACACGGTATTGATTATTGATGCTTACGTGAGAAGTCACTCAGTTATACTCAATTATTGTTACAGTAATTATTGCATCATATCTCTCATATTATTGATTCGATTATTGTCAGTATCATCTGCATTATATGATATATTGTTAAATCAATAATTGAGACGACAAAGTTATTCATATTATTAAATTGCAATATTTACAATGTTTAGAAGTTCTGTCAAGGAGAGGTTTGGTCACCTAATTGCGCGCCAATAGGGAGAAATCCTTATTGATAAGCCCCCTCTTTCCTGGGAACAACCTGGTTGTTAAATATTATGGTTATAATATTAATGATGAATAAGTTCGTGTTGATTAAAGATGAATTTGATAGTTTCATTGTGTTGGAATTATTTATGTTAGTAGAAATCGACATCTATTCCGATGATAATTAATGTCTGGAAGTTATATTGTTCAATCGGGTTTTCGGGATACTTTTTGTGTCGGAGTTACTATTCACGAGTTACTATTCATGAGTTACTATTCATGAATTACTATTCATGAGTTACTATTCAGGATTTACTATTCACGAGTTACTATTCAGGAGTTACTATTCATGAGTTACTATTCATGAGTTACTATTCACGAGTTACTTTTCAGGAGTTACTATTCACGAGTTACTATTTATGAGTTACTATTCACGAGTTACTATTCATGAGTTATTCACGAGTTACTATTCACGAGTTACTATTTACCCAGTTACTATTCACTCTAGTATTGTGCATTCGGGTATTTGGGTACAATATTATTCCATGAGGAGATGTGCTAATTTTTCAGACCGTTGGTTGAAGTTATATTAGTGAATCAATATGGACCGCTGGTGGAAAGTTATAATAGTGAATCAATATGGATCGCTGGTTTAAAGTTTTAATAGTAAATCAGTATGGACCGTTGCTTTAAGTTTTAATAGTAAATCAATCTAAACCGTCCGTTTAAAAGTAAATCAATCTGGACCATTCAGGAATTAATTACTATTCAATCCATTCTTCTATAAATAGAAGCTCATTCTTTCATTATTTCTTACGAATTCACTGAAACTCTAGAGAGAGAAATTATAGAGAAAAAGAAGAAGAGTATTCTGCTACTTCACTACTTCGATATCCAATGTCTTTTACGGTAAGGGGTGTTATTCTTTCTTATTCATGAAGAGAACTTCTGTTATTCCATTCTTTATTATTCTGTTGGAATAACCTGTATACGCGGCATACCCTATACTTGGTGAAATCCTTTTGTTATTCCATTCTTTATTATTCTGTTGGAATAACCTGTATACGCGGCATACCCTATACAAAACATGTATACGCGGCATACCCTAAACTTGGTAAAATCCTTCTGTTATTCCATTCATTATTATTCTATTGGAATTACCTGTATACGTGGCATGCCCTATACATAACCTGTATACGCGACATACCCTATACTTGGTGAAATCTCTCTGTTATTCCAATCTAAATTATTATATTGGAATAACCTGCTTATGCGAAGTACCACATACGTGGTGAAATTCTTCTATTATTCCGTTCTTTATTATTCTGTCGGAATATCCTGTCGGTGCGAATTTTGCCTGACCTGTTTCCATTATTTATTATTCCGCATTTATTATTCTGTCGGAATATCCTGTCTATGCGTTTACGCCGGAACTGGTTGTTAGAGTTTATGCCCTAGAGGCCAATTATTTGATATAATTGCTTAACGTTTTGATATTATATTTGATTGAATAAATATATGATTTTATTATGGTTTTATTTACTGCGTAATATAATTGTTGTACATAATAAAATTCCTTAGAATAGTGATACAGATTATATATTTTCAAGTATGTGACTTGAACAAGAGATTATATATTACCATTAGTATCAGTGTTCTTAAATGTCCCTAGTCGAGTATCATTGTTGATGGGACAACAATGATGCATTGAGACTAGTATGTGGATTGGCTGATGACCAAATCTCATTGGTCATAAATATATGAGATATTAAGTCAATGCATAGGTACATGTTAGAGAACGATGTACTGGACAGACCCACCATGAGAATTCTATATGGAGCATTATGCGAAGTGTCATTAGCAATTCTCATAGTGACAATGATGTAATGGTCCTCCGACCTGAAATCGCTATATTACTACACGAGAATTTATGTACTTTGATATCATCAAATGTCACCTTTAATAGGGTGGACTATAAAGGTGATTATTGGGTTCATCATTAATCGTGTGAGAAATATGAGTGATCTTGATGGAATTTAACCATCCTATATATTATGGGTGATATCCATAGGCCTCTTGATTGAGTAGGACTATGAAATGCATGGCCATGCTCAAATAGTGATTTGTTTCATATAGTCTACTCATTGATCAAGAAAACCCAGATTAAATTATAAAGAGTATGACACATTCCATGACTCGAGTTTAATCTAGGATATTAAGGTTAAAAGGATTAAATTACATTGAAACATTGGTCACGAAAAGGTTGCATCGAATCATCGATCTTATTATTACTTGGATAGCAGTGATGCATTACTAGATGCCGCTCACTGTTTATAATTTTATAATATGATTTTAAAATTATTGCCAACGTAATAATAACCTATAGGGTCACACACATAGAACGTTATTTAAAAGGGAATTAATTTAAATTTTAAGGATTTAAATATATTAATATGATTAATAGTATTTAAATCATGAATTTAAATTAAAAGGATAATTTGTATATATGTATATTAATTAAGTAAGACTTAATTAAGAGATATATATATATATAAATTCGGATTTTATGAAATTAGGTTTTGATTTGATTAATTCCTTTTAACTACTATATATATGATATATAGCAGCTACTTAGGGATATATCATAATTGAAAAACCCTAGCCGCTCTTAGAGAGAGACTAGAGAGAAAACAGTTTCAGAAAATCCATTCCTTTTGGTGGCTAGTACCGCAAGTCCTTCTTATTGCAGAATTGTTCGACGGTTCGTGCGGCGTTCGTGTGGATACCGTAGAGGCGCAATCTGTTTGTATTGCATTGGAGATTCGAGGTGCAGTCGATTTCAGATTCTCATTTTTTTTTTCATATCTGGTATAATCTCTAAACCTCTGAATTAATTGATTTTTCGCATGGATCCTGTTTTAGGGTTTCAGAAATTGATTTAAAATTTTAATTTCCACTGTGCGTTTCTGTGTCGAAGCCCAACAGTGGTATCAGAGCTACTTGCGAAAAGATTAATTCAGATTACGTGTTTTAATTGTATTCGATATATATGATATATGATGATGTATGTTTACCGATATAAAATTGAATATATGATATTCCGTTGTATGTGTATTCTGGTAATATATATGATGATACTGTTAATCGTATCTTTAATCGGTGGAATAACAATATAACTATTCTAATCTGATTAGAAGCATGAAGAATCGTTTTAATATGATTAATCGAAACTGGAAATATATGATAAATTCTGGGTGTACTGTTATTCGTTTTAATATGATTAAATCGAAACTGGACATATATGATTTGTTATTATGGGTGTTTTGGTGGATTAAAATTTATGATTCTGAAACTGTTTCAGAGATTCGTATGGAAAAATTCTGCAATACAGAATGTAGTTCGAAATTTTTTTCCAGGGGCGCTGCCCCCGACTCTGCTCGCTGACCGGTCAGCGAGACCACCCGCCGGCTGATCGGTCAGCCGGACCACCGCCAGGGGGGAGACCCCCCCTTGGACCCCCCCGTCGTAGCGCACGATGGTCGTGTCCCCTATATTTTATATATAGTTTTCTTTGATTATATATAAATTGTTATGTGCTTATTGTGATATGCATGGTGCACAGTTATGGCATTTTGACCCATAGGTTAGTGGTTTTTGGTTTTGAAATACGGCTTGCATGTCGTGCCTTTCTATAAATTCTAATGTAATATTCTCTTCTCATCTAAATCCCCTCGAATGTAACTCGAGGTTTCTTTATGTCATGTAATAATCTGTAATTGATGAAGATGTCAAGATGGAGAACACAATGGAAAGATGATGATGGAGAGGAGGCACATGCTAGAGGAAGATCCAAGGAAGCTATTTATTTTAAGATCTTTTACCACCTTAGATTGACCTTCAATCTTTCATTAGCTTGAAAAGATTGACAGTGGATTGGGCCATAAATGTGACACATTTAATTTTGCACTTTATTTATACTTGTATACGATATGATATGATTAATAATGTGCATACTTAATAAGATTAAAATTGGTGAGATCTAAATTAATAAAATCCCTCATTAAATTATTAAGTCTAAATCAGATGCCTTCCAATGAATAACACTCATCAAGACCTTGATCAATAGATGTAGGTTTGCCAAAGCAAAGTATCCTATTTATCTAGGTAATTGTGATATCCAAACTATTAAAATCATTGGGCCCGACTTAACTAAGTTATCTCAATAGGATTGTGGACTTAGAGGCATAGAGTTTGGTTGGTACCATTAGATGGACTAGAAACAAATGTTGTTTACCAAACTATCCAGGAGTTATATATGATATAATTGACAAAGGGTTGTCTACCTAAATAATTATGTTTTGAGAGAATAGCCAAAGCTAACTTAAGGCATAATGAAATATGGATCTTGGCTCACTAGAAAGATTTAATAGAAAATGCTTTCCGAATTAATGGTGAGGGCTATTAATTTGAATAAAATAGTGGGAGGTATATTTTGAATGTACTATTATCAATTATATAATATCAACTCTGTAATTTGACTTATTATTTTTGCACTTATAAATTATAGATATCAAATGGCAAACAACAACAACACAAATAGTCTTTCATTACGACCAGTCCTTGAAAAGGACAAGCTAAGTGGAATTAATTTCCTTGACTGGCATAGGAACTTGAGGATTGTCCTCAAACAAGAGC
Organism: Panax japonicus; assembly: GCA_020205505.1. Lineage (NCBI taxonomy): Eukaryota > Viridiplantae > Streptophyta > Magnoliopsida > Apiales > Araliaceae > Panax > Panax japonicus. The sequence continues at coordinate 50,362,678 of CM035110.1, forward strand.
ATAAGCTATATGTCCTTGATGGGCCCATTCCTGCAGCACCAGCTGTCACTGCACCACGTGCGGAGCACAATGCTTACAAGAAGCATCAAGATGATGCTCTGGATGTGAGTTGTGTCATGCCAGCAACCATGAACGCTGAGCTTCAGAAGCAACATGAGTTGATGGATGCTTATGAGATGATCGAGCATCTCAAGAAATTGTTCGAAGGGCATGCTCGACAGGAGAGGTGTGATACAAGCAAGGCGTTGTATCACTGCAAAATGGATGAACGTGATCCAGTTGGTCCACATGTGCTGTAAATGATTGGGTATATTGAGTACCTTGATAGGTTGGGTTTTCCAATCACTACGGAAGCCCAAACTGACCTTGTTTTGCAATCTTTGAACAACAGCTACTCTCAATTTGTTATGAACTATCTTATGAATGAAATTGAGAAACCCCTTACTGAGTTGTTGAGCATGTTAAGAACTGCCGAGAACAACATGAAAAAGGCAGGACTCACTCCCATAATGATGGTGCAAAAGGGGAATGCTAAGGGAAATTGGAAAGGCAAGAAGAAGATAAGATCTAAATCTTTTGCCAAACCCAATTCCAAAACCAAACAGGCTTTAAAACCTAAAGGTGGGGTGGCTAAAGAAGGTGAATGTCACTTCTGTGGAAAACCTGGACACTGGAAAAGGAACTGTCATGCTTATCTGGAAGAAGTGAAGAAAAGAAAAGGAAGTACGACTTCTGATTCAGGTATATATGTTATAGAAGTCAACTTGTCTACTTCTACATCATGGGTATTGGATACTGGATGTGGTTCTCACATTTGTGTTAATGTGCAGGGACTCCGAAGGAGTAGAATTTTGGCGAAAGGAGAGGTTGACCTACGAGTTGGAAATAGAGCAAAAGTTGCTGCACTGGCCGTAGGAACTTATCATTTATCTTTGCCCACTGGGCTAGTTTTAGAATTAGAAGATTGTTATTTTGTGCCTGCTATAAGCAAAAACATTATTTCTGTTTCTTGTTTGGACAAGAAAGGTTTTTCATCTATAATAAAGAACAATCGTTGTTTGTTTTACTTAAATGATATTTGTTATGGTGTTGCACAATTGTTTAATGGTCTCTATATTCTTGATTTAGAAATGCCTATCTATAACATAAATACAAAATGATTTAAATCAAATGATTCAAATCCGACATATCTCTGGCACTGTCGTTTAGGCCATATAAATGAGAAACGCATATCCAAACTCGATAAAGATGGGTTCTTGGATTCATTTGATTTTGAATCATATGAGAAATGCGAGTCTTGTTTATTAGGCAAGATGACTAAAGCCCCTTTCACTGGACACAGTGAAGGGGCTAGCGATGTATTGGGACTTATACATAGTGATGTATGTGGACCCATGAGTTCGTTAGCAAGAGGTAGGTTTTATTACTTCATTACATTTACTAACGACTTTAGTAGATATGGATATGTGTATCTTATGAGACACAAATCTGAATCCTTTGAAAAGTTCAAGGAATTCAAGAATGAAGTTCAAAACCAATTTGGCAAAAGCATAAAAGCCCTTCGATCCAATCGAGGAGGTGAATACTTAAGCCAAGACTTTGATGACCTTCTAAAGGAGTGTGGTATTATATCACAGCTCACTCCACCTGGAACACCGCAATGGAATGGTGTATCTAAGAGGAGGAATCGAACCTCGTTGGACATGGTACGATCAATGATGAGTCATGCAGATCTTCCAATAAGCTTCTGGGGTCATGCCCTAGAGACTGCTGCATTCACACTTAACCGTGTTCCTACAAAGACGGTTCAGAAGACACCATATGAAATGTGGACTGGGAAACGTCCTAGTATGTCGTTCATGAAGATTTGGGGTTGCGAGGCGTTCGTAAAACGTCTGGATTCTGACAAGCTCGGACCCAAATCTGACAAATGTAATTTTGTTGGATACCCAAAGGAAACAAAAAGGTATTATTTCTACAAACCTTCTGAGAATAAAGTGGTTGTTGCTCGAACTGGTATTTTTCTAGAAAGAGAATTTGTCTTTAAAGGAAACAGTGGGAGGAAAGTAGAACTCGAAGAAATTTGAGAACCACAAAATATCATTGAACCTGAGTTGGAACATGAGCAGGAACCACAAAAAATTGTGGAAAGTGAACCTGCTCAAATTACACAAGTCATTCGTAGATCTGGTAGGACACGCCAAGAGCCTGAGAGATATTATGGATATCTTGTGACTCAAAACGGCGATGTGATGCTCATAGATCAAGATGAGCCTACTTCCTACCAAGAAGCTATGAATGGACCAGATTCTGAGAAATGGCTTGAAGCCATGAAATCTGAGATGGACTCCATGTATACTAACCAAGTATGGACTCTAATTGATCCACCCGAAGGGGTAAAACCAATCGGGTGCAAGTGGGTTTTCAAGAAGAAAACCGACATGGATGGTAATGTACAAACCTATAAAGGCCGACTGGTAGCAAAAGGTTTCAAACAAATTCAAGGTGTTGACTATGATGAAACCTTCTCTCTAGTGGGAATGGTTAAATCCATCAGGATCTTACTTGCTATTGCAGCTTTTTATGATTACGAAATCTAGCAGATGGATGTCAAAACTGCTTTCCTTAACGGAAATCCCCTTGAGGATGTGTATATGACACAACCTGAGGGTTTTGTCACTCCAAATGATGTTGGAAAGGTATGTAAGCTGCAGCGATCCATTTATGGATTGAAGCAAGCCTCTCGGAGTTGGAATCTTCGATTTGATGAAGCAGTCAAAGAATTTGGCTTTATTAAAAATGAAGATGAACCTTGTGTATATAAGAAGGTTAGTGGGAGTCACATTGTATTCCTAGTATTATATGTTTATGACATATTAATTATTGGGAATGACATTCCTTCCTTACAAGCTGTAAAAACATGGTTAGAAAAATGTTTCTCCATGAAAGATTTGGGCGATGCTGCCTACATTTTAGGTATCAAGATCTATAGAGATAGATCAAGAAAAATGCTCGGCCTAAGTCAAAGTACATATATTGATAAAGTGTTGAAAAGGTTCAGCATGCAAGAGGTGAAAAGAGGAAACTTACCCGTGACTCATGGTGTAAAGATTTCTAAGGCCCAATGTCCTAAATCACAAGATGATGAGGAGCGTATGAGAAAGATCCCTTATGCTTCGACAATTGGATCTATCATGTATGCAATGATATGTACTCGTCCGGATGTCTCGTATGCTTTGAGCATGACGAGCAGATACCAGTCGAATCCAGGTGAAGGTCACTGGACAGCAGTCAAGAATCTCCTCAAGTACCTGAAAAGGACTAAGGATTCATTCTTGGTATATGGAGGTGAAGAGGAACTAGTAGTAAAGGGTTACACAGATGCTAGTTTCCAGACTGACAATGATGACTATAAGTCTCAGTCAAGTTTTGTGCTTTGTCTTAATGGTGGTGCTGTTAGCTGGAAAAGTTCAAAGCAAGAGACAATAGCTGATTCTACAACAGAGGCTGAGTATATTGCTGCTTCTAGTGCAGCCAAGGAGGCTGTATGAATTAAAAAGTTCATCACTGAACTTGGTGTTGTTTCAACCATTGTTGATCCGGTTGCTCTATACTGTGATAATAATGGAGCCATTGCACAGGCTAAGGAACCCATATCTCACCAACGATCCAAGCATATACTTAGGCGGTACCATCTCATCCGTGAAATCATTGATAGAGGAGATGTACATATAGGAAGAGTGCCAACAGATGATAATGTTGCAGATTCACTAACCAAGGCTTTGTCGCAGCAGAAGCACGACGGTCAAACTAGTTCCATGGGTATTAGATACATGAGTGATTGGCTCTAGTGGAAGTGGGAGACTGTTAGAGTTTATGCCCTAGAGGCCAATTATTTGATATAGTTGCTTAACGTTTTGATATTATATTTGATTGAATAAATATATGATTTTATTATGGTTTTATTTACTGCGTAATATAATTGTTAACATAATAAATTTCTTAGAATAGTGATACAGATTATATAGTTTCAAGTATGTGACTTGAACAAGAGATTATATATTACCATTAGTATCAGTGTTCTTAAATGTCCCTAGTCGAGTATCATTGTTGATGGGACAACAATGATGCATTGAGACTAGTATGTGGATTGACTGATGACCAAATCTCATTGGTCATAAATATATGAGATATTAAGTCAATGCATAGGTACATGTTAGAGAACGATGTACTGGACAGACCCACCATGAGAATTCTATATGGAGCATTATGCGAAGTGTCATTAGCAATTCTCATAGTGACAATGATGTAATGGTCCTCCGACCTGAAATCGTTATATTACTACACGAGAATTTATGTACTTTGATATCATCAAATGTCACCTTTAATAGGGTGGACTATAAAGGTGATTATTGGGTTTATCATTAATCGTGTGAGAAATATGAGTGATCTAGATGGAATTTAACCATCCTATATATTATGGGTGATATCCATAGGCCTCTTGATTGAGTAGGACTATGAAATGCATGGCCATGCTCAAATAGTGATTTGTTTCATATAGTCTACTCATTGATCAAGAAAACTCAGATTAAATTATGAAGAGTATGACACATTCCATGACTCGAGTTTAATCTAGGATATTAAGGTTAAAAGGATTAAATTACATTGAAACATTGGTCACAAAAAGATTGTATCGAATCATCGATCTTATTATTACTTGGGTAGCAGTGATGCATTACTAGATGCCGCTCACTGTTTATAATTTTATAATATGATTTTAAAATTATTACCAACGTAATAATAACCTATAGGGTCACACACATAGAACGTTATTTAAAAGGGAATTAATTTAAATTTTAAGGATTTAAATATATTAATATGATTAATAGTATTTAAATCATGAATTTAAATTAAAAGGATAATTTGTATATATGTATATTAATTAAGTAAGACTTAATTAAGAGATATATATATATATATATATATATATATATATATATATATATATATATATATATATATATATAAATTCGGATTTTATGAAATTAGGTTTTGATTTGATTAATTCCTTTTAACTACTATATATATGATATATAGCAGCTACTTAGGGATATATCATAATTGAAAAACCCTAGCCGCTCTTAGAGAGAGACTAGAGAGAAAACAGTTTCAGAAAATCCATTCCTTTTGGTGGCTAGTACCGCAAGTCCTTCTTATTGCAGAATCGTTCAACGGTTCGTGCGGTGTTCGTGTGGATACCGTAGAGGCGCAATCGGTTTGTATTGCGTTTGAGATTCAAGGCGCAGTCGGTTTCAGATTCTCGTTTTTTTTCATATCTGGTATAATCTCTAAACCTCTGAATTAATTGATTTTTCGCATGGATCCTGTTTTAGGGTTTCGAAAATTGCTTTAAAATTTTAATTTCCGCTGTGCGTTTCTGTGCCGAAGCCCAACACTGGTTCTATATTTATTATTCTATTGGAATAACCTGCCTGTGCTATCAATTACATGCCTGATGATTTCTTTTGTTATTCCATTATTTATTATACTCAGTTGGTTAAAGTTTTAACTTCTATACCCCATGAAATTAGTGGAATATCCTTGATATTTACGCTTCATCCAGTATCTTTTCATGGAAATATTCTTCTGAGCATTCTTGAATTTTACTCTACAAAGAAGTATCATGCTGACAATTTGGACGTTATTAGTTCCTGGATAAATTAATTCGTGAACTTGTTTTATTGAATTCATATGTCATTGTCATCATCCTCGTGTTTATATTTTTGAAAGTTATATGTGGCCTGTAGTGAATAGATGGACTCGGTATGATTATGATCAGGAATTATTTGGTATAATCATGACCGTAATGTTACAAAAGATGTGATAAAAGTCCTCATTGGCCCGTAGTGCATTGATGGACAGTTGTTGGCATGATCATGACCATTGATGAATACACGAATATCCTTGGCCCGTAGTGCATGGATAATTTGTGGTCGTGACCCTAATGAATATCCTTGGCCTTAGTGCAAGGATGATGTGGATTATTTATTAAGCTAAGTCTCAGCGATAAAAGTGATGAAAAACTTTTTAAATCAGAAAAGATAGTAGATTTTATTCTCTACTTGACTCTTTTAATGGATTGCTTATTCCGCTGTAGTTAAACTTGTTGTCTTTTGTATTTTATCAGTTTAACATTGTTGAAGGCTAATGATAATTTATCCTGCATTATCTTAGTCATAATATTTCTTACTGGGCTAGTTGAGCTCACCCTTTCTTTCACTGTACTGTTCAGGAAATGAGAACGTAGCAGGGACTAGTCGGGGCACGAAGTGATAGTCCAGATGATAGTATTAGTAGTCCTCACTATTCTGTTAAATAGTGTGACAATAAATATAATGAGGACTTATTCTGAGAGTGGATATTGTCTAGAAGACAATATTTGTATTAAAACTCACAGCTTTCTTGTTATATATTAAAGATTTTATTTGTATTTTGCACCATGTATCTGGCGACCCAAGATGGGTGATGTATACCTATTTTGGGTGTGTCACACCAGGTATGTACGCAAATTTCGAGGGCAAAATTTTATAAGGAGGGGAGATTGTGAGACCCCAAATTTTATGAATAAAGATTTAAATTTCTCGAAATATTTTTTTTTCAAAATTATGGTGTGAATTTGATATAATATTATAGTTGTGGGTAATATTTATAAATTTTACAAAGTACGCAAGTTGTTATATAATATTTGATTGGTCGGGAAATATTCATTTTAATAGGGAATATTCGTACAACGACACAATCATTGGTGGACCCCACAACGGAATTATTGTCGGATTGAGAGAACGACAAAAATATTTTTATGAAAATAACGGCGGAAGTTTTACCGTTAAAACTGTTGAACTACTCGGTAGTAAAAGTATAGTAATACGCGTGACTGCATAGTAACGCATGGTATTGATTTTTGATGCTTACGTGAGAAGTCACTCAGTTTTGTTCAATTATTGCTACAGTAATTATTGCATAGTATCTCACGTTATTTGATTCAATTATTATCGATATTTCATATATTATTAAATCAATAATTGAGATGACAGAGTTATTAATATTATTATTTGCAATATTAACGATGTCTAGAAGTTCTGCCAAGGAGAGGTTTGGTCACCTAATTGCGTGCCAATAGGGAGAAATCCTTATTGGAAAGCCCCTTCTTTCCTGAGAATGACCTGGTCGATTAATATTGTGAATTATAATAATGATGATAAATGTTATTAAATATATTGATCGAGGTGTATTTTTATGAAGTCACGGAAGTTTATATATATATATATATATATATATATATATATATATATTATATAAATATTATTTTATTAGTATTATTAATGTAATAAAATAGAAAAGTTTTTTATATAAAACAGAATACTTTTATAAAGTTATTTATTTTATTAGACTATAAATAGAATATATTATATTCTATTATGCATAATATTTTGCATAGTAAAATCTTTTTATATAAAATAAAATACTTTTATAAAGTTATATGTTTTATTAGACAATAATTAGAATATATTATATTTTATTATACATAGTGTTTGCATAGTGCCTGCATAGTATTTGCATAATAAATCTTTTTATATAAAACAGAATACTTTTATAAAGTTATTTATTTTATTAGACTATAAATAGAATATATTATATTTTATTTAAAAGATTTTGTTTTATTAGAATATTTTATTAATACTGTATAGTAAATCAATATGGACCGTTCATGAATTAGTTACTATTCAGTCAATTCTCCTATAAATAGAAGCTCATTCCTTCATTATTTCTTACGAATTCACTGAAACTCTAGAGAGAGAAACTATAGAGAGAAAGGAGAAAAGTATTCTGCTACTTCACACTACTCCTATATCCAGTTTCTTTTAAGGTAAGGGGTATTATTTCTTTCGTATTCATGAAGAGAACTTCTGTTATTCCATTCTTTATTATTCTGTTGGAATAACCTGTATACGCTGGCTACCCTATACTTGGTGAAATTCTTCTGTTATTCCATTATTTATCATTATGTTGGAATAACTTGTCTATGCGAAATACCACATACATGGGGAAATTATTCTGTTATTCCATTCTTTATTATTCTGTTGGAATGTCATGTATGTGCGTTTATGCATGACCTGGTTTCGTTATTTATTAGTCTGTTGGAATATCATGTCGGTGCGTATTACGCCTGACCTGGTTCCATTAATTATTATTCTATTGGAATAACCTGTTTGTGCGGTCTATCGCATGCATGGTGATTTCTGTTGTGATTTCATTCTTTATTATTCTGTTTGAATATCTTGTCGGTGCGAATTGTGCCTGACCTGGTTCCGTTATTAATTATTCTGTTGGAATAACCTGTCTGTGCGGTCTATCGCATGCATGGTGATTTCTTTTGTTATTCCATTCTTTATTATACTCAGTTGGTTAAAGTTTTGACTTCTATACTCCATGAAATTAGTGGAATATCCATGATATTTGCGCTTCATCCAGTATCTTTTCATGAAAATATTCTTCTGAGCATTCATGAATTTACTCTAGAAAGAAGTACCATGTTGACAATTTGGACGTTATTAGTTCCTGGATAAATTAATTCTTGAACTTGTTTTATTGAATTATTATATCATTGTCACCATCCTCATGTTTATATTATGTTGAAAGTCATCTATGGCCTGTAGTGCATAGATGGACTTGGTATGATTATGACTAGGGATTAATCGGTATAATCATAACCGTAATGTTACAAATGATGTGGTAAAAGTCCTCATTGGCCCGTAGTACATTGATGGACAGTTGTTGGCATGATCATGACCATTGATGAATACACGAATATCCTTGGCCCGTAGTGCATGGATAATTTGTGGTTGTGATACTAATGAATATCCTTGGTCGTAGTGCATGGATGATGTGTATTATTTATTAAGTTGAGTCTCAGCGATAAAAGTGATGAAAAACCTTTTTAAATTATAAAAGATAGTAGATTTTATTCTCTACTTGACTCTTTTAATGGATTGCTTTTTCCGCTGCAGTTAAACTTGATGTTTGTTATATTTTATCAGTTTAACATTGTTGAAGACTAATGATAATTTATTCTACATTATCTTAGTCATAATATTTCTTACTGGGCTAGTTGAGCTCAACCCTTTATTTCACTGTTCTCTTCAGGAAATGAGAACGTAGCCGGGACTAGTCGGGGAACGGAGTGACGGTCCAGATGATAGCATTAGTAATCCTTATTATTCTGTTAAATAGTCTGACAATAAATGTAATGAGGACTCTATTGAGTGTAGATATTGTCTAGATGACAATATTCTTATTAAAATGCTCAGTTTATGTTATGTCGTATTTTACATGACAGTTGTATTATTAAGTTGTATTTGTATTTTTGTACCATGTATTTGACGACTCAAGATGGGTGATGTATACCTAGTTTTGGGGGCGTCACAGTTGGTATCAAAGCTTAGGGATATGATCCCTGGCTTAGATGTGAGGCAAGAACTAGGAGGGGAGAGATGGGGAATTCCTTCGCTAGTAGGACCTACCTAAGTTTATTTGGTATTTAATTGGTCGGTCAGAGTATAGGGATAATATGTGATATGTCAATTAACCCTTGTTTTGTGACAGTATTTGAAAATGTCATTTGAAAATGTTGAGATAAGCAATGGAGCAAAATAATATGACCGTATCGCAGTACGAGGCTAAGTTTGCGGAGTTATCCCGGTTTGCATCCCATTTGGTCGATAATGAGGAGCGAATGACGCGAATTTTTCTAAGAGGTTTGAAACCCGATATACGTCAATACCTCATTTCTCATAAACTTTGTTTATATTCATATGTTATGAATAGGGCTAAGTTATTGGAGCGCGATAATGAGTTAGCACAACCAAAAGGTAACGACCAATAACACGATAATAATCGTACCGGTGGCAACGACCATCGAAACAATGATGACCATCGTGGGGGAAATTATCATGCCAAGAATGGTAACCACTTCGGTGGTAATCATGACCAAGATAATAGAAGTGGAAATTTCAAGAAAAGAAGGTCATTTAGCTCAATTTTGTCGTATAGTGAAGTCAAGTCCAGCTGGGATAATGGCACCAAAGGCGGATACGGACAAAACAAAGTCGGTGGTTTCAGGAAGATCATTTTTTGTGACTTCTCAAAAAGCAAGTAACCCGAACGAAGTTATTACGGGTAAGTTAATCATAAATTCTTACGAAGTCTATACCTTATTAGATACCGATTCTACCCATTCTTTTATCTCTCTTGTTTGCGCTCAAAGTTTAAATTTGACTCCTGAGAAATTAGGCTTTGACTTATCTGTTGAAACTCCATTAGGAGAAATCTTCGTTACCTCCACTATTTATAAATCTTGTTTGATTCATATCGATACCCTAACGTTACCTGTCGATCTTATCTCTTTGAAAATACTTACCCTTGATGTGATTTGAGGAATTGATTGGTTAACTACTCATCATGCTAAAATTGATTATTTTCGTAAGGTTGTTAGCTTTTATATTCCTAACCAACCTGTTATACGAATTCAAGCAACCAAATCACTAAAGTCAATCATTGTCATATCAAGCCATAAGTAAAGATCCCCAAACCATTCGTTGGTGACTTCCTTGTGTGGAATGTACCTAAGCCAGACTTTCTGTATGGGACGTCGTGAATAACGGTGGCAAATTGATAGGTATCAATGTGACATGCTATCCAAGTCTTGGATGAGGGTCACAGTTTTGAATGATATTTCTATCGTTAATAAATTTCTTGACGTATTCTTGAAGACTTTTTGTCCTACCCCAGAGCGTGAAATCGAATTTTGTATTGACCCCAGTACAAAACCCATTTCTAAAACCCTTAAATATTTTTTCAACCAAAACAAACGTATAATACGCCAAAGACGTTGGCTCGAGCTGTTGAATATTACGATCATACCATTCAATATCATTGTGGAAGAGAGATGTGGTAGCTGACGCGTTGAGTAGAAGATCGTATCCATTTACGAGTGCGACGTTGTTAACTCAAAAACCCATTTCATATAACTTACAAATGATGAAGATAGAGTTAAAGACTCTAGAGACCCACGTGAAGGTAGCGAATATACTATTAGAATCGACTTTAATCGATAAAGTTAAAGTCGTTCAAGCTACATACTTAGGGCTGATGAATGTGAAGAAGAAGGTTCAAGAAGTCGTTATTCTAGAAGCAAGAATCGATGAAGAAAGGAAATCTCAACCCTCGATTTTATTGGCCCATGTGAAATCCTTGATCGAGTAGGAACGGTGGCCTATAGACTCGTTTTACCACCAAGTATGTCGCGTGCTCATAACATTCTTCACGTATCGATGTTACGTAATTATATGGATGACCCGTACCACGTTATTAAATTAGAACTAGACGAGATAGCAGAAGATTTAACGTTTGAGGAGATACGTGTTAAAATCTTGGATAAGAAGGATCGTATTCAACACTCAAGGGTTATACATCAAGAGTTAGAATCTGAAATGAAGTCAAGGTATCCTCACCTCTTCGGCATACCAGGTACGTACGTAAATTTCGAGGGAAAATTTCATAAAGAGGGGAGATTGTGAGACCCCAAATTTTATGAATAAAGATTTAAATTTCTCGAAATATTTTTTTTCAAAATTATGGTGTGAATTTGATATAATGTTATAGTTGTGGGTAATATTTATAAATTTTGCAAAGTACGCAAGTTGTTTTATAATATTCGATTGGTCAGGGAATATACGTTTTAACAGGAAATATTCGTACGACGGCACAATTATTGGTGGAACCCACAACTGAATTATTGACGGATTGAGAGAACGACAAAAATATTTTTATGAAAATAACGGCGGAAGTTTTACCGTTAAAACTGTTGAACTACTCGGTAGTAAAAGTACAGTAATACGTGTGGCTGCATAGTAGCGCACGGTATTAATTATTGATGCTTACGCGAGAAGTCACTCAGTTTTGTTTAATTATTGCTACAGTAATTATTGCATAGTATCTCACGTTATTTGATTCAATTATTGTCGATATTTTATATATTATTAAATCAATAATTGAGATGACAGAGTTATTAATATTATTATTTACAATATTAACGATGTCTAGAAGTTCTGCCAAGGAGAGGTTTGGTCACCTAATTGCGTGTCAATAGGGAGAAATCCTTATTGGAAAGCCCCTTCTTTCCTGAGAATGACCTGGTCGATTAATATTGTAAAATATAATAATGATGATAAATGCTGTTAAATATATTGATCGAGGTGTATTTTTATGAAGTCACGGAAGTTTATATATATATATATATATATATATATATATATATATATTATAAATATTATTTTATTAGTATTATTAATGTAATAAAATAGAAAAGTTTTTTTTATATAAAACAGAATACTTTTATAAAGTTATTTATTTTATTAGACTATAAATAGAATATATTATATTCTATTATGCATAATATTTTGCATTGTAAATTTTTTTTATATAAAACAAAATACTTTTATAAAGTTATTTGTTTTATTAGACAATAATTAGAATATATTATATTTTATTATGCATAGTGTTTGCATAGTGCCTGCATAGTATTTGCATAGTAAAATTTTTTTATAAAAAATAAAATACTTTTATAAAGTTATTTATTTTATCAGACTATAAATAGAATATATTATATTTTATTTAAAAGATTTTGTTTTATTTGAATATTTTATTAATACTGCATAGTAAATCAATATGGACCGTCTGTTTAAAAGTAAATTAATCTAGACCATTTATGAATTAGTTACTTATAAGTCCATTCTCCTATAAATAGAAGCTCATTCCTTCATTATTTCTTATGAATTCACTGAAACTCTAGAGAAAGAAACTATAGAGAGAAAGGAGAAAAGTATTCTGCTACTTCACACTACTCCTATATCCAGTTTCATTTAAGGTAAGGGGTATTATTTCTTTCGTATTCATGAAGAGAACTTCTGTTATTCCATTCTTTATTATTCTGTTGGAATAACCTGTATACGCTGGCTACCCTATACTTGGTGAAATTCTTCTGTTATTCCATTCTTTATCATTATGTTGGAATAACCTGTCTATGCGAAATACCACATACATGGGAAATTATTCTGTTATTCCATTTTTTATTATTCTGTTGGAATGTCATGTATGTGCGTTTATGCATGACCTGGTTTCGTTATTTATTATTCTGTTGGAATATCATGTCGGTGCGTATTACGCCTGACCTGGTTCCATTAATTATTATTCTATTGGAATAACCTGTTTGTGCGGTCTATCACATGCATGGTGATTTCTGTTGTGATTTCATTCTTTATTATTCTGTTTGAATATCTTGTCGGTGCGAATTGTGCCTGACCTGGTTCCGTTATTAATTATTCTGTTGGAATAACCTGTTTGTGCGGTCTATCGCATGCATGGTGATTTCTTTTGTTATTCCATTCTTTATTATACTCAGTTGGTTAAAGTTTTGACTTCTATACTCCATGAAATTAGTGGAATATCCTTGATATTTGCGCTTCATCCAGTATCTTTTCATGAAAATATTCTTCTGAGCATTCATGAATTTACTCTAAAAAGAAGTATCATGTTGACAATTTGGACGTTATTAGTTCCTGGATAAATTAATTCTTGAACTTGTTTTATTGAATTATTATATCATTGTCACCATCCTCATGTTTATATTATGTTGAAAGTCATCTATGGCCTGTAGTGCATAGATGGACTTGGTATGATTATGACTAGGGATTAATCGGTATAATCATAACCGTAATGTTACAAATGATGTGGTAAAAGTCCTCATTGGCCCGTAGTACATTGATGGACAGTTGTTGGCATGATCATGACCATTGATGAATACACGAATATCCTTGGCCCGTAGTGCATGGATAATTTGTGGTTGTGATACTAATGAATATCCTTGGCCGTAGTGCATGGATGATGTGTATTATTTATTAAGTTGAGTCTCAGCGATAAAAGTGATGAAAAACCTTTTTAAATCATAAAAGATAGTAGATTTTATTCTCTATTTGACTCTTTTAATGGATTGCTTGTTCCACTGCAGTTAAACTTGATGTTTGTTATATTTTATCAGTTTAACATTGTTGAAGACTAATGATAATTTATTCTACATTATCTTAGTCATAATATTTCTTACTGGACTAGTTGAGCTCACCCCTTTCTTTCACTGTTCTCTTCAGGAAATGAGAACATAGCCGGGACTAGTCGTGGAACGGAGTGACGGTCCAGATGATAGCATTAGTAGTTTTCACTATTCTGTTAAATAGTGTGACAATAAATGTAATGAGGACTCCATTGAGTGTGGATATTGTCTAGATGACAATATTCTTATTAAAACGCTCAGTTTATGTTTTGTCGTATTTTACACGACATTTGTATTATTATGTTGTATTTGTATTTTTGTACCATGTATTTGGCGACTCAAGATGGGTGATGTATACCTAATTTTGGGGGCGTCACATTATTGGTCAACAAATTATGTAAATAATAATGCTTATTTTTCTCTTATCATTCTCATTAGGCATCCATGTAGCTTAAATTTTTTATTTGATAACCTGTTTATTAGTTTTATTTTGGGAGGAAATCTTCTTGGGGGATATCATTTCATTTCTTTTGGTTGATGAATTTTTGGTTGTTCTTTTCTTTTCTCCAAGTTGTATATTACTTTTTTGCTTGATGTATATAACAACTATTGGTGTATATATTCGTAGTAATTTGGTACACAATTCTTTATTGGGAATTGATCTCTAGCCGAGACGTACGGTCACACTATTACAGTAGACACTTACCCCAGGTGCAACTGAGATTGCTATAACAATAGAGAATTTTGAGGTTTCTTACCATATATGTATTGTTACCGACTACAATTCCTTCATGCCACTACAACTGAACTGAACTGTACTTCTTATCAGCATTTTTGACTTCTAAAATCTAGGTACCAGGTTTTTCTATTTTGCTCTCTTCGGAACTATTGACCTGCTGGGATGCGCTACTCCCATCCTCTCTCACCTGTCACAATATCATATTTGTCAAAAGGTGAGGAAATAATAACTTAAAAAGGGGAGGGGGAAAAAAGGTTCTCACACTGCAAGTCTAGATAAAAAATGAGAAAGAAAAAAAATTATATTACTGAAGAAATTTCGTTCCAAAATTAGAGATAGAAATGACTTTTAAGGAAAACTTTATGTTCCAAATATATAATAGCATTGCTTGGAATGTGATAGTGGTAGCATGCTAGAAATGTAGTAGTGGTACCATGATAGTGTCCAATCAACCTACAAAATAAGTAATGGCATATTGTAGTTGTGCTTTATTTCACTTTATAGTCTATTTTTGTATCTCTAATTTTAGAACGGACGAAAAAGTAAATGCATCACTAATTTAGGAGCAGATGGAGTATTTGTTTTCAAGAAACCAATATTCTATTAAGGTGGTGGTGTTTGAAGTGAATAGACTTTATTAAGAGTCCACTCACGGTCTTATTCGGCATATCTAGACAAGTTGAGCTCAATACTAGGACTTAGAAGTCCTTTGAAAATTAAATGCCTACTACTAAAGGATCAGCTACTAGTTGACAACTTGAGTTTTTAAGGTAGATTGACACAAAACTGATTTACTGATATGCTTCTATTCCCTAATTATCATTTTTCTACCACAATATATTTCTGCACACTTTCAGCTTGGTACTGCAGTAGAATGTTGTGATTTGTAGACTATGAAGTAAACTACAACCTTAAATCAGGACAAACATTTTCAACCCTAGTAATTAACATGACTGCTCTCACAAGTGTATGCATATCAAAGATCTTTGAGCCTTGGTAATTAACATGACTGCTCTCACAAGTGTACCAAATTACTACGAATATATACACCAACAGTTGTTACACACATTAAGCAAAAAAGTTATATACAACTTGGAGAAAATAAAAGAATAACCAAAAATTCATCAACCAAAAGAAATGAAATGAAACCCCCAAAGAAGATTTCCTCCCAAAATAAAACTAATAAACAGGTTATCAAATACAAAATTTAAGCTACAAGGATGCCTAATGAGCATGATAAGAGAACAATAAGCATTATTATTTACATAATTTGTTGACCAATAATGAAATAAGTAACCCACTACGAAGTTGCAACTACAGAACCATAAAGAATAAAACTAAACAGATTTGTTTTTTGTATGCCCTAGCACAACAGAATCACAGAAGTTTTAGAAGGCCAAAATCATATGCGAAATCCTACAATTCTCCTAAACAAAACCATCTAAGGTTCTCATTCATTCATACATTCATAGTCCGAAAAATAGAACAAAATGAAAATTGAAAGACCAGTTTTTTGGAGTATTTCCTTGAGAAAATTGAAATGCACAGAAAAATGAGGAAAGTTAAGACAATGGAAGCAAGGAAGCAAGCAAGCAAGAAAGGGGTTACCGATTCGAAGTCGAGAACTGGGCGAAGACTTTGATTCTAGGGCATGATTTCCTCTCTGTAACAATCGAGAAATTTGTAATTTAATTTAAAATATTTATTGAATTAAATAAATATTTTAAATAATTTATTTACTGAGGAAAATAAATAATTAATGAATTGTGGTGAAATAATTTGGTAACTAAATTAATTAATGTTAATTAAATTGAATAATGATAATTTTATTTGAAGGATTTAATTTAAGAAAATAATTAAATTAAATCAATTGCTTAATATTTAGGGAAACAATTAAATTAAATGAATTGTTTAATTTAAAGGAAATAAATAAATTAAATAAAGTGATGTGTCTAATTATTAATTAAATTCGATATATAATTATTTATTAATTATAAGGTATAATAATAATAAGAATTTTATTATTATTATAAGTTATTTAAATTAGCTAAACTAAAGTTATTTAAATTAACTAAATTAATGGTGTGACATGAAAACTATATAATAAGAATAATATAAAAATAATTTAGTTTATGGAGTTATGTGGTAGCCAAACAAGGCCTTGTGGCCTTTGGCTTATTCAACTGACGCCTTTTGTTATTTTCTAACGGAAGAGTACGTGGGGTGGTCAGTTTATTATACGCATTTTATTTCTTTGCCTAAAGCTAGCTAGATATCAGAGAGTTAGAGAGAGAGAGCTTGGAAGAAAAGAGAAAAACACAGTGATATTGAGTTGGAGAAGAAGGGTTTTAGAAAAGGAGTGCTATCAACTTTGCTATCATACAATCAAAGGATTTAGGTATAATTTACCCCTAATTCTAATTTTTAGTCTTGTAATTTTCTATTCTCTAAAGTTGGTTTTGTGGAATTGTTGTACAAGATGTTGTTAATTATATATATGTATACTCCTGATAAATTGGTTGGTTATCATATGTGATTGTATATTAGTTATCAAATTCTTGTAAATTGGGTGTAGGAAGAAAAAGAAAAAATCACAGTGTTTATGTTCATGCTTAATGTGTGTTAAAATCTGCAATTTGATGTTAGAATATGTTTATATGTTAAGAAGCGAAAGCAGCGTAATATGAATCGTGTCAATTGATTGAGAAACGAATTCGTGGTGATCGAATTCGCTAAAGGTTTCAAAAATAGAGTTTTCATGAGAAAACATAAAATTTAAGGATTTAATTAGTTTAAATTGCTGTTTAATTGTTCTAAGTTGATGAATATGTGAGGAAACATGTTTGTGTTAGTTTTATATCAATTGTATATGTTAATTTCACTGTTTTGAGGGTGAAATTCGTGTTAGTTGGGCTAAAAACAAAACACTGTTGTTGCATTTCTTTTTCTGTCTGTGCACCAGCGCTGCTGCGCTGGTGCCAAGGCCAAAAAACGGCGCAGCTGCGCCGGTCCCAGGCTTAAGTGTGGTGCAGATATGCCACTGGATTTCTGCAGACGAGCACCAGCGCAGCTGCGCCGGTGCCAAGGCTTGGGACAGCGCAGCTGCGCCGTGTCTTGAGCCTAGGCAGTGAAGTCTGCTTAATTGTAGGACATGACTAATGGACTTAATCTAGATTGGCATGCATGTTAAGGATATTAAAACATAATGTGGACTATTATAACAGATTGTAAGATGTTGTAATTCAAAGTGTGGAGATTTTAAGTAATTATTTAAATAAGTTATAAAATGAAACCAAAGGTGATGTTTTCGAAAGTTAGAGATGAACGATTAAGTTATGTTGATCAATGTGTGATTTCAGAGGCATTAAGTATGTTAACCTAAATTGTTAGATGCTAGGTTAGGGTTATGACCTAAATGATGGTTTAAACCCTAAATCTAATATTCATACAACTAATTGTTGTTGTGATTTCAATGATGTATGTTGGGTAATTGGAGATTATTTTACACTTGTGTAGCTTACATATAAGGCAAGTTCCTAAACCTTAACTCTTTATATTGAGCCAGCTTTTTAACTTCATTCTTTTATTAATGAATACAAGCTCCTAAATTCTATTGAGCAAGAGTATTGATTCTATCCTTATCTATGATTGAATAAGCACTTGTAACTTAATTCGTTACCTCAAGCGATTTTTACTTTTCTAAACCTTGATATTATTATTCAAAGCAAATGTTGTTCTAATACATCGTTTCAAATGAGATTGTTCTAACTCTTTTGGTTATAACATTTTGCATGTATATCATATTTATTCAATTATATATATTGTTGATATCTGATCGTTGACTTTGATAGCCTTGTTCAATTATATATTCTTGTATTAAATCTTTATTGATGGAAATTGAATAGTGTTCTAAAATTCTAGAAACACTGATAAGCTAGTTCCAAACTAAACTTTCTTTAGTGCGGAAATTCTAAATTCAAACTGAGACGAACAACCCTAACATAGGGGATTTTGAATGTGTAACGTTTAGATGTTTGTGCATAATACATAGTACAAAGGGCTGATCCCCCTAAGTACGTTAAGAAGAGTCTTTATTATGTAATGACTGTTAAGGTTAAGGTAATAATACCTAAATACCGAAGACATAGTTTGTGGTCTTAAGACCCTCAGATTATTAAAGTTCGAGCTTGTTTTCTATTTTTAATTCGTAGAGCCAGTTCATTGTTGTTCAGCATTCATTGTTCATTCTCGTGTTGTTATCATTACTACCTTCTATATCAGTGAGCATTTGTTTGCTCACTCTTGCAATTAACACTGTAGCTTAAGTGGAGAAAGTTGATGAGCCATCTACTAGCAAAAGAAAGGGCAAAATGTCCAAGTGTTGAAGACTAATGAGAAATTTATTTAAATTTTTACTTTATGAGACTTGTTTTATTTTATGATGTATTCCGCAAACTGGTGTAATAAATTTAAGGTTAGATTACCTGGGATTGTCTTTCAGATGATGATGTAACCCTTTAATGGGAAAGATTATTTAAGTTATTTAAATTATGTCTTTATCCTTTATTATGGGTAGCTAGATGTAATAGTTTTTGATAAGTGAGCACCAAATCCTGTGGGAATGGAGTACCTGGATTTGCGGGTGTTACAGGTTGGTATCAGAGCCTTAGGTTATGAACCTTAGGTGGGGAAACCTTAGGAAGTAACCCTTAAGGAGACAGAAAATATAAAGGTGTCTAACTCTTATCGAGTTTAAGATATATATTAAGGTATCCATTGAAGCCAAATAATAAAAGATATTATGTGCTATGTGTTAATAACTTATGTGCTCGAGAGTATCGAAAAATGTTAAGTAAAACTTAAAATATTGTGTTATCAGGATGTCTAACGATGGAGGATCCAGTCCAGCTAGGGAGGTGATACCTTAGGATGTCGAACCCCGGGATATTCACGTAGTACGGGAGCGGTTGATCCAAGAGGATGAGCCTGTGACCGATCCCGAGGAGGATAGTTCTGAGGAGATAGAGGAGGATGATGAGGAAGAGGATCCTGAGGAGTTTCCACCAAACTCCATATCAGCTGAGATGTATGACGCTCTGTACGACCGTAACATAGAACTACAGGACAAGGTTGAGGAGCTGAAGGAGATGGTCAAAATGCATCACGCTTCGATGGAGCAGAAGGATGCGGAGATTCAGGAACTCGACTCACGCCTTGGAAACACAGAGTGGGACCTAGTTCATACCAAGGGCCAGCATGAAGATCTATTGGCGGTGAGCGAGAAGATGAAGACTAACATTGAGAAATTAAAAGATGACTTCAAAGAGGAATTAGCTAAGCGTGCAAGAGCAGATGATGCTTGGATGAAGGCGACTCAACGTGCAGACCGTGCTGAGGCTAAGGTCCAGGTGAAGAAGGCCAAGATGAACGAGATGGATAACGCTTTTCATTCTGCGATTGATAGGGCCCATGATCGAGTCTTTTTTTACCCACCTCAGTTTGAAGATTCACCATGGTTTGTGATGGATCGTAGAACAACGTATCGTATCATGGAGGAAGAGCGTCGAGAAGCCTTACGATGTCTTAATATGCCTAGATATAATAAGAGTGATAATATGTGGTTAATTATGTGAGTAAATAAACTGTGAATCCCTTATTTGAGATAAATAAAGGGATAGTATGAGTATGTAATCCTGAAACTTGTTTAGTTCAGGAAAGTGAATGTTTATAGCGGTTATGCTATCTTTAACATGTTTTAAAATGTTATGAATAAATAAAATATTAGAGTTTATTTGAAATGTTATGTGTTATAGCTTTAATCTTGGAATGTTTAAGTTAAACTTTAAATACCCAAGAAGTTGAGTAAGGAACTAATAAGCGTATATTTTAACAGAAAATGTCTCCTAGAAGAAGAAAACCACGTCAACAAGCACCTCCTGAGGGGTCTACTAATAATAACAATGAGACAAACTTTAATCCGATTTAGCAGTTGGTAAGTCTGTTGACGGGTGCACTTGCGAATCAACCACAAACTCAAGTCACGACCTTTAAAGAATTTAAAGCGGTTGGACAGCCAGAGTTTCAAGGGTCTATTAATCCAGTGGAAGCCTAGACCTGGATCATGGAAATGGTAAAGGTGTTCGATGTTGCTAGAGTCAATAAAGATCAGAAGACTGCATTCGCAACATTCATGCTGAAGTCTGAAGCTAGCTACTGGTGGCAGGCAAATAAGGTACGTGGGGGACAAGGAGTGATAGCGTGGGATAGATTTAAGGAGATGTTTTTTTGAAATGTACTTTCCAGCGAGTTCTCGAAATCAGTTGGAAGTGCAATTTCTGAAGTTGAAGCAAAGAATGATGATGGTGCCTGAATATGCTGCAAAGTTTAATGAGTTGGCAAGGTTTGCCACTTATCAAGTCAATACCGACGAGCGTAAAACGAGAAGGTTCGAACAACGGTTAAAACCCTGGCTGTATAACAAGGTTTCAATGTTTCAGCTGAATACCTTTGCGGCTGTACTAGAAAAGGCAATTATCACGAAAGGTGGAAGAGATGCCTTGACCAAGTACAATCAAGAACAAAAAAAGAGGAAGAATGAGAATGAAAATAAGGCTGGTGGAAGTAATGTTGGAAGTAATAGTTAAAAGAGAAAGTGGAGCGAGAATTCGACTATGGGAGGACGGTAGGAAAATCAGCAAAAGAAAAAGTTTGAAGCTTGCGCGACGTGCGGGAAGAACTATACTAGGGAATGTTTGATGGGTAAGAGGGTGTATTTCAACTGTGGTCAGGTTTTAGTCTGAAGAAAGGAGCATGCTTTACATGTGGTTCAAAAGATCACATGGCTCGTGATTGCCCTAAGAAGCTAGCGGGAAGTGCAAGTGGTGGAAAAGGAAACAACAACGGTGGTGGTGTATTGACTATCACTGGACCAGCACAGTCAAGCCGACCTACTGTGAGGACTTTTAATATGACCGTGCAGGATGCTGTACAGTCTAAGGATGTGGTGTCAGGTATCATTCCGATTAATGGTATTAATGTTATGTACTATTTGATTCGGGTGCTACTTGTTCATTTATATCCAATGAATTTGCTCAAAATTTAGATCTGCCTCAGGAAGAATTAAAATTTCCCTTAAGTATAGAGATTGCAAATAGGGAAGTGATTCCTGTTAGATTTATATATAAGAATTGTAGAGTGGTTATAAAAGGTCAAAAGATGATGGTAGACTTGATACCAATTAGATTTGGCGAGTTTGATGATATACTGGGTATGGATTAGTTACTCAATTACGGAGCAGTAATTGATTGCCAAAGGAAGTGTGTCTGTCAACCTTATGACTCCGTCAAAGATTGTGTTCTTTGTTAGCAAGTCACCTCGACAAGCAAGTTGTCTGACGGTGATACAAGCCAAGAAGTTGTTGAGACGAGGATGTATAGGATACTTAGCCTACATAGTCGATACGAAGAAGAAGAGTGCGAAGCTAAAAGAGATATCGATCATAAGAAATTTTGCAGACGTATTTCCAGATGATTTGTCGGGTCTTTCGCCGGATCGACAAATCGAGTTTGTGATTGATTTACTACCAGGAACAACCCCGATATCTAAAGCACCATACAGAATGGCCCAGGTAGAAAACAAGGAGTTGATGGTGCAATTATAAGAATTACTCGACAAGAAGTATATTCAGCCGAGTGTGTCGCCATGGGGAGCACCGGTATTATTTGTTAAGAAGAAAGACGGATCAATGCGACTCTACATTGATTACCGAGAATTGAATAAGGTCACGATTAAAAATAAGTATCCATTACCAAGAATTGATGACCTGTTCGATCAGTAGAAGGGAGCGAGGTATTTCTCTAAGATAGACCTGAGGAATAGTTATCATCAGGTGAGGTGAGGCCGGAGGATGTACCAAAAACAACGTTTAGAACTCGGTATGGTCATTATGAGTTTTTGGTTATGTCTTTTGGTTTAACCAACGCACCTGCAGCGTTCATGGATTTGATGAACAGGGTGTTTAAACCATTCTTAGACAAATTTGTGGTGGTGTTTATTGATGATATACTTGTGTATTCCAAGACCAAGGAGGAACATGTGGAACATTTAAGAGTGACATTGGAGACATTGAGAAAAGAGAAATTGTACGCTAAGTTCTCAAAATGTGAATTTTGGTTAGAATATGTGTAGTTTCTCGGACACGTTATTGATAAGGAAGGAATTTTGGTGGATCCATCAAAGGTTAAAGCTGTAATAAATTGGGATCAGCAGAAGACACCGTCAGAAGTGAGGAGTTTTTTAAGATTGGCAGGTTACTACAGACGTTTCATTCAATACTTTTCCAAGATCGCGACTCCATTAACGAACTTAACTAGGAAGGCAGTTAAGTTTGTTTGGACAGAGAAGTGCAAGGAGAGTTTTCAAGAATTGAAGAAGAGGTTGAGTTCAACACCTTTGTTGTCATTGCCTGATGATACAGGAAATTTTTTGGTGTATAGTGACGCATCGCATAAAGGACTAGGTTGTGTGCTTATGAAGAATGGCAGAGTTATTACGTATGCATCACGTTAGTTGAAAGATTACGAGAAAAGGTATCTGACTCATGATTTAGATTTGGCGGCGGTGGTATTTGCCCTAAAAATTTGGAGACATTATCTTTATGGAGAGAGGCGTGAGATATATACTGACCATAAAAGTCTGAAATATATCTTTACACAAAAAGACTTGAACATGCGATAAAGAAGATGGTTGGAGATGATCAAAGACTATGACTGTGAGATTTTATATCATCCCAGAAAGGCAAATGTTGTTTCCGATGCCTTAAGTAGGAAGGGACGTAAGAAGTTAATGTTGTTGATTGCTTAGGAGAAGCTAGTGTCAGAAATGGCTAAGATGGAGTTGGAAATTAAATATCCGACAGAATTCGATGAAAAGTTGTTCCAGATGGGAAACAATTCAACGTTGGTGGATAAGGTGAAAAATGCACAACTTCACGATAAAGACTGTGAAAAGATAAAACATAAAATATCTGAAGGTGAGGAAAATAAATTCAAAATCGATTCGGAAGGGTTACTTCGATTCGAAGGGAGAATTTGGGTTCCGCCAGTATTAGAGGCTAAAGAAGAAATTCTGAGAGAAGCTCACAACTCAAGATATTCTATTCACCCTGGGAGTACAAATATGTATCAGGATCTTAAACATCATTTTTGGTGGCCGAATATGAAGAGGGATGTAGCTGAATACGTGGAAAAATGTTTAACGTGTCAAAAAGTAAAAGCTGAACATCAAAGGCTAAGCAAATTATTACAACCGTTGGAGATACAAGAATGGAAATGGGAGCATATCACAATGGATTTTGTGGTAGGTCTTCCAACGACCCAATGTGACAACCCGAGAATTTGGAGAATTTATTAAAATCATAATTGATTGATTTAAGGTTCAATATTAGGACCTAGACAGGAAATAAGTGTAGGGAATTGGCAGTTATGTAATAAAATTCCAAGAATTTCAAAAGTTTTGAACAAAACTTGAATTATGTGATAGACTGTAAGTGATAGTCTAGTAATGAGGTATAAGATCATGGTAGATTTAAAATTCTTTTGAAGAATTATCAGGGATAAGTATCGAAGTGAATACTAGTCGGTATATTTGGTTACATATGTGAACCGTAATGATTTGAGATCAAGGATTGATCAGATAAGTTATAACTTTAGCAAACCCTAAAGTTATGTTAATCATATGTTGATTAAGTTAGAAAAATCTAACGAATTGTTAGAAACCCTAACGGTACGCTCAGAAACATTAATTTTAGTTACGGGAATCTGAAACCCTAAATTCATGATATGAATATGGTGATTAAGTTAGAAAACTCTAACGATATGTTCAGAAAGCCTAATTTCAGTATCGAGAATTTAAACCCTAATTTGGGAATCCTAATACGGAGTATTAAACCCTAAGGGTTAATAAGTTGTGTGTAAGGAATATGAACATTATGTGAAGGTTTATCTTTGTTTATTATATAAACAAACAAAAGAAACTAGTGTAACCCTAATTATTTATATTAGGAATGAAGGATTAATAACCTAAGGGTTATGTGAAAAGAGAATTGTGGTATTTAGAATACTTATTAATTCTAGGAGATTTATTTTATACATCTCAAATGATTAATTTTATAACCTAATTATAGCAAGTCTAATTGGGTTAAGGAAATAAATGTTCATGAGCAAGGATTGGTGTTTTAATGGAGAAATGAAAACCCTAATTAAATGAATTGGGTTGGATGAGAATTTAAGGTAGATGATTATGTATATTTTATAGCCCAAGTATTGGCGAATGAAATTGGTTAGAGGCCAAGCAATACAGTAAAGGAATGGCTCAATTTTTAGCCTCAGCGGGAGAGGAATTTTTGGACAATTGTTAAATCAAATAAGCATTAAATCAAAAAGCCAAACTTGGTGAGAAATAAGGCCAAGTGGCCGACCATGAGAAGCAATAATAAGGGGAGATGAATGTTGTATTAATGGTTCCCTTTAGTTGGTGACCAACTACTAACAACTCCCCCTATGTGTCATATTTTTATTGTCCAACATTTGGGTATTTTCTTGTAAGCAATCCTTGGCAATTAATGGGAGACAAAAGAGAGTGAATTAGTGGAGAATTAGTGGGAGAATGAAGGCCATATGGCCGACTATTGCTAGAGAAAAGGAAGGAGCTTGTGATATATCAAGTTCTCTAAAGTAAAGTTATCTTATTTTCTTTTCTTCTTTCTCTTTCATTTGTCTTTCCAAGTTACTAAGAGAGAGAGAGAGAGAGAGAGAGAGAGAGTGTGTGAGAGAGCTGCCATTCGGCAGCCATGGTGGAGAGAAAGGAGAGTTTTGGTGAGGCATCCAAGTTCCATGATCAAGCTATGGAGAAGAAGAAGAAGGAGAGCATGGTAATAAAGGTCTTTCGTGAGAGATTAAATTAAGTTGCGTTGCGGTAATCAACGGTTCAGGCAAGTTTTTCAGTTCTATTATGTTTGTGGATGGAATGTGGTTATGTGTTAAATTACTATCATGCTCTATGAATTGTTAAAAGTCAAATATGACTAAGATAATTGGGTTAAGGAACTCAATCTATATGTGATTACATGTTGTATGATGTAACCTGATAAATTAAAAATGTATAATGCAAGAATGTATGCTTTGTAAGGAATTATTGATGCATGTAGAATATGCATAGTAAAGAATATATGTTGCATGCAGATATGCATATTAAAGGAAATGTAGTGCATGTGAAATTTTGTGCTATGTGAAACATGATAGACTGTTAAATTTGCTGGGCTGTTGAGCTCAATCTTGCAAACACAAACTTTTTTGCAGGTTAATGATGTTAGACAATATTATTTGCTATAAGGATGATGAAGATTGTGCGATGCACAAAATGAATACATTTTCTTGATTTAGAAATGGTATAGATCTATGATTGATAATTTTTCAAATGTAATTGTCACCTATGTACAGTTTGAAATATTGAATAGACAAAGAAGGTTTATTTCGAAATGAGAATAGATTGATTCTTAAACAAATGAATCATCGATAGAAAAGATAATGCAAGTTCAGCTTGGGGCAATATATGCATCTATTTTGTAATAGAATAGTTGAGAATAATGTTCGGTGTTAGATAACTTTTGAATTGTGTAATCAGTTAAGGTTACCCGATTTTGGGGAAAAGAGTGTGTAATGTAATGTATAACAATTTATGTTTATGTCTTCCGCAAAATAGTTATAGAATGATTAGTGTACCGAATCCGCGGCGATTTGGGGCCCGGGTTTGGGGATGCTACAGTTGGTATCAGAGCTGTTGGTTATGAAGCTTAGGTAGGAATACCTGAGACTAATAACCGCAGTGATTAGGATAAGACTAACTCAAATAAAGTTAGTTGGTCGGTAAGATTCAAAGAAGAATCTCGGCGAGTGTAAAGCACATAGTTCCCTAACTCTGATATAAAGTTGAACAATAATGGTGAATAGATTGAGTCTAAAGACTGAAAGTGCAGGAATAGGAGATCGTAAAACAAAACGATCAATGCATAGAAATAAATCGTAATATATACGATAAGATCACCCCGTGATATGATAAGGTTATGATATGGGAAAAGAATCAATCTGATGATTGAAAAATTTACAGCAATATGCTGTGTGGCAGTTGTACTATGAAATTGTACTATGAAAACTCATGAAAGAGTTATGAATTGTAAATACGGATTAAATAAAATTCGTATGGAGTAAGTGTGGAGCTAGAATTATGTGGGATTTCAATTGAGGACTCGTGTCAGTCGCTGAGTTGTATGATTCCTTGTATGGGCGGGGAATTTGTACTTGGTTTTAGAATCACTTAGATTTCTGGTCGATGTAGTGGTTAGGTTGATCAATTCTTTGTATTGGCGGGGAATTGTCCGCTTAGTTTTCTATATTGATTAGTGGCCGAGTTTGATTTGACAACCACTTAGTTTCTGGCATTGATAATCATTGAAATGTTGTGTCGCGCTATTTGCTATATGCGTGTTAAGAGGGTGATTCCTTTCTCATGTGTATAACAGATAGATATGTCATAGGTAGAGAATATAGGTTAAGTACGAGTTTTTAAAACTCATACTTATGTGACATTCTTGACGCATAGTTATATGAAATGTATATAAACCCCTCAGCGAATAGACGCCAAAGGTCTGTCTAGGAAAGTTCTTAAACTCATATAATTGTGGCCAGGTTATGAACTCATAAGTGTGGTTTTATGAACTGGGTATAGTTAGGTGTGAATAGAGTATTGAGGATAATAGGAACAGATAGAATGTTTAAGCAAATGATTTGAAATATCAAAATTTGTTTTTAATTATCACTCATGTACCATGTAACCTGGTACAGAGATGATAAAAATGTGATGGAGTTGTAAATACAGGAATACTTAGTGTGAATTTGACCTTTGTGCACGCTTTGAGTATCTTTAATAGATACCCGAGAAATTTGAGTATATATCAAAGTAAATCTTTGATAGATACCCGAGAAGTTTGAGTATCTTTGATAGATACCCGAGAAATTTGAGTATCTTTGATAGATACCCGAGAAGTTTGAAAATCTTTAATAGATACCCGAGAAAATAAGTTCAAGGTCTTGTGTGATCGCTCAGTATAAATGGTGTAACGTGCACGGTGTAAGATGAATTTCGGGGACGAAATTCTTATAAGGAGGGGTGAATGTGACAACCCGAGGATTTGGAGAATTTATTAAAATCATAATTGATTGATTTAAGGTTCAATATTATGACCTAGACAGGAATAAGTGTAGGGAATTGGCAGTTATGTAATGAAATTCCAAGAATTTCAAAAGTTTTGAACAAAACTTGAATTATGTGATAGACTGTAAGTGATAGTCTAGTAATGAGGTATAAGATCATGGTAGATTTAAAATTCTTTTGAAGAATTATCAGGGATAAGTATCGAAGTGAATACTAGTCGGTATATTTGGTTACATATGTGAACCGTAATGATTTGAGATCAAGGATTGATCAGATAAGTTATAACTTTAGCAAACCCTAAAGTTATGTTAATCATATGTTGATTAAGTTAGAAAAATCTAACGAATTGTTAGAAACCCTAACAGTACGCTCAGAAACTTTAATTTTAGTTCCGGGAATCCGAAACCCTAAATTCATGATATGAATATGGTGATTAAGTTAGAAAACTCTAACGATATGTTCAGAAAGCCTAATTTCAGTATCGAGAATTTAAACCCTAATTTGGGAATCCTAATACGGAGTATTAAACCCTAAGGGTTAATAAGTTGTGTGTAAGGAATATGAACATTATGTGAAGGTTTATCTTTGTTTATTATATAAACAAACAAAAGAAACTAGTGTAACCCTAATTATTTATATTCGGAATGAAGGATTTAATAACCTAAGGGTTATGTGAAAAGAGAATTGTGGTATTTAGAATACTTATTAATTCTAGGAGATTTATTTTATACATCTCAAATGATTAATTTTATAACCTAATTATAGCAAGTCTAATTGGGTTAAGGAAATAAATGTTCATGAGCAAGGATTGGTGTTTTAATGGAGAAGTGAAAACCCTAATTAAATGAATTGGGTTGGATGAGAATTTAAGGTAGATGATTATGTATATTTTATAGCCCAAGTATTGGCGAATGAAATTGGTTAGAGACCAAGCAATACAGTAAAGGAATGGCTCAATTTTTAGCCTTAGCGGGAGAGGAATTTTTGGACAATTGTTAAATCAAATAAGCATTAAATCAAAAAGCCAAACTTGGTGAGAAATAAGGCCAAGTGGCCGGCCATGAGAAGCAATAATAAGGGGAGATGAATGTTGTATTAATGGTTCCCTTTAGTTGGTGACCAACTACTAACAACTCCCCCTATGTGTCATATTTTTATTGTCCAACATTTGGGTATTTTCTTGTAAGCAATCCTTGGCATTAATGGGAGACAAAAGAGAGTGAATGAGTGGAGAATTAGTGGGAGAATGAAGGCCATATGGCCGGCTATTGCTAGAGAAAAGGAAGGAGCTTGTGATATATCAAGTTCTCTAAAGTAAAGTTATCTTATTTTCTTTTCTTCTTTCTCTTTCATTTGTCTTTCCAAGTTACTAAGAGAGAGAGAGAGAGAGTGAGTGAGAGAGAGAGCTGCCATTCGGTAGCCATGGTGGAGAGAAATGAGAGTTTTGGTGAGGCATCCAAGTTCCATGATCAAGCTATGGAGAAGAAGAAGAAGGAGAGCATGGTAATAAAGGTCTTTCGTGAGAGATTAAATTAAATTGTGTTGCGGTAATCAACGGTTCAGGCAAGTTTTTCAGTTCTATTATGTTTGTGGATGGAATGTGGTTATGTGTTAAATTACATATCATGCTCTATGAATTGTTAAAAGTCAAAATATGACTAAGATAATTGGGTTAAGGAACTCAATCTATATGTGATTACATATTGTATGATGTAACCTGATAAATTAAAAATGTATAATGCATGAATGTATGCTTTGTAAGGAATTATTGATGCATGTAGAATATGCATAGTAAAGAATATATGTTGCATGCAGATATGCATATTAAAGGAAATGTAGTGCATGTGAAATTTTGTGCTATGTGAAACATGATAGACTGTTAAATTTGCTGGGCTGTTGAGCTCAATCTTGCAAACACAAACTTTTTTGCAGGTTAATGATGTTAGACAATATTATTTGCTATACGGATGATAAAGATTGTGTGATGCACAAAATGAATACATTTTCTTGATTTAGAAATGGTATAGATCTATGATTGATAATTTTTCAAATGTAATTGTCAGTTATGTACAGTTTGAAATGTTGAATAGACAAAGAAGGTTTATTTCGAAATGAGAATAGATATGATTCTTAAACAAATGAATCATCGATAGAAAAGATAATGCCAAGTTCAGCTTGGGACAATATATACAGCTATTTTGTAATAGAATAGTTGAGAATAATGTTCGGTGTTAGATAACTTTGAATTGTGTAATCAGTTAAGGTTACCCGATTTTGGGGAAAATAGTGTGTAATGTAATGTTTAAACAATTTATGTTTATGTCTTCCGCAAAATAGTTATAGAATGATTAGTGTACCGAATCCACGGCGATTTGGGGCCCGGGTTTGGGGATGCTACACCCAACAAGGTTACGATGCCATTTGGGTGATTGTCGATCGACTGACGAAGTCGGCACACTTTTTGCCAATTAAGCTTCGATTTACATTAGATCGGTTAGCAAAAGTGTATGTGAAGGAAATTGTGTCAAGACACGGAGTACCTGTGTATCAGAAAAAGATCAATGTTTCACATCTAATTTTTAGAAACGGTTACAAGAATGTTTGGGAACATATCTGAGAATGAGCACATCATACCATCCTCAAACTGATGGACAACGCTAGAGAACCATCCAAACACTAAAAGATATGCTCAGAGCATGTATCATGGATTTCAAGGGAAATTGGGATGACCATATACCATTGGCGGAATTTGCTTATAATAATAGTTATCACGCGAGTATTGGTGTAAGACCCCAACTTATTATAAATGAAATTAAATTTCCTCTATTTATTATTTTGAAATAGTAAGGGTTGATTTGATTAATGTGGTTTGTTATGGGTAAAATGCGTAAATATTTCAAATAAGCAAGTGGTTATAAAATATTCATTGTTGTCGGGGAATATTCGTTTGGTCGTGGAATATTCTTGTTGTCGGGGAATATTCGTACGACGGCGCAGCCTTGTGTGGGCCCCATAACGAAAAGCGATTGGATGAAGAAAACGACAAGTATAAGTTGTTTATAAATAACGGCGTAGTTGTTACCGTTAATACTGTTGGAATACCCGGAGGTTAAAACATAGTAGCACGCGGTATTGCATCAATTATTGATTCTTACATAAGAAAACACTACTCAGTAGTTGTTACAGTAATTGTTGTTCAATATTTTATTTTATTGATTCAATAATTGCTACTTTGATATTTTATGTTATTGTTGTTTCAATAATTATCACTGCACAGTATTTTCCTTTATCAAATCAATAATTCATATTATTTGAATAATATTATTAGATAGCATTATTGGCAATATCTAGAAAGTTCTGTATAAGGAGAGGTTTGGTCACCTAATTGAGCGCCAGTAAGGAGAAATTCTTATTAGAAAGCTCCGTCTTTCCTAGGAACGGCCTGATTATCAATATTGTAATTATGTAATATTCTTTATGAATAATTAATTATTGATTATTATGATAAGGAAAATATTCATTTTATGTGGATATAGATGGAGAAATTTTTTAATGTGACAATTGTTGAAAATTAATATTTTATCTTTTTCGATAAAATAATTTATTTAAATATATTATTTTAATAATATAATAATGGTGATATTTTACAACTAATGTGGGATATATGAATAAGTGAGGAGGAAGAGTATTTTTGTTACTAAAAATATTTAAAACATGTTTTTCAGGTTTGTGAACCCCATTTCTTGACTGAAATTTGATTATAGCCTGTAAAATCGTCCGTATATGGATTTCGGTCAATTTCTGTTTGGAATTTGGAAAAACTTAAACTAACAAAGTTGTGGAGAATTGAATTTCCTATGAAATGGACATAAGATTTGAATTTTTCTGATAAAAGGACTATTTATTATGAATTATTGAAGTTCCGGTATATTGGGTGTGAATTGATTTTTGGAGTTTTAAATAATTTTATTAACAAAAACATTTTTTGTGATTTTGGTGGGTTAGTGGCTGGTGTTTTTAACCAAAAAAGTAAGCTAAGAAAATTTATATAAATATATTAATATTTTATTAAATTTTCTGCTTTGGTGTTCTAAACATTTTTCTATAAATAGGGTTCTTAGGTTAGAATTGAAAATCACACCAGAAACAAGTTTTCTCTCTCTTTCTCTCTCTATATTATCGAGCGTATTCTTGTGAATATTTTGAGACTTTGAGTGTTGCTATACGGTACAAGTTTCCTTCAGCACTATATCCAGTATTCCAGTCAGAAGTACTGTCTTTTCAAGGTAAGGGATGTTATTTTTTTAAAATGATATTATTTCTTCTAATATCATTATGCCGGAGTATTGGTAAGATTTTTCTTGTAAAATTCTTGTCTTTTAGTGTCGGGGTTACTATTCACGTATACGGCACTATTCACGTATATGGTACTATTCACGAATACGGCACAATTCACAGAAAAAATAAATTTTTGCTTTTCGTCCAAAATATCTATTATGGATACTAGCTTTGATTGTATCCATGTTTTGATCATTCTTGAATTTTACTTCACTATGATTATTTATGAAGTATTTTTGAACTTGGACTGTTTAAAGTACGAATCCTTATTATTTGTTCTTTTGTTTCACTGGATTCGTTTTCTTTAAAATATTTGTCACCATCCTCTGTCCTAAATGATGATATTACTGAATATCTTTGGCCTGTAGTGCAAAGATGGTTGATTTTCTTATGAATATCTATGGCCCGTAGTGCAAAGATGTACAGGTGTTGAGATGAACATGACCAACTGATGAATATCTTTGGCCTGTAGTGCAAAGATGAATATTTGACTTAAGATGTATATTGATTGATGTTACAGGGATTAAATATGTATGATGGACTTTTAAATTCATAGATAATAGTAGATTTCATTCTCTACGTAACTCTTCTATGAATTATTATTTTCGTTGCGAATATTGATTTAAAACTTGTTGTCTATTGTATTCTATCAGATTTTTCCATATTGAAGACTAACGATAATTTGTTTTATATTATCTTAGTCATAATATTCTTTATCGGGCTAGTTGAGCTCACCCTTTTCCTTTTGGTTCCAATTTTTTTCTCAGGAGGCGAGAATGTAGCGAGTACTAGTCGAGGTATGGAATGAAGGTTCTAAAAAGTCGTGTTTAGTAGTCCTCACTATTTTGTAAAATAGTGTATCAATAATTGTAATGAGGACTTATTTGAGTGTTGATATTGTCTAGAAGACAATATTGTTTTTAAACTCACAGTTTAGGTGTTGTCGTATTTTGCACAACAATTGTATTAATAAAGTTGTAGTTGTTTCTGTACCATGTATTTGACGACCCAGAATGGGTGTTGTATACCTATTTTGGGGCGTCACAGTTGGTATCAGAGCTTAGGGATATGATCTCGGGCGAAGATCGGGAATAGACTAGGAGGGGGAAAATGAGTAAATCCTTCGCTAGTGTGTCCTACCTAGCTTATTTGTTGCTTGATCAGAATATAGGGATATTATGTAATATGTTAATTTTTTTCATTAACCCTTGTTTTATGGCAGTATTTGAGAATGGCAACCGAGAATGTTAATAGTGGAGTAAATGAGACCGTGGAGACACCTTTACCCACCAATGAGGAAAACGTGCAACAGGCCGGTAATGTTCCTCCTGTAAACAACACCACTAATCTGACGATGAACGATGTAATGTTTAGAAGCTTTTTGCAGTTCATGCAAAATCAGACGAAGGAGACTCGTGTACAAAATATGGGTGGAAATGATAGTAACGCACGGTTTGTCATAGCCAAGCAGTTCGAAGAGTTGAGACCACCAGAATTCTGGGGAAAGCCGGATCCGAATAAGGCAAAGATGTGGGTCAAGCAAATTACCAAGATATTCGACGTCTTAGGATGTACAGAGGAACAGAAGGTTCCATTCGCCATCTTTATGTCCGTAATGAGGCAGATTACTGGTGAGAATCTGTGAAGCGTACCCATCCAGCCGCACCTCAGCATATCTTGGGAGACGTTTCAAAAACTGTTCAATGACAAGTACTTTCCTAAAAGTATTCGTCATATGAAGGAAGTGAAGTTATTAGACTAGAACAAAACAACATGACGATGTCCCAGTTTCGAGGCAAAGTTTGCAGAGTTATCTAGGTTTGCACCTCATTTGGTGGAGAATGAGGAACGTATGACGCGGATGTTTCTGAGAGGTTGAAACCTGGCATACGTCAATATCTCATTCTCATAAATTTTTCTCTATTCAGATGTTGTCAATAGGGCTCAATTATTAGAGCGAGATAACGAGTACGTTCAAACCTTGGGACCACAACAGGGCTTTATGAAAATAAGCTATATGCCAAGTTGAAGAAATGCGAGTTCTGGCTTGAGGAAATAGCATTCCTTGGGCACGTGGTGTCAAAACATGGAGTATCTGTTGACCCGACGAAGATTGAAGCAATACAAAGGTTGGGAGCAACCGAAGTACGTAGCTTTCTGGGTTTAGCTGGTTATTATCGGAGATTTGTGGAAGGATTTTCTCAAATGCTACTCCGTTAACTCAGCTGACTCGGAAGGATACAAAATTCATATGGAGCGAGGAATGTGAGAAGAGTTTTTAAGAGCTCAAGAGGAGACTCATTTCGGCACCTGTTCTGACAATACCATCTGGTTCGGATGGATTTGTTATCTACAGCAACGCTTCAGGCAAGGGGTTAGGATGTGTTCTCATGTAACATGGGAAAGTCATAGCCTATGCCTCGTGACAACTTAAATAATATGAGAGGAATTATCCTACTCATGATCTAGAGTTGGCAACAGTCGTTGTCATGCTAAAGATCTGGAGGCATTATCTATATGGGGTGAAAGTGGAGATATATTTAGACCATAAAAGCCTCAAATATTTTTTCACCCAAAAGGAACTCAACATGAGGCAACGACGTTGCTCGAGCTGTTAAAGATTACGACCACACTATTCAATACCATCCTGGAAAAGTGAACGTAGTAGCTAACGCGTTGAGTAGAAGATCTTATGCGGGAACGAGTGCGATGTTGTCAACACAAAGGCCCATTTTGTGTGATTTACAAAAGATGAAGGATAGAATTCAAGACTTCGGGGACCCATGCGATGATGTCAAGTATACGCATAGAGCTGACTTTAAATCGAAAAATTTAAAGTTGCTCAAGCCACAGACCTAGAGTTGATGTATATGAAGAAGAAAGTACAAGAAGGTGCTATTCCAGAAGCTAGAATCGATGAAGAAGGAAAATTTTGAGTCTACTCCAGAGTTTGTGGTTCCTAACGATTCTGATTTAAAGTACAAGATCATGATGGAGGCACACAATACACCATTTGCGATCCATCCTAGAAGTACCAAAATGTATCGTGATCTTCGACATACATTTTGGTGGAACAATATGAAGAGAGAGATTACAAATTATATCTTGAGGTGTTTAACTTGTCAACGTGTAAAGGCAGAGCAGCAAGTGCCTAAGGGTCCGTTGCAACCACTTGAGATTCTGAAATGGAAGTGGGAACACATTACCATGGATTTCGTTACGGTTCTTCCCACGGTTTCTCAAGACATAGATGTTATTTGGGTTATTGTTGATAGATTAACCAAGTATGCTCATTTCTTGCCGATACGGGAGACTTATTCCCTTGAACGTCTTGCTCGTATGTACGTAAATGAGATTGTGAGATTGCATGGCATGCCAGTATCCATAGTTTCGGATCGTGACCCAAGATTCATTTCACGATTTTGGGTTAGCTTGCAAAAAGCTATGGGCACAGATTTATGATTCAGTTCAGCATATCATCCTCAAACGGACGTACAATCAGAGAGGACTATTCAAACTCTTGAAGATCTATTAAGACTCTGTGTCCTAGACTTCAAAGGGAGTTGGGATAAGTATTTACCATTGGTGGAATTCTCCTACAATAACAGTTATCATGCAAGTATAGGTGTGGCCCCATTTGAAGCATTGTATGGACGAAAGTGTCGCTCTCCAGTATGTTGGGACGAGGTGGGTGAAGCAACATTTTTGGGACCAGAGTTGGTACGTATGACTATAGAAAAGATCCAAATGATTCGACAACGTATACAAATGGCACAAGATCGACAAAAGAGTTATGTGGATCTTCATCGAAAGGACGTGGAATTTAGTATTGGGGATCATGTATTGTTGTGTGTTGCTCCATGGAAGGGAGTTACAAGATTTGGGAAAAGAGGAAAGCTCAATCGACGATTTATTGGTCCATTTCAGATTCTTGACCGAGTAGGAAAAGTAGCCTATAAACTCGCGTTCCTCCAAGTATGTCTCGTGTTCATAATGTTTTTCATATATCTGTGCTACGTAAATATGTGAAAGACCCGAACCACGTTATTGAGTTAGAACCGGACGAGATAGCCGAAGACTTAACGTATGAGGAGGTACCTGTCAAGATCTTGGATAGGAAGGAGCATATCCTACGCACAAAGGTCATACCACAAGTCAAAGTTTTATGGAGGAACCATGCTATTGAGGAAATGACCTGGGAGTTGGAAATGGAAATGAAAGCGAGGTATCCTCACCTTTTCGAAACACCAGGAACGTACATCAATTTCGAGGACGAAATTTCATACGGAGGGGAGGTTGTAAGACCCCAACTTATTATAAATGAAATTAAATTTCCTCTATTTATTATTTTGAAATAGTAAGGGTTTAATTTGATTAATGTGATAGTTATGGGTAAATGCGTAAATATTTCAAATAAGCAAGTGGTTATAAAATATTCATTGTTGTCGGGGAATATCGTTTGGTCGTGGAATATTCTTACTGTCGGGGAATATTCGTACGACGACGCAGTCTTATGTGGGCCCCATAACGGAAAGCGATTGGATGAAGAAAACGACAAGTATAAGTTGTTTATAAATAACGGTGTAGTTGTTACCGTTAAAACTGTTGGAATACCCGGAGGTTAAAACATAGTAGCACACAGTATTGCATCAATTATGATTCTTACGTAAGAAGTCACTACTCAATAATTGTTACAGTAATTGTTGTTCAATATTTATTTTATTGATTCAATAATTGCTACGTTGGTATTTTATATTATTGTTGTTTTAATAATTGTCACTGCACAGTATTTTCCTTTATCAAATCAATAATTCATATTATTTGAATAATATTATTAGATAGCATTATTGGAAATATCTAGAAAGTTCTGTCTAAGGAGAGGTTTGGTTACCTAATTGTGCGCTAGTAAGGAGAAATCCTTATTGAAAAGCCCCCTCTTTCTTGGGAACGGTCTGTTTGTCAATATTGTGATTCTGTAATATTATTTATGAATAATTAATCATTGATTATTATGATAAGAAAAATATTCATTTTATGTGGATATAGATGGAGAAAATTTTTAATGTGACAATTGTTGAAAATTGATATTTTATCTTTTTCGATAAAATAATTCATTTAAATATATTATTTTAATAATATAATAATGGTGATATTTACAATGAATGTGGGATATATGAATAAATAAGGAGGAAGAGTATTTTTGTTACTAAAAATATTTAAAACATGTTTTTCATGTTTGTGGACCCCATTTTCTTGACTGAAATTTAATTATAGCCTGTAAAATCGTCCGTATGTGGATTTCGGTCAATTTCTGTTTGGAATTTGGAAAAACTTAAACTTACAAAGTTGTAGAGATTAAATTTCCTATGGAATGAACATAAGATTTGAATTTTTCTGATAAAAGTGCTATTTATTGTGAATTATTGAAGTTCCGGTATATTGGGTCTGAATTGATTTTTGGAGTTTTAAATAATTTTATTAACAAAAATGTTTTTTTGTGATTTTGGTGGGTTGGCGGCTGGTGTTTTTGACCAAAAAGTGGGCTAAGGAAATTTATATAAATATATTATATTTTATTAAATTTTCTGCTTTGGTATTTTAAGCATTTTTCTATAAATAGGGTGCTTATGTTAGAATTGAAAATCACACCAGAAACAAGTTTTTTCTCTCTTTCTCTCTCTATATTATCGAGCATATTCTTGTGAGTATTTTAAGACTTTGGGTGTTGCTATACGGTACAAGTTCCCTTCATCACTATATCCAGTATTCCAGTCAGAAGTACTGTCTTTTCGAGATAAGGGATGTTATTTTTTTTAATGATATTATTTTTTCTAATATCATTATGTCGAAGTATTGGTAAGATTTTTCTTATGAAATTCTTGACTTTTAGTGTCGAGGTTATTATTAACGTATACGGCACTATTCATAGAAAAATTAAATTTTTATTTTTTGTCCAAAATATCCTTTATGGATATTAGCTTTGATTGTATCCATGTTTTGATCATTCTTGAATTTTAATTCACAGTGGTTATTTATGAAGTATTTTTTAACTTGGACTGTTTAAAGTACGAATCCTTATTATTTGTTCTTTTGTTTCACTGGATTCATTTTTTTTAAATATTTTTCATCATCCTCAGTCTTAAATGATGATATTATTGAATATCTTTGGTCTGTAGTGCAAAGATGGTTGATTTTCTTATGAATATCTTTGGCCCGTAGTGCAAAGATGTACAGCTGTTGAGATGAATATGACCAACTGATGAATATCTTTGGCCTGTAGTGCAAATATGAATATTTGACCTAAGATGTATATTGATTGATGTTACAGGGATAAAATATTGATGATGGACTTGTAAATTCATAGATAATAGTAGATTTCATTCTCTACGTAACTCTTCTATGAATTATTATTTCGTTGCGAATATTGATTTAAAACTTGTTGTCTATTGTATTCTATCAGATTTTTCCCTGTTGAAGACTAACGATAATTTGTTCTATATTATCTTAGTGATAATATTATTTACTGGGCTAGTTGAGCTCACCCTTTTCCTTTTTTTTCCATTTTTCTTCTCAGGAGGCGAGAATGTAGTGAGTACTAGTCGAGGTATGGAATGAAGGTTCTAGAAAGTCGTTTTAGTAGTCCTCACTATTTTATAAAATAGTGTATCAATAATTGTAATGAGGAGTTATTTGAGTGTTGATATTGTCTAGATAACAATATTTGTTTTTAAACTCACAGTTTATATGTTGT
Source organism: Panax japonicus (assembly GCA_020205505.1). Classification (NCBI taxonomy): domain Eukaryota; kingdom Viridiplantae; phylum Streptophyta; class Magnoliopsida; order Apiales; family Araliaceae; genus Panax; species Panax japonicus. Next base: position 50,401,939 of record CM035110.1, read on the forward strand.
CGTATCTTGCACAACAATTTTATTAATAAAGTTGTAGTTATTTCTGTACCATGTATTTGGCAACTCAGAATGGGTGTTGTATACCTATTTTGGGGGCGTCACAATTGGCATGTCGCCTTATGAAGCGTTATACGGCAGAAAATGCAGAACTCCGTTATGCTGGGATGCGGTAGGTGAAAGTCAGCTATTGGGTCCAGAATTAGTACAACAGACTGTCGAGATCATCAAGGTTATTCGAGCGAGATTGATAGCTGCACAAGATAGACAGAAGAAATATGCCGATCAACATCGACAAAATAGAGAATTCTATGTCGGTAGTTATGTTTTCTTGAAAGTTTCTCCTGGAAGGGGAAAATTCGGTTTAACAAGAAGGGGAAATTGAGCCCTAGATTTATAGGACCTTTAGAAGTGCTTCGACGAGTTGGTGAAGTGGCGTACGAGGTAGCTTTACCTCTGGAGTTGGAACATATTCATTATATTTTCCATATATCAGTATTGAGTCCATATAAGCCTGATTATAAGTATATTATAGAATATGAGCCCTTACAGTTTGAGAAAGATTTGTCATATGAAGAAGTCCCTGTTCAAATTGTTGACAGAAAAAAGCAAGTACTGAGGAATAAGGTGATACCTTCTGTTAAGGTAATCTAGAAGAACCACAATGCTGAGGAAGCTACGTGGGAGCTTGAAAGCGTTATGATGAAAAATTATCCTCAATTATTTGCTTGATTTTGATAGCGATTCTGAGGACAGAATCTTGTTAAGGAGGGAAGACTGTAACGAATAAATTTTTTGAGTTGTGATTCTGAGGACAGAATCCTTTAAAGGAGGAAAAGATGTAACGATCGAGAAATTTATAATTTAATTTAAAATATTTATTGAATTAAATAAATATTTTAAATAATTTATTTATTGAGGAAAATTAATAATTAATGACTTGTGATGAAATAATTTGGTAACTAAATTAATTAGTGTTAATTAAATTAAATAATGATAATTTTATTTGAAGGATTTAATTTAAGGAAATAATTAAATTAAATCAATTGCTTAATATTTGGGAGAAAAATATTTAATTTAAAGGAATTTTTTAATTTAAAGGAAATAAATAAATTAAATAAAGTGATATGTCTAATTTATTAATTAAATTAAATATATAATTATTTATTAATTATAAGGTATAATGACAATAAGAATTTTATTATTATTATAAGTTATTTAAATTAGCTAAAATAGTTATTTAAATTAACTAAATTAATGGTGTGACATGAAAACTATATAATAAGAATAATATAAAAATAATTTAGTTTATGGAGTTATGTGGTATCCAAACAAGGCCTTGTGGCCTTTGGCTTATTCAACTGACGCCTTTTGTTATTTTCTAACGGAAGAGTATGTGGGTGGCCAATTTATTATACTTATTCTATTTCTGTGCCTAAAGCTAGCTAGATATCAGAGAGTTAGAGAGAGCTTGGAAGAAAAGAGAAAAATACAATGATATTGAGTTGGAGAATAAGGGTTTTGGAAAAGGATTGCTATCAACTTTGTTAACATACAATCAAAGGATTTAGGTATAATTTACCCCTAATTCTAATTTTTAGTCTTGTAATTTTCTATTCTCTGAAGTTGGTTTTGTGGAATTATTGTACAAGATGTTGTTGATTATATATATGTATACTCTTGATAAATTGGTTGGTTATCATCTGTGATTGCATATCAGTTATCAAATTCGTGTAAATTGGGTGTAGGGAGAAAAAGGAAAAATCATAATGTTTATATTCATATAATATGGCTTAGAAAGTACAAATTTTCATACTTGATGTGTGTTAGAATCTGTATTTTGATGTTAGAATATGTTTGTGTGTTAAGAAACGAAAGCGGCGTAATTGGAATCGTGTCAATTAATTGAGAAATGAATTCGTGGTGAACGAATTCACTAAAGGTGTCAAAAATAGAGTTTTCATGAGAAAACATAAAATTTAAGGAATTAAATTAGTTTAAATTGATTTTTAATTATTCTAAGTTGATGAATATATGAGGAAACATGTTTGTGTTAGTTTTATATCAATTGTATATGTTAATTTCACTGTTTTGAGGGTGAAATTCGTGTTAGTTGGGCTAAAAATGGAAAATTGTTGCTGCGTTTCTGTTTCTGTCTGTGCACTAGCGCAGTTGCGCTGGTGCTAAGGCCAAAAAATGGCGTAGCTGTGCCGGCGTAGCTGCGCCGGTCCCAGGCTTAAGTGTGGCGCAGCTGCGTCACTGGGTTTCTGGAGACGAGCACCAGCGCAGCTGCGCCAGTGCCAAGGCTTAGACAGCGCAGCTGCGCCGTGTCCTGAACCTAGGCAGTAAAGTTTACTTAATTGTAGGACATGACTAATGGCCTTAATCTAGTTTGGCATGCATGTTAAGGATATTAAAACATAATGTGGACTATTATAACATATTGTAAGATGTTGTAATTCAAAGTGTGAAGATTTTAAGTAATTATTTAAATAAGTTATAAAATGAAACCAAATGTGATGTTTTCAAAAGTTAGAGATGAACGATTAAGTTATGTTGATCAATGTGTGATTTCAGAGGCGTTAAGTATGTTAACCTAAATGGTTAGATGCTAGGTTAGGGTTATGACCTAAATGATGGTTTAAACCCTAAAGCTAATATTCATACAACTAATTATTGTTGTGATTTTAATGATGTATATTGGGTAATTGGAGATTATTTTACACTTGTGTAGCTTACATATAAGGCAAGTTCCTAAACCTTAACTCTTTATATTGAGCCAGCTTTCTAATTTCATTCTTTTATTAATGAATGAAAGCTCCTAAATTCTATTGAGCAAGACTATTGATTCTATTTTTATCTACGATTGAATAAGCACTTGTAACTTAATTCATTACCTCAAGAAAGTTTTACTTTTCTAAACCTTGATATTATTATTCAAAGCAAATGTTGTTTTAATACATCGCTTCAAATGAGATTGTTCTAACTCTTTTGGTTATAACATTTTGCATGTATATCATGTTTATTCAATTATATATATTGTTGATATCCGATCTTTGACTTTGATAGCCTTGTTCAGTTATACTTTCTTGTATTAAACCTTTATTGATGGAAATTGAATAGTGTTCTAAAATTCTAGAAACGCTGATAAGCTAGTTCCAAACTAAACTTTCTTTAGTGCGGAAATTCTAAATTCAAACTGAGACGAACAACCCTAACATAGGGGATTTTGTACGTGTAATGTTTTGATGTTTGTGCACAATACATGGTACAAAGGGCTGATCCCCCTAAGTATGTTAAGAAGAGTCTGTATAGTCTAATGACTGTTAAGGTTAAGGTAATAATACCTAAATACCGGAGACATAGTTCGTGGTCTTAAGACCCTCAGATAATTAAAGTTCGAGCTTGTTTTCTATTTTTGATTCGTAGAGCAAGTTCATTGTTGTTCAGCATTCGTTATTCATTATCGTGTTGTTATCATTACTACCTTCTATATCAGTGAGCATTTGTTTGCTCACTCTTACAATTAACACTGCAGCTAAAGTGGAGAAAGTTGATGAGTCATCTACTAGCAAAGGAAAGGGCAAAATGTCCAAGTGTTGAAGACTAATAAGAAATTTATTTAAATGTTTACTTTATGAGACTTGTTTTATTTTATGAAGTACTCCGCAAACTGATGTAATAAATTTAAGGTTAGATTACTTGGGATTGTTTTTGAGATGATGATGTAACCCTTTAATGGGAAAGATTATTTAAGTTATTTAAATTATGTCTTTATCATTTATTTTGGGTAGCTAGATGTAATAGTTTTTGATAAGTGAGCAATAAATCCTGTGGGAATGAAGTACCTGGATTTGGGGGTGTCACACTCTCCACTCCTTAGGAATCGTGAAGGGTTGATTTAGAGAGAAATTGGTTTCCAGTTTGGAGAAAAATCTGATTGTAAGGCAGTGTTTATAGGACACAGAGATTTTAGAGAGAAATTGGTTTTCGATCTGGAGAGAAATCTGATTTGGAGAGAAGCTCGTGTTCAGATTTGGAGAGAAGGTAGGGCGGTGTTTTTGCTTTTTGCCGATTTTGGAGTATTTGGGTTTTTCTTAAGTACTTATGATTTTTAAGGAAATTATGTTACTTAAGACTTATGCTCTTGAACTTGGCTGTGTGTGTGTGTGTGTGTGTGTGTGTGTGTATATATATTGTAAGACCTGGAATTATTAATAAATAAAATTTAATTTCCTCTATTTATTATTTTGAAATAGTAAGGGTTGATTTGATTAATGTGGATAGTTATGGGTAAAATACACAAATATTTCAAAATAAGAAAGTGGTTATAAAATATTCACTGTTGTCGGGAAATATTTGTTTGGTCGTTGAATATTCTTGCTGTCGGGAAATATTCGTACGACGGCATAGTCTTTTGTGGGCCCCATAACGGAAAGCGATTGGATGAAGAAAATGACAAATATAAGTCGTTATAAATAATGGCGCAGTTGTTACCGTTAATACTATTGGAATATCCGGTGGTTAAAACACAGTAATGCGCGTTGTTGAACAGTAGCACAGTATTGCACCAATTATTGATTCTTACGTAAGAAGGCACTACTCAATAATGGTTACAGTAATTACTGTTCAGTATTTTATTTTATTGATTTAATAATTGCTGCGTTGATATTTTATATTGCTGTTGTTTTAATAATTATCATTACACAATATTTTTCAATATCGAAGCAATAATTCAAATTATCTAAATAATATTATTAGATAACATTATTGACAATGTCTAGAAAGTTCTGTCTAATGAGAGGTTTGGTCACCTAATTGTGCGCTAGTAAAGAAAAATTCTTATTGGAAAGCCCCCTCTTTCCTGGGAACTGCCTGGTTGTCAATATTGTGATTCTGTAATATTATTTGTGAAAAATTAATTATTGATTCATATGATGAGGAAAATATTGATTTTATGTGGATATAGATGGTGAAAATTTTTAATGTGACAATTGTTGAAAATTGAAATTTTATCTTTTTTTTATAAAATAATTCATTTAAATATAATATTATATTTTAATAATATAATAATGATGATATCTTTACGATGAATGTGAGATATATGAGTATATACGGAGGAGGAGTATTTTTGTTATCAAAAATATTTAAAACATGTTTTATGTGTCGATGGACCTCATTTCTTGACTGAAATTTGATTATAGCCTGTAAAATCGCCCGTTTGTGGATTTCGGTCAATTTCTGTTTGGAATTTGGAAAAACTTTCTTATGCAAAGTTGTAGAGAATTGAATTTCCTATAGTGAGTCGAGAGATTCGAATTTTCTGATAAAAGAGCTATTTATTATGAATTATTAAAGTTCTGAAGCTCCGAAATAATTGATTTTTGGAAGTTTTAATTATTTTTATTATGAAAAACTTTTTTGTCATTAAAGGTGGGTCTTGCATGTGATGAAAATTCTGAATTTCAGATCCTTAAAAGTGGGCGTAGGAATTGTAATATTAATATTAATATTTTATTAAATTTTCTGCTTTGGTGTTCTAAGCAATTTCCTATAAATAGGTGCTTAGGTTAGAATTGAAAATCACATCAGAAACTGAAGTTTTCTCTCTCTATAATATCGAGCGTATTCTTATGAGTATTTTGAGTATACTTTGAGTATTGCTATACGGTGCAAGTTCAATTCATAGCCTATATCCGGTGTTTCAACTAGAAGTACTATCTTTCGAGGTAAGGGATGTTATTTTCTTCTCAAATGATATTATTTTTTGAATATCATTATGCTAAAATATTGGTTGGAACTTTTTATCAAATTTGGAACTTTTTCATGTCGGGGTTACTATTCATGAGTTACTATTCACGAGTTACTATTCATGAGTTACTATTCACGAGTACTATTCACGAAGCATGATGATGTTTTTGTGAAATTTCTATCTTTTGGTGTCGGAGTTACTATTCACGTATACGGCACTATTCACGAATACGACACTGTTCACAGACAAATTTAATTTTTTTTTTGTGTCCACGATTGTCTGTTATGATTCCTATCTTTGATTGGATCTATGTTTTGATCTTCATTCTTTAATTTTACCCCACTCTGGTTATTTATGAAGTATTTTGAATGTGAATTGTTTAAAGTACGAATCCTTAATATTTGTTCTTTTGCTTCACTAGATTAATTTTTTCTAAAATATTTTTCATCATACTCAGTTCTAAATGATGATATAACTGAATATCTTTGGCCTGTAGTGCAAAGATGAATGATTTCTTGATGAATATCTTTGGCCTGTAGTGCAAAGATGAATAGGTGTTTAGATGAACATGACCGATTGATGAAATCTTTCGTCCGTAGTGCAAAGATGAATATTTGATTCCAGATATATATTGATTGATGTTACATGGATAAAATATTGACGATGAACTTTTAAATTCATATATAAAAGATAGTAGTTTGCATTGTCTACTTAACTCTTCTAATGAATGATTATTTCCACTGCGAAGATTGATTTAAAACTGGTTGTCTATTGTATTCTCTCAGATTTTTCCCTATTGAAGACTAAGGATAATTTGTTGTATATTATCTTAGTCATAATATTCTTTACTGGGCTAGTTGAGCTCACCCTTTTCCTTTTTGTTCCATTTTTCTTCTCAGGAGGCGAGAATGTAGCGAGTACTAGTCGGGGTATGGAATGAAGGTTCTAGAGAGAGTAGTTTAGTAGTCCTCCCCATTTTTGTAAAATAATGTATCAATAATTATGATGGAGATTTATTTGCGTGTGGATATTGTTTAGACGACAATATCTGTATTTAAACTCACAGTTTATATGTTGTAATAATAAAGTTGTAGTTATTTTTGTACCATGTATTTGGCGACTCAGAATGGGTTGGATGGAATGGACCTATTTTTGGGGCGTCACAGTTGGTATCAGAGCTTAGGGATATGATCTCTGGCTGAGATCGGGGAATAGAACTAGGAGGGGAGAGACGAGTAAATCTTTCGCTAGTGTGTCCTACCTAAGTTTATTTGTTAGTTGGTCAGTATATAGGGATATTATGTGATATATTGATTTCCTTAATTAACCCTTGTTTTATGACAGTATTTGAGAATGTTGACTAAGAATATTAACAGTGGAGTAAATGAGACTGTGGAGACGCTTGTACTCACCAACTAGGAGAACGTGCAACAAGCTGGCAATGTTCCTCCTGTGAACAACACCACTGAGCAGACGATGAACGACGGGATGTTTAGGAGCTTTTTGCAGTTCATACAAAATCAGACGAGGGAGACTCGTGTTCAAAATATAGGGGGAAATGATAGCAATTCATGGGTGGTCACAGCCAAGCAGTTCAAAGAGTTGGGACCACCAGAATTCTGGGGAAAGTCGGATCCGATTAAGGCGGAGACGTGGGTCAAACAAATTACCAAGATATTCGATGTCTTGGGATGCACGGAGGAACAGAAAGTTCCATTCACTACTTTTATGTTCCGTAACGAGGCAGATTATTGGTGGGAATCTGTGAAGCGTACCCATCCAGATGCACTTAGCATGTCACGGGAGACGTTTCAGAAACGGTTCAATGGCAAGTACTTCCCTGAAAGTATTCATCATATGAAGGAAGTGGAGTTTATTAGACTGGAGCAGAATAACATGACGGTGTCCCAGTATGAGGCGAAGTTCGCGGAGTTATCTAGGTTTGCACCTCATTTGGTGGAGAATGAGGAACGTATGACGCGGATGTTTCTGAGAGGTTTAAAACCCTGCATACGTCAGTATCTCATTTCTCATAAATTTTCTCTCTATTCAGATGTTGTCAACAGGGCTCAGTTGTTAGAGTGAGATAACGAGTACGTTCAACCGAGGGACTATAACCAGGATCATACCGAAGATAGAAGTCATCAGAATAATGATAATCAGCGGAGAAAGAAGAATACGGACAAAGGCGGTAACCACTTTGGTGGTAATCGTGGCCATGAAAATAGAAGATGCGAGTCGGGGGGAGATTTTAAAAAGAGGAGATTCAACAACGACCATGTGAAGACGTCAGCGCCAGTAGCAACTGGTTCCAAGGGAGGAGAAAGACCACCGATCGTATGTTACAAATGCGGGAAAGAGGGGGCATATCAGCCCAAACTGCCCACAACAGTTTAAGGTATACTATAATTATGGAAAAGAAGGACATATCGCTCAAGATTGTACGGTATCGAAACCCAGTCCAGCGAGAATGGTGACTCAAAAGGATGTCCCAGAAAGGTCAAAGTCAACGGTTCCTGGAAGAGCGTTTGTCGTGACCGGTTAAAATGCGTGAAACCCGAACGAAGTTAGCACGGGGTAGTTAATTATAAATTCTTGCAAAGTTTATACCTTACTAGATACCGATTCTACCCATTCTTTTATCTCTCTTGCTTGCGCTCAACGTTTGAACTTGACTACGGAGAAATTAGATTTTGACCTATTTATGGAGACTCCATTATGAAAAACTTTTATTACACCCGTTATCTAGAAATCTTGCTTGATTCAGGTTGGCACTATCACATTACCTGTTAACCTTATTTCTTTAAAGATACTTATTTTTGATGTGATTTTGGGGATTGATTGATTAACTACTCATCATGCCAAAATTGATTGCTTTCGTAAGGTTGTTAGTTTTTATATCCCTAAGCAACCTGTTATTCGAATTCAAGCAATCAAACCATTGTAGTCAAACATTTTCATATCAAGCCATGAAGTCATTCGTTTATTATGGATGTCAAGTTTTCTTAGTCCATGTTATGGATTTGAATAAAGACACGTCAGATTTGAATAATATTCCTGTTGTTATTGATTTTTTCTGACGTATTTCTTGAAGAATTTCTTGGCTTACTCCCAAAGCCTGATATTAAATTTTGTATCGACTTTGAACCCGGTACAAAACTCATTTCTAAAATCTCATATCGAATGGCTCCTATTGAACTTCAGGAGTTAAAAATTTTTGCTATAAGAAAAATTGAATACTTTTATTTCTGACGTATGTTTTCTTTTATATTTTATTTTAAAATTATATTCATGATATGGGTTTTGATATAGTTGTAATACTCGTTATTTGGTTTACAAATGGGATCAAGGTTCGAATCCTACAAGTATCATTTGATACAATTAATATAGTGAAATAAACTATACATAAATTAAGATTCACGTTCTTAACTTTGATTCCTAAAGTCTTGTTTTTTATTGTAAGACCCAGAATTTTATGAAATAAAAGTATTCAATTTTTCTAATAATTCTTATTCTATTTAGTAAATGGTTAAATTGAAAAAAGGTTAAAGTTAAGGGGAGATCTGTGAAAAATTTGTAAAGTAAGCAAGTGGGCATAAAATATTCGTTTGGTCTGAAAATATTCTTTTTATCGGTTAATATCCGTACGACGGCACAAACATTGGTGGACCCCATAACGGAATGACTGTCGAATATAGAAAGCTACAGAGATAACCTTTTTATAAAAATAACGGCAAAACTTTTACAGTTAACTGTTGAAATACCGATAATAAAAGAACAGTAATACGTGTTGTTGCACAGTAGCTCACGGTATTTCACAGTATCTCTGATTATTGATACTTACATAAGAAGTCACTCAGTCTCATTCAATAATTACTACAATAGTTGCTGCATAGTATCTCATATTATTGATTCCATTATTCTCACAGTATCATTTGCGCAATATTTTATATTATTAAATCAATAATTGAGATGACACAATTATTCGTATTATTATTTGCTTTATTGACAATGTCTAGAAAGTTCTGTCGAGAAAAGGGGTTAAGTTATTTAATTGCGCGCCAATAAGAAGAAATTCTTATCGGAAGGCCCCCTCTTTCCTAGGAACGATCTGGTTGTCAATATTGTGAATTATAATATTAAATGATGAATAATTGTTGAAATATTAAAAATATGTTGATTAAAGATAAGTGATTTGTGGTTAATATTTATTCAATTTTTAATATAAATATAGGGATTTGTTATGAGGCGTTTGTTATAAGTTTGACTTATTATTCCATGAGGAGATGTGCTAATTTTTCAGACCATTAGTTGAAGTTATAATAGTAAATCAATATAGATCGTTGGTTGAAAGTTATAATAGTAAATCAGTATGGACCGCTAGTTTAAAGTTATAATAGTAAATCAGTATCCACCGTTGCTTTAAGTTTTAATAGTTAATCAATGTAGACCGTCCGTTTAATAGTAAATCAATATGGACCATTCATGAATTAGTTACTATTTAGTCCATTCTCCTTTAAATAGAAGCTCATTCCTTCATTATTTCTTACGAATTCACTAAAACTCTAGAGAGAGAAACTATAGAGAGAAAGAAGAAGAATATTTTGTTACTTCACTATTGCAGTATCCAATCTTCTACTAAGGTAAGGGGTATTATTTTTTCGTATTCGTAAAGAATGTTATTTTCTTTCAATACTCATAAGGGTTGTCATTCTATTCTTTATTAATCTACGGGAGTAACTTGTCTACGTGGACTACCGCATGCATGGTGAATTACCCTTCATATTCATTATTTATTAATTTACAGGAGTAACCTGTCTACACGGACTACCGCATGCATGGTGAATTACCCTTCGTATTCATTCTTTATTAATCTACGGGAGTAACCTGTCTACGCGGAATACCGCATGCATGGTGAATGACCCTACGTATTCATTCTTTATTAATCTACGGGAGTAACCTGTCTACACGGCCTACCGCATGCATGGAGAATAATCCTTCGTATTCATTCTTTATTAAATTATGGAAATGATATGTCTACGCGAATTACCGCATGACGGGTGAAAATCCATTTGCAGTTTTGTATATTCTTTTATACTCGTATGAGATATCATTTCTTTTATACTCATCAAGGGATATTGTCTTTTTTCGTATTTTTCCATTTATGCGACCAATTTATTGTTTGTTTTCATAACCTTATTATTAAATGGTGAAACCCCTTGAAATTAGTAGAATATTTTTAATAGTTTGTGCTTCATTTAGTATTTCCACTATTGGTCTAAACTTTATTATTAAATGGCGGGATACTATTTATGTTAGGTTACTATTCACTCAGGTACTATTCACTTAGGGTACTATTTATTCGGGTACTATTCATTCAGGGTACTATTCACTTGGGGTACTATTCACTCGAGTACTATTCACGACAAAATTGATTTCTTTTCTGTCCAAATTATTTTTGATACATGAATATCATTCTTGAATTTTACTCCACAAATGGTGATCATGTTGAAAATTTGGATATTCTTGAACTCTGGATAAATTGAATTATAAATCTCTAATATTTTTCTTTAATCTCACTTGATTAATTCCTTATATTATTGTCATCATCCTTATGCTTATGTTGTGGTAAAAGTCGTCTTTGGCCCGTAGTGCATATATGGACTGTTGATTGGTATGATTATGACCAGAAATTTTGTATTGATATAATCATGGCCTGTACTGTTACAGACAAATGATCATGACCACTGATGATACTAACGAATATCATTGGCACGTAGTGCATGGATAATTCGGTGATGTGGATTATTTATTGAGTTGTGTTACATGGATAAAATATTGATGATGAATTTTTAAATCATAGAAGATAGTAGACATCATTCTCCACAAATGGTGATCATGTTGACAATTTGGATATTCTTGAACTCTAGAAAAATTGAATTATAAATCTCTAATATTTTTCCTTAATCTCGCTTGATTGATTCCTTATATTATTGTCATCATCCTTATGCTTATGTTGTGGTAAAAGTCATCTTTGGCCCGTAGTGCATAGATGGACTGTTGATTGGTATGATTATGACCAGGAATTTTGTATTGATATAATCATGTCCTGTACTGTTATAAATAAATGAGCATGACCACTGATGATACTAACAAATATCCTTGGCCCGTAGTGCATGGATAATTCGGTGATGTGAATTATTTATTGAGTTGTGTTACATGGATAAAATATTGATGATGGATTTTTAAATCGTAGAAGATAGTAGACATTATTCTCTACTTGACTCTTCTAATGGATTGTTGTTTCCGCTGCAGTTGTTGATCTAAAACTTGTTGTCTATTGTATTCTATCTGATTTTTCTTTGTTGAGGACTAAGGATAATTTGTTCTACATTATCTTAGCCATAATATTCTTTACTGGCTAGTTGAGTTCACCCTTTTTCTTTTTGTTCCATTGTTCTTCTCAATAGGCGAGAATGTAGTTGGGACTAGTCGGGGAGTGGAGTAGTGGTCCAAGATGGTTATTTTAGTAATCCTCACTATTTTATAAAATAGTGTAATAATAATTGTAATGAGAATTTTATTTGAGTTTGGATGTTTTTTAGAAGATAATATTTGTATTAAAACTCATAGCGTATGTTTTGTCGTATTTTACACGATAGCTTAACAGTTGTATAATTGAAGTTGTATTTGGATTCTGTACCGTATATCTGGTGACCCAGAATGAGTTGTGTGGACCTATTTTGGGGGCGTCACATGTATGATGACTTTGACAATCACAATAGATTACTTGTTAATGTGATTGTATTAATCATCACAAAAGCACTAATCGTTTGCGAGATTGCCAAAACCCTCAAGTAAAATCTTTCATGATGGGCTATACAAGATGGCCATTGTGATAATTAAAGCCATAACGTAAAATTTTCGTCATGGTTTTTCTACTTTTTGTGATGGATTTTGCCATCACAAATGACCATTTTTTTAGTAGTGATATTTGTCTAAAAAAAAATTTATTCCATCCGCTAGAAGGACTAATGAATGACGCCCCCCAAATTTTAATCCGGGCCATACACCATTGTAACGTAAGGTAGAGATGTTATTTGCCCATTTTTTATCCATAACAAATACATGTTATGAATCATTTATCATATATATACATATATATATATATATATATATATATATATATATATACACACACACACACATACATACATATATATAAGTTACATTATAACTATTCAATTATATATTTAACTACACTTATTAGTACTAATTATGTAAGTTACATATTAGTAATAATTAGGAGTTAAATATAATTTGAATAGTCTCACTATTTTCCTTTTGTTCCAGAATAAAATAAACTTCTATTAAATGGAACTAAGGAAAAATAGTTTTATCAAACAACTTTATATCAATCCCCCACTTGTTTGGAAAAACTATTTTTCATCCAAACAACTTTCTATTAAACAACTCCAAGGCATGTGTGCATAAAAGAAGGTGTGATGAACATTGAACCTTCCCTTAGTGCAAACAACTCAAAGTCACATCGAAGTTAAAGGTGTCAATAGATTGAACCTCTACTTCTATAAGATATGACCGGAATTGTCACACACACATAAAATCCTCCTACCACGGTGAGTATTCTCAATTTCTTTGCGCTAAAATAACCATGCACAATACCCTATTTCATGAACCTCTAAAAGAGTAAACCACAACCCTCTATAAGAAGCGGCTCCACTTCTAGTTCATATAGGCAAAGTGTTTCACATGTGTTTCTATTGCTAAGAACACAACAACTTTGTTAAGAGTATAACTCAGCCTCGGTCTTGCAACAGACGTTAGTATCTTAAACTACATATGGAACCACATCGATAGTAACACAGTCAACAACTGTGACTTATTTTTTCCTTTGAACCTATAAATTAGGGGTAACCTAGGAATAGGTTGTGTTCCCATCACCCCTGACTCAAAGTGGTTTAAGTTCTATATCACAAATAGTTAAACTTACTAAGCTATCGTCAAAGTCTTAGCAAAAAGATAAGCCAAGTTGTCACTTGACTTCCTTGTAAACAATTATTATAATACCTTCTTGTATCAAAAAATATGTATATGACCAACATGTCAAGATCTACCATTAAATATAATCTCATTTAATTTTTATATAAAAATAATTTCAATATCACAATATAATGAACTAAGAAATTTTGGAAGTGGCCACAATTTGATGTTTCAACAACAAATTTCAATTCCAATTGCTTTCTACATCATATAAAGTAATAATATTACTTGCTAGTCCAAGTAAATTATACTCTTCCCTAAGAGTAATAATATATCCACCGACTTGTAGAAATATAAGAATACATTCACCTACTTGTGAATATTTTCTTACTCAATCAAGATCACAAACAGCTACGAAAGAATAATAATTTGTACTAAATACAATTTTTCACTAACACTATAGTGAAATAGGAAACTTCAGACTAGGCTACAAACATCAAGCATATTTTGTAAGTCCAAACGATCGTAGAATAATGACAACGAACTGATCATAGAATAATGACAACAAAATGATCATAACCTCACCAAATGATTCTAGAGCGACTACACCACCATCGAGCAACCCATATGACCATACTGCGAATATATACTATTAAACGAAATGTAGAGTGCTACAGAGCTCCTAACTCTACTAATGTAGAGTCTCAACTCTACGATAGTAGAGTGCCAAAGCACCAACTCTACTATAGTAGAGTAACAACTCAGCAAGATCACTACGATCGTAGAGTGACAAATCAATAGATTCAAGCCTTTTCTATACGATCCTTTGGATAATTAATTAAGTGAAATAAATTCATATTTCAATATTTTTCAAAAGTTTGTGTTTTAAAGACTTTTATTTCATAGGACTATATAATCAATTTGAATTTCACAACAAGAAATACACAAGCCTTACTATTTCTTACATAACTAAAACTACGCTCCAAATAGTTCAAAGGTCAAATTTAGTCCATAAAAATCTTCAAGAATCACCCCACACTTTTAAATAATTAAAATCTCATTAAATAATTTCACTTCACAATATCATGTTTACTACTTAAAATAAATTTTAGATTAATTAACATTTTATGTAACAATGTTCCTATAAATATTACTTCTACATAAGAATATTAAGGAACACTTCTCAAAACATAAAATAAATTATTGCACATTTTATGTATTAATTACTCATATAAAGATTGTTTCAACATAATAATCTTTTAGAATACCCCTATATAAGAAAACAAACTCTTATTTCCTGAATTACATAAAATCTCAAATCCAAAACTATTTAACATGAGTACTTAAACCAAATGAATTTACTTTCTAAGAAATTAATTTATCACAAACAAAATTAATTTATGTAGAAAGCAAGTAAAATTCATGTGATCACATTAAAATTTATTACTTCTTGGACAAGAAGTACACATAAAAATAAATCAATATATACCAATTATGATTATCCCAAAAACACTACGAATAACATTTCTAAGTATTTTCTCAACATCATAATCATACGTATACAAGATTTACTCAATCAAATCTATTTCTACAATATCTCTACAAACTAATAGTTGATAATTAATTTATTATCCACAAAAAAAGTAATTTATCTTAAAATTCATGCATACAAATACCAAGTAATATTACACTCTAAATATTACCTCAAATTTTATATGCATAATTTTGTTCAAGAAGATCATAAATATACTTTATTCTCAAAATAAATTAATTTACAACTAATTGTTATACATAGAGAATAGTAAATTTCACAACTTTTCTACAACCACTAATAATAAATTAATTAGTTTATAATAATTTTCTTAAAACTCATGCATATACACTTTTAGCAATATTATCTACTCAAAAAATATTACTAGTCAATATATATGCACAATTTAAAGTTTGTTCCACCATGAACAATCGAATTATCTCCAAATCAAATAAAACTAATCAAATTAATTTATTATATAAGATCATAAGTAAAATAATACTCAACATGCAAATATCATCATCAAATGATATAGTGCATCACATATATACCATTCATGTATATATATACAAAATGATACACAATTATCATTCTCTAAAATAAAGAAAATTCATGACACGCCTTTTTGGATAAATTCCGAAGAACACCATATCTCTTTAAAAAAATTTATAGGCATCAATATTTGGTGTTTTTCCATAATAACTCTTCATCTTCTCCATTTCTACAATTCCATTTTCTACCAATGGTTTTCAACGAAAATAATTAGTAAAATATCTCAAAATATAACTAATTAGAATAACAATTTCATTGGTGAAATAGAAATAAGAAAAACATCACTTATCTTTGAAAATCGTGTTGTCTTCCATCTCACCAAAGTCATGACTCCATCTAGTACTTTAAAGACCTTAAGATTGTTAGAACCATAGCTTTGTAGAGTTAAGATATTTGTAGATGACGTGACACGTGTGATCCCTGTCCTTAAGGTATTTATCGCCCCACCATAATTAGTTTGCTAAGGGTTACAGACGATATGCTTCTTGGATATATGTCAAGCAAGCCTTGGTGAATAATCCGTGATAACAATTCACAGAAAATTCCAATTGAACACTACTTTGAAGTAGTTATTTGTTTGTAAGAAGAATGGGGAAGATAGAAGAAAAGTTCACTTGTACAAATCTTCCATGTAACTTTTCTATATATCATATGCATATTTATATATATATATATACACATACACACATATATATAAGTTACATTATAACTATTCAATTATATATTTAACTACACTTATTAGTACTAATTATGTAAGTTACATATTAGTAATAATTAGGAGTTAAATAGAATTTGAATAGTCTCGCTATTTTTCCTTTTGTTTCAAAATAAAATAAACTTATATTAAATGGAACAAAGAAAAAATAGTTTCATCAAACAACTTTCTATCAATATCAATTTTGAATTTTAGAATTTTAAACATTGACTTCAAAATATCTATTTTTGGAATAGGGGAAGAATATATGTATTGCTTTACATTAAATTATCACAAGAATAAATTCAAAAATTATGGAACTGTGCACTAGGTCAGAACATGAACCACATATTTTCAAAAAATTTTGTTATATAATAAATATATTATATTGTTTTAATAACTAACAGATGCATTGGTTCAATGGTGAATGTGCGATCATTAGTTTGAACCGATGTGACTCTTAGAAAGGGTGTGTTTGGTTCATATATTTTTAAATTAAAAAGGAACCTTTTCAAATTGATGTACCATTTCAAAAGGGTATTTGCAATCCTATAAATAGGATAAGGAAATTCTCATTTATAAGATAACAATTCATTAACAAGAAATGAATGCATAATTCTTTTTTAAAAATATTAGTGTTATTATTTTATTCTCTTTCAAATTATAGTTTTAAATGAATACTATTATGCACACATTATTTATTACAGATTAATTTTTGGGGTCTGTCTTATCTTGGGAGATGGATTCGTTGTAACCCTGTGCAGTTTATATAGGGGGGCAAATATAATTTTAAGAAGAGAGTGATCAACCATTCGATTCAGACGGTACTATTATTATTTTTTAGAATTTCGATAACGTTGTACGGCAAAAATTCCAACAATCTTAATATAATATTCTGTGAATGACATTCTGAAAAATGATGTTAGTCTGAATATGAACAGGTGGCGATGCTACATCAAGTAATGATATTTTCTTATAACTATGATCGTGGAAATTATTATTATCCAGAAGGAAGTTTCCCAATCAAAGAAGAAAATACGAAATCATAGTAAGTGAATTAATTTAATTTTAGCATGATAGTATAAATATTTATTATTTGATAATACTATCTATGGCTAAAAAAGTATATTTATCTTCTTCTAAGTATAATATATGTGATTATATTATTTAGTAGGGAAATAAAGTAATACATATTGATTATTATATGTAGGAATTTGAGTTCATAATTTAATAAAGGATTGAAAATATAGTATATGTTTGTTAATTTATTCTTAAAATTTTTATATAAAAATAATTTGCATATGTGTATATTTTAGATGAATCATACTATGAAATTTTTTACTGGGTTATCTGTTTTAAATTTATGATTATTAAATTTTGCACATATATAATATTTGGTAAAATATTTAAGTATAAATAATTTTTATTATGTTTAATAGACATATGTTATGATCATAGATTATGGTCAATTTCAAGATTATCAAGGTAATACAATTTCTTTCAAAAGGAAAAGGCAATAATGTTTAGTTTTATATTACTGTTTTAAATTGTTCCAAGTCCAGATTATTGCGCATGGTTCTGTTTCAAAGTGAGTGATAGTACAAAGTGTTGTAATTTGAGATATATATTGGACATCATATATAAACTTATTTACATATAAATTAAGTATTATTTCGGTAAATATTAAAGATAATATAGTTTATAACTTCATGTTAAGACCAGTCAATTTATGAAGTTATTGTCAACATATCTCGATTTGAAATAGTAATATGTAAATGAACAACTATACACATTGATAGGTCTCCAAATCTTATAGTTTTATTTTAATGATAACAAATTAGAAAAATATATTATATGGGTAGAATACTCTCTATAGGATTAAAATAATTTTAATTATCTCATTTATTTTGACCAAAATATTTATTTTCAAACTCTAATTGAATTTATTTTTTGACCTTGATAAACTAATATCAATTGTTAATGACATTGATTCATATAGTAACATTTCCTAAGGCAATGAGATTCCTATTTCTTTTAAAAAAAATTATTTTCTAAATCTTTTCTGGGTAAAAAGGAAATTTCTCAAAATAATATATATATATATATATATATGTGTGTGTGTGTGTGTGTGTGTATAATATAATATATGTGCATGTGTATGTGCATGTGCATGTGCATGCTAATTAATTTAAAGAGTTTAATTAACTATTCCTAATTAGATTAGGAAGCCTAATTTATTAAAAGAGTTTAATTAATTAAAATAAAATTCTATTCCTAAATTGTTTAGGAGGGTTGCCTACATCTATAAATAAGAGGAGTCTTATTTTGATTTAGGGTTGTCGAAAATTCCAATAGTTGGGAGAGTACACATAATTCTATAGAGATAGAATTTAGGGTTTTGTCAAACACCCATCTTCTTGAATACTTGTTCTTCCTTGGTGGATCACCTCTAGAGACCAAACACTTGGGTGCCTAACGTTGATCAAATGAAGGAATCAAACCCGGTGAATTTAAGTTGAACGTGAAAAGGAATTGGAGGAGAACTCGTGTAATAGCCATAAATTTTATAAATATTTTTAGTATTGAAAACGAAAATGTTTGTATATTAATATTAAATACATATATATTTATGTGTCATGAAATGTGGTAGTTCAATTTAAATTGAATTAATTATATGAAATAATAATGAGCTTAAATAAGCTTATGAGATATGCCTAGTGTGGCAAAGTGATGGAATAAATAATTCATTGATTAAAATAATGAGAATGATTAAATAATGTGATGGACTAATTATTATTATTAATTATTTATTATGTACATTTGTGTGTAATATGTGATCCTAGAAATTATTTAATGTAATGAAATTGGATTCTGAAGGGATTTCGAGAAGAAGCCTAGTGTGGCAAAAGGATTCATGGTGAATCAATTAAAAGTATGAAATAAAAAGATTTAATGTGATTCTCTAGACTTAATATTGAATTATTGAAGAATTAATAAATATGGTGGGATAGAAGTGGTGGGCTGAAGTGGGTAATTAATTTAGCTGAGCCCAACCAATTGGTATTTCTAGCCCAAACTTATGGACGTGCAAATTAAGCTATTAGAGCCCCACGAATTTTGGAAATTGTAATGAGCAGAACCCAATGATGTTAGGCATTATGTTAAACCCATAGGGTCCGGGTCAGAAAGTCGAAAGAAGCGAAATCAGATTGTTGAGTTGTTGTTCACTTGTGATGTTAGAATTTTAATTATAGATTTCAGTTGGCTGCTTGTTCTCAGCCGAGCTAGACCAATGGTCTATAG
This sequence comes from Panax japonicus, assembly GCA_020205505.1. Classification (NCBI taxonomy): domain Eukaryota; kingdom Viridiplantae; phylum Streptophyta; class Magnoliopsida; order Apiales; family Araliaceae; genus Panax; species Panax japonicus. Next base: position 50,421,769 of record CM035110.1, read on the forward strand.
CCACCCTATGTTACTTTAGATTAAAATTAATCCCATGTGGGCTGCAATGATTTTCTGTAGTATGGCTAGTAGTTAGTTGGTAATAAACTTTTCACCAAACCCCTATTAACCAACGGATGATTCAGTTAGAGACGGTCCAAATTTCTGAGTAATGATCAATGATTGGACAAAAGTTTTCCTATAAATAGAGACCCTTATTCAACTCTGCATTAGAAAGAGAGATATAGTGAGTTGAGAGATAAAAAGTAGAGCCCACAAAGAAATCTACAGTTTGATAACTCAGAGGAGTCTAGGAAGGAAGAAGGCAACAAGAAGCTTGCATCATTTCCTTAGTTCAAGAAGGTACACAGACCTCTTAACCTTAAAATCCTTAAACTAAAGTATGTTATTATGCATGACATGTGTCTAATAGAGTAATAACTTGAATCAGATTTAGAAATAATGAAATTAGTCACCTTGCTCAGATGGTATCAAGAGTCAGACTAGTAAACTAAAAGAGCCCAAAGTGTTGTGTTTATATCATGTGTAGGTCATAAGTAATGGTAAAGGAAAGATTATACTTAAAAATTAAATAAAACCAACATAATGTGTAACAACATCTTCCACAGTGATTCCTTATCGAAAACAGTTCTAGACATTTGTCAAAAGGACCAATACCTTGTTAAAAGAACTAATGTTAAGCCACACTCCAACCCTCGAATGTATCAGACTCAGTCCAGGTGGTAGATTGGTTTGAATATAAAAGTATAGCCTCAACTCAGTTAGCCATAGATTATCTTGAACTGGAATGCCAAAGTATATCTTAGCCTTAAATCATAGCAGTAATACTACAATCATAGTCTACCTCTGACGATGGTAAAGCTTCTTTGAGTAAACCATAGAATGAATTCTTTGATCATAGACTGACTTTTCCAATCGTGGAGCTCTGTCTCAGACCAAGACTTTACAGTTGAACTAGTTTCAGGAATCGCAGAGCGCACCCCACGATCGTAGTATGGCTTCACTTTAATCGTTGAACGCTCTCGCGGATCGTAGAGTAAACTAAACCAGTCATAATCACATTGTGGAATAGCTCTACTGATCGTAGAGCTTCACCAAGTTAATTCGTAGAGCCATACCACAAATCGTAGAGTGACGTACTCTATCAATCGTAGAGTAACCTCTCTGACCATATTATAATATATGCAATTCGTAGAGTGATTGTGAATTATAGGTCATTTCAACAGAATGACTAAACACTAAAAGTACTACACCGGACTTGTTGATCACCAGAGGCGGAACTAGGGGGGGGCGAGGGGGGGCAGTTGACCCCGGTAGTCTGGGGTCCAGGCGGAGATGGGGGAGGGGGAGGGGGAGGGGGCGGGGGCGGGGGCGGGGGGCCAATCGGCAACCGAAAGTCCGCAACCAGGCGCCAGCGAACTCCGACAATCCGACTGCAAGTCTGCAACTCAGCAACAGATTTGTTTTATATGATTGCCTGATGCTTCCTAGTTCCGGCCTGCCATCTCAGCCCTGTGATTGTTGATGAGTTACAGCAGTTGGGTTTAATTAGTTGAGTTTTATATTTGTATCTTCTCAATTGGAAGTCGTCTATGGTCGCTGTTACCCGATGTTGCACAGCTCTGTATTGTGTAAGAGAGAAAGATGGGAGAGAAATGTCTTACAAAGCCACACATATTTAAAAGTTGAAATATATTTGGGATTCTAGTCCAAATTTAATTGGATTTAACAAGATCTATTCATTACTCTTTGGGTTGGGCTTAATTGTTCTCTGGGTCCAAAATTGGTCATGTTTTTATATGGAATAGCCCTCAATTTTTAATCCACATTCCACATCTTTTATTGATACTAGTAACCGGTGGCTTACACCTTAGTTAATTTTTATATATATAAAATTTGAACGACTAAATAAATAAAACAAAATAAAATTATCTTAAAAGTTGAAGGGCGCTTTTGGAAGTCAAAAAGGCTTCAGTTTTTACTATTTTACCTCTCTAAATTATGTTAAACAAATATATAATTTTGTCTGTCCATGTTAAAAAAGCAAAAATAAATACAATATTCATTAGTAGGAGTAGAATGAATCAAAATTAACAAAAAAAAATGAATTACATATATAATTAATCTTAACGAACAAATTTTGAGACGTTTTCAAACTATGCACACTAGCAGTATACAGTTGCATCATCTCAGTCGCACAACCGAAAGAAACACTTTAAGCGTCAATAAATAAATTTATTTTACTGATGTATTTTGACCCCCCTTTAAGAACGTTCTGGTTCCGCCACTGTTGATCACTTTCAAATCCTTATAGAAACTTATTAAAGTCTATCCATAGTACGTATGGTTGATCCATGGAAATATTAATAATGAATTGACATAACTAAAAAATAATTTTGGTAGGATCCAACGACTATTATACACTGCTAGTTACTAGAATGGCGTAAGTTGTAAGACCCCAACCTATTATAAATAAAATTGAATTTTCTCTATTCATTATCTTGAAATAATAAGGAGTTAATTTGATATAATATTTTGGTTATGGGTGAAATGTGCAAATTTTACAAAATAAGCACGTGGTTATAAAATATTCATTTTGTCGGGGAATATTCGTTTGGTCGTGGAATATTCTTGATGTCGGAGAATATTCGTACGAAGGCGCAACCATTTATGGGCCCCATAACAGAATAACTGTCGGATGAAGAAAACGACAAGTTTGAGTTTTTATAAACAACGGCGTAATGGTTACCGTTAACACTGTTGGGTTACCTGATGGTTAAAATACAGTAATACGCGTGGTTGCACAGTAGCACACGGTATTACACAAAATTTTTGAATTATTGATTCTTACGTATAAAGGCACTACTCAATAATTGTTACAGTAATTACTGTTCAATATTTTATTTTATTGATTCAATAATTGTTGCGTTGATATTTTATATTATTGTTGTTTCAATAATTGTCACGGCACAGTATTTTCCATTATCAGATCAATAATTCTTATTATTTGAATAATATTATTAGATAACATTATTGGAAATATCTAGAAAGTTCTGTCAAGAAGAGGTTTGGTCACCTAATTGCGCGCCAGTAAGGAGAAATCCTTATCGAAAAGCCCCCTCTTTCCTGGGAACGGCTTGGTTGTCATTATTGTGATTCTGTAATATTATTTGTGAATAATTAATTATTGATTTATATGATAAGAAAATATATATTTTTATATGGATATAAATGAAGGAATTAATACTGAGGTGTTTTATTAGTATTTTGTCGAAATGAAGAACGAAATTTGGAAATTTTTAGAAAATTAGTTTATTACTTGATTTTGTAAAACCTATAAATCTTTGTGTATAATGAGTTAGGAGATGAGCCGTATATCAAAAGAAAGCCCTGGAAGTAAGCTAAACGTAGAAATTTGAATCACCCAAAAATTCTTTGTGTATTTTTCGTGGTGACTGTTTGAGTGAAACTGGTACGAGGGACTTATAGTCCGAAAATCAAATCAGTGTTCTTAAGCTCTATTGTGTGAGTTATGATTTTGATCCGACCGTTGGATCGTTGTGATTTTTGGATATGTTATACATATATAAGTTGAGTATATGTCCACAAATTTTGAACCGTTAAAAATTAACGTATGATTTGTTATGAATTTTAAGAGATGTTGAAAATCGTCTGTATGTGGATTTCAGGCATTTTTCGTTTGGAATTTGGAAAAACTTTCTTCTGCAAAGTTGTAGAGAATTTGATTTCCTATGGAATTGACATAAAATTTGTATTTTTCTGATAAAAGAGTTATTTATTATGAATTATTGATGTTTTAAAAATTAAATGTTTTTAATTAAAAACATGGGTGGGCCCCACTTTTGTTTTTATGGAGAATTTTGCTGGAGATCAATTGAAATGTGCTGAATTATGTTTCAATTATGATGGACTGTTGATTTTTCCAAAATAGCATGCGTAGAATAATTATAATATTATTTTATTAATTTAGTCTCCTATGACGTTCTGACATTTTCCTATAAATAGATGTTTAGGTTAGAATTGAAAATCACACCAGAAACATAAGTTTTCTCTCTCTATATTATCGAGCATATTTTTGTGAGTATTTAGATACTTTGAGAGTTGTTATTCAGTGCAAGTTTCCTTCGGCTTTACATCCGATATTTCAATTAGAAATACTGTTATTTTGAGGTAAGAGATGTTATTTTCTTCATAAATGATATCATTTTCTTCAATATCATTATGCCAAAATATTGATATGAATTTTATTGTAGAATTTCTACCTTTTTGTGTCGGGGTTACTTTTCACATATACGGCACTATTCACGTATACAGAACTATTCACGAATACAACATTATTCACCGAAAAATGAAATTTTCTCTTCTTTGTCCCAGATGTGTATTATGGTTACTATCTTTGATTTTATCCATGTTTTTTATGTTCATTCTTGAATTTTACTCCATTATGGTTTATTATGGAGTGTTTTTGAACTTGGATTATCTAAAGTACGAATCTCTAATCTTTATCCTTTTATCTCACTGGATTCGTTCTCTAAAATGTTTTTCATCATCCTTAGTCCTTAATGATGATACTTGATGAATATCTTTGGCCTGTAGTGCAAAGATGAATGATTACCTGATGAATATCTTTGGCCCGTAGTTCAAAGATGAACAGGTGTTGAGATGAACATGATCAACTGGTGATACAAATGAATATCTTTGGCCCGTAGTGCAAAGATGAATATTTGATGTATTTTGTTTGATGTTACAGGGATAAAATATTGATGATGGACTTTTAAATTCATAGATGATAGTAGATTTCATTCTCTACTTAACTCTTCTAATGAATTATTGTTTCCGCTGCAGTTGTTGATCTAAAACTTGTTGTCTATTATATTATATCAGATTTTTTCCTGTTGAAGACTAAGGATAATTTGTTGTATATTATATTAGTCATAATATTCTTTACTGGGCTAGTTGAGCTCACCCTTTTCCTTTTTGTTCATTTTTCTTCTCAGGAGATGAGAATTTAGCATGAACTAGCCGGGGTATGGAGTGATGGTCCAAGGCAGTTGTTATAGTAGTCCTCACTATTTTGTAAAATAGTATATCAATAAGTGTAATGAGGACTTATTTGAGTGTGGATATTTTCTAGAAGATAATATTTGTATTTAAACTCACAGTTTATGTGTTGTCGCATTTTGCACGACAATTGTATTAATGAAGTTGTAGTTGTTTCTGAATGGGTGATGTATACCTATTTTGGGGGCGTCACATAAGTAATTCATGTGTATTAAGAAAACCAAGACAAAAGAGTCATCTTGACAATAACAGATAATTACATAAATATTTCAAGTATGATGGACTGTTATAAATTCTAAATGGGGGAGTATTGCAGTTAGGTCTACATTGATTATTATGTAAATTCAACATGGATTAATTATTAGGATGGTGTATGGATAATGTAGTTTATCCAAAGTGCAAAATCGTAGAGTTAGGTAAGTAGCAGATCAGGCAAGTTCCCTAACTATCCTAACTTTACATATTGTGTAAATCCGAATTGTTGCAATATCGACCATATTTACATCGAACAAATACCTATTACTATTCAGAAGTTGATTTTTTATCTTTATTTTGTTGCAGGATTTGAAATTATTGTTCCTAAATGCATTATAAAAGTTGTCTTAGCCATTTGACTCGGCTAGATTAATATTATGTGTTAGAAAGCTATCCAAACCAATTGTCTTGGTGCGAACTCTCATAAATCTACTGAGATTAACAATCTTCACTGAAGGGGAAATTATATAAATATTGGGGAACCTACATGCACACATACAAGCATGATTAAATGTTATGCATAAAGTAGGGTACTTTAGGCTGATCACCTATTGTACTTGTTTATATTGGATTTTTAGTATAATATTGTTAATTGTAGAAGGAGTTCTCAGTCCATAGTGACTACTTAGTGTTCATTCTTCTTGAACTTTGAAATTATTAAATTTTTAAATCTTAATGATATCTTTCAGTCCATAATAACTCTTATTTAGAACAATTGATATTTCTTGTTATTCTTGAACTATCATTTACTGTTATACCCTTGAAATTCTCACTTTATAATTGTTCACCCTTATTTCTATATTACCTACTGGGCAAATTTGTTGTTGTGACGACCCAAAAATTTTTCTTATTTTATGAATTAAGTATAACCAAGGATTTATGTCACAATGTAAATGAGGAATTTTTTTAATACTTTGTGACTTATGTGAAATATACATGTGATTAAATTAATAAATATGTTATGTATATATATGTATTTATTATATAAAGAAAATTAAGTAGAAAGCTACATAACCTAATTATACATTAGGTATGGTGATTAAATAACCTAAGGGTTATGGTACTGAAGAATTTTAGTATTTAAAATATATACTAACCTAAGAGATTGATTTTATTATCTCAACTTATTATTTATTTTAAACCTAATTAAAGCAAGTCTAATTGAGTTATAAAATTAAATGTACATGAGTATTTATTTAAATTCCAAATGAGTGGAATGGAAACCCTAATTAAATGATTAATGTTAGATAGATATTAAAGTATTGGACTATGGTTAATTACATGGCCCAAGCATTTTACTAGAAAGCCCAAACAATTTAAAAGAAAGCCCAATTTTTAGCCCAACTTTTAAGGGACTTTTATGTCATTTGATTAAAGCAAATTTAGCAATTAAAAATAAACCAAAAATGGAGGATAAAGGAGGGAGTATACCTGGCTATTAGAGGAAGAAAAAGAAGAGACCACGTGTTGGTTTATTTGGTAAAAAAAAACATGTTATCATGATATGATTACATATATACATAGGCATGAAAGCATGATTTAGGATATGTGGACTTATCTTGCATGCTTGAATAAGTTTTACTAATGGAAACTCGAAGTTTCAAATATGAACTTGATAAACTATATACACTTTGAGTTAGGAACTTGTGAGCAGGCTTATGTGGCCTAGTATATATATATGAGAGTATGATGTATAGTAAGTAAAGTGGCTTTGCACGATTGGTTGGTTTAACATGAGATTTTTAAAAGAAACCTTAAGAATTTAAAAACTAGTTTGTCAATAACAACGTTACAAGTATTCTAAAAAACTTGACCATCATGTTAGGATGTGATGCCTATAGACATGATTGACATGAATGCCTAGCTAGTCATGCGCATTGTAAAATAGTTGAGCATGGATTAGGACAAGTATAAATGGTGTAGAACTTCACAACTTGAAATACATGACTAATCTAATGTAAGCATGTCTAATTGAGACTTATTAATCTCGTTGTGTGAGTATAATGACTAAACATGAAAGACTTTGTTGAATCAACACTTAAAGTCTTGATTTTGTGGGATTTGATATTGGATCATGTAAAGAACAAGACATAAGAGAGACCAAACCTAGTTATGAACATTATAACATATATGATTATGTAAGTGTCATAATAAATGTATATGGGTGAGCAAGTCTGGCCAAGCTTCTGTTTAGCAGCTCTAATTTGAACTAGTAGCAGCGCGACCGCGCCACTCCCTAGTACAAATCCAGCGCAACCGTGCCACCCTGCAGTGAAGTCTGCATTATGATTGTGATCTAAGTTTTGATGCATGCTTATATTGTTACCTTAACCTATAATACATGACCAGTACCATATCCAATGTGCCGAGAAGCATGCTAGACGATAGAATCAAATGTGTAAGGGGTGATTATGAATTTTCAAAAGATAAGTCCAAAAGATATTTACGAGCTATGTTGTTGATTTCATAGTTCTTATAATCTGATTTTGTGTTACATGTGTGTAAGGTATGTAATGACTTACGTATAGGATTATACGGCTAAGTTAGGATCGTATGTGGTTGATAAACTTACATATCGAGTTTGTGTATTGAATGTACATAACAAATGAATAGCCTATATGCATAATTATATTATAATAGGATTTGAAAAGTGTTGATAAAGCTTTACTTTGGTAAACTACGCTTGAGGCAAGTTTTCTAACTTACACAACTTTGAATATTATGCAAGTATCTAGACCTTATCTCGTTGATGTAATTTCCTAACCATATTTTTATAGAGTATCATTCAAGCTTGTGCTATTATTGATCGTACAAGTAAATCTATGAAAGTATGATTCATATCTTATGACTTAATACTTCGTATATTAGAGATAAAATTGCTTACAGTTTTTGAACATTGATTTCGGATGATAATTGCTCATATATACTTTAAAAGAAAGTTTTCTAAGCCATTAATTCGGCTAGACTATTGGTATATGATCGAAAGCTATCCAAATCAAATTAACTTTGTGCAGACTCTTACAAATATATGGGATGAATAACCCTCCTGGAAGAGGAATTATATATTTGTCGGGAGACCGACGTGCGCACATGAGTATGATTAAATGTTATGCATGACATAGAGTACTTTAGACTTATCACATGTTGTACTCATTTTGTTGGATTATCAGTTTATTACTGTTAATTCTAGTAGAAGTTCATAGTCTTTAGTGACTGCTCATTATTCATTGCTTTGAAATCTTGAATTGAATAAACGTTGAATCTTATTGATATCTTTCAGTCTATAGCTACCTTTATTGAGAATCGCTGATAATTCCTGAATTATTATTCACTGTCAGACCCTTAAAGATTGAACTCTATATATGATTGTTCCTTATTGCGAAATTACTTGATGGACAAAATTGTTGCTCATTCTTGCTTCCCTTAAAACTTTCAGTTAAAGCAGAACGTGGTGAACCATCTGGCAAGCACAAGGGTAAAGATAAGGCTTTGGAGTAGTTTTGTTTCATAATACTAGGAATGTACTATTATTAGGTTATAGAAGGACTTATTTACTGTGATATATTAAGCTATGTTTAATTTAAGTTGTCATGTATTAGTAACGGTTGCGAGACCTTGGGACGAGAATAATTATGTTATGACAATGTAATTTATTCTATTATTTCGTTGTGATGATTTTTGTATGATATTAAAGTTAGCACGTGGCAAACCAAATTTGAGATATAAGTGTCTGAATCTGGGGGCGTCATAGGTCTGCCATTCTAAGCGTCTGCAGTTTAATACTGCGGACGGTACTTATTTAAAAATGACATCATTTTTTAATTGGCCAAAAATACTTAGCGTCCACAGTTTAATACTACGGACGAGGTCCTCTATTAAACCGTTAGATTTGCAATTGGAGGGTCGCGATGTGTTTTAAGGATAAATTCTTTTTACAACGTTAGCTATAGATCTATCCTCATATATATATATATATATATATATATATATATATATATATATATATATATAATTTAATTTGAACATTTGATTGAAGATTTTATCTCTAAGAATACTAGAAGAATTATCTTTCAATGAATGTATTCTCATATATTTTGTTATTAGTCAAACTATTTAGTCAAATTTTTCATATATTTTGTTGTAGTCGAATTATTATGTTTTAAGATCCAAAAAGACAGTTTTTGGATACAGCTTATACTTTTTATTTATTTATTTTTTACCTTTTTTGTGAAGATAATATTTCGAAAAGAGCTGTTTTATTTTTCGTCCTGGAGTACCAAAATCTCAGGAAAGAACCTATAACTGCTTAACTTATATATATATATATATATATATATATATATATATATATATACAAAGGAGATCAGGTCCGGACTCCCGGACGGGAGTAAAATCCGGACCTGATTTTTTTTGTTTTTTTTTTTTTTTTTTTTTTGTAGAACAACTAAAAAAAAAAAAAAAAAATTTATGGAACTGAAATTTTTCCAAAATAAAGTATTTTGGGTGTGTTTTTAACACCTACCCCAACCAATGTATGTACAGTCTGCCCAGACTGTACAGACATATTTCGTTATAGGCATCCAAATCACGCCCAAAACACTGTATTATGGAAAAATTTCAATTCCATAAATTTTTTTTTTTTTTTTTTTGTTGTTTCAAAAAAAAAAAAAGCAAAAAAAAAAAAAAAAAAAAAAAGGTCCGTATTTTAGTAGAGTCCGGGATCCCGGACTGGATCCGGACTAGGGTTAAATATGCTTTTAATTGCTTGACATATATGGAAGCAGACTAATTAAGCATTTATAGGTAATAGGATTGAGCAAAAATGGCAAAATGAGACTTGTTTTTGTAAAACATATGGCTACAGATTATTATATGCAATAAATTACATATTAAATTATAAAATGACTAATACTCATTTTATTATATCAAAAGAAAGTATGTAGCTTCTTTTTTTCTTTTTTTCTGATGCTTTTGACTTGAAACTTTTCCTTGTTACAATTTGTTGTCAAACTGTTATTTGTATTTTAAAATGAAATAGTTATATTCCGTTATATATATATATATATGTATGTGTGTGTGTGTGTGTGTTAAAAAGTATCTTAGATCGACCTAAGATATATAAGTTATCTTAGGTCACTTTTAATACAACATCATTTGATCATTAACTTAATAATCTAATCATACATATGTAATGAGCATGCAAAAGTATGAGATTTTATAAAAGTTTATTTGATTTGAGGTATCAGAATATTATTTTTACAATAGTATAAATAATTTGTATATAAGTATATATTAGGAGAGTTCTTATTTTAGTAACTTTTATTGTTATAAAGTTGTTGATGCATAACCTTAAATCAAACGAAATTTTATATAATCTCATATTTTTTTCATGTTCATTATATCCATATATATATATATATATATATATATATATATATATATATATATATATATATATATATATACTAGCACCATATTATTAAAATATTCAAATGTATATATGATGAGTGGGTTTTATACCAATAAATTGAGTACATTTAAGCTTAATCTTTTGTTAGTTTTTAAGTGTTTGTGATCTTTTCATGCATATTTTACTTTGTTTTGAAGGGATCATGACATAGGATGGAAATTAGAGCAATGGGATGGGGAATAGCTGAGCAAAGAAAATAGAACAAGTTTTCTGGTGTGATGGCGCGGCAGCGCTGGAAATTATATGGGAGATGATGCGGCCGCATTATCATTCCGGGGTTTTTAGAGTGAGCTTGTAACAAGGGCGTGGCATTGCTAGATTTAGCAAACACACGGCGCGGCTGTAAGACCCCAACTTATATGAATAAAGATTTAATTTTATCTAAATATTATTTTTAAATAATAAAGTGTGGATTTGACATAATGTTATAGTTGTGGGTAATATTTACAAATTTTGCAAAGTAAAAAAGTTGTCATAAAATATTCGTTTAGTCGAGGAATATTCGTTTTATCAAGGAATATTCATACGGCGGCACAATCATTGGTGGAACCCACAACAGAATTATTGTCAGAGTTAGAAAATGACAGAAATAATTTTTTATAAAAATAACAGCAAAAGTTTTACCGTTAACTGTTGAAATATCCGGTGATAAAAGTACAGTAATACACGTGGTTGCATAGTAGTACATGGTATTGTGCAGTATTTTTGATTATTGATGCTTATGTGAGAAGTCTCTAAGTTTTATTCATTTATTGCCACAGTAATTGCTGCATAGTATCTCACATTATTAATTCAATTATTTTCACAATATTTTATATTATTAAGTCAATAATTGAGACGACAAAGTTATTCTTATTATTATTTGCATTATTGAAAATGTCTAGAAAGTTCTGTCAATGAGAGGTTTGGTCACCTAATTGCGCGCCAATAGGGAGAAATCCATATCGGAAAGCCCCCTCTTTCCTGGGATTGATCTAGTTGTTAGTATTGTGAATTATAAATGGTGAATAAATGTTATTAAAAATGTGTTTAGTGAAGCCAAGTGAATTGAGATAAATAGAGGGGTTTTTTCTGAAGTATTTGTTGTAAGTTTGGCTTATAACATGGACCCCCACTTACCCATTTTTCAAAATCGTCGATAAAAAGTTATCTCAGTTTTGTTACTTATATATATATATATATATAATGTGTGACTGTGTGTGTGCGTGTGTGAAGGTGTGTGTGTGGTGGATTATATATATATATATATATATATATATATATATATATAAGTTTGTTTTTTTTTATAAAATAGAATATATTATATTTTATTATGCATAGTGTTGCATAGTACTGCATAATGCAGCATAGTAAAATCAATTTTTTTTTAAAGTTTCAGCCGAACGTCCGTGATTTTCAATTATTGTTCACCCGTGATTTTCTAATTCAAATAGTATCCTGCCATTCTCCTATAAATAGGATGCTTAGTTTAGAAATTAAAATCACACAAAAATCAGAGACACTACTACAAAACAGTAAATAGACAACGCAGAAAAAACGTTGTAGTTTCAGTCAGAAAAACGTCGTGGTTAAGGGTGTTGTCTATTTGACAGCCTTACACAACGTTTTTAAAACGTTGTAGTTAAGCACAATACATAATGTTTTTTAAGAAAAAAAGTTGTAGATTTGTTTTTAAAAAATTAGCAGATGCTTAAAAACGTTGTAGAAGGTATGATTCCACAACGTTTTTTGGATAAAAATGTTGTTGTTTAGTATATCAGACAACGTTTAGGCACATTTACACAACGTTTTTAAAATGTTGTAAATTGACTTCAAAATGTTTTTAAAAAGAAAAAACAGTGGAGCAGCAAAATTGATAGTTTCATCAAATAATTGAGATAAAACATTTCCCACATTCAGCACAAATTAGCTATGTCGTCGTTTCTTAGCTATCTTTACACACATTAAGTAACATAGCTAATTGCAACACATGAAACATCTGAAGGCACTTTATATATACATAATAATGTCAGCAAGTTACAACCACTGAAGGTCCAAATCTGACATAACACATACAATAAAACCAATTCAAACAAGTAAAAAGTCCTTGGTAATATTAATAGGATGCAAAACAAACCAGAGATTTTACTAAATAACTGCAGCTGCCTCAAGAGTGTGATCACTCTGAACTTTTTGATGAGACTCTAGGACAACTCTTGCAGCTTCCTTGACAGCTTTGTCGATTGACATAATGTTGGTGGCAAACAGGCATGTAGACATCAGCGCCACCTATAAGCTCTGTCTGTGAATCATCTATCTTCCTTAAGGTAAAAAAGGTCCGTTTGCCATAGAGTTCGCATCGAGCTGCAAGCTTTGTTATGGTATCAGCAAGGGGTATTATGTCAAGCACCAAACCAAAGCTCCTTCTGCGAATAAGCTTTATGAGGTGTCAACTACACTGGGAACAAATGTCATGCCAAAGCATGAACAACAAAAGAAAAGCATCATTAAATGAAGACACGCCTGTAATTCTTATAAGATATTACAAGGTTATGGAAAAACAAGGATATTCATTTTGTACAACACCTCAAGTATTCACCGTCTAGGCCAGCAATTACTATAGCTTTACCATCATTATCAGCTGCCTTGCGGCAGAAATCATACAGGTCATCAAAGAATTGAGCTTTGTCTATACCAATCACCTCTAACTGTCAGCAATTACCGCTAGTTAGAAGAAAGTCATTCGGAGGAAAGTCATTCAGAACAATTACCGTAATTACCACTGTCAATAATTACCACTTCGTCAATTCTGTATCCAAATCCCACTTATGTGCATTCGGAGGAAAGTCATCTTTATCTTCAACATGTAATTCACCAAAAGAAAACTTCCATACAGATTAAATACCCATTTATTAAACAACAGAACAATTCAAAGTTTATGATTAAAATGTACCACTAGCAGAAACAAAATTAAGTTCTCACCTCAATTTGTGAGTTAGCCTTTCCATTTAATACAGAAAAAGTTCTCACCTGCTGCTTTGTCATAGGGACAGATGAGGAATGTCCATCCATATTGCTTTCAGTCGCTTTGTGCTGAGAAACCATCCTGGACTGCATGAGAGGAATAAGCTGCACCATCAAATTGGCATTTGCAGGAAGTGATAGATCAATATTATGCTCAAGTGCCAAAAGCCTGCATTGCCTGCATCTGTTTGGTCATTACTAGCTGGCTGTTTGCCATAAAATTAATAGTTATAAAATTCTATAAAATTAGATGGGATTCAATGAATAGCACATACACATTCACATATTAAAGGGAAAGCTTGAAGGGAAACAGCATCAAGAGTTAACATGTTCTGTACTGAAAAGGATTATTCAAACTTATACACACTTCTTTATACTTGTATAATCCAAATGCTTCTATGATGCAAACTTCACTACACTTTCAGTGTACAAAATATGGCCAACCTTTAGTTTTATCCAACAAGAGAAATCAAATTCTCCATATCACCTCCACAAAACACTTGACTATCTAGAGTGATCAGTAGTATCTTTCCTAATGTGTTATTACAAATGTTTCACCTTCAAGTCAAGTGTAGAGTTGCGGTTGTTCAAAATTATGCAACTCAAGAATTATATGTTTAACATTTTCTTTTAGCAACCAAAAAATCACTTAGAAGCTTGGATATTACCATAAAGATAACCAAAAATCTTATAATTTAAAAAAAAAACATGTGAACCGACTATGATGCATGATACAGCTGGTTGATCCAGCTCTCGCCTAGGCACCAAGGAAGTCCTGGTAACCCAGATGAGTGCCCAGCCTATCACCCATCCCATTTCTGCTCAGGCAAGTATTGCCTAAGTAATGTAACAACATGCTCACCTATACAGCCTCTTTTAGCTACATGAATCAAAATAAGATGTTCCAAAAAACAAAAATTCCATAATACATCATGCAGCAGAGCAATTCAATTTTCAGACCAAAAATTCTATAATGCGGAAATTTAAAATTTCAAAATTGTGTAGTAAGCATAGCAATATCCAAACCAAATATAACCAAGCACCCAAAATTCAAAAAACAAATCAAACATGACAACTGCAACTTCACTTCCAGATGCTTTCAAAATCTTTATTGAACATGAAAAATATAGATTTATATACGAAAATATGCACCATTTAGTGTTAATAGTAACCTTGGCAACATACTAAATTACTAACATTTTTAATAAGTACCCTACCTTGTATTTCTCCTGGATTTCTCGAATCGAAATAGAGAACTCAATCATTGTCCAGCTCAGGGTGCTGAGAATAATTCTTCATCCTGGATGCAAGCCTTCCACAACAATTTCTTTTAAAATCAAAACCCAAAATGCACAAACTTGAAAAATGTGACACTTTTATAAATCAACTTTAATGTTCTTACCTAGAAATTGGTAAAGAAATCACAATATTAAATTTTTGAATACCTTTTGGAGAAGTTGTTTTCAGAGGTGACGGTGATCTTGCTCTTCTCGAGGACGACGGAGAAAGAATTAACCAGAGCTCCGGCCTTGCCGCCGACCTTGAAATCGGGAAGTGTGATTCGACGGCAGTGAGGGCTTTAAAGGAGGTCGTGGCGTGAAGAGAGAATCGGCAGGGCAGCGGTGAGGGTTTTTAACCTAGCTTTGAGATCGGGCAAGGATGATTGAACTCTGAGATTTGCGAGGAAGATTTGGCTACAAAGTTTGGCGATGAAGAAAGGGGAAGATCTGAGATATTGAATCCCTCTGGTTTTGGCCATTTGAACCCTAGTTTTCGTGACTGTTTAGGAGTAGAGAAAGAGAGAAGTGTGAGATGAAATACGAAGAGAGAGAAAGAACGGATTTGTAATTTTAAGTTTTCACTTCCACCTAAATTAAGCTCCGTGTTTTTAACATGCACAATGTTTTAAAAAAAACGTTATCTATTTAAACTATAAAAATGTCTTTTTAAATAGATAACGTTTTTACATATATATCTACAACGTTTTATAAAAAAACGTTATAGAAAAAAATACCACAACGTTTTTATAAAAAACGTTGTCTATTAAGTGTTGTCTATTAGGTACTTTGTACTGGTGAGAATTCTTCTTCTACAATATTAAGCGTATTTCTTTAGAGTTTAAAGAAGTTTTGAGTGTAGAAAATAATACAAGTTTTCTTCAGTCAGAAATACTCTCCTTTTAAGGTATGAGATATTATTTTTGTTCAATATTCGTAAGAAATAATATTTTCTTCCATAGTCTGTAATGTGTAAGTAATATTATTTCGTTTCATATTCCTAATTTTACACTCATTTTGTTAAGTATTGTTTCTATACTCCTTGAAATTAGTATAATATTCTTGAAATATGTGCTTCATCTAAGTATCCTTTCACAAGAATATTTTTTTGAATATTCTTGTTAAATTTTGATCTTTTCATGTCGGGGTACTATTAACAAAGTACTATTCATTGGGTTTAATTCACTCAGGTACTAATTGTAAGACCCTAACGTTTATGAATAAAACTAAATTTTTTTATAAATATCATTTTTGAATATTATGGTGTGGATTTAATATAATGTTATAGTTGTGGGTAATATTTATAAATTTTGCAAAGTACGCAAGTTGTTATATAATATTCAATTGCTCGGGAATATTTATTTTAACAGAGAATATTCGTACGACGGCACAATCATTGGTGGACCCCACAACAGAATTATTGTCGGAATGAGAAAACGACAAAAATATCTTTTTATAAAAAAATAACGGCAAAAGTTTTATCGTTAACTGTTGAAATACCCTGTGTTAAAAGTACAATAATACGCGTGGTTGCATAGTAGCACACGGTATTGATTATTGATGCTTACGTGAGAAGTCACTCAGTTATATTCAATTATTGCTACAGTAATTGTTGCATATTATCTCACGTTATTTGATTCAATTATTGTTAATATTTTATATATTATTAAATCAATAATTGAGACGATAAAGTTATTCATATTATTATTTGCAATATTGACGATGTCTAAAAAGTTCTGTCGAGGAGAGGTTTGGTCACCTAATTGCGCGACAATAGGGAGAAATCCTTATCGAAAAGCCCCCTCTTTCCTGGGAACGATCTGGTTGTTAAATATTGCGAATTATAATAATGATGATAAATGTAGTTAAAAATAGTGAGGGAATTTTTATGAAGTATTTGATGTAAATTTTGCGTATTATTTGGATCCCCACTTACCTATTTTTTTAAAATAATCGGTAGAAAGTTATTCAGTATATATATAATGGGACCCACCTATGATGGCGAAATGTTTGTGGGAGGGAAACACGTAGGGCCCACGTGGAAGAAAATTAATTGGGGTGGGGGAGAAAGTCTGGTGTTACCGGAGGAATTGGAATGGTGGGATTATATATATATATATATATATATATTATAATAATAATTTTTTTTATGCGTATGAAATTTTCTTCCGTCCGTGAGTTTTTTCGACTGAAATCCTACTGTTGCATCCATGATTTTGCAAATAGTATCCTTTCTATTCTCCTATAAATAGGATACTTAGTTAGAATTCAAAGTCACACCAGAATCAGAGAATTCTTCTTCTATAATATTGAGTATATTTCTTTCGAGTTTTAGAAAGTTTTGAGCGTAGAAAACAGAATAAGTTTTCTTCAAGAATATCCCCGCCCTACCAGTCGGAATACTCATCTTTTTAAGGTCAGAGATATTATTTTTGTTCAATATTCGTAAGAAATAATATTTTCTTCCATACTCTGTAGTATGTATGTAATATTATTTCGTTTCAGATTTCGAATTTTATACTCATTTTGTTAAAGTTTTGGCTTCTATACTCCATGAAATTAGTAGAATATCATTGATATTTGCGCTTCATCCAGTATCTTTTCATGGAAATATTATTCTGAACATTCTTGATAAATTTTAACTTTTTCATGTCGGAGTACTATTCACGGGGTACTATTCTCAAAGTACTATTCATGGGATACTATTCACTCAGTTACTATTCACCTGAGGTACTATTCATGACAAAAATTAATTTCTTTTCGGTCCAAATCATTTTTGATACAATATTATTCTTGAATTTTACTCCATAAAGCAGTATCATGTTGACAATTTGGACATTATTGAATTCTGGATAAATTAAATTATAAATCTTTAAAAATTTATCATATGCTTTCTTTTAATATAATTCTTATATCATTGTCATCATCCTCATGCATATATTATGATGAAAGTCATATGTGGCCCGTAGTGCATAGATGGACTTGTTATGATTATGACCAGAGATTATTCGGTATAATCATGATCGTAATGTTACAAATGATGTGGTAAAAGTCCTCATTGACCCGTAGTGCATTGATGGACAGTTGTTGGCATGATTATGACCATTGATGAAAACACGAATATCATTGGCCCGTAGTGCATGGATAATTTGTGGTTGTGATACTAATGAATATCCTTGACCATAGTCCAGGGATGATTCGATGATGAGGATTATTTATTAAGCTGAGTCTCAGAGATAAAACTGTTGATAAACTTTTTAAATCATAGAAGATAGTAGATATCATGCTCTACTTAACTCTTCTAATGGATTACTTATTCCGCTGCAGTTAAACTTGATGTCTATTATATTTTATCAATTTAATACTGTTGAAGGCTAACGATAAATTATTCTGCATTATCTTAGTCATAATATTTCTTACTAGGTTAGTTGAGCTCATCCTTTGATTTCATTGTTCTCTTCAAGAAATGATAATATAGGTGGGAGTAGTCGGGGAACATAAAGGTGCTGAATGGAACCTTTTGCTCCTCAGAGCATCTCAAGACATCAAATATCTTGGTGATCTGCTTTAACCACTTCTTCGCCTTAAGTGTTTCTGGCTTTCCCAAAAACTCCGATGGTCCCAACTCCTTGAATTGCTTAGCAGTGACCGACCGTGGGTTGCCATTATTTTTACCAGCATTATGAACAGGAGCGGCCTTCGCCTGATGTTGCATGAATTCTAAAAAGCTCCTAAATGTACCGTTGTTCGTCAATTGATCAGTGATGTTGTTTACAGGAGGATTATCGCCATCCTGTTGCACATTGTCCGGATTATTGATCTGTGGAGACTCAACGGTCTCATGTGCTCCATTGCTTATCTCAACATTTTCAGATGCCATTTTCAAATAGTGCAACAAAATAAGGGTTAAATAACATATCACATATTATACATATACTCTGACCGACCAATTAAATACCAAATAAACTTAGGTAGGTCATACTACCGAAGGAATTCCCCGTCTCTCCCCTCCTAGTTCTTGTCTCACATCTCAGTCAGGGATCATATCCCTAAGCTTTGATACCAACTGAGACGCCCGCAAAATAGGTATACATCACCTATTCTAAAGTCGCCAAATATATGGTACAGAATACAAATACAAACTAATTATACAACAGTCGTGTAAAATACGACAAAACATATGCTGTGAGTTTTAATACAAATATTGTCTTCTAGAAAATATCCACTCTCAGAATAAGTCCTCATTACATTTATTGTCATACTATTTAACAGAATAGTGAGGACTACTAATATTATTATCTGAACTGTCAATTCGTTCCCCGACTCGTCCCAGCTATATTCTCATTTCCTGAAGAGAACAGTGAAGAAAAGGGTGAGCTCAACTAGCCCAGTAAGAATAATTATTACTAAGATAATGCAGAATAAATTATCATTAGTCTTCAACAATGTTAAACTGATAAAATACAATTGACATCAAGTTTAACTGCAGCGGAACAAGCAATCCATTAAAAAAGTCAAGTAGAGAATAAAATCTACTATCTTTTATGATTTAAAAAGGTTTTTCATCACTTTTATCGCTGAAACTCAGCTTAATAAATAATCCACATCATCAAATCATCCCTGCACTACAGGCCAAGGATATTATTTAGAATCACGACCACGAATTATCCATGCACTGCGGGCCAAAGATAATCGTGTTTTCATCAACGGTCCTGATCATGCCATAAAACAATTCATCTTTGCTCCCTTGGCCGAAGAGAATCCATAGCCTATAATCATACCAAAAACTGTCCATCAATGCACTACGGCCAATAAGGACTTTTACCACATCATTTGTAACATTGCGGTCATGATTACACCGAATAATCCCTGGTCATAATCATACCAAGTCCATCTATGCACAACAGGCCACAGATGACTTTCAACAAAAATATAAACATGAGGATGATGACAATGATATAAGAATTCAATAAAACAAGTTCAAGAATTAAATTATCCAGGAACTAATAACGTTCAAATTGTCAACATGATACTTCTTTGTAGAGTAAAATTCAAGAATGCTCAGAAGAATATTTTCATGAAAAGATACTGGATGAAGCGCAAATATCAAGGATATTCTACTAATTTCATTGAGTATAGAAGTCAAAGCTTTAACCAACTGAGTATAATAAAGAATGGAATAATAAAAGAAATCACCATACATGCGGTACTTCGCATAGACAGGTTATTCCAACAGCATAATAAATAACGGAACCAGGTCATTTGTAATACGCACCGACAGGATATTCCAACAGAATAATAAAGACGGAACCAGGTCCGGTGTAAAACGCACAGACAGGATATTCCAACAGAATAATAAAGACGAAACTAGGTCCGGCGTAAAATGCACAAACAGGATGTTCCAACAGAATAATAAAGAATGAAATAACTGAAGAATTTCACCATATATGCGGTACTTCACATAGACAGGTTATTCCAACATAATGATAAAGAATGGACTAACAGAAGAATTTCACCAAGTATAGGGTAGACCGCGTATACAAGTTATTCCAACAGAATAAAAAAATGGAATAACAGAAGTTCTCTTCATGAATACGAAAGAAATAATATCCCTTACCTTATAAAGAAGAGTACTCTGACGGTAGGGTGGGGATATACTTGAAGAAACTTGCACTACGCTCAAAGCTTTATTAAACGCTAAAGAAATACTCTCAAGATTATAGAAGAAGAATTCTCTCGACAGATTCTCTCTCTAGAGTTTCAATGAATTCGTAAAAAATAATGAAGGAATGAGCTTCTATTTATAGAAGAATGGACTGAATAGTAACCAATCCATGAACGATCCAGATTGATTTACTTTTAAACGGACGGTACAGATTGGTTTACAATAAAATATAATATATTCTATTTATAATATAATAAAATAAATAACTTTAGAAAAATATTTTGTTTTATATAAAAAGATTTTACTATACAAATACTATGCAGGCACTATACAAACACTATGCATAATAAAATATAATATATTCTAATTATTGTCTAATAAAATAGATAACTTTATAAAAGTATGTTGTTTTATATAAAAAGATTTTACTATTAGCCTAATAAAACGAATAACTTTATAAAAGTATTCTGTTTTATATAAAAAGTTTTTTTGTTTTATTACATTAATAATACTAATAAAACAAAACTTCATCATCATTATTATTATTCACACTATTAATCGACCAAGTCATTCCCAGGAAAGAGGGGGCTTTCCAATAAGGATTTCTCCCTATTGGCGTGCAATTAGGTGACCAAACCTCTCCTTGGCAGAACTTCTAGACACCGTTAATACTGCAAATAATAATATTAATAACTCTATCATCTCAATTATTGATTTAATAATATATAAAATATTGACAATAATTGAATCAAATAACGTGAGATACTATGCAACAATTACTGAAGCAATAATTGAACAAAACTGAGTGACTACTTACGTAAGCATCAATAATCAATACCGTGTGCTACTATGCAATCATGCGTATTACTGTACTTTTCCTACCGAGTAGTTCAACAGTTTTAACTATAAAATTTCCGTCGTTATTTTCATAAAAATATTTTTGTCATTTTCTCAATCCGACAAAAATTTCGTTGTGGGGTCCACCAATGATTGTGTCGTTGTACAAATATTCCCTGTTAAAATGAATATTCCCCGACCAATCGAATATTATATAACAACTTGCGTACTTTGTAAAATTTATAAATATTACCCACAACTATAACATTATATCAAATTCATTCCATAATATTTAAAAATGATATTTATAAAAATATCATCTTTATTAAAAGTTGGGGTCTTACAACCTCCCCTTCTTATGAAATTTCGTTCTCGAAATTAGGGTACGTACCTGGTATATCGAAAAGGTAAGAATATCTTGATTTCATTTCAGATTCTAACTCCCAGGTCATTTCCTCAACATCGTGGTTTCTCCACAAAACTTTGACTTGAGGTATAACCTTGGAGCGTAGAATATGTTCCTTCTTATCCAAGATTTGAACAGGAACCTCTTCATACGTCAAATCTTCCGCCATTTCGTCCGGTTCTAACTCAATAATGTGGTTCAAGTCTTCCACATATTTACGTAACATGGATATATGAAAAATATTATGAACACGAGACACACTTGACGGTAAAGCAAGTCTTTACGCCACAGTTCCTACTCAATCGAGGATTAAAAATGGACCAATGAATCGAGGATTAAGCTTTTCTCTCTTTTCAAATCTTGTAACTCCTTTCCATGGAGAAAAACGTAACAACACATGATCTCCAATATCGAATTCCACGTCCTTTCGATGAAGATCAGCATAACTCTTTTGTCGATCTTGTGAGGTTTTTATACGTTGTCGTATAGTTTGAATCTTTTTCATAGTCATACGTACCAACTCTGGTCCCAACAACGTTATTTCACCCACCTCATCCCAGCATACTGGAGAACGACACTTTCTCCCATACAACGCTTCGAATGGAGCCATGCCAATACTTGCTTGGTAGCTATTGTTGTAGGAAAACTCTACCAATGGTAAGAAATTATCCCAACTTCCCTTGAAGACAAGGACACAGAGTCTTAATAAATCTTCAAGAGTTTGAATAGTCCTTTCTGATTGTCCGTCCGTCTGAGGATGATATGCCGAACTAAATTGTAAGTCCGTGCCTATAGCATTTTGCAAACTAACCCAAAATCGTGAAGTGAATCTTGGGTCTCGATCAGAAACTATGAATACTGACATATCATGTAGTCTTATAATCTCATTTATGTATATACGAGCAAGACGTTCAAGTGTATGAGTTTCTCGTATTGGTAAGAAATGAGCAGACTTGGTCAATCTATCAACAATGACTCAAATTGCATCTATGCCTTGAGAAACCCTGGGAAGACCAGTAACGAAATCCATTGTAATGTGCTCCCACTTCCAATCTAGAATTTCAAGTGGTTGTACTGGACCTTTTGGTACTTGATGCTCCGCCTTGACTCGTTGACAAGTTAGACACCTTGAGATAAACAGCGCTATCTCTTCTTCATATTGCTCCACCAAAATGTATGACGAAGATCATGATACATTTTGGTACTCCCAGGATGGATTTCAAACGGTGTGTTGTGCGCCAACATCATGATTTTATACTTTAAATTAAGGTCGTTATGAAGACAAAGTCTGGAGTTGACTCAAAGTATTCCTTCTTCATCGATTCTTGCTTCTTGCATAGCACCTTCTTGCACTTTCTTCCTCATACGCATCAGCTCCAGATCTGTAACTTGAGCAGCTTTAACTTTATCAATTAAAGTCAGTTGTACTCGAATATTCGCCATCGTCACATGGGTCCCTGGAGTCTTTAACTCTATCTCCATTCTTTGCAAGTCACACAAAATGGGCCTTTGCAGTTGTCAATATCGCACTCGTACCCGCATATGATCTTCTACTCAATGCGTCAGCTACCACGTTCGCTTTTCCAGGTTGATTTACTTTTAAATCGACGGTCTAGATTGATTTACTTTTAAACAGACGGTCCAGATTGGTTTAAAATAAAATATAATATATTCTATTTATAATCTAATAAAATGAATAACTTTATAAAAATATTCTATTTTATATAAAAAGATTTTACTATGCAAACACTATGCAAGTACTATATAAATACTATGCATAATAAAATATAATATATTCTAATTATTGTCTAATAAAACAGATAACTTTATAAAAGTATGTAGTTTTATATAAAAAGATTTTACTATTAGCCTAATAAAATGAATAACTTTATAAAAGTATTCTGTTTTATATAAAAAGCTTTTCTGTTTTATTATATTAATAATACTAATAAAACAAAACTTCATCATCATTATTATTATTCACATTATTAATCGACTAGGTCGTTCCAAAGAAAGAGGGGGCTTTCCAATAAGGATTTCTCCCTATTGGCGCGCAATTAGGTGACCAAACATCTCCTTGGCAGAACTTCTATACATCGTTAATATTGCAAATAATAATATTAATAACTATATCATCTCAATTATTGATTTAATAATATATAAAATATCGACAATAATTGAATAAAACTGAATGACTTCTCACGTAAGCATCAATAATCAATATCGTGTGCTACTATGTAACCACGCGTATTACTGTACTTTTACTACCGAGTAGTTCAACAGTATTAACGGTAAAACTTCCGCCATTATTTTTAATAAAATATTTTTGTTGTTTTCTCAATCCGACAATAATTCTATTGTGGGGTCCACCAATGATTGTGTCGTCGTACGAATATTCCCTGTTAAAACGAATATTCCCCGACCAATCAAATATTATATAACAACTTGCGTACTTTGCAAAATTTATAAATATTACCCACAACTATAACATTATATCAAATTTATTTCATAATATTCAAAAATGATATTTATAGAAAATTTATTTTTATTCATAAAAGCTGGGGTCTTACAATTATATTTTATCAGTTTAATAATGTTGAAGGCTAAAGATAAATTATTCTGCATTATCTTAGTCATAATATTTCTTACTGGGCTAGTTGAGCTCACCCTTTGATTGCATTGTTCTCTTCAGGAAATGATATAATAGCTGGGACTAGTCGGGGAACGGAGTGATGGTCCAGATGTTTGCATTAGTACTCCTCACTATTTTGTGAAATAGTGTGAAAATAAATGTAATAATATTGAATTTGAGTTTGGATATTGTCTAGAAGACAATATTCGTGTAAAAACTCTCAACTACGCTTTTGGTCGTATTGTATAATTAAGTTTGTCTTTGAATTATGTACCATGTATTTGGCAACTCAAGATGGGTGATGTATACCTATTTTGGGGGCGTCACACTATTTACCCGGGGTACTATTCATGACAAAAATTAATTTCTTTTCTGTCCAAATTATTTTTGATACATGAATATTATTCTTGAATTTTTCTCCACAAAGCACTTATCATTTTGACAATTTGGACATTTTTAAACTATAGATAAATTAAAAATCTTTAATATTTCTCCTTGATTTTGTTTGATTGATGCTTATATCATTGTCATCATCCTCAGTACTTATATTGTGATGAAAGTCATCTTTGGCCCGTAGTGCATAGATGGACTGTTGATTAGTATGATTATGGCCAGGAATTATGTATCGGTATAATCATGACATGTAATGTTACAGATGATGTGATAAAAGTTCTCATTGGCCCGTAGTGCATTAATGGACAGTTGTTGACATGATTATGACCATTAATGATAATAACGAATATCCTTGGCTCGTAGTGCATGGATAATTCGTGGATGTGATACTAACGAATATCCTTGGCTCGTAGTGCATGGATAATTTGATGATGTGGATTATTTATTGAGTTTTGTTACAGCTATAAAATATTGATGATGAACTTTTAAATCATAGAAGATAGTAGATATTATGCTCTACTTGACTCTTCTAATGGATTGTTTGTTTCGCTGCAGTTAAACTTGTTGTTTATTGTATTCTATCAGTTTTACATTGTTGAAGGCTAACGATAATTTATTCTGCATTATCTTAGCCATAATGTTCTTTACTGGGCTAGTTGAGCTCACCCTTTGCTTTCATTATTCTATTCAGGAAATGAGAACATAGTCGAGACTAGTCGGGGAATGGAGTGACGATCTGAGATGGTGGCTATAGTAGCCCTCACTATTTTATAAAATAGTGTGATAATAATTATAATAAGTACTCCATTTGAGTTTGGATATTGTCTATAAGACAATATTCATGTTAAAACTCTCAACTACGTTTTGTCGTATTGTATAAATGAAATTTGTTTTTAAATTCTGTACTATGTATTTGATGACTTAGAATGGGTTATGTATACTTATTTTGGGGGCGTCACAGTTGGTATCAAAGCTTAGGGATATGATCCCTGGCTGAGATTTGAGGCTAGGACTAGGAGGAGAGAGATGGGTAAATCCTTCGCTAGTATGACCTACCTAAGCTTAATTGTTATTTAATTGGTCGGTCAGAATATAGGGATAATATGTGGCATGTCAATTAACCCTTATTTTATGGCAGTGTTTGATATAGCATCTGAAAATGTTGAGATAAACAATGGAGCACATTAGATCGTTGAGTCACAGATGATCAATAACCAGGATAATGTCCATCACGAAGGCAATAATCCTTATGTAAACAACAACACCGACCAAATGATGAATGACTGGATGTTTAGGAACTTTCTGTAATTCATTCAACATCAGGCAAGAGAGACTCATGTTCAAAATGCAGGTGGAAACACTGGAAACTCACGGATGGTCACCACTACGAAATTCAAGGAGTTGGGACCACCGGAGTTTTTGGGAAAGCCAGAACCACTTAAGGCAGAGACGTGGATTAAGCAGATAACCAAGATATTTGATGTCTTGGGATGCTCCGAGGAGCAAAAGGTTCCCTTTGCCACCTTCATGTTGTGAGGAGAGATAGATTATTGGTGGGAATCGGTAAAACGTACTCAACCTGCCGCACTCAAAATGTCTTGGGAGAAATTCCAAGAACTATTCAGCGACAATTACTTTCCCAAGAGTATTCGTCACATGAAGGAGGTGGAGTTCATCAAGCTAGAGAAAAATAATATGACCGTGTCACAGTACGAGGCCAAGTTTGCGGAGTTATCCCAGTTTTTATCCCATTTGGTTGATAATGAGGAGAAAATGACGTGAATGTTTCTGCGAGGTTTGAAACCCAAAATACGTCAATACCTCATTTCTCAGAAACTGTGTTTGTATTCAGATGCTTTAAATAGGGCTTGTTATTGGAGTGCGATAATGAGTCAACCCAACCAAGAGAGAGCAGACGTCAAAATGATAATACCAGTGGTAGTAGTCATCGAAGCGGTGACAACAAATGTGGTGAAAATCAACATGCCAGAAATGGTAACCATTTCGGTGGTAATCATGGCTAAGACAATAGAAGTGGAAATTTCAAGAAAAGGAGATTCAACAATGATGGAAAGACGTCAGCACCATTATCCGTTGTTAAAGAATGAGAATGACCACCGATCGTATGCTTTAAATGCGGATGGGAGGGACACATCAGTCCAAACTGCATAATGCAGTCCAAAGTGTGTTACAATTGTGGAAGAGAAGATCACCTATCCTGATTTTGTCATGCAGTGAATTCAAGTCCAGCTGGGATGGAGACACCAAAGGTTGTCCCAGACAAGTTAAAGCTGGTAGTTCAAGGGAAAGCGTTTGTCGTAACCTCCCAAAAAGCGAAGAACTAGAACGAAGTTATCACGGGTAACCTAATCATAAACTCTTGCGAAGTCGATACCTTATTTGATACCGGTTCTACCCATTCTTTTATTTCTCCTACTTGCGCCCAATGTTTAAATTTAACTGCGGAGAAATTAGACTTTGACTTATCTGTGGAAACTCCATTGGGAGAAACCTTCATTACATCAACTCAATCGGCACCCTCACATTATCTGTCGATCTTATTTCTTTGAAAATACTTGCATTTGATGTTATTTTAGGGATTGATTGGTTAACTACTCATCATGATAAAATTGATTATTTTTGTAAGGTTGTTAGCTTTCATATTTTTAACCAACCTATTATGCGAATTCAAGCAACCAAACCACTAAATTCAATCACTGTCATATCAAGCCATAAAGCTATTCGTTTATTAAAAAATGGATGTCAAGTTTTCTTAGCCCATGTCACGGATTTAAACAAAAATACGTCAGATTTAAATTATATTTCAATTCTGAATAAATTTTCCGACGTATTCCCTGAAGAACTTCATGGCCTACCCCTAGAGCGTGAAATCGAATTTTGAATTGACCTTGAACCCGGTACAAAACCCATTTCCAAAACCCCATATCGAATGGCTCCTATTGAACTTCAAGAGTTAAAAACCCAACTACAGGAATTGTTAGACATCGATTTCATTCATCCTAGTACGTCTCCTTGGGGTGCTCCTATTCTATTCATAAAGAAGAAAGATGGGAGTATGCGACTTTGCATTAACTATCGGCAGTTAAATCATGTCACCATCAAAAATAGGTGCCCATTGCACCGCATTGATGACCTGTTTGACCAATTGTAAGGTGCCAAATTCTTTTCAAAGATCGATCTTCGTTCCTGCATATCATCAGTTAAAGATTAAAACTGATAACATTCCAAAGACTGCTTTCAAAACTCGGTACGGACATTAAGAATTCCTAGTCATGTCTTTTGGATTAACTAATGCTCATGTTGCCTTCATGGATATAATGAACCAAGTATTCAAGGAATATTTAGATCATTATGTGGTTGTCTTTATTGATGACATCCTCTTATACTCCAAAAGCCGTGAAGATCATGAGCAACACTTGAGGCTGATACTCCAAAAGCTTCGTGAAAACAAGCTATATGCCAAGTTGAAGAAATGCGAGCTCTAGCTTAAGAAAGTAGCATTCCTTGGGTATATGATATCAAATCACGGAATATCTATTGACCCAACAAAGATTGAAGCAATACAAAGCTGGGAGCAACCTAAGTCAGTAACCGAAGTACGTAGTTTTCTAGACTTAGCTGGTTATTATCGGAGATTCGTGGAAGGATTTTCTCGAATCTCCACTCCGTTAACACAACTGACTCGAAAAGATACAAAATTCGGTTGGAGCGAGGAATGTGAAAAGAGTTTTCAAGAACTCGAGAGAAGACTCATTTCAGCACCTGTTCTTATAATACCATCTAGTTCGGAGGGATTTGTCATCTACAGCGATGCTTCAGCCAGAGGGTTAAGATGTGTTCTCATGCAACATGGGAAAGTCATAGTCTATGCCTCACGATAACTCAAAGAATATGAGAGGAATTATCCTACTCATGATCTAGAGTTGACAGAAGTCATTTTTCCACTTAAAATCTGGAGGCATTACCTGTATGGGGAGAAAGTGGAGATCTATAAGGATCATAAAAGCCTCAAATATTTCTTCACCCAAAAGGAAATTAACATGTGTCAACGACGTTGGCTCGAGCTATTGAAAAATTACGATCATAGCATTCAATACCATCCTGGAAAAGCGAACGTGGTAGGTGACGCGTTGAGTAGAAGATCATATGTGAGTACGAGTGTGATATTGTCAACGTAAAGGCCCATTTTGTATGACTTACAAAGGATGAAGATAGAGTTAAATACTCTAGGGACCCATGTGATGATGTCAAATATACGAGTAGAACCGACTTTAATCAATAAAGTTAAAACTGCTCAAGCTATAGACCTGGAGCTTATGCGTATGAAGAAAAAAGTACAAGAAGGTGCTATTCCAGAAGTAAAAATCGATGAAGAAGGAATACTTCGAGTCAAGTCCAGACTTTGTGTTCCTAACACCTCTATTTAAAGTATAAAATTATCATGGAGGCGCACAACACACCATTTGCAATCCATCCTGGAAGTACCAAAATGTATCATGATCTTCAACATACATTTTGGTGGAGCAATATGAAGAAAGAGATAGGGAAATTTATCTCAATGTGTTTAAATTGTCAACGTGCCAAGGCGGAGCATCAAGTGCTAAAAGGTCAATTAAAACCATTTGAAATTCTAGAATAGAAATGGGAGCACATTACTATGGATTTCTTTACTGGTCTTCCCAAGGTTTCTCAAGGCATAGATGCAATTTGGATCATTTTTGATAAATTAACCAAGTCTGCTCATTTCTTACCTATACGAGAAACTTATTCACTTGAACGTCTTGCTCGTATATACATAAAAGAGATTTTAAGACTGCATGGTATACCACTATCCATAGTTTCTGATCGAGACCCAAGATTTAATTCACGATTTTGGGTTAGTTTGCAAAAACTATGGGCATGGATTTACGATTCAGTTTGGCATATCATCCTCAGAAGGACGTGCAGTCAAAGAGGACTATTCAAACTCTTGAAGATCTATTAAGACTTTGTGTCCTAGAGTTCAAAGGAAGTTGGAAAAAGTTCTTGCCATTAGTGGAATTCTCCTACAATAATAGTTATCAAGTAAATATAGGCATGGCTCCATTCGAGGCATTGTATGGACGCAAGTGTCGTTCTTTAGTATACTGGGATGAGGTGGGTGAAGCAACGTTTTTGGGACCAAAATTGGTATGCATGACAATGGAAAAGATTCAAATGATCCGGCAACGAATAAAAACCTCACATGAATAAGGATTTAATTTTCTCTAAATTTTATTTTTGAATAATAAGGTGTGGATTTGATATAATGTTATAGTTGTGCATAATATTTACAAATTTTGCAAAGTAAGCAAGTTGTCATAAAATATTCGTTTAGTCGGGGAATATTCAATACGACGGCACAATCATTGGTGGAACCAATAACGAAATTACTGTCAAAGTTAGAAAACGACAGAAATAATTTTTTATAAAAATAATGACAAAAGTTTTACCGTTAACTGTTGCAATACCCGGTGATAAAAGTACAGTAATACGCGTGGTTGCATAGTAGCACACGGTATTGTACAGTATCTTTGATTATTGATGCTTACGTTAGAAGTCACTCAGTTTTATTCAATTATTACCATAGTAATTGCTGCATAGTATCTCACATTATTGATTCAATTATTGTCACAATATTTTATATTATTAAACCAATAATTGAGACGAAAAAGTTATTCATATTATTATTTGGATTATTGACAATGTCTAGAAAGTTCTATCGAGGAAAGGGGTTTGGTCATCTAATTACGCATTAATAAGGAGAAATCCTTATCAGAAAGCCCCCTCTTTCTTGGGAATGATCTGGTGGTTAATATTGTGAATTATAAATGGTGAATAAATGTTATTAAAAATATGTTTAGTGAAGCCAAATGAATTGAGATAAATAAAGTGATTTTTTTATGAAGTATTTGTTGTAAGTTTGGCTTATTACATGGACCCCCACTTATCCATATTTCAAAATCTTCGGTAGAAAGTTATCTCAATTTTGTTACATATATATATATATATATATATATATATATATATATATATATATATATATATATATATATATATATATCTGTGTGTGGGGGGTGGGTGGGTGGGTGGGTGGATAATATATATATATAGGGAGCCCTTCCATAGCAGCCGGTTGCTATGAGTACTGTGCAACACCCTCTTTTTGGACCGTTGATAAATTGAATTGATGGTTGCGATTAACCTTTCTATTTGATAAGCCGGCACAGGTTGTTGTGCCTAATTATCTACATGTACCGACTTCTATTTTAATAAGTAAGGCCCACGTAAAATTATATTATCAGTATAGTTATAAAAAATGAATATTTATTATTAAAATAATCCGACCGGTAGAGCTTGTACTGGCTTCATACTTTTTTTTTATTTCTCCATTACGGCAGGTAGAGGTTGTACCGGCTTCATACTTTTTTTTATTTCTCCATTATATGTCATGACTCAGCACATTAAAATGGAATAAAATAAATAAAATAAATTCTGGCCAGTAGAGCTTATACCGGCTTCATACTTTTTTTTATTTCTCCATTACGGCCGGTAGAGCTTGTACCGACTTCATACTTTTTTTTTATTTCTCCATTATATGTCATGACTCAGCACATTAAAATGGAGTAAAAAAATAATAAAAAAATTCGACCGGTACAGGCTGATATGGCTGGCATTAAAATAATAAAAAAAAATTCGGTCGGTACAGGCTGATATGGCTGGCATTAAAATAATATTAAAATGCCGGCCGGTACAGGCTGATACGGCTTGCAATAAAAAATTGAAAAAAATAGCCGGACGATACAGCTTGTCACGGCTGATAATAAAAAATTGAAAAAATGATTTTATTCAAGCAATTCGCTGCTAAACAGATTCGAACTCGCGACCTCGAACTCCATACACTCGTCATATGACCACCCAAGCACCACGGGCCTAGCAGTTAATTTCAACCAAGGATATATCTTTATATTAAAACTTCACCATCGCCCAAAATCTATATTCTTGCATTATTATTATATTACGATTTATTATTATTAATAAGTCTATATAATATATATGGGGGTTTTCTATTTAAAAATAAGTTAATATCTATATTTATTAAGCAGTGATTATTAGTAATGATTTTATATATTAAGCAATGATTTTATTATTAAGAAATGATTTTATTATTAATAAAACTAGTTCAATTAGTCTAATAAGTAATGATGATAATTTTTCAAGTCATTTCAGGAAATTAATTTACTTATCGAATTTCAGGAAGTACCGTAGCAATAGCATTACTCATGGCTCTGTCTTGATCAGTGATGATGGTTGTAGGTGCCTTATAGTCCATGGCTTCAAGCCATGTCTGTAATACCCAAACGAAAGTGTCATCTGTCTCGTCTCGTAACAGTGCAAATCCAAACAATATAGACTGATAATGGTGGTTGACCCCGGCAAATGGAACAAACGGCATGCCATACTTATTTGTCCAGTATGTACTATCAAATGTCACAACATCTCCGAACCGTTGATATATAAACCTTGATCGGGCGTCAACCCACAAAATACAAGCTATGCGGTTGTTTTCACCGGGTTTCACTCGGAAAAAAAATTTGTTGGCACTTTCGGATGCAAGTTTGTTCAAATGATTGACAGCAGCTTGTGCATCATTTTCATCTGCAGAATCACGCCTTAAATCTCGCACCACATTATCAACATTAGCAGTAGAGAAAAGAACATTTTTCAACCCACCTCCCATTGTGCTCAAAACATTCATCATCTTACTTGGACCAATACCGGACTTATTTAAAGTGTCAATTAAATTTCTTGTAACAAGAGTAATATTTCTGTGAGTCTCGATCAAATCTACTTTGGTGGGGGTCACTGAGTGATGATTGTGCTCTAATTCAACAGTAGATATACGCCAATTGTCTTCTTTCTTATTGTGGACAACATATATTCTAGCTTTGCATATTGTTCGTTCGATAGAGTCTCTCTGTCTAGTTATTTTATTACTACTATCTTCGTCATCAGGTAAACTCTTGCCAACAATTGGTGTACCGGCTTTCTTACATACATACTGCCTAGATCTGATATCATTCGTATTAGCATGTTTATGACTAGTTGCAATTCTAATCTCAAATCCATTTTTGCGAGCATATGATCTTTAAAAATATTCAACCACTTCCAACGTACAAAATAATTGACCAACGTACGGAACAATATCAGATTTATTACTTTCAACTTCACTAACAAATTCAGATGTATTATATGACATTTTGAAAAACTTAATTGTGAATAATGGTGATGAATTTTGCTCGATCAGAACTTCAACTTGATTTTCTGAAGTGAAAGTGGGCAACCAGATGAAACAAATTATGAGTAGAGGAGAAAAGAGAAAATAATATCAGAGAACAAATTCTATGGAAGGATAAGAAGATGGGTGCTCAGAATAAAAATGAGAAAATAGCAGCTTCCTAGATAATATTTAAAGGTAAAAAGACCAGCTGGTACAGCTTGTCGCGGTTAATGCTCAAGAAGTCAAACTAATGTACTTTTCCCATATAATCAATGTCAGCTTTTTTCTATGATTCCCATAGTGTTGTATTATTATGTTTGACTACTTATTCACCAGACAGTGTTTATAATAATAATAATAATAATAATAATAATAATAAAATAATTAAAAGTACATAAGCCGCTAGAATATGGAACGACTTTATACTCAATTCATACTAATAATAGAATAATAATAATAATCGAATAATTATAATAAAATATTGAGAAATTTAATTTGGGGGGAGATGGAATGTATTAAGATATATCCAAATCCAAGGTAAGATATGACATCTAGGCTCGTGGTGCTCGGGTGGTCATATGACGAATGTTTGGAGCTTGAGGTCGCGGGTTCGAGTCTAGCTAGCAGCGAAAAATTGATTTATTCCCAGCCGTTATAGCCTTTACCGGCCGAACGGTTTTTATTAATAATATATTTTTTTATTTCCAGTCGTTATAGCCTCTACCGGCCGAACGAATTTTGAGAGGAATATATATTATTTTTAATTCCAGCCGGTGAAGCCTGTACCGGCAGAACAAAGTGACAAACCTTTGTCTGCCACATCGCCTCGCGAAATGCACTGAATATTAACCAAGATGTTGGTCCACCTTTACACGAATGCAAATACATATTCATGCCAGTGTGTAGTACCAATCAACACCATTTTGTCTTGTTCCTATTCGCAGTTGAAGATTGGATGGTTACCATAATTGACCCGCACTACAATGACACTATGTATATTAAGTTACATGAAATGTACTCAGAATTCGTTAAAGTTGCGGTATGTTTAGTTTTAAAATATTTTAATTTTATAATGTCCTTTAATATTAAAAAATTATTTAACCAACTACTTTGTACATGCAGGTACATTTGATACCATTTTGTTTGTGAAATGGTAATCCGATGCATGAGTGGCCCAGCAGTAATCCTACTGTGCAGACCTTAAAGATTCGACCGAAACAACACAATAACTCAGACTGTGGCATTTTTGTATGCAAGTATGTTGACTGTTTCGTTAGGGCCAATGGTAATATTTCTGAAGAGAAGTGGTCCTTGGAAGATGTCACAGTCTTTCGTTACCGCGTCGCATGGGAGCTCTAAAAGAAATCCGCAAGATTACTTCCGGCCTCTGAGATATAGAACTTATCCAACGTTATCTAATGTACATATTAATTAATAAGAATGTCTATTTGGTTGAACTTTATGGGATTTTCAAATTCATAACTTAGTAATATAAATATTATTTAATCACATTAAACCACTTCATATTATTAATACGAAAAAAAATTATCTATTTTGTTGAACTGTATGGATATTTTTATTCGAACTAATATTAATAATCACATTATTTATATTAATATTAAAAATCATTATTAATATTATTTTTAATAATAGTAATACATGAATATAAAATCATTATTTATATTTTATTAAAGAATGATATTTTTTTAATATATTAATAATCCTTTTATTGATATTATTACAAAAATAAGAAAAAATATTAAAGGGGATAATAATAAATATAGATATTAACTTATTTCTAAATAGAAAACCCCCATATGTATTATATAGACTTATTAATATAATAAATCGTAATATAATAATAATGTAAGAATATAGATTTTGGGGGATGGTGAAGTTTTAATATAAAGATATATCCTTGGTTGAAATTAGCAGCTAGGCCCGTGGTGCTCGGGTGGTCATATGACGAGTGTATGGAGTTTGAGGTTGCGAGTTCGAATCTATTTAGCAGCGAATTGCTTGAATAAAATCATTTTTTTTAATTTCTTATTGTCAGCCGTGACAAGCTGTACCGGCCGGCTATTTTTTTCAATTTTTTATTGCAAGCCGTATCAGCCTGTACCGGCCGGCATTTTAATATTATTTTAATGCCAGCTGTATCAGCCTGTACCGGCCGAAATTTTTTTTATTATTTTATTGCAAGCAGTATCAGCCTGTACCGGCCGGTATTTTAATATTATTTTAATGCCAGCCGTATCAGCCTGTACCGGTCGGAATTTTTATTATTATTTTAATGCCAGCCGTATCAGCTTGTACCGGTCGGAATTTATTTTATTTTTTTATTCCATTTTAATGTGCTGAGTCATGACATATAATAGAGAAATAATAAAAAAAGTATGAAGTCGGTACAAGCTCTACCGGCCGTAATGGAGAAATAAAAAAAGGTATAAAGCCGGTACAAGCTCTACCGGCCGGATTATTTTAATAATAAATATTCATTTTTATAACTATACTGACAATATAATTTTACGTGGGCCTTACTTATTAAAATAGAAGCCGGTACAGGTAAATAATTAGGCACAACGACCTGTGCCGGCTTATCAAATAGAAAAGTTAATCGCAGCCATCAATTCAATTTATCAACGGTCCAAAAAGGGGGTGTTGCACAGTACTCATAGCAACCGGCTGCTATGGAAGGGCTCCTATATAATATATATATATATATATATATATATATATATATATATATATATATATATATATATATATATTATAAGTTTTGTTTTTTATATAAAATAGAATATATTATATTTTATTATGCATAATACTGAATAGTGTAGCATAGTAATGCATAGTGCAACATAGTAAAATTAAATTTTTTTTTTAAGTTTCAGCCGAACGTCCGTGATTTTCAATTACTGTTCACCCGTGATTTTCTAATTCAAATAGTATTATGCCACTCTCCTATAAATAGGATGTTTAGTTTAGAAATAAAAATCACACCAAAATCAGAGAATTTTTCTTCTATAATATTAAGCGTATTTCTTTAGAGTTTAAAGAAGCTATGAGTGTAGAAAATAGTAAAAGTTTTCTTCAAGAATATCCTCGCCATACCAATCAAAAATACTCTCCATTTAAGGTATGGGATATTATTTTTGTTCAATATTCGTAAGAAATAATATTTTCTTCCATACTTTGTAGTATGTAAGTAATATTATTTCGTTTCATATTCCTAATTCTACACTCATTTTGTTAAGTATTGCTTCTATACTCCATGAAATTAGTAGAATATCTTTGAAATTTACGTTTCATCTAAGTATCGTTTCACAAGAATATTTTTCTGAATATTCTTTTTAAATTTTGATCTTTTCGTGTCGGGGTACTATTTACAAGGTACTATTCACGACAAAAATTGATTTCTTTTCTATCCAAATAATTTTTGATATATGAATATTATTCTTGAATTTTATTCCACAAAGCAGTTATCATGTTGACAATTTGGACATTTTTAAACTATAGATAAATTAAAAATCTTTAATATTTCTCCTTGATTTAGTTTGATTAATGTTTATATCATTGTCATCATTCTCATGCTTATATTGTGATGAAAGTTATCTTTGGCCCGTAGTGCATAGATGGACTGTTGATTGGTATGATTATAACTAGGAATTATGTATCGGTATAATCATGACCTGTAATGTTACAGATGATGTGGTAAAAGTCCTCATTGGCCCGTAGTGCATTGATAGACAGTTGTTGGCATGATCATGACCATTGGTGATAATAACGAATATCCTTAGCCCATAGTGCATGGATAATTCGTGGATGTGATACTAACGAATATCCTTGACCCGTAGTGCATGGATAATTCGATGATGTGGATAACTTATTGAGCTGTGTTACAACGATAAAATATTAATGATGAACTTTTAAATCATAGAAGATAGTAGATATCATGCTCTACTTGACTCTTCTAATGGATTGTTTGTTCTGTTGCAGCTAAACTTGTTATTTATTGTATTCTATCAGTTTTACACTGTTGAAGGCTAATGATAATTTATTCTGTATATTCTTAGTTATAATATTCTTTACTGGGATAGTTGAGCTCACCCTTTTCTTTCATTGTTCTCTTCAGGAAATGAGAACATAGTCGGGACTAGACATGGAATAGAGTGACAGTCCGAGATGGTGGTTATAATAGTCCTCACTATTTTATAAAATAGTGTGATAATAATTGTAATAAGGACTCCATTAGAGTTTATATATTATCTATGAGATAATATTTGTGTTAAAACTCTCAGCTACATTTTTTCGTACTGTATAAATGATGTTTGTATTTAAATTTTGTACCATGTATTTGGCGACTAGGAATGAGTTGTGTATACCTATTTTGGGGGCGTCACAGTTGGTATCAAAGCTTAGAGATATGATCCATGGCTGGGATTTGAGGCTAGGATTAGGAAGGGAGAGACGGGTAAATCATTCACTAGTTTAACCTACCTAAGCTTAATTTTTATTTAATTAATCGGTCAGAATATAGGGATAATATATGACATGTCAATTAACCCTTATTTTTTGGCAGTGTTTGATAATGGCATCTGAAAATGTTGAGATAAGCAATGGATCACATGAGACTGTTTAGTAACCAATTATCAATAACTAGGATAATGTGCATCAGGAAGGCAATAATCATCATATAAACAACAACACCGACCAAATGATGAACGACGAGATGTTTAGGAATTTTCTGCAATTCATGCAACATCAGGCATGAGAGAATCCTGTTCAAAATGCGGGTGGAAGCACTGACAACTCACGGATGGTCACCGCTAAGCAATTCAAGGAGTTGGGACCACCGAAATTTTTGGGAAAGCCAAAACCTCTTAAGGTAGAGACGTGGATTAAGCAGATCACCATGATATTTGATGTCTTGGGATGCTCCGAGGAGCAAAAGGTTCCCTTTGCCACCTTCATGTTGCGAGGAGAGGCAGATCATTGGTGGGAATCTGTAAAACATACTCAGCCTGCATCACTAAAGATATCTTAGGAGAAGTTCTAAGAATTTTTCAACGACAAGTACTTTTTTGAAAGTATTCGTCACATGAAGGAGGTGGAATTCATCAAGCTGGAGCAAAACAATATGACTGTATCACAGTACGAGGCTAAATTTGCGAAGTTATCCCAGTTTACATCCCATTTGGTAGATAACGAGGAGCGTATGACGCGGATGTTTCTAAGAGTTTTGAAACCCGAAATACGTCAATATCTCATTTCTCACAAAATTTACTTGTATTCAGATAATAGGGCCCAATAATTGGAGCGCGAATATGAGTTAACCCCACCATGAGATAGCAGCTAATAGAACGATAATACCAGTGGTAGCAGTCATCGAAGCGGTGACAACAAACGTGGAGGAAATCAACATGATAGAAATGGTAACCACTTAGGTGTTAATCCTGGCCAAGTTAATAGAAATAGAAATTTCAAGAAGAGGAGATTCAACAATTATGGAAAGAGAGCAGCACCAGCACCCATTTTCAAGGAAGGAGAACGACCATCGGTCGTATGCTACAAATACGGAGGGGAGGGACACATCAGTCCAAACTGTACGCAGCAACCCAAATCGTGTTACAATTATAGAAGAGAAGGACACCTAGCTCGATTTTGTCGTGTAGTGAAGTCAATTCCAGCTAGGATGGAGACACAAAAGGCTGTCTCAGATAAGTCAAAGCCGGTAGTTCAGGGGAGAGCATTTGTCATGACCTCCCAAAAAGTGAGGAACCCGAACGAAGTTATCACGGGTAAGCTAATCATAAACTCTTACGAAGTCTATAACTTATTTGATACTGGTTCTACCATTTCTTTTATTTCTCCTACTTGCACTCAACGTTTAAATTTAACTCCAGAGAAATTAGACTTTGACTTATCTGTGGAAACTCCGTTGGGAGAAACTTTCATTACATCCACTATTTATAAATCTTGTTTGATTCAAATCAGCACCCTCATATTACCTATCGATCTTATCTCTTTGAAAATACTTGCATTTGATGTGATTTTAGGGATTAATTGGTTAACTACTCATTATGGTAAAATTGATTATTTTTGTAAGGTTGTTAGTTTTTATATTCCTAACAAACCTATTATGGGGATTCAAGCAACCAAACCACTAAAGTCAATCACTGTCATATCAAGCCATAAAGTCATTCGTTTATTGAAAAATGGATGTCAAGCTTTCTTAGCCCATATCACGGATTTAAACAAAAATACATCAGATTTGAATGCTATTTTAATTGTTAATAAATTTCCTGACGTATTCCCTGAAGAACTTCCTGCCCTACCCACAAACCCGATACAAAACCCATTTCCAAAACCCTATTTTGAATGGCTCTTATTGAACTTCAGGAGTTAAAAACCCAACTGCAGGAATTGTTAGACATCGGTTTCATTCGTCCTAAAACGTCTCATTAGGGGTGCTCCTGTTCTATTCGTAAAGAAGAAAGATGGGAGTATGCGACTTTGCATTGACTATCGGGAGTTGAATCATGTCACCATCAAAAATAGATACCAGTTGCCTCACATTAATGACCTGTTTGACCAATTGTAAGGTGCCAAATTCTTTTCAAAGATCGATCTTCATTCCGTATATCATCAGTTAAAGATTAAAACTGATGACATTCCAAAGATTACTTTCAGAACTCAGTATGGGCATTACGAATTCCTAGTTATGTCTTTTGGATTGACTAATGCTCTTGCTACCTTCATAGATATGATGAACCGAGTATTAAAAGAATATTTGGATCATTTTGTGTTTGTCTTTATTGATGACATCCTCATATACTCCAAAACACGTGAAGATCATGAGCAACACTTGAGGCTGATACTCCAAAAGCTTCGTGAAAATAAGTTATATGCTAAGTTGAAGAAATACGAGTTTTGGCTTGAGGAAGTAGCATTCCTTGGGCATGTGATATCAAATTATGGAA
Source organism: Panax japonicus (assembly GCA_020205505.1). Classification (NCBI taxonomy): domain Eukaryota; kingdom Viridiplantae; phylum Streptophyta; class Magnoliopsida; order Apiales; family Araliaceae; genus Panax; species Panax japonicus. The sequence goes on from CM035110.1 coordinate 50,462,092, forward strand.
TATATGTTGACCCAGCAAAGATTGAAGCAATACAAAGCTGGGAGAAACCTAAGTTAGTGAGCAAAGTACGTAGCTTTCTAGACTTAGCTGGTTATTATCGGAGATTCGTGGAAGGATTTTCTCGAATCGCCACTCCGTTAACTCAGCTGACTCGAAAAGATATAAAATTCGTTTGGAGTGAGGAATGTGATCGAGAAGTGTTTTCAAGAACTAAAGAGGAAACTCATTTCAGCACCTGTTCTGATAATACCATCTGATTTGGAGGGATTTGTCATCTATAGCAATGCTTTAGGCAGAGGGTTAGGATGTGTTCTCATGTAACATGGAAAAGTCATAGCCTATGCCTCACGGAAACTCAAAGAATATGAGAGGAATTATCCTACTCATGATCTAGAGTTGGCAACAGTCGTTTTTGTGCTTAAAATCTGGAGGCATTACCTGTATGGGGAAAAAGTGGAGATCTATACGGATCATAAAAGCCTCAAATATTTCTTCACCCAAAGGGAACTAAACATGAGGCAACAACGTTGGCTCGAGCTGTTGAAAGATTACGATCATGCCATTCAATACCATCCTGAAAACGCGAACGTGGTAACTGACGCATTGAGTAGAAGATCATATGCGGGTACGAGTGCGATATTGTTAATGCAAAGGCCCATTTTATATTATTTACAAAGGATAGAGATATAGTTAAAGACTCCAGGGACCCATGTGATGATGTCAAATATACGAGTATAATCGACTTTAATCAATAAAGTTAAAACTGCTCAAGCAATAGACCCGAAGCTGATGCGTATAAAGAAAAAAGTACAAGAAGGTGTTATTCCGGAAGCAAGAATCGATGAAGAAGGAATATTTTTAGTCAAATCCAGACTTTGTGTTCCTAACGACTCTGATTTGAAGTATAAAATCATAATAGAGGTGCACAACACACCATTTGCAATCCATCATAGAAGTACCAAAATGTATCATGATCTTCGACATATAGTTTGGTGGAGCAATATGAAGAAAGAGATAAAGGAATTTATCTCAAGGTGTTTAACTTGTCAATGAATCAAGACGGAGCATCAAGTGCCAAAAGTTCCATTGTAACCACTTGAAATTCCAGAATGGAAGTGGGAGCACATTACCATAGATTTTGTTGTTGGTCTTCCCAAGGTTTCTCAAGGCATATATGCAATTTGGGTCATTATTGATAGATTAACTAAGTCTTTTCATTTCTTACCTATACGAGAAACTTATTCACTTGAACGTCTTGCTCGTATATACATAAATGAGATTATAAGATTGCATGCTATGTCAGTATCCATAGTTTCTGATCGAGACCCAAGATTCACTTCACGATTTTGGGTTAGTTTGTAAAAAGCTATGGGCACGGATTTATGATTCAGTTCGGCATATCATCCTCAGACGGACGTGTAGTCGGAGAGGACTATTCAAACTCTTGAAGATCTATTATGACTCTGTGTCCTAGACTTCAAAGGAAGTTGGGACAAGTTCTTGCCATTGGTGGAATTCTCCTACAACAACAGTTATCAAGTAAGTATAGGCATGGCTCCATTCGAGGCATTGTATGGACGCAAGTGTCTTTCTTTAGTATAATGGGATGAGGTGGGTGAAGCAACGTTGTTGGGACCAGAATTGATACGCATGACAACGAAAAAGATTCAAATGATCCGGTAACGTATAAAAACCTCACAAGATCGACAAAAGAGTTATGTTGATCTTCATCGAATGGACGTGGAATTTAATGTTGGAGAGCATGTGTTTTTATGTGTTGCTCCATGGAAAGGAGTTACAAGATTTAGAAAGAGATGAAAGCTTAATCTTCGATTCATTGCCCATTTGAAATCCTCGACTGAGTAGGAACTATGGCCTACGCCTTACCGCCAAGTATGTCTCGTGTTCATAATATTTTTCACATATCTATGTTACGTAAATATATGGAAGACCTGAACCACATTATTGAATTAGAACCAGACGAGATAGCGGAAGATTTAACGTATAAAGAGCTACCTATTAAAATCTTGGATAAGAAGGAACATATTCTACGCTCAAAGGTTATACCTCAAGTCAAAGTTTTGTGGAGAAACCACGATATTGATGAAATGACCTGAGAGTTAGAATCTGAAATAAAAATAAGGTATCCTCACCTCTTCGACATACAAGGTACGTACACCAACTTTAATGATGAAATTTCATAAGAAAGGGAGGTTGTAAGACCCCAATTTTTATGAATAAAGATTTAATTTTCTTTAAATATTATTTTTGAATAATAAGGTGTAGATTTAATATAATGTTATAGTTGTGGGTAATATTTATAAATTTTGCAAAGTAAGCAAGTTGTTATAAACCATTTGTTTAGTCAGGAAATATTCGTACGACGGCACAATCATTGGTGGACCCCAAAACAGAATTACAGTCGGAGTTAAAAAACGACAGAAATAACTTTTTATAAAAATAACGACAAAAGGTTTATTGTTAACTGTTGAAATACCTGGTGATAAAAGTACAGTAATATGTGTGATTTCATAGTAGAACACGGTATTGTACAGTATCTTTGATTATTGATGCTTACGTGAGAAGTCACTCAGTTTTATTCAATTATTACCACAGTAATTACTGCATAGTATTTCACATTATTGATTCAATTATTGTCATAATATTTTATATTATTAAATCAATAATTGAGACGACAGAGTTAATCATATTATTATTTGGATTATTGACAATGTCTAGAAAGTTCTGTTGAGGAAAGGGGTTTGGTCACCTAATTGTGCGCCAATAAGAAAAAATTCTTATCGGAAAGTCCCCTCTTTCCTGGGAATGATCTGGTTGTTAATATTGTGAATTATAAATGGTGAATAAATATTATTAAAAATGTGTTTAGTGAAGCCAAGTGAATTGAGATAAATAGAGGGAATTTTTATGAAGTATTTGTTGTAAGTTTGGCTTATTACATGGACTCCCACTTACCCATTTTTTAAAATCGTCGGTAGAAAGTTATCCCAGTTTTTTTACTTATATATATATATATATATATATATATATAAGTTATATATGTGTGTGTGTGTGTGAATGTGTGTGTACGTGTGTGTGAAGGTGTGTGTGTGTGGGTGGATAATATATATATATATATATATATATATAAGTCTTGTTTTTTATATAAAATAGAATATATTATATTTTATTATGCATAGTGCAGCATAGTAAAATCAATTTTTTTTAAGTTTCAGCTGAACGTCTGTGATTTCAATTATTGTTCACCCGTGATTTTCTAATTCAAATAATATTCTGCCATTCTCCTATAAATAGGATGCTTAGTTTAGAAATGAAAATCAAACCAGAATCAGAGAATTTTTCTTCTATAATATTGAGCGTATTTCTTTAGAGTTTAAAGAAGCTTTGAGTGTGGAAAATAGTACAAGTTTTTTTCAAGAATGTCCTCGTCATACCTGTCAGAAATTCTCTCCTTTTAAGGTAAGGGATTTTATTTTTGTTCAATATTTGTAAGAAATAATATTTTCTTCCATACTTTGTAGTATGTAAGTAATATTATTTCATTTTATATTCCTAATTAAACACTCATTTTGTTAAGTATTGCTTCTATACTCCTTCAAATTAGTAGAATATCCTTGAAATTTGCGCTTCATCTAAGTATCATTTCACAAGAATATTTTTCTAAATATTTTTGTTAAATTTTTGATCTTTTCGTGCCGGGGTACTATTTACGGGGTACTATTCATGAAGTACTATTCATGAGGTACTATTCACGACAAAAATTGATTTCTTTTGTGTCCAAATTATTTTTGATAATTTTACTCCAAAAAGCAGTTATCATGTTGACAATTTGGACATTTTTAAACTCTGGATAAATTAAAAATCTTTAATATTTATCCTTGATTTCATTTGATTGATGCTTATATCATTGTCATCATCCTATTGCTTTTATTGTGATGAAAGTCATCTTTGGGCCGTAGTGCATAGATGGACTGTTGATTGGTATGATTATAACCAAGAATTATGTATCGATATAATCATAACCTTTAATGTTATATATGATGTGGTAAAAGTTCTCATTGACCCGTAGTGCATTGATGGACAGTTGTTGGCAATATCATGACTATTGGTGATAATAATGAATATCCTTGGCCCGTAGTGCGTGGATAATTCGTGGGTGTGATACTAACAAATATCCTTGGCCCGTAGTGCATGGATAATTCGATGATGTGGAATATTTATTGAGCTGTGTTACAGCGATAAAATATTGATGATGAACTTTTAAATTATAGAAGATAGTAGATATCATGCTCTATTTGACTCTTCTAATGGATTGCTTGTTCCGCTGCAGTTAAACTTGTTGTTTATTGTATTCTATCAGTTTTACACTGTTAAAGGCCTACGATAATTTATTTTGCATTATCTTAGTCATAATATTCTTTACTGGGCTATTTGAGCTCACCCTTTTTTTTTATTGTTCTCTTCAGGAAATGAGAACATAGTCGGGACTAGTCGGGGAATGGAGTGATGGTCCGAGATTGTGGTTGTTGTTATCCTCGCTATTTTATAAAATAGTGTGATAATAATTATAATAAATACTCCATTTGAGTTTGGATATTATTTATGAGACAATATTGGTGTTAAAACTCTCAACTATGTTTTGTCGTATTGTATAAATGAAGTTTGTATTTAAATTATGTACCATGTATTTGGCGACTCAGAATGGGTTGTGTATACCTATTTTGGGGGCATCACAGCGGCTGCGCGAGCATGCTAGAGATTCAAGGTTACACAGATGGTACGGCAGCACTTTTAGAAATACTAGACCTGGTGGGGTCGCGCTAGGTTGGGTCAAAGTTAACGTGGGTAATTTTTGCAGGAAATCTAAAGGAGATTTGGTTTGTACTTCTTTTGTGGTTAGGATTTGACTTGTAACCTATAAACATGATGTGAGGCACAGTAGGGGGTAGATTAGAGATAGACTTCTTTAGATTTAGGACAAAAACCCTAGTTTGAGATTCAAACTTGAAGACTTGAAGTAATTGAAAGAGCACGAAGGATCGAAGGCAAGAGCTGGAGGAGAGACTCAAGAAGTTCATTTACAGATTTTATTCTCTTCCTTATCTTTTACTTTGTATTTTGAATTCTTTTGTAAAATCCCAAATTTTACGAATAAAGATTTAATTTTCTTGAAATATTTTTTTCAAAATTATGGTGTGGATTTGAGATAATGTTATAATTGTGGGTAATATTTATAAATTTTGAAAGTATGCAAGTTGTTGTATAATATTCGATTGATCGGGGAATATTCTTTTGTCGGGGAATATCCGTACGACGGTACAATCATTGGTGGACCCCACAATAGAATTATTGTCAGATTGAGAAAACGAAAAAATATTTTTATGAAAATAACGGCGGAAGTTTTACCGTTAAAACTGTTGAACTACTCGGTAGTAAAAGTACAATAATACGCATGGTTGCATAGTAGCACACGGTATTGATTATTGATGCTTACGTGAGAAGTCACTCAGTTATACTCAATTATTGCTACAATAATTGCTGCATCATATCTCTCATATTATTGATTCAATTATTGTCACAGTATCATCTGCATAATATGATATATTATTAAATCAATAATTCAGACGAAAAAGTTATTCATATTATTAAATTTCAATATTTACAATCTCTAGAAGTTCTGTCAAGGAGATGTTTAGTCATCTAATTGCACGCCAATAAGGAGAAATCCTTATCAGAAAGCCCCCTCTTTCCTGGGAGCGACCTGGTTGTTAAATACTGTGAATTATAATATTAATGATGAATAAGTTCGTGTTGATTAAAGATGAAATTGATAGTTCCATTGTGTGGGAATTATTAGTGTTAGTAGAAATTAATATTTATTTCGATAATAATTGATGTCTGGAGGTTATATTGACACTCGGGTATTCGGGGCACTTTTTGTGTCGGAGTACTATTAGCAAGTTACTATTCACGAGTTACTATTCACCCAGTTACTATTTACTTTAGTATTTTTCACTCGGGTATTTGGGACACTTTTCGTGTCGGGGTACTATTCACCCAGTTACTATTCCCAAAGTACTATTCACGGGATACTATTCACCCAAAAAATATTTTTCTTTTCGGTCCAAATCATTTTTGGGTACAATATTATTCCATGAGGAGATGTGCTAATTTTTTAGACCGTTGATTGAAATTATAATAGTAAATCAATATGGATCGTTGTTTTAAAGTTTTAATAGTAATTTATCCTTTTGGTTTTTCAAGAGTTATTTGTCTCTTCAGTTTTCCAAGAGTTATTTGTCTCTTCGGTATTCCAAGAGTTATTTGTCCGTTCAGTTTTTCAAGAGTTACTTGTCTCTTCGGTGTTCCAAGAGTTAATTGCCCCTTCACAAATAGTAGTTGTCTCTTCAACATTACCAAGAGTCATTTTAACCCTTCGTTAAGACCAAGAGCTACTTTCAGTTCTTCTATAAATAGAAGCTCATTCCTTCATTATTTCTTACGAATTCACTGAAACTCTAGAGAGAGAAAGTATAGAGAGAAAGAAGAAAAGTATTCTGCTACTTCACTACTCCAGTATTCAGTTTTTCTAAGGTAAGGGATATTATTTGTTGTACTTGTAAGGGGTATTATTTATTTCGTATTCATGAAGAGAACTTCTGTTATTCCATTCTTTATTATTCTGTTGGAATAACATGTATACGCGGACTACCCTATACTTGGTGAAATTCTTCTGTTATTCCATTCTTTATTATTATGTTGGAATAACCTGTCTATGCGAAGTACCGCATACACGGTGAAATTCTTCTATTATTTCATTCTTTATTATTCTGTTGGAACATCCTGTCTGTATATTTACGCATGACCTGGTTCTATTATTTATTATTCTGTTGGAATATCTTGTCTGTGCGTTTACGCATGACCTGGTTTCGTTATTTATTATTCTGTTGGAATAACATGTCTGTGCAGTCTATCGCATGCCTGGTGATTTCTTTTGTTATTCCATTCTTTATTATACTCAGTTGTTTAAAGTTTTGGCTTTTATACTCTATGAAATTAATGGAATATCTTGGATATTTGCGCTTCATCCGGTATCTTTTCGTGGAAATATTCTTCCATCCAATGCATCGAGTTCGGGGCTAAGGTCCCCATCCAATGCATGGCGTCATTCCTCAATGTTGTCGCAAAGGTTTGACATTTAGCCACATCTGAGTAATCATAAAACTCTATTAGCCTATCGTATGTCTGGTTGTGGTCATAAGGATCTCCTAAACCATCATAACTCTCCATATAGGGGACCTTTTTACTTGGATCCTCCTTTTCCTGAAGGATTTCCTGGGAGAAAGGGGATGCTCTTTTACCCGAACTCTCTTTCCCCTGTTGAACTTCAGCCAGTTGCTACCGAAGTTCCTTCAACTCTTTGGCTAACAGTTCTATCCCTTTTCGCTATGAAGGGATTTCCTTCTTCGGGGAAATCTTCTTCCTGTGGTCAAACCAACCATTTCTATCCGAACTGGCTGCCCTGGAGGGGCTTCGTCCGGTATTCTTGTTGTGTCGAGATTCCACAGGGCGAGGTGCCCTCTTTGGAATCTCAGGTGTGCATTCCCTTAATCTTCTTTGACGCCACTTGCCATTACCGTCATCTCGAGAATCCACAGGGCGAGGTGCTCTCTTTGGATTTTCGGGAATATGACTCCTGGATTTGCTTCAGTCTCGAGAATGGCTCTGAAGTCTACTTTCAACTTACTTTGAATCTTCATCCTTTCGAGCCCAATTATGTTTATCCGGAGACCTACCACGCCTCCTAGATTGAGGATGGCTGGAGGCCTCGCCCTCCTGCTCGGCTATAAGGACCATTTATCTGGCAATCTCCTCCCTCTGTTGAAGCATCACTTTCAAAGCTTTTTTAGTTTCCTATGCCATCTTAGCCAGAGTAGATACATTGTCTGCCTGATTTTCTCGGTGTTGGGTTCTAAGCGGTGTGCTTTCTACCATTCTCCGGTCGTTATCAGGTCCCTTACTGCCGGTGGAAAATAACTTCTTTCTGAGATCACCATGGCCTCTAGCACGAGACCCTGCTAGGGCGCCTTATGGCCCAAGTCTATCATAGATACTCTTTGACGGCCCCAACCTATCCTTAACAGAAAATTCTCTGTTGAGAAGAACTCCCCGTCGTTGACTGCCCTTCACCGATAGTTGTCCTACTATTCTCCATCACCTCTGTCGTAGGATGTTTAATGAACGTGATTGAAATCCAGAAACACTACAAAAACCCCTCCTTCTAGCACCAATGTTAATGTCAAGATCCATCCACGCACCTCAATCACCAAAGAACGTCCAATCCTGCACAGAAACGGATAAACACCAAAAGCTTGACGGCTTGGGCCATCGGGAGATAGCTCCGGTGTGAGAATAAGTACAGACTAATATAAGGTTAATAATAGAGGCTTAATGCTCTAGTGATGGAAAGTAAATTGCATGTACCTTAAAACCAATGAAGTGCCTTGTACTTATAGTGATCTCACCACCTTGTAAGCAATCCTTCTCCGAATCACGTTAAAGTTCACAATTATCCTAGGATTGCATCAAACCTCCTTTAATTAAGGAAGTGGATCCATAGTCCAACACTTCCTTCCATAATCAAAATCCAAATATAATTAGGAACCTCATGTCCAAGCCCAAATAACTCCACATAATTAAAGGCCTACTACACTCCAAACACCCAAATAATCATAGTCCAACAATCCCAATTGTTTTCATTGGTTTATATATCAATTTAGACTCTTTAAACCCCATAAATTATAATTACACCATGGGAAAAATATGGAATTTTTTATAAGTTAGACAAACCTTAAATATTTGATAATTCATTAGCACACAGGAAAGTGATAAATTAATTATTTGTCATATATTTGAGTAACAAATAGTGGTGTTTTAAAAATCCCCGCTTATTAATCCCCACTTAGGCGCTAGGCGATCCGTTACCGCCTCGATTTTACTAGACGTCTAGGTCCCCGCTTAGGCAAAATTAGACATTTACTTTGAAACTATACAATACTTTAAATGACTTTTTTAAGCCTAAAAAGATTAGTTTTATGGTAATTTTCATGTAAAATTTTAAAAAATTACATCTATTATATAAATCGTACAGTATAATAAGTATGTATAATAAAAAATTAAAAAAATGAGTGTCTATGAAAACGTTTAGTTTGCTTAAGAACACGTTTAGGCGGCTTAGATGCTAGGCACTCCCTCCCCCGCTTTAATGAGTTTTAAAACAATGACGAATAGCCTCTCCTTTAATATTTTGACTAAATGTCTAAATTCAAGCATCAAGGTTTTAAACTCAGACCAGTTATTGAATTGAAAAAAGTACCGAATTGAAGACAAAAGAAAAAAAATTATAAGAAAAAAGGGGATGAGAAAAAGAAAATTTACTTTTTCTTGTATTTATAATTTTTTTAAAATAATTAAAAAATATAGTACTATTTTACCCTTATAAAATTACATTTAAAATATAATAATATAATTTTAAGAAAGAAGTTTTAATTTTCTCTCATAAAAAAACTCACAATAAGACATCATCTCTCTACTAAATTTATCCACAACTCCTTTTCAAAACTTAAAGGGGTGTATTCAATTAAGATTTTTAAAGATTTTTTTTAAGTGACATATTTTTGTAGAATTTATGGGATTTTAATGACTTTCAAAGACTTTAAAGACTTTTTTTTAAAATGACTTTTATAGATTCTATGAAATAAGTAACAGACTTTTATAAACTTTTTATCAAGACTGTGATAGACTTTTATATACTTCTAATATATCTTGCAACTTATATTAATTGTTAATTAGCCCATGTGTACAACATCTCTCTCTTTTTTCATGAACTAGAGTAAATCTCATTATATTATTGTGGCATGAGATTTTATATATGTTGAAAGCGTTCATATTATTCTACTCATTTCATAATATATTTGGATACTCGGATACCAATAAAACTTTAGAAACTACTGACGCAATATAAAAATTAAGCTCACTTTTCTTTGAGCTATATATAATTTATGCATATGCGTACGCTTATTTGGAATTATTATTTTTCATTCCGGTCTACAAAAGTTGTCATCAATACTTATTTACGTAACTAGCAATTAAAAAATTAATATAAACATTTGCAATATATATCGATTTCCATTCAAATATTTGAATATTACCTCGTCTTAGTATCAAAATTTTCAAATAAAAATAATATATACTTGTTTCATGTATATTTTAAAATAGCAAGTTATTTTTTAAATTAAAAAATATTTTTTTATTTATATTCTTTTTAATAAATTTTTAGTTTAGTAATGTAACATATAATAAAATTATGATAAAAAGCTTGAATAACTTATATATTTTATATAACTATATATCACTATAAAGTGCATACTCCTATATAAATTACTTTCCCTCTCTCTCACTTTTTTTTTCTTCATTTAACTCTGATTCTAAGTTAATTTACGAAATTATAAAATTTTAAAATATTGTGTATTTATTTTTATTTTTGAAATAATAACGTGTGTTTATTATTAAATAACAAATAAATTTAAAATTTAAAATTTTTGAATTTTGTACGTTGACTACAAAAACAAAATAAATGTTTTATTTTTGTAGGTACAACAGACGTATTAATTATTCTAGATTATAAAGTAATTAGAAATATTGGATTCATGTGAAGTAATTAGAAATATTGGATTCATGTGAATTGTATTTTAAATTTATTTAATTTATTAAGATGAGATATGAAGTTTTTACAAATCTCTAGAGATGAGATCACACTTTGGATATGTGTTGATAGTTATAATTTTTCTTCTAAAGTTTGTCAAACTCTACTATTTAATAGAAATCTGAAAAGTCTTTGACTTTTTGAATACCAAAATATTTTTATAGACTTTGTAAAAATCTTAATTCAATACTACCTAACTTTTAAAGATATTAAAAAATTGTAATTAAATACCACTAAATTTTTATAAATTTTTTAAATATCTTTGATTACAATCAAAATTTTAAATGTTTTTAAAAATCATAATTGAATACACCCGATTACTGTAACGGGAAGGTGCTTTCCTCTAGGCTTGGTGTCCTTATCCATTATCAGCTGTTGTGGGAAATCGATCATAGCTCATGAAGTTTGCTACTAATAGTCGCCTCTAATCTTTATACACCACTCCCAGCCTACCGCTTGTGCGCAAAGGTAAATTTTCATCTCTCAATTACAACTCTTAAACATTCGTATGTTATTTTCTATAAGTATATACGTAAAACATATGTATATACGTATATGTATTGAAAGATCTAGGGCTTGATGATATAATAATATGTATGCAATAGAAGGAACTGTTAATAAATTTAGGAATATGTAGAATTGGTGTTAAATCTGTATATTATATCCCCTCCGTTTTTGCACCCAAAATAGAAATATTCCTTCTGTTTACTTTCAAAAGTCTATATAAGATATTTTCAACTTAAAATTTTGATGTTGTTTAGTTGTACTTAAATAGTTCATAATTTTCATAGTTGTAATGTATAAAATTAAATGAATTTTATTAATTTTGATTTTAAAAATATCTCAATTTGACTTAAAAAATAATTAATCCTATATTTTGGTAGGGAGGGAGTGTTAAATACATGAGATTTGAACTGTTAAATTATTGCTAATATTTTTAGGAACCACCTACACTATTACACCCTTCCAATTACTTTTTCATTTTTTTATGCTCTACATTATAGATAGTCATTAATTTTAGACTAAGTGGTATGAATATTCTATGTATTGAGTATTATAATGCCACCAATACTGCATTTCTATCTAATGTTGGGGATATGTTTAGAAAAATAAATTGTTCCTTGAAAGTCAGTAGTTTTAGAAACCTATCTAGTGGAATGGAGAGAGTACTTGATACTGGTTTTATTTAATCAATTGGAAAATTGAAGAAATATTACAATGTACACGATTCAAGATTTTTTATGTACTTGTCACATGATAAAAGCGAGATAGACACACTGCGATAGTAAGGATGTTATTATGGCACTAAAGTGTAATTAAGTGGGAGTGATAGTGGGAGAGCAGATAGTGAGAGTGAGAGTAATAGTACTTCTAAGGTGTCACCAATTTTGATGACAAATGAATTTGGAACTGGAGTAATGTCAACCCATGATTCTCATCCTTGAGAATCGGAAGACCACCAACCTCATCTTGTAATAACATTGTCAATGTATGAGGGTCCAAATGACTTTCCAATCTCAAACACTTTTCCGGGAGTGGACAAAATGGATACTGGTGTCATTAGGGAGGCCTTATCCGTGAGTTAACATTTCTATAACTTTCATTCTTAATGTGCAATTTATTTATGTAGTCAATCTTTGCATCAATGAAACAAATGTAAATAAAAAGAAAATGAACTCAAGTCCTTAAAGAAGGAAAAACTAATATTTTTATGCGCGTCTTGAATTCTAGTCTAGAATCTGACATTACTAATACCTGCATAATATTTTTCAGTGACCTAAAGGAGAAGAAAAGTGAGGCTTAGTGGTTGAAGTGGAGGAGTGATGCCAATAAGGTTTCAGATCTTTCTAATTCAAAAATAAAATAAAATTAGCCACCTTTAAACCTAAAGAAAATTACAATTTTCTTTATAAATCCCATGTTCGTAAGCTTTTTTTTAAGTTAAGAAAGCTCTTGAAAGGTAAAGAAAATTAGATCCAATTTTTCTTGGAAACTTTCCTAGGTAAAACCATAGGAAAGCTAAGGATTGGAAAATGAGCTTAATAAATTTCTTTGTATTTCTAAATCACCCTTAACATTAACATAGGAAAATAAATTTGGACATCCATATCCTATGCATAATGACACTTTCTCGCTTCGTGCTAATCAACGGTGATTACAATATCTGGTAACCCTGTCATAGTAAACTTACAAACAGAACTAAGGAAAGTAAATTTCCTGTCCTTTCCTATCCTATCATTTCCATACTTAAAAATCCTTAGCATTCCTTACCCCAAAAACTTACAAAAAGGCGTTAGTGAGGCAAACAGTTGGGTCTATTGGGTGTTTTGGGGTGTGATCTCTTCACAGTTTGTATTCTCCACATGAATATCCTCTGCCTCCCGCACGTAGTTTATATCGGATTGGGTTTTTACATAAATCTTGTGTTATTGTCATTTATTTTTCTTCGTTGATTTCTGTCCATAGTTTGTTGTGACAAATATATAGTCATAAATCATAGAATTATTCTTAGAGTTGATAAACAAAATTTTATAAGAAGTTCTTAATAGGTTGATATTGATCGCCAAGCACATTTCTGTGGAAACCCACTGGCTGCTAGGGGGATTGAAGTACCTGTATGATCTCTGCCAGGGCAATTTATCTCCGTAATCAGGTTTAGTGGCACAATTACCTAGTGGCAGGTTTGCAGATCTAGAAACCTTCAGCTTCTGCTCTGTGGAAGATCAAAAAAACTCGTGCAATTGCCTCTTGATGCTCTTAATTAACGTGTGATTTCTGGTCTAGTGAATAAAGTGGCTCAACGTGTTGTATTCACAGAGAGATTGTTGTCATCTTGGTGATAGATAAGGTCTATTCAAAGAATCCAGTGGATTCTAGTGTCATTATTGTGTGACAACTAGCTGATTGAATAGAACAAGCCCTAATTATCTGGTTTTTTATTCTAACAATATTTTCAGTCTCTATTACAATAAATAAATAAATAAAAATTTGAAAAACTAATGATCCATATAGATCCCAAAGATGCATTGTTAAGCTAGGTGTTGATAATATGTACGTAGGCAGCCTTTAGGACTAACGAATTTGATACAAACTAAGCGATCGAAGATTAAACTCCATAACAAATGACAAAATAATTCATATAAGATTACAAAATGAAGAAATCTCTGGTGATTTTGTTACACAAAATCATAGATATTAAGTACAACAAAACCAAGTAACCTTTCAGTAGCATATATGTCATCCTTTTTCCTCTAAATTGCATCTAGAAATCAAATATGAGAAAAATACTGAAGCTAAAGCAACCTATCATAAATGGCCTAGCTAATCATAATCAACAACACTAAATCTGAACTGCTCTGCCTGCATGTAACAACAATACCTCTTGATCACATGGAATCAAGTTCGATGCACCTAGTCTTTTTGCTTGATGTCATATCATTGTTGTTTATCGTTTAGGGTTCTAGGTTCAAGTCAAATTCTGGTACATTGTTCCCAACCTCTCTTGCCTCCATAGCTGCAGACGGAAAATATCTTGTCAAACACACAAATAGAGTCACTATGTGTCTGTGTGTTTGTGTGTGTGTCAATAATAGAGGTGCAAAGTCGTGCACGTGCGCCATAAATAGAAAAATTGTTGTTTTTGTATAGAAAAAAGTTGCATTTCGTTGGCATTGTTTGTCCATTTTTACATACAAATGGAACTTTTTTCTTATAAAAATGCAATTATTTTGTATAGCTAATAAGCATGTTCACGGCGTGTACCTCTTTCTCTGTGTGTGTCTATATATATATTTATATATATATATATATAGAAATAGGATCAGGTCCGGACCTTCCGGACGGGAGAAAATCCGGACCCAATTTTTTTTTTTTTTTTTTTTTTTGTAGAACAACTAAAAAAAAAAAAATTATGGAACTGAAATTTTTCAATAATACAGTGTTTTGGGTGTGTTTGTAATACCTACATCAACCAATGTATGTACAGTCTGCCCAGACTGTACAGAAATGTTTTGGTATAGGCATCCAAATCACGCCCAAAACACTGTATTATGTAAAAATTCCAATTCCATAAAAAAAATTTTAGTTGTTTCAAAAAAAAAAAAGCAAAAAAAAAAAAAAGGTCCGTATTTTAATAGAGTCCAGGATCCCGGACTGGATCCGGACTCTATATATATATATATATATATACAGAGAGAGAGAGAAAAAAAAAACCTCGACTGAGATCAGGTGGTTGCAAGGTCTTTTGAAGTCTCACCGAATCGTGAAACATTAAGGTGTTGTGGGACATAATTTCTTTCTTTACCGTAGCCTTGAGGCGACAAAATTTATAACCCTGATTCCAGTTTTTTTCTTTCTGACGCACAGATGGAATGATCAGATATTCAACTTTGAGGAAGCTAAGAGCCTGAAAAATCACTCATCATCAGAACTTGTTCCGCTAGAATTAGATAAAGAGGTCTAGCAGACGAGGAACACAAGTCAATGATAGTAGGTGATTATTTTAGGGGGAAAAAGAATGCTTGTAGTAGTTACATTACCAAGAAAATGAAATAATTCCACCTTTTTATATGCACTTCGAGTTCAATGCTGATGCTCATAATTCCCTTGAATAAAACATTATCTCTTGCTTTTATCTTGTCAATTCAATATTTTGCAAAATTTTGGAACAAGTTGAAAAGTCTGTATGTTTCTCTTTTTAGGACATTGGAAGACGAGTTTATATATGTTTTATAGTTTCATAATTTCATGCTTAATATCTCTTTCCACAAATTCAGGTGTGAGTTGCATTCATTTAAACTCCTTTCAAAGATTCAAGCAGAACTTACCGACTCAATTGCACACATCAATTTTCGGCACATTCCCTTGCCCCTATGGATTTCCCTTGTCGCAATAAATGGCATCTCCGCCAGCTTCATTCCATGAATTCTTAAGGGCATTCAGAGAACAGCATAAGACAAATATACAGGTACACTTGCTACAACAAACACAATATTTTTATGTACACATATATGTGAAATTAGATTAATATACCTTAGGGATGCTGCAGAGATAATTTCTCCATCCTTTTCCAATACTGCGGTGTAAAAGCCTCTAAAATTGATCCGAGTATAGTTTGACCTGCAAATTTCTTGTTTTTTTTAAATTACCATGCTAGAAGAAAGATTATTTCAATGGATTTATTTCAATTATAGTAGAATAGATATAGCACTCACCCGCAATTATATACTATACTCTGTATTATATCAATCTTAGTGTGTCGATCAGTGATGGGTTCGAAGCTGTCCTTCATAACACTCCATGCTATTGCTAGCTTTGAGTGACATTCAATTCTTTTATAGAAATCATGTACTCCATCATCAGAGTACTCTTCATCCATTCGCTTTAGTAAAGTCCAAGTGTATCTGTCATCTAGCTTATTATTCACCCCAACCATCATCTCTAGTTTCTCACAAACCTTAACAAACAACAATCAGTTTAGTCATTTCAAAAAATTCCCCCTTCTTAAAAGTAAAAAGAATGTGCATTGGGTACAACTTATTTTATTTTATTCTGAGCACAAATGACACTTAAACTACAACTCTTTATAATGCGTCATTGTGTTTGTAGGACTAGAATGCAGGACTAAAAGAGTACGACTCTGAATTGGGAGAGAGCTTAAAAAGTTAGAACTTAGAAGAAATACCTCTTTGCAGCTTTGCTCACAAAATGGGGCACAAGGAGGACTATTAACATCGATGAGTATAGGTTCTCTCTCCTGATAGCATTCCCAATGATCTACATAACAAAAACATTTAACACTCTTATTTCAGCCTTAGCCTTCTTTTCTATAAAATTGTGCATTCCTGCTTCAATTCCAAACCAAGTACTCAAGAATTAGAAAATCAATCTACATACAGTTCTTCTCGCATTGAGAACACGTGAGCAAATAATCGTTCTCACGAGCAGGATCCCCACACAATTTGCAAACGCAATAAGGGCAAAGCCAAGAATTTTCAGGGATCTCCTGCAAAAACCAAAATTTAAGAATTTACCAATTTTTTATGGTAATAGTCTAATCGAATTGGACCAAATTAAGTAATTGCTTAAAAATTAAGCAAATAAATAGACTGACCTCCATATCCATACAGCGGTGATGGTAAGTTGAATTGCATTTGTCACAGCACATCAATTCTCCCCCGTCTGCACAGATCATACACGCGTCATCATAAATGTCACTCGAACCACCTTTACCCTCAATTGTGTTGAATTTGTGGCGTGCTGATTCTCTAGGTTGATTCCAGGCTTCATTCATGCAGGAGAGGAGCGAACTTCGCGTCTCCATGATGAAAATGTTCTCAAAAGGCTTTCCAATTTCCCAACCGGCATGAGCCTGGAAATGCTCTGCTGTCAAAACCTGGATGCAACAAACGCATAATATGCCAGCCCTGGTAATTTTCCCTTCCTTTAAGGGTATTTTGGCATTGTTGTCCAAATAACAAACAGGTGCATTTTCTTGAACTCTTTTGCAGTCTATTAACCATGACAATATTGTTTTTTCATTTTCCCTCTTCTTTGAAGGACGGCCGCGTCTTCCCTTAGATACCGGAGTCCTCACTGGTGGTTCATTTGCAACAAAATTACTAGAATTTTCTGAAGTGTTTGAACTATTGCTCAAGTTCTTGGATATTCCAGCCATTTCCGAATAATAAAAGGATGAAGCAGCCCCAAAAATGCCCCTGAAAAGCTTGAAAAAGGGACAAGCAAGAAATTTGTTCGATAATGCAAGTAGACATTAAGATCACAGCTTTTTTCCAGACTTGGAAATTATCATAAGAAGGCAGTCATTAGTTATAGATGCATATATAAAACATAAACATTTTGATATGTTTCTATTCTAATTATGATTTGGTGTAGCCTTAAACTCATTGGTATTTATGTAGCTCATGAGAGAAATAGAATGGTAACTGAAGCAAAAGAGGAAGAAATCAACTTGCTTTTTATTTGTATTGATTAACCCTCATTACTACTAACCAGCCAAGAATTTGACTATCTGCAGATCACCAGTAACAAAGTCTATTTTATTTTTTCTTAAAAGTTATATCTTTTTATCTGCAACCCATCCTATTTTGTCATAGATTATATATTAAGGAATTTTGTTAAAGTTATGATCTTTAAATGTACTTATCACTAGGCTCAATATCCCTTGCGTGGGTATCTTTTATATGTTAGCCTCATTGTTAAAGAAACAGCTTTATCTTTTATATGGCCAATTTTTAACGTTCTTTGTCACCATAAGGTGAAAAGAATTATACTCAATATATCATTTTGATATTAACACCTATGATTACTAAGATCAAACCAAATCCCTCGTAGAAAAGAGCCTAAAACCAAAATACCCCTTTGAGAAAGTGAAAATTGATGTTTATGGCATAAGTTTGTTGTTTGAGTAAGGTGTAGGATGATATAAGTCCCACAACTTAATGACTAAGCATAGGATAGGGCTGTAAATTAATTGGGTTGTTTGGTAGTGTGATCTAGCTTGGTTGCCTAAAAAGTTATTTTTAGAAATACATTTTGTTCTTTTAAAAATATAAGTTGAGCAAGGTTAACTTAAATCTATATTAAGCTGGACTAACAAATGGATTTAAGTCCATACCTTCAACTTTATATAATTAACTTAAATCCATATCAAGCTGTACTAACAAAAGAATTTAAGTACATACCATCAATATGCATCACTTTGTATCTCATTATTATAAGCATTAATCTTTAATTGCCAAAATATTATTGATTATATTTAATAAGATTCAACTCGACTCGTCTTGTTTGGAGGGAGTTTAAGAGTTGGTGGCTTTCAGCTCGACTCATCTTGTTCTGCACTCTTTTGTATACCAACAAATAGTGTTATGAACTTATGACAATATAGAGAAGAGGGTAAGAGGAGGAAACAGTGGTGTAGGATTGTAGGATTATGATATGAGGCCGTAGTGAATTAACTATACAAGGAAGCCCTCAAAAAAATTTGATGCCAAGTTGGGGAAGCCACTAGGTACCCTATCCAATGTTGTTAGAATTAAATCACACACACGCACACGATTATAAAATAATAACACAAATATTTACGTGGTTCCTCAATTTGGGTAGTCCACGGGAGTGGCGTTCTTTTTATTCATTGAGTAATAACACAAATATTTACGTGGTTCCTCAATTTGGGTAGTCCACGGGAGTGGCGTTCTTTTTATTCATTGAGTGCATAGGATTTTATAATATAGAGTATATATATAACTGTTACTCTTATTCCAACCCTAATTCACATTATAGTCGAAATACTTATAATGCCCTTTTCAACATCGTATCGTACCGTACCGGGGACGTAGCCCCCCACACCCCTAATCTTTCGGTTCAACACCCGATGGGCCAGTGCTCCGCTTCGCTTCGCATTTAATCTTTTTCAAGAATTTCTCAGTGAGTCGCAAATCCCAACAAATGTTAATCAAGTCTAATAAGCACCCAGGTGACCATTACACCAAGTAAACCTATTACCTTTTCAGCCCAAACCAGATAAATCACAGTCCAGTAATGCCAGTCATAATGCATTAATTTGGTTGCCCGGCCAAAATTTACCACCACTTTTTTCTTTTAAACAGGATATCTCATTAAAGTCCCCAATACACCCCCCCCCCAGCTGAGATTTCAAAGCCAATTTTCATGAGTCCCCCCTCTTAGATGTAGTTGGGTTCCCATAGAAACCTGTCCAGCGCCAACATACATATCGAATCACCATCCTCTTGCACTATATATTACATCAATGTGATTATTATAGAAACTAGAAAGAGTTACACAGAGCCGGCCCTGGGCATGGACCAACAGAGCAACCGCCCAGGGCCCACAGTTGAGGGGCTCAATTTTTTTTATAAACTTATGTATTTATATGTATAAAAAAATAAAATAATAAAAAGATTAGCGATATTATGCATTAAAAATGATATGTTAGAAAATATTAAATATGATAATATAATTGATGATTTTGCATCTAAAAGTGTAACAAGAATACATTTTAAATGATATTTTATGGTTTAGATTTTATTGAGCAAAACTAAAAAAATATCCACTGTAGTTGGTAGGTTTTATTAATTACACCATTGAAATTTTATTTTTTTAAATTACACTACTAAACTAATTATTATTTTAAAATTGGGTCATTCCGTTAAAAAAAATAAACAGGAGTTAATTTTTTATCTACAAAACTAATGAATTACCCACTGTATTTGGCACATTTTACTGATTACATCATTGAACTTTTAATTTTTCAAATTACCCCCATCAATCTAATTAAAAATAATTATTTTAAATATTTTTAAAAATAATTATTACTTTAAGTACAAAATATTAGAAACTTTTTTTTCCCATAAAATGAGTAAAGTTTCATAAAATATAGATTTAAAAAAATTAAAGTGTTTTTAAATTAAATTTGTGTCTACTTAATTTTTTAACAGAATGACTCATTCTTAATATTATAATTTTTTTTAAAATAAAACTAAAAATAGAAATTAAAATTAAAAAAAAACATTAAAAGATGAATAAAAAAACTAATTCAATTTTTTCAAAAAAGAAATTAATAATTTTTTATAAATAAATATTATTTTCAAGAAAAAATTGAAAATGTCTTCATATTTAAAAAAAATGAGTAAAATTTTATAAAATATAGATTCAAAAAAATAAATTTTATTTTCAAAAGAAAAAAAAAGATTTTTTTTAAAAAATCAGTTTCATAAAACTTTAATTTTTTTAAATCTATATTTTATGAAACTTTACTTATTTTATTGAAAAAATTAAAGTTTCTAATATTTTTTTATTGAAAATAATAATAATTTTTAAAAATATTTAAAATAATCATTTTAAATTAGTTAAATGGAGTAATCTGAAAAATTAAAAATTCAATGATGTAATCAGTAAAACGTGCCAATTACCGCGGGTAATTCATTAGTTTTGTAGATAAAAAATTAACGTCCGTTAATTTTTTGAACGGAATAACCCAATTTCAAAATAATAATAGTTTAGTGGGGTAATTTAAAAAATTAAAAGTTCAATTGTGTAATCAGTAAAACTTGTCAACTATAGTGTGTATTTCATTAGTTTTACCGATTTCATTGATATTTTTATTTTGTAGGTACATGTGATGATTTTTTGCTTCGATGACATTTTAAAGTATTCTTCCTTATCTTTTGTAAATTCTTATAATTTTAATAAAATTAATTAGTTGATAATTTATTTATTTTTTTATTTAGTTTGTATAAAGAGGCACATTTGAGAAAATTTGCCTTGGACCTTAGAAAATCCAGAACCGACTCTGATTACATCTACCGGGTCCTTCTGGTATAAGGTAAGACCGCCACCATGACCCACTCTACTAACAAAAACACCGTTGTGAAAACCTAAACACCAATTTAAATTCCTTTTTAACACTAGTTAATTTTGTCTTCATAAGGTAATTAATTTCTTAACTACTAGGCTAAGATATATGTCAACGTCGGGATTTTTATTTGTCCCTTTTCGTTACTTGTTCTTTTTTAGTGTTCTCATGTTAATGTGAGATTTGTTTGAAAAATTAAGTGAAAAAGGTCCGACATGTATAATGTCGACGATTTGACTTTAAGAGTCGCCAGTTGGTGTATTTAACTGGTCGCACCAACGCAACCGAAAAGGTTTGCATATTGACCCAGTGATGTGACACTGCTAAACGGGTCTGTGAAACCGAGATTCATTTGGGTTCGAGGGCTTGATTATACGGAGGGAAGGTGTTAGGCACCCCCCGATATCCGTGTTGCCACGGTGACCGCCACTTTTCAAATAAACTGTTATATGAATGTGTGTGTGTGTGGATCAATGTGAAATTATTTGAAAATAGTGCGAAGCCTCGTTCGCACCTATATACACCAGGTTTGAATTTATAGAAAAATTTAGTTTTAACCAAGATATAGCAATGAAGTTTTGTAAAAGAGGTTTTTTCAAACCCTGTGCTCAATAGGAATTGAAACCTTTTCATACTTCCATTTTATTATTAAATGTTCGGCTGGTTTGCTTCTATTTTCGAGATACGAGGCATCTTGGAGAAAATAATATACAGCAGTGTCGAACTCCTTATGGGCATGACAACCATCCAATGAAATTCGTACACTGTAAATAATGTACAAGTTGCTTACAGCTGAAAAAGTCCATCATGGGAACCAAATCTAGATTCAGTAGACTAAATCTGTGATCACATGATTCCTAGGCTCACATGATACTGCAGTTTATATGAAAAGCAATAAGCAGTTATATATATATATATATATATATATATATATGTGTGTGTGTGTGTGTGTGTGTGTGTGTGTGTGTGCATGATCAACCACCACGAAGAAACTCCATGGGGGATCAGAAAAGTAATATATAAAAGTTGTAAATATATATATATATATATATATGCATGATCAGCAACCACGAAGAAACTCCATGGGGGATCAGAAAAGTAAATAAAGCTGTAAAAGCGACCGCCACGAAGTAAACTCCAGGCGGGACGAAATGTAAATAAAGTTGTAAAAGCGATCAACCGCCACGAAGTAAACTCTAGGCGGGACGAAATGTAAATAAAGCTGTAAAAGGTCAGGAAGTAAATACATATAAAAATATAAATACATATACACACACACATATATATATATATATATATATATATATATATATATATATATATATATATGCAGTAAACGCACCGGATATAAAATCCAGGCTCATCGGATATGTCCGATAACAATTATATATATATATATATATATATATATATATATAAGCAATAAACGCTCCGGATGTAAAATCCAGGCTAATCAGATATGTCTGACAATAATTTTATATATATATATATATATATATATATATATATAAAAGCAAGTAAACGCTCCGGATGTAAAATTCAGGCTCATCAGACAAAGTCTGACAACAGTTCATATATATAAGTATATATATATATAGAAAAGCAAGTAAACGCTCCAGACATATGTCTAGGCTCAATCGAGGCATAACTCGATAATGTTAGTCCGTATAAAAATATATACATATATATATATATAAGTATATATATACAGACATAAATGAAAGCCACAGACCGAAGTCCGGGCATACGCACACAACATGACTCTCAATGTGTAGGATAGTGTGTGCCAATATGAAGAGAGAGGCTTTATAGAGTGTAAGAAGGCTTACAGTGGGCTGCCAATGCAGACTTCTATGACTCTAAATGGATAAACACTCAGCTCCCGCCAATAAATATATGACTGTATATGGGCTAATAGGTGTTTAAAAAGAGCAAGCACTCATTATAAGGCGTGTATAAAGCCAATTGGACAGGGCTTCCTCGCCTTTTTTCTCCCTAAAATGGCTAGCCCAAGCCTCATATATATAGAACTGATGGCCGCAGGTGTACATGCGGCAGCCTCTGATACACTTGCGGCTGGTCGTGGTGCATCCGGGCCTTGCGAGTCCCGTCGTCTCGAAGTACATGCACTCGTGCAATGTAATATCCGCTCGAACTTGCAGAACTTCATTCCGAGCATCCGAACGAGGTGTACAAGACCATCTTCAAACTGCTTTTGTCAAGAGTTACGCAATGACATGGGATTTGCCCTTTTTGATTCCAGGAAGATGGGTCCATGACCGAAATAGCATTCCAGGGTTCCCGTCAGGCAATCCGATGAGCGGTTTTGCGTAGTTTTCGCTCCGAAGTTAAGATATGAGTCTTGTGGGACTAATTTTGAATCAATTTGAGTTGACATGAGTGTATTTGATTTGAAGTGAAGTTAAGTTGGTAAAATGACCATTTTTCCCCTCCCGGGGTTATCTCCGATTTTCGCACAGTTGTAACAGGTTTTTCCTAGGGTTATCTCTGAGATGGTCATGTTGTTGACTCTGAATGTACTCAGGGTTATCTCTGAGGTTGGAATTGATGTTTTGGTCCTCCAAGATTACCTCTGGAGTGTGAAAAAGATGTTTTTGCCCTCCTACACAGTTAGTAACAGGAAAATAAAATTTTGAGTATCTACAGATGCCCCTCTTTATCATGTTCATACAATGCAATGGAATGGACATGATAAAGATTAGTAGACACTTGAAACATGACAATGTATTTTTAATGATACAGATCGCAATGTAGTGAATGTGATGATAAATGTTAAAAATGTTTTCGCAAATCGCACATCGCATTTTGTACTTCGCATTTCGCTTTTGGCCAATCGCACTTCGCAACTCACAACTCGCACATCACATTTCGCATATCGCAAATCGCAATGTAATGAATGTTATGATGCATGTTTAAAATGTTTTCGCAAATCGCTTTACCTTTACCAGGGATTGCTGATGCCTATTCTGGTGTTGACTTCAACGTTTTGACTTTTTGTCGATGTTGGTAATGTCTGTTTGATGAAGAGAATTTGAGATGTCGTCGATACATATGATGGTAGTTTACAATGGTGCCTACCATGATGGTAGTTTGATAATAGAATCTACCCTGCTGGTAGTTGACATCGTCCAACTGTTTTGGTTCCCACTCGAACGGTAGTATATAATGCTTTCATTGTTGGACTGTCTTGATGTTGCACTGAATTGATGCCAATGGTTTAGAATACCGGATCTTTTGATACCTTCGCTGGAGTAAGATTCAAAGGTTTTCTTCACCAGACTCTGCCTGATGTGACGCTTGATAGAGATGTATGTTGATGTAGCGCATTTTTACACTTGCAGATCACGTATGATGTGATGATCTAGATTTTCTTAGGAGCCTATTGTCCTAGATTGATGCAGATTGTAATTTGTATGGAGTAGAATTTTTTCTCAACCTTTTTGAGGTGATTTGGAGTTTCCTTTCGCTGTTGGGTGTTTGTGCCCCATTTCCTTGAACATTTGATTTGCAACCCGGTTGAACTGATGACCTGAATATCGTTGATATCCCTAGAGGATGTCGTCTGTACTTTCACTGTCGAACTTTGAACTTCAGTGTAGAGGTCTCAATTTATGAGGATTTGACGAAAATTAACTTATTTGACAGTGTAGATTTCATTCGCCAGACCTTTTGTCGTTGGACTTGAGTTAAGAACTTTTTTAGAATTTTCCCTTTCTTTCGTAGGGGCACGCTTATGTTGCTATGATTTCTTTCAGGAGTTTTCCTTCTTTTGATGAGAGGCTTGATCCCGCTTTAAAATCCTACGCTTTTCTAAAATCGAAAAATGCCCCAGTCCTTTCGCATACTAATGTCGGGGATTCATACAAAAAACTCTCTTTGTTGATGAAGTCGCAAGTGAGTAATATCCAAATCACTAGTGAGCCGATATGAGGGAAGCTTTGATGATGATGGACCATGCTGATGGTGTTGACTGGGGCATTTTCCTCTTTAGGATGTTTGATAAATGCCCCAGTGTTGAGTTATTACTTTTTTCAAGATTGCCCAAGTCTTGTTGTAGGGGTCGCAATATCGGGTTGTCGTCGATTTTGAAATTTCCCCAGCCTTGCTTGTTGTCTGGGATAATCGCTTTGATAGATGGGCTGATAAGATGCTGAGATCGTAAGAGGCTTTTTCCTCTGTACCAGATGGTGAACAGACAGTAGAGTTGGGCATTGATGCCTTAAATCATTATTCATGACTTGTTATTGCAATCGGTCTTGATTTTCTTCTGATTTGATGAAGACTCGTGATTAAGGGTGTCGAATCTTTGAAGGTCCTCGCCTCTGGTTGTCTTGGCATATCGCTGTTTCTTCCTTTCTGGGATTTATGCCGGATTTGATGGAATGACATTGCAATGTTGTTGGGTCTTCTCCACATAGGTTGCTGACTTGGAGGGTCGTTTTTGGGATCGACGTTTGTATTTGGACATTTCTTTTGAGCGTCAAACCGCACCACTGATGGTTGCCTACGTACTCCCGTGAGTGTGGGAGATCAGGTCTGCGTAGTTCCTACTTGACTAGATAAACAGTTTGAGAAGTGTTTATTTGAGAAGTGTTTGGTTTGAGAAGTGTTTGTTTGGGTTTTTGTTTGGTTTGACCACACCATAAATGGTTGCCTACGTACTCCCATTGATGAGGGGAGATCAGGTCTTTCGTAGTTCAGGCATGATGAGCTGAAACCTGAATAACTTGATTTTTGATTTTTTAATTTTTTCTTTTTCTTTTTTTTTTGTTTTGTTTTCTTTTTTTTTTTCTCTTTTTTCTCTTTTTTTTTCTATACATGCATGGAAAATAAAAAGTATACTGCAAAGGAAGTGATACCGTCCCAACATCTTCTGGAACTCACAACTTTATCCCCTGGATCTACATCTTTTTGGCTAGTTGAGGCCTGATAGTCCAGTTGTCAGAGGTTGTGTTGCCTTCAAGGCTCGTGATAGAGGTTAATTCTTGGTTTTGAATGTCTTCACTTATGGCTATAACTTGATCGCTTCCTGGTTTAGTACATTCCTCAGGGATGCTTGTGCTGGACCCATCGCAAAAAGGTATAAAATCTTGATTCTTTGATGGGTTGGTTTCCCCGACAACCTCGCTACCTTTTCCTTCATCTGTTCCTTCACACTTTTCCTGGGCTTGAGAGGATTCGATCATGAAATCTCCCTCGAACTGTTGTCGCATTTCTTGCAAGAAACTTTCCTTTTTTGCTTTTTCCTCCTTGGAAAGGATCAGTATTTCCTCCGCATCATCCAAGGTTATAAGATCTGGAATGTGGTTGTCATATTTGGACCATAAGATGTCAGATATTGGCGGAAGAATCTCCTTTGTCTTTTCATGCATTAGGATCACTCCATCTTGTGTTCTGCTAGGATCATCGCTCATAGCCTTTACCTCATTTGAGCTGCATGTCTCAAGTGGACATCTTGAGCTTTTTATTGCCTTTTAGCCTTTTTTGGTCATAGGAATTTCTATCTCCAGCTCTCCATTTTCAATGAGATCCTGGATTTTATGTCGCAAAGGCCAACATTCCTCAGTCGTATGTCCAAGTGAGTTAGAATGGTAGAGACATATCTTGGTGGAATCATAGCTCTTTATCTTGGGATTTACAAGAGGCAGCAACTCAGTAATCCTTCCTTCGCTCATTAGAAAGTGTAATATTTCTTCATTGGATTTGCTTAGAGGGGTGAATTTTCGGACTCTTGTGGAGGTTGTTTGATCTTTCTTCTTTGAGAGTTCGCATTCCCCCAAGCGATTTTTCCGTTGGCGAGGTCTGCTAGCAATTTTATCATCCCCCTTTTCTTGGCCTTCTGATAGTTGAGTGAAGAAATGCCTCGTATCCTGATGTTGGCGCACTATCAGCTTAGCTAGCAGATTTACTTGGTTCTGGATTGTCTCTAATTTTTGCATTACTATGATACCTTCCTCCGAGTTTTTCCACTTTAGGACATTTGTTATATGCCTTTGGGGGTAGTCCTCTATCCTTCGTATGCACTTATGAATTGGATACATTTCAGCACTTTCTGACCCGATCATGTTTAATTCCCTCGTATCATTCTGCAACGGAAGGTTAGTGTTGACATTTTGTTGATCAGGTTGTTGGACCACAATACTCCCACTTTCGATCATATTTTGAATTTTTTGTTTTAAAGACCAACAATCTTGTGTATCGTGTCCTGGAGATCCTGAGTGGTAAGCACATCTTTGGCTTGGATTGTATCTTTTGCTCCCTGGTTCCAGAGGTGGAGCCAGTTCGATAATTTGCTTATGATCCATCAATATCGCCAAAACATTTTCAAGAGAATCGCCTAGTGGAGTGAACACCCGATTTTCTGTTCTCTCAAATTTTCTTTTCATGTCCTGGAATTGGTTAAATACAGCCTGTTGTTGAAATGGCAGATTGTCTCACTTTTTTCAAATGGGGGGACTGTAGGTTGGTCTACTAGATTGCCCCTGTACAACAAGGGATACATCTTCACTGCCTTTATCGGGTACCCCCTTGGGATCGCTCGCATACTTGACAGTTTGTATATGCTTGGCGACTGCTTCCAAGGCAGTGAAGTCTTTAATCTTGCCTGCCTTCAGTCTCATCTCTCCCATTTCGCCGTGTTTGATCATTTCTGAGAATGGTTTTCCTATGCCTGCTAGGATCCTCTCATAGTAAGGCGCCTCTTAAATGTCAATAAACGTCATTACCATTTCAGTTTCCGTCATTGATGGAATGACTTGCGCTGCGAGATGTCTCCACCTTTGGGCATATTCTCGGAATAATTCAGTACTTTGCTTTTTGACTTTAGTCACTTGGTATCGATCAGGTGCCATTTGTGACTGAAAACTTTACTGACTTAGAAAGGCATGGGCCAATTCTTCCCAGTTGTGGATTTTGGCATTGTCAAGTCGGGCATACAATGCCTTAGCCTCTCCAATGAGACTCTTTTGAAAAAGCTGCATTCTGAGGCTTTCATCTTCAGCATAAGATCCCAGTTCGCCAATGTACACTTTCAGGTGCGTATAGGGATCGCCTTCCCCGTTGTACTTTTCAAACTCTGGGAATTTGAATTTGGTAGGATATCGAGCTCCTGGGAATATACAGAGATCTGAATAAGTGACACTCCCATAATTTCCAGTCCCTTTGATTGATCGGATGGTCTCCTCCATTTGTTAGACTTTCTTTCTTAGATCTCCAATTTCTCGATCATCCCTGAGATTTGTGATTTCTTTATTAGAATGAGGTTTAGGTATCTGGGTTTCCATCTTTTTGCTAATACCCTGACTGCCCCCTGGTGTGGATGACTCTATTTGAGTAAGCATTGTTTGGCCCTGGATTCCTCCATGTGCCGAGGATTCTAGGTGGATGGTTATTTGGGTACCCTAAGTGGATTGGTGTAGTTCTTTGAGTATAACAGCCAACTCTGTAATTTGATAGCTTAATCTTTCGAACTCCTCGCAAGAAATAGGATTCGACTGGTCAGATGAAGACATGATTGGTTGTAGGCTCGTGGCCTTTTTGGATTTTGAGCGGGTAACATGCCCAATTTCTTCCCTACAAAAGACTTATGTAGTTTAGTCTTAGGGATAATGTAAATGTTATCATAACATGTCCGTTTTAGGAATATTGTCCTGCAAAACCGGGTGTTAATTGATAACATGCATGCACAGATAATCTTCATATTTTCCATTACATAAAGATGAACATGGAATAAAATTACAAGTAAATTCTTTTATAAGTAATTGAAAATTGAAAGCATGAAGAGACTTTTCTTCGCGTTTGGTTTATCAGAGGTTGACCTATCTTAGGGTTACTCTCGCAGTTTTTGGCATGAAGGTTCCCAGATCATCGCAATCTACTTGACGGGAAGTTAATCCGGTCGTTCAACTGAAGCGAATCTGAGTGGTGCCTTTCCTGAGCCCCGGGGAATTATTCTTCCCACGAGTCCAGTAATCAAACACCGACAGGATAGCCTCCTGGTGGAGGGACCACACAACATACATTCACATACAACGTGTCTAACCGTTTATGTAAAATGATGACATGTGCGAAGCACTAATATCACAGATAGATATTTAGCAGTGCAGTAATTAAGATGCATTCATACACATTCATCATAAATGTAAATGTAATATTTATACACAAGCATATAACAGTTTTGAAATGCTTGTAATAGCGGCTTAAACCCTCTTACTGGAGTCCCCAGCAGAGTCGCCACCTGTCGACGTCGGGATTTTTATTTGTCCCTTTTCGTTACTTGTTCTTCGGTGTTCTCATGTTAATGTGAGATTTATTTTAAAAAACAAGTGAAAAAGGTACGACATGTATAATGTCGACGATTTGACTTTAAGAGTCGCCAGTTGGTGTATTTAACTGGTCGCACCAATACAACCGAAAAGGTTTGCACATTGACCCAGTGATGTAACACTTCTAAACGGGTCTGTGAAACCGAGATTCATTTGGGTTCGGTGGCTTGATTATGCGGAGGGAAGGTGTTAGGCACCCCCCGACATCTGTGTTGCCATGGTGACCGTCACTTTTCAAAGAAACTGTTATATGAATGTGTGTGTGTGTGTGTGGATCAATGTGCAATTATTTGAAAGTGGTGCGAGGCCTTGTTCCCACCTATATACACCAGGTTTGAATTTATAGAAAAATTTAGTTTTAACTAAGATATAGCAATGAAGTTTTGTAAAAGAGGTTTTTTCAAACCCTGTGCTCAATAGGAATTGAGACCTTTTCATACTTCCATTTTATTATTAAATGTTCGGCTGGTTTGCTTTTATTTTCGAGATGTGAGGCATCTTCGAGAAAATAATATACAGCAGTGCTGAACTCCTTATGGGCATGACAGCCATCCAAGGAAATTCGTACACTGTAAATAATGTACAAGTTGCTTACAGCTGAAAAAGTCCATCACGGGAACCGAATCTAGATTCAGTAGACTGAATCTGTGATCACATGATTCCTAGGCTCACATGATACTGCAGTTTATATGGAAAGCAATAAGCAGTATATATATATATATATATATATATATATATATATATATATATATATATATATATATATATATATGTGTGTGTGTGTGTGTGTGTGTGTGTGTGTGTGTGTGTGATCAACCACCACGAAGCAACTCTATGGGGGATCAAAAAAATAATATATAGAAGTTGTAAATATATATATATATATATATATATATATATATATATATATATATATATATATATATATGCATGATCATCCACCACGAAACAACTCCATGGGGGATCAGAAAAGTAAATAAAGATGTAAAAGCGATCAACCGCCACGAAGTAAACTCCAGACGGGACAAAATATAAATAAAGCTGTAAAAGGCCACGAAGTAAACTCCAGGCGTGATAGAAATATAAATATATATATATATATATATATATATATATATATATATATATATATATATAAAAGCAGTAAACGCACCGGATATAAAATCCAGGCTCATCGGACATGTCCGACAAAAATTATATATATATATATATATATATATATAAGCAATAAATGCTCCGGATGTAAAATTCAGGCTCATCAGATATGTCTGACAACAATTTTATATATATATATAAGCAAGTAAACGTTCCGGATGTAAAATCCAGGCTCATCAGACAAAGTCTGACAACAGTTCATCTATATAAGTTTATATATATATATATATATATATATATATATATAGAAAAGCAAGTAAACGCTCCAGACATAAGTCTAGGCTCAATCGAGGCATAACTAGATAATGTTAGTCCGTATAAAAATATATACATATATATAAGTATATATATACAGACAGAAATGAAAGCCACGGACCGAAGTACGGGCACACGCACACAACATGACTCTCAATGTGTAGGATAGTGTGTGCCAATATGAAGAGAGAGGCTTTATAGAGTGTAAGAAGGCTTACAGTGGACTGCCAATGCAGACTTCTATGACTCTAAATGGATAAACACTCAGCTCCCGCTGGTAAATATATGACTGTATATGGGCTAACAGGTGTTTAAAAAGAGCAAGCACTCAATATAGGGCGTGTATAAAGCCAATTGGACAGGGCTTCCTCGCCTTTTTTTCTCCCTAAAATGGCTAGCCCAAGCCCCATATATATAGAACTGATGGCCACAGGTGTACCTGCGGCAGCCTCTGATACACTTACGGCTGGTCGTGGTGCATCCGGGCCTCGCGGGTCCCGTCGTCTCGAAGTACGTGCACTCGTGCAATGTAATGTCCGCTCGAACTTACAAAACTTCAATTCGAGCATTCGAACGAGGTGTACAAGACCATCTTCAGACTGATTTTGTCGAGAGTTACGCAATGACATGGGATTTGCCCTTTTTGATTCCAAGAAGATGGGTCCATGACCGAAATAGCATTCTCGGGTTCCCGTCATGCAATCCGATGAGTTGTTTCGCGTAGTTTTCGCTCCGAAGTTAAGATATGAGTCTTGTGGGACTAATTTTGAATCAATTTGAGTTGACATGAGTGTATTTGAGTTGAAGTGAAGTTGAGTTGGCAAAATAACCATTTTGCCCTTCCCGGGGTTTTCTCCAGTTTTCGCACAGTTGTAGCAGGTTTTTCCCAGGGTTATCTCTGAGATGGTCATGCTGTTGACTTTGAATGTACTCAGGGTTATCTCTGAGGTTGAAATTGATGTTGTGGTCCTCCAAGATTACCTCTGGAGTGTGAAAAAGACGTTTTTTCCCTCCTGCACAGTTAGTAACAGGAAAAGAAAATTTCGAGTGTCTACAATATAATTAATACATAAAGATATCTCTTAACAACTCCACATCTGATTCGATAAGAGGGTAAAGTTGTTTGGTAAAATTTTATTTGCCTCTTATCGTCTCTATTAATCGGTAAGAAGAATATATAAATATAAATAATTAAGAACTGTCTCTTAATGAAAATTTTAAATCTATGGAGCCTCTAAAAATATTTTAGGGTTAAGTTCATATGACCACCTGGGGTTTAAGCGTTTTCCCACTTAACCACCTGTAGTCAGTAAAGCTACATTTAAATTCCTGAATTTTTGAGTTGAAGTGAAAAAATGCTTTTCATCTTAACTCCGTTAAATGATTTAGGCTAAAGACTTAATTACCTTCTATAACTTCAGATCCCAAGAATCTAAACCCACTACGGTCCCAATTCGTTAAATGCTCTCTTGAATGCCACCTCCTTGCCACTAATATGTTCAAACTAAAAAATTGGATTCCTTTGGAAGAATGCAGGAACCTGACTCATAGAGAACAACAGAAAACACAGGAGCTTGTACAGTAATACAAAAAGAAAACAAGAACACTGGAAAGAAAGAATTGTAAACTATGCCACAAAAATTTATTACTGAAGGACAAAACACAGAATCCTTCCTACAACAACCTAGCTGGGACTCATCTACCCTTCTCCTTCTAGGCTTCCAGCATATTACTCAGAAAAATGATATTGCATATGCAACTTTGTTTTGAGTAAAGCTCCATGTTTATATATTTTATCAAAATTTTAGTTATCATACAAACAAAGTTAAGAGTTAATTGGCAAAAGAATAAATTTTTATAGCCAAATGCAATTAACTGGGGAACCTATTTCTGGACTTGAGACTTACTGTTTTTTGCCCAAGAACAATTTGTCTCCAATCAAAAAAAAAGTGAAGCTAAGGGAATCAAAACACAAGCGAACAACTGGGATATATTGTGCACACAGATAAATAAGTAGTTGATTTATAGCAAAGAGAACAAAGAAGATAATCAAACTTCAGACAAGGATACAAAAGTCTCAAACCCGATTCGAGCTCATAAACACCAAGTACGAAATGAAAATTAATAAATTACATTAAAAACAACAAATTCGCCCATCTAATTGAAAAACCTAAAAAATCCATACCAGTCGAATTTAAACACAAACTTGGTAATAAAACAATCGGTGCCCTAAACAGGCGAAAACAAATTGAGAATGACTAGATCCGAGTAAAATCGGACATCGTCGTAACATTTGGGGTTTGAGAGAGAATAAAATCGGATCTCTAGTTTTAAGAGAGAGAAAGTTGTAGACAGAAATGGAGGGCGTGATGAATATAAGCAATGAGCGCTGACGTGAATTTTGTCTGTTTTTCACTATTAATTGTTTGAATTTTTTTCAAGTCGGTGCCGTTGGCCGTTGCTGTTCTCCTAAGTCTTTTCAGACGAAGAACTGAGAAGCTCTTCTTTACGATTGAGGGATAGACGAAGAAGACGAAGCATAATAATGGTGGGAATCGGAGCAGAGATTTTGGGGGTAGTCATGAGAGGATTTGTACCACCAAAATCCGTTGGAAGAAGAAAGGGATATTTTGGGTATTTGGGTATTTATCGGTCATTTTTGATCGTTATAGACTCTTTTCACGCGCTTTTGGCATCTGATATACACGCACAGATAAATTGGATGGAAAATGTGACGTTTTCACTTCAACTCAAAATGTCGGGAGTTTAAATGTAGCTTTACTGACTACAGGTGGTTAAGTGGGAAAGACCCCAAATCCCAAGTGGTGATCTGAACTTAACCCAATATTTTACTCCCTCCATTCTAAATTTTAAGATTATTATTGATTTTTGAAAAGTCAATTTGAGATATTTTTAAATTTAAAATTGATATTTATAAATTTAAAAGTTATTCAGATGTTTTATACTTTTTAGTTACCAAACAACTTTTTAAGTTCAGATTCTATTTAACTCAGATGTTCTAATTTATTAAGTTATTAAGATGTATTAACCATTCAGATATTAATTGTTCAGTTTTATCAAATACCACCTAAGTATATCTAGCACTCACTTATACATTAAGCCCTACCATACACGTATATATACTTTCAAGTTCAAAAACTATTGTAATTTAGAGCTAGTAATTGTATTTTCCTAAATATATAACGAATGTAAATAGCATATAATACACCTCTACATACTTTCAAATTCCAAAACTATTGTAATTTAGAGTTAGTAATTGTATTTTCCTAAACAACATATGTAACAGGTGTATATTGTTGTATTTTTTACACGAAAAGCCTCCAAAAAAAGATAATCCTGATTACAAATAAATATCTTGAAATGTACAATTTAAATCTCTATAAGTTATATACTTGATTTATTTTGTAATTAAATAAAATCGATTTAAATTATATAACTTTACGAAAAGCCTCCAAAAAAAGATAAATCGCGATTACGAAGAAATATTTTAAAATGTACAATTTATATCTCTACAAGTTATATACTCGATTCGATTCAAACAAGCGAAGATTTATATATTGTAATTAAATAAAATCGATTTATATTGTATTTATAAAAATTAACCAAACCACAACTGTAATTAGTACTTTCTAAGTATAACTAAAAGATTTATGAAACATATACATCTACAACTAAAAATTATAAAATGAATTGTTTGAAATGGGAATAAGGAAATAGTTTAAAATGTTGAATGTTTACCGTATGTGACGCAGCTCTAAAGACTGTATGGAATAGATAGATTATCCCTGAAATCTCAGCTTTTTATAGTTAATCTCTTCAGACAAATGAGGTTACCAGTACAATTGACTGATTATGGTCGGAGATTACTTCTTTATATAGAATACAGTGAGCTATAAAGGAAGGAATAAAGAGTATAGCAGAGGATAAATAAGATTTTTTTTTTAATTAATTCTAAAATATTTGACTTAGCACGATTATATTTTGATAATCATATTTTTGTAATAAGGTAATTTAATTGATGAAATTCAAATTAAATCAAGACGTAATAATCTCTTGTAATTTGATATTTTATTTAAGAAAATTCAAGACTACACAATGTTACGGGCTGACAGGCACTTAAAATAAAATACATTTAAATATTAATTTTTCTTAAAAGAAACTACTAATTTTATGAGCACTAAATTCAAATATTACCACTTTAGTTATAATTAAGTGTGTACGTCAAGAATAAATTAATATTCTCTCCATGGATAATTAATATATCTTAATATTCTCATATTACATGATATCCAATTTAAGAAGATATTTTTACTTCCTCGACAATATGTGAAAACTTTGTTACTTTTTTAATATAAAAATTAATATATATATAGGAAATGATCCATGACAAGTATTTGCTATGGATGAAAATTGGTCAAATAGCATCATAACCGTTCATTATATAAATCAAGCACTGGGATTAGAAATGTGATACTGCCTTCCGCCAAACCGTCTAGCGGATGCTCAAAAATCAAACCCCACGTACGCTAATCCAACTAGCGGATTATAAAAAAATCCTGGTCATCGGGATGGTGGTTTTACAGGAAATGGGGAATTTGCACTTGGAAGGAGGGATACAGGGCATGGACTGGAAATGACACAACACTGGAATCACATGGTGGAATTTAACAATCCAGTGTCTGAACGAAGAGACAGATTTGGGGCCGAGCAATCCAGTCAGTACAGGCGTGAAAATTTACAAAATAGAACAATATCCAAATCGTCTTTTTCTTCAGGTGGTAAAGGGCTTCCACCAGTGACTGATCTGAATTTTAATCGGGAGAAGCTTCCTTTGCCAAAGAGTGATAGACCTTATTTAGAAGATCCTCTTCTTGAAGACTTTTGGCACTACTGGTTATGATGAAAGGGATTCCTTTTCCAGTGGTCTTGTGGGAGTAATTAAGAGGAAAAAAGACATGGTTAAACAAGTTGATTTTCATGATCCCGATAGGGAATCTTTTGAGGCTGAGCTTGAGAGAGTTCAGAAGTTGCAAGAGATGGAGCGACAGCGATCATTGAAGAGCATGAAAGAGTGTTGGAGCAAGTTCGGAGAGAAGAAGAGGAGAGGCTACGACTGATAAGGGAAGAGGAAGAACGACGGAGAAGGCTGGAAGAGGCCCGAGAGGCTGTTTGGAGAGCAGAGCAGGAGCGGTTAGAGGTCATTCGAAAGGCTGAAGAGCAGAAAATATTAGAGAAGAGGAGAAGAGAAGGATTCTTTTTTAGGAGGAAACAAGCTGCTAAACAGAAGCTTTTGGAATTCTTCAACTTTTGTTTTCACCTTCCGCTAGATGAATCGGCGGACTAACAATTTTCTTTTTTAATATACGCCCTTGATTATTGGAATGAACGGTTATGATGTTATTTGTAAGATCTCGAATTTTATGAAATGAAAGTATTCAATTTTCTTATAATTATTATTTTATTTCGTAAATGGTTAAATTGATAAAAGATTAAAGTTAAGGGTGATATGTGAAAATTTTTGCAAAATATGCAAGTTGTTATAAAATATTCGTTTGGTCGGGGAATATTTTTTTGTCGGATAATATCCGTACAACAGCACAATCATGGTGGATAGCACAATCATTGGTGGATCCCACAACGGAAATATTATCCTAGTAAGAAAATGACAGAATTATCTTTTTATCAAAATAACGGCGGAAGTGTTACCGTTAAAACTGTTGAACTATCCGGTAGTAAAAGTACAGTAATACGCATGGTTGTATAGTAACACACGGTATTGGTTATTGATGCTTACAGTGAGAAGTCACTCAGTTATACTCAATTATTGCTACAGTAATTGCTGCATCATATCTCTCATATTATTGATTCGATTATTGTCATAGTATCATCTATATAATATGATATATTATTAAATTAATAATTGAGACGTCAAAGTTATTCATATTATTAAATTGCAATATTTACAATGTCTAGAAGTTCTGTCAAGGAGAGGTATGGTCATCTAATTGTGCGCCAATAAGGAGAAATCCTTATCGGAAAGCCCCCTCTTTTTTGGAAACGACCTGGTTGTTAAATATTATGAGTTATAATATTAATGATGAATAAGTTCGTGTTAATTAAAGATGAAATTGATAGTTCCATTGTGTTGAAATTATTAGTGTTAGTGAAAATCGATATTTATTTCGATAATATTTGATGTCTGGAAGTTATCGAGTAATTAATCGGATAAATGAGGAATTAATTGCTATTAATTCACATGATTATAACTATTTGTTTATATATGTGTACTATTGATTCACATTCATGTACTATTAGGGGAGTTGGTGCAAGATTGATAATACTTGCATGACTAAGTTAAAGATGGAGGTATAGATGGAGGTATTATACTGTTATTCGTATTTTTACATGATTATAACTATTGAATCACATTGTTGAACTATTGATTCACATTATTTACTATTAGGGGAGGTGGTGCAAGTTTGATAATACTTGCAGGACTAAATTAAAAATGAAAGACAAGTTATAGATATTGAACTGTAATATTTCGAGCCCCAAAACGTGCAATTATCGAAACTATATTTTTCTATAAATAGAAGCTCATTCTTTCTTCATTTTCCACCAATTCACTAAAGCTATAGAGCAATTATTATAGAGAGAAATAAGAAGAGAAGTTTGCTACCTCTCTATTCTAGTATCCAGATTTATTCTAAAGTAAGGGGTATTATTTTTTTCATTTTCATGAAGAGAGCTATTGTTATTCCATTCTTTATTATTATGTTGGAATAATATGTCTATGCGAAGTACCGCATACATGGTGAAATTTTTCTGTTATTCAATTCTTTATTATTCTGTTGGAATATCCTGTCTATGCATATTACGCATGACCTGGTTCCACTATTTATTATTCTGTTGGAATAATCTGTCTATGCGAAGTACCGCATACATGGTGAAATTCTTTTGTTATTCTATTTTTTATTATTCTGTTGGAATATCTTGTCTGTGCGTATTACGCATGACCTGGTTCCATTATTTATTATTCTGTTAGAATAACCTCTCTGTGCGGTCTATCGCATGCCTGGTGAATTCTGTTGTTATTCCATTCTTTATTATTATGTTGGAATATCCTGTCTGTGCGGATTTCGCATGACCTGGTTCCATTCTTTATTATTCTGTTGGGAATAACCTATCTGTGCGGTCTATCGCATGCATGGTGAATTCTTCTGTTATTCCATTCTTTATTATTCTGTTGGAATAACTTGTCTATGTGGATTATCACATGCATGGTGAATGATCCTTTGTATTCATTCCTTATTAAATTGTGAAAATGATCTGTCTACGTGGATTACCGCATGACGGCCTAAAATCCATTTACAGGTTCATATATTCTATTATACTCAGTTGGTTAAAGTTTTGGCTTCTATACTCCATGAAATAAGTAGAATATCCTGGATATTTGCGCTTCCTTCAGTATTTTTTCATGAAAATATTCTTCCAAGCATTCTTGAATTTTACTCCACAAAGAAGTATTATGTTGACAATTTGGACGTTTTTGAGTTCAGGATAAATTAACTTATAAATTTTTAAATTTTAATTCTTGAACTTGTTTTATGGAATTATTATGTCATTGTCATCATCCTCATGTTTATATTACGTTGAAAGTCATCTGTGGCCTGTAGTGCATAGATGGACTTGGTATGATTATGACCAGGGATTATTCGGTATAGTCATGACCGTAATGTTACAAATGATGTGGTAAAAGTCTTCATTGGCCTATAGTGCATTGATGGACAGTTGTTGGCATGATCATGACCATTAATGAAAACACGAATATCCTTGGCCCGTAGTGCATAGATAATTTATGGTCGTGATACTAATAAATATCCTTGGCCGTAGTGCAGGGATGACGTGGTTTATTTAATAAGCTGAGTCTCGGTGATAAAAGTGATGAAAAACCTTTTAAATCATAGAAGATAGTAAATTTTATTCTCTATTTGACTCTTCTAATGGATTGTTTGTTCCACTGCAGTTAAACTTGATGTCTATTGTATTTTATCAGTTTAACATTGTTAAAGACTAATGATAATTTATTCTGCATTATCTTAGTCATAATATTTCTTACTGGGCTAGTTGAGCTCGCCATTTCTTTCACTGTTCTCTTTAGGAAATGAGAACGTAGTCGGGACTAATCGGGGAACAGAGTGACGGTCCAGATGATAGCATTAGTAGTCCTCACTATTCTGTTAAATAATGTAACAATAAATGTATTGAGGACTCCTTTGAGTGTGGATATTGTCTAGATGATAATATTCTTATTAAAACTCTTAGATTATGTTTTGTTGTATTTTACACGACTGTTGTATAATTAAGTTGTATTTGAATTTTGTACCATGTATTTGGCGACTCAAGATGAGTGATGTATACCTATTTTGGGGGTTTCACAGTTGGTATCAAAGCTTAGGGATATGATCCCTGGCTGAGATGTGAGACAAGAACTAGGAGGGGAGAGACGGAGAATTCATTCGCTAGTATGACCTACCTAAGTTTATTTGGTATTTAATTGGTCGGTCAGAGTATAGGGATAATATGTGATATATTAATTAACCCTTGTTTTGTGGCAATATTTGAAAATGACATTCGAGAATGTTAAAAATAGCAATGGAGTGCAGGAGACCGTTGAGTCTCCACAGATCAATAATCAGGATAATGTGCATCGGGAAGGCGATAATCCTCATGCAAACGACAAAACTGACCAAATGATGAACGATAGAATGTTTAGAGGCTTTATGCAATTCATGCAACATCAGGCGAGAGCGGCTCCTGTCCAAAATGCAGGTGGAAACACTGGCAAATCTCGGACAGTCACTGCTAAATAGTTCAAGGAGCTGGGACCACCGGAGTTTTTTGGAGAGCCAAAACCAATTAAGGCAGAGATGTGGATAAAGCAGATAAATAAGATATTTGATGTCTTGGGATGCTCCGAGGAGCAAAAGGTTTCCTTTTCCACCTTCATGTTACGGGCAGAGGCAGATTACTGGTAAGAATCTGTAAAGCGGACTCAACCTGCCACACTGATGATGTCTTGGGAGAAGTTCCAAGAACTGTTCAAAGACAAGTACTTTCTCGAAAGTATTCGTCACATGAAAGAGGTAGAGTTCATTAAACTGGAGCAAAACAACATGACTGCGTCGCAGTACAAAGCTAAGTTTGCCAAGTTGTCCCGGTTTGCGTCCCATTTGGTTGATATTGAAGAGAGAATGACGCGAATGTTTCTAAGAGGTTTGAAACCCAAGATACGTCAATATCTTATCTCTCATAAACTGTGTTTGTATTTAGATGTTGTTAATAGGGCTCAGTTATTGGAGCGTGATAATGAGTCAACCCAACCAAAAGAGAGCAGCCAGCAAAATGATAATACCAGTGATAACAATCATCGAAGCGGTGAAAATAAGCGTGGAGGGAATCAACATGCCAGAAATGGTAACCACTTCGGTGGTAATCATGGCCAAAATAATAAGAATGGACATTTCAAGAAGAGGAGATTCAACAATGATGGAAAGACGTCAGCATCAGCACCCGTTGTTAAGGAAGGAGAACGACCACATATCATATGCTTCAAATGCGTAGGGGAGGGACATATCAGTCCAAACTGTACGCAGTAGTCCAAAACCTGTTATAATTATGGAAGAGAAGGTCACCTAGCCCGATTTTGTCATGCACCAAAGTCAAGTCCAGCTGGGACGGTGGCACCAAAGGCGGATATGGACAAAACAAAGTCGGTGGTTCAGGAAGAGCGTTTTTCGTGACTTCTCAAAAAGCGAGTAACCCGAACGAAGTTATCACGGGTTAGTTAATTATAAATTTTTGCGAAGTCTATACCTTATTAGATACCGGTTCTACCCATTATTTTATCTCTCTTGCTTGCGCTCAACGTTTAAATTTAAATCTAGAGAAGTTAGACTTTGACTTATCGATTGAAACTTCGTTAGCAGAAACCTTCGTTACCTCCACTGTTTATAAATCTTGTTTAATTCAAATCGACACTTTTACATTACCTGTCTATCTTATCTCTTTGAAAATACTTGCCTTTGATGCAATTTTAGGAATCGATTGGTTAACTACTCATCATGCTTTTCGTAAGGTTGTTAGCTTTCATATTCCTAACCAACCTGTTATGCGAATTCAAGCAACCAAACCACTAAAGTCAACCACTGTTATATCAAGCCATAAGTAAAAAGCCCCGAGCCTTTCGCTGGTGACTTCCAAGTCTTGGAATACACCGAAGCTAGAATATCCGTAGGGGACGTCGTGAATAGCAGTGGCAAGTTGATAGGCATCAATGTGACGTGTTATCTAAGTCTTTGATGAGAGTCATAGTTTTTAAATGATATATCTATCGTAAATAAATTTCCTGACCTATTCTCGAAGAACTTCCCGGCTTACCTCAGAGTGTGAAATCGAATTTTGTACTGACCCCAGTACAAAACTCATTTCTTCAACCCTTAAATATTTCTGCAACCAAAACGAACGTGTAATGCGCCAAAGACGTTGGCTCGAGCTGTTACAACCATACTATTCAATATCATAGTGGAAGAGCGAACGTGGTAGCTAACGCGTAGAATAGAAGATCGTATGCGTTTGCGAGTGTGACATTGTTAACATAAAAACCCATTTCGTATAACTTACAAATGATGGAGATAGAGTTAAAGACTCAAGGGACCCACATGGTGATATCAAATATACGAGTAGAATCAAATTTAATCTATAAAGTTAAAGGCCGCTCAAACTAAACACTCGAAGCTGATGAATGTGAAGATGAAGGGTCAAGAGGGCGTTATTCTAGAAGCAAGAATTGACAAAGAGAGGAAATCTCAACCCTCAATTTAATTGGCCCATTTGAAATCCTCGATCGAGTAGGAACTATGGCCTATAAACTCGCTTTACCGCCAAGTATGTCACGTGTTCATAACATTTTTCACGTATCGATGTCACGTAAATATGTGGTCGACCCGAACCACATTATTAAATTGGAACTAGACGAGATGGCAGAAGATTTAACGTATGAGAAAATACGTGTTAAAATCTTGGATAAGAAGGATCATATTCGACACTCAAAGGTTATACCTCAAGAGTTGGAATATGAAATGAAGTCAATGTATCCTCACCTCTTCGGCATACCAGGTACGTATATAAATTTCGAGGGCAAATTTCATAAGGAGGGGAGATTGTAAAACCCTGAATTTTATGAAATGAAAGTATTCAATTTTCTTATAATTATTATTTTATTTCGTAAATGATTAAATTGATAAAAGGTTAAAGTTAAGGGTGATATGTAAAAATTTTTACAAAATATGCAAGTTGTTATAAAATATTCGTTTGGTCGGGGAATATTCTTTTTGTCGAAGAATATTCGTACGATGACACAATCATTGGTGGACCCCGCAACGGAAATATTGTCGTAGTAAGAAAACGACAAAATTATCTTTTTATAAAAATAATGGCGGAAGTGTTACCGTTAAAACTATTGAACTACCCGGTAGTAAAAGTACAGTAATACGCGTGGTTGAATAGTAACACACGGTATTGGTTATTGATGCTTACGTGAGAAGTCACTCAGTTATACTCAATTATTGCTACAGTAATTGCTGCATCATATCTCTCATATTATTGATTCGATTATTGTCACAGTATCATCTGTATAATATGATATATTATTAAATCAATAATTGAGACGACAATGTTATTCATATTATTAAATTGAAATATTTACAATGTCTAGAAGTTCTGTCAATGAGAGGTTTGGTCGTCTAATTGCGCGCCAATAAGGAGAAATCCTTATCGGAAAGCCCCCTCTTTCCTGGGAACGACCTGGTTGTTAAATATTGTGAGTTATAATATTAATGATGAATAAGTTCGTGTTGATTAAAGATGAAATTGATAGTTTCATTGTGTTGGAATTATTAGTGTTAGTGAAAAATCGACATTTATTTCGATAATAATTGATGTTTAGAAGTTATCGGGTAATTAATCGGATAAATGAGGAATTAATTGCTATTAATTCACATGATTATAACTATTTGTTCACATGTGTGTACTTTAATTCACATTCATGTACTATTAGGGGAGTTGGTGCAAGATTGATAATACTTGCATGACTAAGTTAAAAATGGAGGTATAGATGAAGGTATTATACTGTTATTCGTATTTTCACATGATTATAACTATTGAATCACATGATTGAACTATTGATTCACATTATTTACTATTAGGGGATGTGGTGCAAGTTTGATAATACTTGCAAGACTAAATTAAAAATGAAAGAAAAGTTAGAGGTATTGTAATGTAATATTTCGAGCCCCAAAACGTGCAATTATCGAAACTATATTTTTCTATAAATAGAAGCTCATTCTTTGATGTCTGGAATTTATCGAGTAATTAATCGGATAAATGAGGAATTAATTGCTATTAATTCACATGATTATAACTATTTGTTTATATATGTGTACTATTGATTCACATTCACGTACTATTAGGGGAGTTGGTGCAAGATTGATAATACTTGCATGACTAAGTTAAAGATGGAGGTGTAGATGGAGGTACTATACTGTTATTCGTATTTTTACATGATTATAACTATTGAATCACATGGTTGAACTATTGATTCACATTATTTACTATAAGGGGAGGTGGTGCAAGTTTGATAATACTTGCAGGACTAAATTAAAAATGAAAGACAAGTTGTAGATATTGAACTGTAATATTTCGAGCCCCAAAACGTGCAATTATCGAAACTATATTTTTCTATAAATAGAAGCTCATTCTTTCTTCATTTCTCACCAATTCACTAAAGCTATAGAGCAATTATTATAGAGAGAAATTATAGAGAGAAATAAGAAGAGAAGTCTGCTACCTCTCTATTCCAGTATCCAGATTTATTCTAAAGTAAGGGGTATTATTTTTTTCATTTTCATGAATAGAGCTATTGTTATTCCATTCTTTATTATTATGTTGGAATAACATGTCTATGCGAAGTACCGCATACATGGTGAAATTTTTCTGTTATTCCATTCTTTATTATTCTGTTGGAATATCCTGTCTATGCATATTACGCATGACCTGGTTCCACTATTTATTATTCTGTTGGAATAACCTGTCTATGCGAAGTACCGCATACATGGTGAAATTCTTTTGTTATTCTATTTTTTATTATTCTGTTGGAATATCCTGTCTGTACGTATTACGCATGACCTGGTTCCATTAT
This sequence comes from Panax japonicus, assembly GCA_020205505.1. Classification (NCBI taxonomy): domain Eukaryota; kingdom Viridiplantae; phylum Streptophyta; class Magnoliopsida; order Apiales; family Araliaceae; genus Panax; species Panax japonicus. Next base: position 50,506,305 of record CM035110.1, read on the forward strand.
TTATTATTCTGTTAGAATAACCTCTCTGTGCGGTCTATCGCATGCCTGGTGAATTCTGTTGTTATTCCATTCTTTATTATTCTGTTGAAATATCATGTCTGTGCGGATTTCGCATGACCTGGTTTCATTCTTTATTATTCTGTTGGGAATAACCTATCTGTGCGGTCTATCGCATGCATGGTGAATTCTTCTGTTATTCCATTCTTTATTATTCTGTTAGAATAACCTGTCTATGTGGATTATCACATGCATGGTGAATGATCCTTTGTATTCATTCCTTATTAAATTGTGAAAATGATCTGTCTACGTGTATTACCGCATGGCGGCCTAAAATCCATTTGCAGGTTCATATATTCTATTATACTCAGTTGGTTAAAGTTTTGGCTTCTATACTCCATGAAATAAGTAGAATATCCTGGATATTTGCGCTTCCTCAAGTATTTTTTCATGAAAATATTCTTCTAAGCATTCTTGAATTTTACTCCACAAAGCAGTATCATGTTGACAATTTGGACGTTTTTGAGTTCAGGATAAATTAACTTATAAATTTTTAAAATGTAATTCTTGAACTTGTTTTATTGAATTATTATGTCATTGTCATCATCCTCATGTTTATATTATGTTGAAAGTCATCTGTGGCCTGTAGTGCATAGATGGACTTGGTATGATTATGACCAGGGATTATTCGGTATAGTCATGACCGTAATGTTACAAATGATGTGTTAAAAATCCTCATTGGCCCGTAGTGCATTGATGGACAGTTGTTGGAATGATCATGACCATTGATGAAAACACGAATATCCTTGGCCCGTAGTGCATGGATAATTTGTGGTCATGATACTAATGAATATCTTTGGTCGTAGTGCAGGAATGACGTGGTTTATTTAATAAGCTGAGTCTCAGCGATAAAAGTGATGAAAAACCTTTTAAATCATATAAGATAGTAGATTTTATTCTCTACTTAACTCTTCTAATGAATTGCATGTTCCGTTGCAGTTAAACTTGATGTCTATTGTATTTTATCAGTTTAACATTGTTGAAGTCTAATGATAATTTATTTTGCATTATCTTAGTCATAATATTTCTTACTGGGCTAGTTGAGCTCACCCTTTCTTTCACTGTTCTCTTCAGGAAATGAGAACGTAGCCGGTACTAGTCGGAGAACGGAGTGATGGTACAGATGATAGCATTAGTAGTCCTCACTATTATGTTAAATAGTGTGACAATAAATGTAATGAGGACTCCATTGAGTGTGGATATTGTCTAGATAACAATATTCTTATTAAAACTCTTAGATTATGTTTTTTCGTATTTTACACGACTGTTGTATAATTAAGTTGTATTTGAATTTTGTACCATGTATTTGCCGACTCAAGATGGGTGATGTATACCTATTTTGGGGGCGTCACACTATTGGCCCAATTTTTCTCCATAGCAAATACTTGCTATGAATCATTTCTCTCTCTCTCTCTCTCTCTCTATATATATATATATATTCACAAGTTAATTTGATATTTCCATCATAAGTGGATCTCATTTTTTACTAAACCAGGCTTTTGTACAATAAACTAACTATAGGATTTAGTTCTTATGTCTAAATTACCCCCACTCGATAAATAACTAAACATCTAATTGCTTAATTTTTTTTATTTGTAGTGTTACTCAATTGAAGACAACTTTTATTTATTTAATTTTATGATAATAATAATATTAATAATAATTAGAAAATTGTTAATAAAATAAGTGAGAAAAACTATTTACACATAAAAATTAGGATCTAAGGCTAACTCTCACCAGGAAAAAAAATTATTTTCAAAATTTTATTATCATATCATATTAATAAAAAGTATAAACTTTTTAGTAATATAATTTACTAAATTATATTACTAAAACTAGTTAAGTACTATTATTTGAATAAAATTAGTTAGTTATAATTTTTAAAATCTTCTAAACCAACAAAACTGTAACGAACGAGAATTTTATAATTAATTTTAAATATTTATCAAATTAAATAAATATTTAATTTATTTATTTATTGAGATAAATAAATAAATAATGAAATTGTGGTGTAATAATTTAGTTAAGTGTGTATGTTAATTAAATTAATGAATGGCGATTTTATGATTTGAAGATTTAATTTAATGAGATAATTAAATTAAATGAATTATTAAATAATTATAATGTTGTTCTAATTTAATTTAATAATTATATTAGAAATTTATTACTTTGTGGAATAAAATTATAATTTATAATGGAAATTATAATTATATAACAAATGTTAATTTGAATTATGAATTTAATTAAATTAGTTGTATAATGGTTGTGACATAAGAACTATAGTAGTTGATAACCCGTGCAATGCACGGGCTAGTTTGAATAATGATTTTAATAATTTGTCAGGTATTCATGTCAAAAAAATAATGCATAATTCAGTAATTATTTTTACCCGTAAGCGCCTAATAACACTAATCAAATAGTGATATTTGAGTTTAATTGGAATACTAATTCCTAATAAATTTTTGTGCTAAATTAAATTGATTATAATAATATTTGAGAAAGAAAACATACACTATATATTTTAATTAATTAATTTAATAATGGAATTTTCAAATTTTTAATTGGCTATATCTAAAAATTGAATATCTTAAAAAAATTAAAATAATTAAATTATCTTACATAAAATTGGTCAAGATATATTATCTTAAACAATTTTTTTAATAAAAAATATTATAATAAGTTTGGTAGAACGAAAAATAAAAAATATTTTAGACTTACATTCTCTTGTTAGAAAATAAAATAAAAATTATTTACGTGTATCATCATTTATGATTTCAAATTTTTCCAATTGATTTGATTTGATAATGTCATCATTTATGTGTATTTATATATTTGAAGTATTGATTTCAAAATTTTCCAATTGATTTGATTTGATGATGTCATCATTTGAAGTATTGATTGGGTGTGTTTGAAAGCCATAATTAATTGTCAATTAGAAAATAAAAATAAACAAATTATTTATGTGTATCATCATTTATGATTTTTCCAATTGATTTGATTTGATGATGTCATCATTTATGTGTATTCATATATTTGAAGTATTGATTTCAAATTTTTCCAATTGATTTGATTTGATGATGTCATCATTTATGTGTATTTATATATTTGAAGTATTGATTGGTTGTGTTTGGAAGCCATAATTGATTGTCAAATTAATTTCAATTGATTTGATTTGATGATGTTATCATTTATGTGTATTTATATATTTGAAGTATTGATTAGGTGTGTTTGGAAGCCATAATTGATTGTCAAATTGATTTCAATTGATTTCAAATTAATTGGTTGTGATGCCTTTATATATATAATATAATTATAAGAAAAATATAAAAATAAATTAAAGGAGTGAGTTTTAGTGTGTAACCAAACATGGCCTTGTGGCCTTTGGAATATTATAATTGATAAGCCTATTTGTTTTTTTTAACTGATGAACGTGGGAGAGGTTATATGTAATACCCGAGAATTTCCCGTATTATTAATTGAATATATTAATGAAAATAATATTTATGTGAATATAAGTGTTATTATTTTGTGAGTCGGTTAAATCAAGTGATTCGTATTTGATCGATGCGTAATAAGAAGTGTGAATTGACAATGAGATGCCTTGTGTGGCATAATGCGAAACGAAGAAATCCATTAAGCAAATTAAAACGAGAGTTAAGAAGATTAATCGTGTTGATCATGTGATTTCATATAAGTAATCAATACACTCGTAGACTCGTAGTAACACTCTTGTGGACATTAATTCATGTCGTGTAAGACGAGTATGGCGATAGGGGTTGACACTGACTTAAGCTAAACCAGTCTTGACACTGTCAGGGCACGGCGCAGCTGCGCCGTCCCAACAATACAAACTGGCGCAGCTGCGACAGTGGTCAGTTGGAGAAAAATTAATTCTTTTATCTTGGAAAATTAAATGAACAATTATGTGGTGTGAAACATTAATAAGCCATGAAATAAAGTGCGCAATTAAGTAATATTAGTTGTTAATTGTTATATTAATTAATTATTAATGATTGTGGTAGAAACTGATGATTGGTTAGCAGCTATGTCAAATATGTCGAATAAGTTAAAGAAGTTTGTATGAAAATTCAAACCAAAACATAGCAAAGCTTGCATCTTGGTTGCAATTTGAGGTTGCTGATGCTGAAAGAAGGACGAAAGTATTTAATGAGATACAAAAGATTCCAGATACGGATGATATGTATTGTCTTAGAGCTGGGGAGATTTTAATAGATGATTCACACAAGATTGATTTCTCTTTCAACCTTCTTGCATCTTTTAATTAAGAATCGGTATGTTTAGAATTTGCTTGAGAAAAATAAGTAGTTATGTAGCTGCTTCTTTTTTTATCACGGATGTTTATTAAATAAGCATAAAGAATATTTGTTTGTTGCACTTTTTAATTATTCTAGATGATAGATGTATTTATTATTTGAATTTTGAATGGTGTCAAAATTAGGGAAACTCATATTTTTTTTTGAATAATCAATTATTCTGGATGATGGATGTATTTATTATTGGCTGAATGACACTTCTATCCTTCCAAGTTACCACTCACTTTCAAAGTTGTCCCTAAAGTTCAGTAGTCGTCAATTAGGTCATTAAAGTGATATTTTTTTGGCGTTTCTGTCCCTTTTACCCGATTTGACTGTAACCCGAACCATTTATTTTTTTTACCCGATTCGACTTTTTTTGCAATTTTGTTCATCTAAGTTACCATATTTTATTTTATTTTCAGAAAAAAAATTATTTTAAAAAAATAGAAAATTTTATTTTGTGTAAAAAAATGAGTAAAGTTTCATAAAATATATATTCAAAAAATTTTAATTTTCAGAAAAAATAGAATTTTTTTTTTAAAAAAATGAGTAAACTTTAATAAAATATAGATTTAAAAAAACTTTAATTTTAGAAAAATTAATAATTTTTTTAAATGAGTAAAGTTTCTGAAGATACAGGTTCAAAAAATAAAAATTTATTTTCTAAAAAAATAGAAAATTTTATTTTTAAAAAATGAGTTAAGTTTCATTAAATATAGATTCAAAAAAATAAAATAAAACATAAACTATATTTTTTTTTTAAATAGAAAATTATTTTTTATAAAAAATGACTAAAGTTTCAAAAAATATAGATTAAAAAAAAGTAGAACAAAAAAATAAAACATTATTTTTAGGAAAAAAAATTAGATTTTTTTATTTTTAAAAAAATATTTAAAGTTTCATAAAATATAGATTCAAAAAAGTAAGAAAAATAACCTATATTTTCAAAAAAACAGAAATTTTTATTTTTATAAAAATGAGTAAAGTTTCATAAATATAGATTTAAAAAAGTATAAATTAAAAAAATTAAAACTTTATTTTCAAAAAAATAGATTTTTTATTTTTTAAAACAATTAGTAAAGTTTAATAAAATATAGATTTAAAAAAAATATAAAAAAAACTATATTTAAAAAAATAGAAATATTTATTTTTTGTAAAAATGAGTAAGGTTTAATAAAATACAGATTCAAAGAAAAAAAACATTATTTTCAGAAACAATAAAAAATTATTTATAAAAAAAAATTGAGTAAATTTGTAAGATCCCAACTTTTATGAATAAAAACGAATTTTCTATAAATATCATTTTTGAATATTATGGAATAAATTTGATATAATGTTATAGTTGTGGGTAATATTTATAAATTTTGCAAAGTACGCAAGTTGTTATATAATATTCGATTGGTCAGAGAATATTTTTACGACGACATAATCATTAGTGGACCCCACAACAGAATTATTGTCGGATTGAAAAAACGACAAAAATATTTTTATGAAAATAACGACGGAAGTTTTACCTTTGATACTGTTGAACTACTCGGTAATAAAAGTACAGTAATACGCGTGGTTGCATAGTAGCACACGGTATTGATTATTAATGCTTATGTGAGAAGTCACTCAGTTTGATTCAATTATTGTCGATATTTTATATGTTATTAAATCAATAATTAAAATGACGAAGTTGTTAATATTATTATTTGCATTATTAACGATGTCTAGAAGTTCTGCCAAGGAGATGTTTGGTCACCTAATTGCGCGCTAATAGAGAGAAATCCTTATTGAAAAGCCCCCTCTTTCCTGAGAACGATCTGGTCGATTAATAGTGTGAATAATAATAATGATGATGACTATTTGTTTTATTCGTATTATTAACATAATAAAACAGAAAAACTTTTTATATAAAACAGAATACTTTTATAAAGTTATTCGTTTTATTAGGCTAATAGTAAAATCTTTTTATATAAAACAGAATACTTTTATAAAGTTATTTGTTTTATTAAACAATAATTAAAATATATTATATTTTATTATGTATAGTATTTGCATAGTGCTTGCATAGTATTTGCATAGTAAAATCTTTTTAAAAGTTATTCGTTTTATTAGATTATAAATAGAATATATTATATTTTATTTAATAGATTTTGCTTTAAATATAGACCGTCCGATCAAAGTAAATCAATCTGGACCGTTCATGGATTGATTACTATTCATTCCATTCTTCTATAAATAGAAGCTCATTCCTTCATTATTTCTTACGAATTCACTGAAACTCTAGAGAGAGAAACTATAAAGAGAAAGAAGAAAAGTATCATGCTACTTCAGTACTTCGATATCAAGTTTCTTTTACGGTAAGGGGTATTTTTTTTTCATATTCATGAAGAGAACTTCTGTTATTCCATTCTTTATTATTCTGTTGGAATAACCTGTATACGCGGTCCACCCTATACTTGGTGAAATTCTTCTGTTATTCCATTATTTATTATTCTGCTGGAATAACCTGTCTATGCGAAGTACCGCATACATGGTGAAATTCTGTTATTATTCCATTCTTTATTATTTTGTTGGAATAACCTGTATACGCGGGCTACCCTATACTTGGTGAAATTCTTTTGTATTCCATTCTTTATTATTTTGTTGGAATATCCTGTCTGTGCTTTACGCCGAACCTGGTTCCGTCTTTATTATTCTGTTAGAATATCTTGTCCATGTTTTACGCCGGACCTGGTTCCGTCTTAATTATTCTGTTGGAACATCCTGTTGGTGTAAATTTCACCTGACCTGGTTCCGTCATTTAGTATTCTGTTGGAATAACCTGTCTATGCGAAGTATCGAATGCATGGTGATTTATGTTGTATTCCATTCTTTATTATTCTGTTAGAATATCCTGTCGGTGCGTATTACGCCTGACCTGGTTCCGTTATTTATTATTCTGATGGAATAACATGTCTATGCGAAGTACTGCATGCATGATGATTTCTTTTGTTATTCTATTCTTTATTATACTCAGTTGGTTAAAGTTTTGACTTCTACACTCCATGAAATTAGTGGAATATTTTTGATATTTGCGCTTCATCCAGTATCTTTTCATGAAAATATTTTTCTGATCATTCTTGAATTTTACATTACAAAGAAGTATCATGTTGACAATTTAGAAGTTATTAGTTCCTGAATAAATTAATTTTTGAACTTGTTTTATTGAATTCTTATATCATTGTCATTATCCTCATGTTTATATTATTTTTGAAAGTCATCTGTGGCCTGTAGTGCATAGATGGACTTGGTATGATTATGACCAGGGATTATTCGGTGTAATCATGACCGTAATGTTATAAATGATGTTGTAAAAGTCCTCATTGATCCGAAATGCATTGATGGACAGTTGTTGGCATGATCATGACCATTGATGAATACACAAATATCCTTGGCCCGTAGTGCATGGATAATTTGTGGTCGTGACCCTAATGAATATCATTGGCTGTAGTGTAGGGATGATGTAGATTATTTATTAAGCTGAGTCTCAGCGATAAAAGTGATGAAAAACCTTTTTAAATCATAAAAGATAGTAGATTTTATTCTCTACTTGACTCTTTTAATGGATTGCATGTTTCGTTGCAGTTAAACTTGATGTATATTGTATTTTATCAGTTTAACACTGTTGAGGACTAATGATAATTTATTCTGCATTATCTTAATTATAATATTTCTTACTAGGGTAGTTGAGCTCACCCTTTCTTTCACTGTTCTCTTCAGGAAATGAGAACGTAGCCGAGACTAGTCGGGGAACAGAGTGATGGTCCGAGATGATGTCTTAGTAGTCCTCACTATTCTGTTAAATAGTGTGATAATAAATATAATGAGGACTAAATTGAGTGTGAATATTGTCTAGATGACAATATTTGTATTAAAACTCACAGCATGTATTTTATCGTATTTTAAACGACTGTTGTATAATCAAGTTGTATTTGAATTTAGTACCATGTATTTGGCTACTTAAGATAGGTGATGTATACCTATTTTGGGAGCGTCACAAAAGTTTCATGAAATATAGATTCAAAAAAAGTAAAACAAAAAAACTTTATTTTTAGAAGAAAAAAATAGAAATTTTTATTTTTAAAAAAATGAGTAAATTTTTATAAAATATAAATTTAAAAAAGGTATAAAATTAAAAAAGTAAAACATTATTTTTAGAAAAAATAATATTTTTTTAAAAATAAGTAAAGTTTCATAAAATGTAGATTCAAAAAAAGTAATTAGAATTTAATTTTTAAAAGATGTGTAAATTTATTTTATGAAACTTTACTCATTTATTTTATTTTCTTTTTTTACTCATTTACTTTAACTTTATTTTAAACTTTTTTTTGAATCTATATTTTATGAAACTTTACTGATTTTTCATAAAAATAAAAATTTTCTATTTTTTATGAAAAATAAAATAAAAATATTTTTTTGAATCTATGTTTTATAAAACTTAGTCATTTTTTAAAAATTAAAAATTAAAATTTTGTTTGAAAATATAGTTTTATTTTATTGAATCTATATTTTATGAAACTTTACTCACTTTTTTTAAAATAAAAAATTATATTTTTTCTGAAATTAATTTTTTTTGTTTTATTTTTTGAATTTATATTTCATGAAAATTTACTAGTTTTTAAAAAAAATAATTTTTTTCTTAAAATAAAGTTTTTTTATTTATTTTGAATCTATATTTTATGAAATTTGACTCATTTTTTTAAAAAAAATATTTTTTTAAACAAATTTTTATTTTTTTGAATATATATTTTTTGAAGCTTTACTCATTTTTTTTAAAAAAAATTCTTAAAATATAAACTATAAAATTGTGTAATTTAGAGGGACTAAAGTACAAAAAAAATTGAATCAGGTAAAAGATAAATGGGTCGGTTACAGTCAAATCGAGTAAAAAAAGATAAAAACGTCAAAAAATTGTTACTTTAAGGATCTAACTGAAGAAAAATAAATTTTAGGGACAACTTTAAAAGTGAATAACAACTTAAAGGAAAAGAAGTGTCATTCAACCATTTATTATTTTATGTTTGTTTTTGTACATTTTTATATCGATATTGAGCATATTATGCACACATGTCATACGTTTATTAAAACAAGGGAAGCTGCATTATTACTTTTTGGTTGAATTATTTGATTTTTTTTTACTATCGGCTCTTTAATCCTTTTTAAAGACTGTTTCAAAAAAATAAAAAATAAAATATTCATTAATAATTTATGTATTATTTTTTTTGTAAAAAAATAATTTGACTCATAGTTAAACATTGAAAGGCTCTTGTTGGGATGTGATTATTTGGGTCTAGTCATGGTGCAGCCCAATCTATTTAATGGTCCGGATCTGGTGATGACCTATATGTATTTATTATGATAATGGGAGAGTCCTTATTAAAATAGGATTGTATTCCCTTATTTGGAGGGATAAGGAATCTTTTTCTTAGTTGGATGCAGGTGGAGGTTACTTCTATATATATGGCTACAAGCTAGGGTTTAGTGGAAGACGATATGAACATAGACACAAGAGATACAACACAAATATACCACTTGTACTCTCAATATTATTATAATGGATTACTCTCTCTCCGTGGTTTTTTCCCAATTGGGTTTCCACGTAAATTCTTGTGTTCATACTTTATATTTCTTTATTTATGTTTATGTGAGTGTATTTCGTGAGTTTGATTTCACAATAATTACTCCATCAATCGTTGGCGCGATTTTGGCCTGCTGTTTTGGTGATTTCGTCAGGCGTACAAAATCAGGCGTTAACATTGGCGCCGTCTGTGGGAACGAAGACACTTGTTCTAGTGTCGATTTAAAATCACCGATTCATCAAGAAGGAGAGCCAACACATAAAGCTAAGTTATTCTTTTGTTTTACTATTATTATTATTAAATAAAAAATATATATGCAACACGTTATAAAACGTGTTCCTCTTATGTTTTTTAATGCCTATTGTTACCTTATCTGCTCAAGCTAAGATTATGCCCATGTGATTGTTTTTCAATAAAGGTGGTGGCAAGCAACAATGCATGATGTTAAGTCTCAAGTCTCTGACTTAGTCAGGATTAAAAAGGGACAGCAGATAATTGTTCTCCTTCCCACATATTTCTCTCTGATCTCCCCGATCTGGCTGTGGCTTCTCCGCGTGACCACCAGCAATATCGCCACAGTTCTGCCCAAAATTATGTTTGAGGTCGAGCTTCCTCCGTTATACATGGAATTGGTTAACGAAAAGGGAAATGCAATAAAGCCTTTGAAGGGATCAACACCAACAACAACTCAGATGTCTCGCTGACCGCGGCTTCCCAATTTGTAACTGCGACCCCTTTTGGGAAATCTTCAGGCAGGACTTTGACTCCGGCGACGGAATCGGCGTGGTTCAGATGCTTTTTCGGTGCAGTATACTTGCTTTGGTTGGTGGTGGCCCCGAGTCCGAATACCCATTGAATAAGATACACAGTAACTCTCATGGAGAGACACGCTCTCAGTCACATCAATCAATGGACATTGACAGGTAGTGTCACCTCCGAGACGTTCAAGACAAGAGGAAAGCTATTCTGCTCTAACAGGAAGAGCTTAATAAAAAACTCGTTGAATTAACCAAAGAGGTTGACAACTTATACCGGGAATGGGCAACGTCGTCCAGAACAGTTAATAGAGGATCTCACCGAAGCCGAAGGTCCCCTTCCCACAAAAAGGATTTTAGTTCTACCTCATCCGATTCAGACAAATATTAGACGAGGAGAATTATATCACCCTTCAAACGTTGGATCAACAGATGCAAGAGTCGAGGGAGCTCTTTGGGAGATCAGTCACTTCACAGGGTCATGCCCATATAATTGCTTTTCAACAAAGAGCTACTTTCATAACTCATGGATTGTGGCGGCAATCAACTATGTATGGTGGATGATCACCATTCTTCAGATTTCACCATCGTCATCCCTTCAGAGTAATAAAAGGATGAGGCTAATTCATCATTCTGCAACTTAAATCAAGAGAAGAATAGTTCGGACTCCGAAGTATTGAAGCAGCAGTCTCAAATAGAGGAGCTCCTAAAAAATTCTTCATCCTGAAAACAGGTCCAGAAACATTCGCCACTTCGGACATCAACTCCAATTTCGACACTAAAGTCAGAATCAGAGCTCAGATTTTAGCACACTTTGACAAGTCAAAAATTGTTATCAGTGACACTTTGGGCAACAACTTACTTCGGGCAATAACAATCCTCTTCGAATAATTGCAGTTTGCCTCGGACTATATCACAACGGCTTCATCATATCTTCGACTATTTACTTTCGACAGATATAAAGTCTGATCAAAGCCTCCCACAGGGGTCGGGACGGATATTATGGCGGCATAAGGTTGGAGGGGTTATAAGGTCGGATACAAATCCAGAGGATAAAAATCCAGCGGATATAAATTTCGCGGATAAAAATTCCGAGGATAAAAATCCCTAGGATACAAGTCCCGAGGATATAAGTCCCGAGGATAAAAATCCAGCGGATAAAAATTTTGAGGATAAAAATCCAGCGGATAAAAATCCAGCGGATAAAATCCCGAGGATAAAAATCTAGCGGATATAAGTCCAGCGGATATAAATTCCGAGGATAAAAATCCAGCGGATAACAATCCCGAAGATAAAAATCCCGAGGATAAAATCCCGAGGATAAAAGTCCGGAGGATAAAATCCCATGGCGACTTTTTCAAATAGTCTCTTATAAATAAGTTTCCTTATAAATAAGAGACTGGGGGGAAATGGCGGCATAAGGTTGGAGGGGTTATAAGGTCGGACAAACGTCCTCCCAAAGGGATTATTTCTTTCGGGACGGATCAATCTCCTCTCCAACGGATCACATCCTCCGAGACGGACCGACATCATCTCCAACGGATCACATCCTTTGAGACGGACCGACATCCTCACCAATGGATCATCGTCCTCCCGAACGGATTACTTCCTTCGGGACGGACCATCATCATCTCGATCGGACAATATCCTTCAGGACGGACCAACGTCCTCCCGAACGGTCAAAATAAATATTTATACGGTTCTTCGGAACGAATACGTTTAGTTCCTCGGAACGAACTTTATAATTTATATTCGGTTGTGATAAGGTTGGTTCGGTCGTAATAAGGTTGGTTCGGTCGTAATAAGGTTGGTTCTATATATATTAAGTTGTGATAAGGTTGGTTCTTTATATCTTTGGTAGTGATAAGGTTGGTTCGGTCGTAATAAGGTTGGTTCGGTTGTGATATATAAGGTTGGTTCGGTTGGTATATATAAGGTTGATTCTTTATATCTTCGGTTGGTATAAGGTTGGTTCGGTTGGTATAAGGTTGGTTCTTTAATATCTTCGGTAGTGATAAGGCTGGTTCGAATGGTATAAGGTTGGTTCGGTTGGTATAAGGTTGGTTCTTTAATATTTTTGGTTGGAATAAGGTTGGTTCGGTTGTGATAAGGTTGGTTCTCTATATATTTGGATGTGTTCGGTGGATTATTTATCTGTCTTCGGTAGTGATAAGGTTGGTTCGGTCGTAATAAGGTTGGTTCGGTTGTGATAAGGTTGATTCTCTATATATTTGGATGTGTTCGGTGGATTATTTATCTGTCTTCGGTAGTGATAAGGTTGGTTCGGTTGGTATAAGGTTGGTTCTATATATATTGGATTGTGATAAGGTTGGTTCTTTATATCTTCGGTTGGTATAAGGTTGGTTCGGTTGGTATAAGGTTGGTTCTTTAATATCTTCGGTTGGAATAAGGTTGGTTCGGTTGTGATAAGGTGGGTTCGGTTGGTATATATAAGGTTGATTCTTTATATCTTCGGTTGGGATAAGGTTGGTTCGGTTGGTACAAGGTTGGTTCTTTAGTAGCAATATTATAAGGGCAATTGTTTATCTATTTGGGAGTAAACAAGAGTAGAGAGGCGGCAATATGGGGAGCCAACAATTTTAGTTCGGCGCATGGTGTTTGGGCGTGATATTTTCTCTTCGGCAAAAAATGGTCGTTTTGTTGGGATATATTTGTATAGTCTCTCATTTATAAGTTCTTTATAAATAAGAGACTGGGGGGCAATGTTGGGATGTGATTATTTGGGTCTAGCCATGGTGCAGCCCAATCTATTTAATGGTCCGGATCTGGTGATGACCCATATGTATTTATTATGATAATGGGAGAGTCCTTATTAAAATAGGATTGTATTCCCTTATTTGGAGGGATAAGGAATCCTTTTCCTAGTTGGATGCAGGTGGAGGTTACTTCTATATATATGGCTACAAGCTAGGGTTTAGTGGAAGACGATATGAACATAGACACAAGAGATACAACACAAATATACCACTTGTACTCTCAATATTATTATAGTGGATTACTCTCTCTCCGTGATTTTTTCCCAATTGGGTTTCTACGTAAATTCTTGTGTTCATACTTTATATTTCTTTATTTATGTTTATGTGAGTGTATTGCGTGAGTTTGATTTCACAATAATTACTCCATCAACCGTTGGCGCGATTTTGGTCTGCTGTTTTGGTGATTTCGTCAGGCGTTAAGAGCTCTATTTCTAGCATTTGACTGCACCAAACATAGGAATGAGAGTATTCAATTAATTCTATGTGTGTGATTCTCATTCTCACCACCACATCCTCATGTGCCAAATGTGGCCTTAGTGGTAAACTTTTTGAGAAGATATGTAATAGGTGACACTTTTTTTTTATAAGAGTGCTTATATCGAAAATTTGGACAGAAAAATGGGATATTTTTATTTTATTTATTTATTTTTGGCTTGTGATTCCCAAAAAAATATATAATATTTATTTCAAATGTGGGCTTTTTTTTTGCTTGACCCATTTTTCTGTTCAAATTTCGGGTATGTCAAAACTTATTCTTTTTATAATTATATTTAATTACACATATATGAACATATTTAATAATTATAATTTAACATAAAATTTGATGACTCGTATTTTAACTTGGTCATTAAAATAACTTTTTGATAGTATTAATGTACGAATGAGTACACTCTAAACAAGGGTAAAATGGTCATGTAATCTCAAAATCGATTCTACTGTCTCTCTCAGATCCTCACTCCACGCATATGTTAGAATTATGTTATGTATTATGATAATTTTGTGTCGCATTAAACAAACTATGTAAATAGAATTATAAAAAAATAATATTTATTACATATCTTTTTCCAAAAGAATTACCATCAATACTTTTATACATAATTGATAATAAAAAAAAAATCGCATAAATTTTTGTAATATATATTTGATTTTACAACCATTACTCCATCAACCGCTATTTTGTAATGTTTAGAAGGTTGTGGTAGTTTAAGAGGAAATGATTATGATGAAGAGGGGTCTTATGTTGGAGATAGCTTTAAAGAGAAAGAAGAGAATTTGGGGGAATTTGGAAAAATTGGAAAAGAGGGAACAAAGGTCTCTTTAGGCAATTCATGGGCTATCTGCCGTTCCTCGGATAGTAACATTCCGGTCAGATCCGCCAGAGGGACAGCTTCATTACGAGCATTAAGTACTCTTGTGAATGGGAGAAATGCAGAATTAAGACCACCAAGCGCGGCCTGAACAAAATCGTCCTCCGATACGGGACTTTGGAGGGCAATAAGTTGATCATAAACAAGTTTAGCATTAGTTAAATAAACTTCAATAGAATCATTGTTTTGTTTGAGAGAGTGAATTCTCTGTTTCAGCTCCAGGATTTGGGCACGGGAGCTCGTCCCATAAGCTTTCACAAGCTTGGTATAGGCTGCGGCAGCAGTCTTTGCGCCGACGACTTGCGCAAAGCACTCGCACCGAGCGAGGAGATCAGCAGACTTAGAACCTGTTGATCGATCTGTTCCCACTTTTTAAACTCCGGATTGACAGCTCCGGTAGGCAAGTCTTTGGGCGGCGGATCAACAGAGGTATCAATATGGTCTGCAAGGCCTTGGCCTCGCAACAATGGCATCAATTGAGTTTCCCATAACAGAAAATTGGAAGAGGTGAGTTTTTGGGTGATTTGGGCGGAGAGATTTGAGGTGAGGGAGACGGAAGAAGAAGCTCCGGCGGAAGCCATTACAATTGAAAAAAGGATCGGAAAAAAAATGGAGTTTTAATCCTTTGAAGCTCTTGATACCATGAAACAATTATGGGTTTGAATGAATTCTGTATTGATAGTTAGCTATTAAATAGAGTACAGGAGATTGGTTACAACTGAAAGATGTGAAGGATATACAGGATAGAGACTAATTCAAAAGCTAACAAAATCTTAAACAATATACAGATAATAGGCACAATAATAGGAATGACAAAACCGTCCTCTATCAATGACAAGGTAGATTCAGAGGGGTTTATTTGGTCTGAGAACCCTATTGAAGATAATGATGCAAATCAGGTAAGTACAATTAATCTTCAGTTAACACTTTAAAAGGGGCATTTGAGCTCTTTATATTGTGACTTACCTGAAGTTCTATTGCTGTTTATTTTCTTTGGGTTTGTAATTATTCCTGATTTATTTAAGCCTTTGTATTTCTGAGTCAATTTGATTATATTGGTAAACCAGGTAACTCAAGTATATAAATTTAGTTTTGCATAGTTTAAGCTTGGTTGTGTTCAAAGCATAGTTCTGTTGAAAATATTATAGGAAGCAAAACAGCAATACATACCTTTTGACGACACCGAGTCAAACAATTAACAACCTATTAGATAGGAGGTCACAAACGGACCCTTTGAAAATGGGCCATTTATTTATTTATTTATTTGCCATTTTAACTATTTATATGACTATAAAAAAGTCAAGGTCAGCCTAAGATCATATCCATCAGTAAGAAAGTGGTGTATATGTTTTATATGAGCTCATTCTTTTTGTGTTGTAGCTATTTATGAAGTTGACTTCTTAGGCATCCTCAAGTGTGGCTTTGCTAAGCATCTTCTAATTGAGTAGTTTTACATCACCCCCTTATGCATATAGGAATCAATGTTTAGGAAATCTACATCATTATCCACTACATGAAATAGTACTTTAACTGCTCTATGTGACAACCTTCAAAAGTATTTACCACATGTTCTTTTCATCATTTGAACAAACTAATACTGCATGTCACTCATCTGTACCATTTTAAATATCAAATGTTGTTTTTGGTACGGAGTTTAACATGTGATGAAATATATCAATTACATGTTGTTCCTTAACACCTTCACTTCTCAGGATTTTCCTCTCTAGATTTTCCGAACTGCTGCATATTAATCTTTTGTTTGCTTGATGTGTATAAGTTTAGGAGATGGAATGAAAACTAAGTAGCATCTTAATCTAAATTGGGATCGAAGTATATAAGTGTTCACTTTGTGTTTGTTTTTGCATAACTGCTTTAGTAAAGATTCAAAAATGTTTAGATCATTATCACTTAAAAATTTACTTTGACATTCTTGTCTCCTAATATATCTTAATGCTTGTGTTGTAGGTTGCAAATTCATCAGACACCCTCTCTTTTTCTTCTGGTATGCAGCACACTTCAAGTTCTTTTATGTTCCAGAAAAATACTCATTGTGGTCCTGAGAATCATTATTTGAAAAGAAAGAATTAAACATCTTGTTTTAAGGTTCTCAGCGTTTTTTTATGCTATATGTTTCATGGGATGTTCTGAACGCGTGAAGTAGCCATATTGATATTTGAGTCTTGAAACTTGTTAAGAGTATGATATATGTAGATTCCATGTCTAGTTAAATGATTCAGCAATCTTGACAAAAAAATGCAGGGTTATCATATAAGCATGCATAGAACTCATTTGCTTGTTCCTGTTGCTGTGCGATTACTTCAAAATGATTTAGGTGCCTGTTTTGAATGCTCTATGTTACATGTAACACCATTTTATTTTGGACATGATTGAAGAATGTTAAAAGCATGAATATTTTGCTGTGTCCTGAACTCTTTATACCCTTATATTTGGAGATTAAATGAATCCATTGCTTAGGCACATGCACACACCTGACCTTCATAGCTAACTCCATGTAAGACATTGACTTCATGATCTACTATTGAATTTCAAAATCAAGCGTCAGTCAGTCGTATATATCTAAAGTAGTTAATTTTGTTACTTTTTTTTGTTTGTTTTTGGATCAGAACCTCCTGACATTAAGAATTGGTTCTCAAGCTATATATGAGTCTCCAGCATTGGATACAAGTGATGAATTTAGACTTTCTAATTATAAAGAAAGCAATACTGCCAGAGTAGGGTGTAATATTGGAATGAGCACCAAAGCAAAAGAAGAGGACGTTGGGGAATACATAAAAACTGGCAAAAGTGATGATTTGGTAGGCGGGAAGATCGCTTCAGCTGGGTTTGTTAGATTTAACAGTTTTGTTGAAGATAACAACCATGATAATCAGTATCAGGTACCCCTTGATCTTACCTCTTTATGGAATTTCTGTTAAAAATAATAACGTTATGATTCATTACCAGGGAATATTCTAGGTTCCAAGTATTAGTCATAATCACAAAATGACTACTAACAATACATCTTGCCTTAGGATTTACTTTCAATTGAGAGAACTTTAAGAAGAAATGAGAACTTGCAACATACTGTCAAAACCAATGAGAAAGACACTCAAGTTTTTGAAGAAAGTTTCAAAAAAAGCACTACTTTCTCCCAAATTTAATGTCCAATTTGATTTTTATTTTTTTAAAATTTTACGCATATTAAGGCTCATTAATGGCACACTTGAACATGCCCTTTTCAATTTTTTCCAATCAGAATTTCTAGGCTTTAAAATTTTAAATTAACAAAAAAATCATTTGAAAAAAGGTTATCTAATTGTTTATTGGCTAACCTTAAAATGCATAAAATTATCAAATTGTACTCTCATTTTGGGATGGATGGAGTAGTTAAGTTTACTAATAGGAAAAGATGAAAACCAACATGAGAAAATTATCAGGAACTCCATAACTTCTCTAAGTTAATGCTGGTTATTGAAGCTACTGCAAGGGAAATAACTTACAAATCATTGTGGAAATTCATGGATGTCTAGCACTAGAAGTTGAATCTATCATACAGATTACAGACAGTGGGAAGTATTCTGCATGTAACTCTCTGGCTGCTGAAATCCTAATATCATCGCCGCTTTTGGATTGCTGGGAGCTCCTAGTATAGTGATTCTTTTGTTAAATCATCTCGACATTTAGTTTCCAAGCCAGTAAGAAATCTTTCTAGGTTTTAAGGTACCAAGGTAACAACAATTTTGTTTGATCGAGTGACGAATTCTAAAGCCATATCGAACAAATGCAGCCATAACTTTTTTTACTTTCTGTTGTCTGTATTGAGCTTCCTTTGAAATTTTATATGTGCCTCCTGAGGTTTATAACTGTTATACTTCACGAACAGTTACAGGAAGTTGACATCAGCATGGTTAAGGGACTACTTCCAAAACCACATCGAACAAATGCATCCATAACTCTCTTTTTTCTTTCTTTCCCCCCGCCTTAGTTGAACTTCCTTTTTTATGTGCTTCCTGAGATTTATAGCTGTTATACATCACGAACAGTTACAGGAAGTTGACCAATGATTATTTAATCAGCATGGTTGAGGGACTAATTCCAAAACCACATCGAACAAATGCAGTCATAACTTTTTTCTTTCTTTCTTTCCCCCCGCCTTAATTGAACTTCCTTTTTTATGTGCTTCCTGAGATTTAT
Organism: Panax japonicus; assembly: GCA_020205505.1. Classification (NCBI taxonomy): domain Eukaryota; kingdom Viridiplantae; phylum Streptophyta; class Magnoliopsida; order Apiales; family Araliaceae; genus Panax; species Panax japonicus. Next base: position 50,525,377 of record CM035110.1, read on the forward strand.
AGCTGTTATATATCAATGACATTTACAGGAAGTTCACCAATGATATGATTTAATCATTATGTGAACCTACTTCACTAATGAAATTTGTAGATTGCATTAATATATTCTTCCTTGCTTATAAGCTAATGTTTTATAATGTAAACTTTCAGGGCAACCATAATGTCAATGGGAAAAGGAACTCATCTACCCTTACTGACCTACCACTAAAAGGGATTTCGGAACAGATTTTTTAAAGTAAAAGGGAAAATAAATTTGAAGATATTTCAACTAAAGATGTTGAAATTTCAAGCTTATGTAACGAAGATTCTGCTAAAATACTGAAAAGTAAGTTTCCTCTTGAAGGCTCTAACAGACCATTGGGCGTCCTTAGAAGTTCAGACAACAACGAGAACTCTCCAAGAAAGTTAATTCACAAGAGGGATTTCAAGGAAAAAAGTTCTGAAGGCAAAGCTCAAGCAGAAAATGATGGTATTATATCACCTAGAAGCAATTTAGATTTCATTACAAGAAATAGAAGTTCATCAAACAGAACTGATACAATGAGCAATGTCAAAAAAGATGATGGAATTGGCATTGCAGAGAATGGATTTGTTTCAGCAAGAAAGAATAAAAGTCCAAGACCAAGAGAAAATGATGAGAATTCCTTCACTAAGCCACTCGGGGTTCATTCCGAGTCCTTAAGAAATGGAGTGAGAGTTTTATCAGCTGTTAAAAATGTTGGTAATCTACGAAGAAAGGCGTTAACTGAGACAACTAATACTCAGCCATCTGATGTGCTGGGAATTACTGGAAAATGGAGGTGTCCACAGAAAAGTAAGCCAAATCTGGGTCCTCCTATGAAGCAGATTCGGCTTGAGCTTTGGGTTCATCGTGTATGAAAAACATGTCATTTAATGGAAAAGATTTTGGATAATTTGGAGGCTCAAAACTGTCTTGTTGAATTTGAGTTGAGAAAGACAGTTGGATAGTAACCAACGGTGTGTTCATCTCAGTAAATGAGCAAGGAAATGGGACTTTCAATTTGTAATACTGAGCTTTGTGAAAATAGAATTAGTTTCACTATGATGAAATCTTGAATAAGAGAGTCCAACGTATTGCAATAAAATGGACTAGGATCCAATCCATCCATTACATTTTTCACCCAAATTTTTCGATTACATACAAATATACCGACACAACAAATTGTAGCAAATAAAGTCTAGGGACGTTGTTCTAATGACATTTCAGTGACTTTATTTCTTATTTTTTTTGTTTTTGTTTTCTTTTTTAGTAATTTTCAAAAAATGTATAGTATTTATTCTAACTAAAATTTTCATAAAAAACAGTGTTTTAGGTGTAATTTGGATTTTTAGGTATAATTTGAATACATACAAGAAACATAGTTTATATCTAAATTATACTTAAAACACTATTTTTTATAAAAATTTTAGTTATAATAAATACTACATTTTTTGGGAGGTACTAAAAAAACAAAAAAAAAGTCGCTAGAATGTGGCCCTAGGAACTCTGCAAATAATTGTGTCCACTAGAACTAAGGTTTTTAGATTTGAACCGATCATGGAATCGAAAAAGATACATGATGAATGGATCACTGGTTGTTCAATTAATGGTCGAATCGTTCTTGACCCAATTACATTATTAATATATAAAAATATATATTATTAGTAATTAATTAAATTTTAAAAAATCTCAATTTTTGATGAACTAAAAAATTAATAAAGTTTACAATATTACTTAAAGTGATTAGTTTTAATATTAAAAAAAATTTGGTACAAAAAAATAAAAAAAATAAAAATTAAAACTGATTCATTGAGTTAACTTAAACGATTTTACCGATTGAACCATCGGTTCAACTAGTGGTCAACTAATTCTATTGGGTTTTGACCAAAACTTTTTAACTAGTTCAATCCAAACTGGAGTACCGATTGAATAATTGATTCTTATTTTAACCGGTTCAACCGCAGATCCGGTCCGAGTTTAACAACCGTGCCTAAAACTATTGGTATTAGCAATATTTGTATAGTTAAATGTGTAATGAAAAAATTATAGTATATAAGTACACATTTAGCGACACAAATATTATATTTTATGACTAAATAAATTTGTTGCAAAGAATTGCAGTATAATAAATTTTGGTGTAAATAATTATATCGTTAAAAGTGTCGCTAAATTGTGATGAATATGTGTATTTTGAAATTTTTGAGGATGTGTGTAAGAGAGGGAGGGGGATTCTCCTCCCAGTGTAAATGGTAAAAAAATTCCTTAATGAGGTTAAAAAAAGAAAAACAAAACAACAAAACAACAAAACAATAATTTAGAGGGCAATTTTTTTTCCAACTTAAAAGAAAAAAAGAAGAAAAAGTTGTCATTTTTTGTTTTGCAAGGACCGAGAATATTTTATGAATTTCTTATTTCTGATTCGTCCTAAAAAATTCTTGCTATTGGACATTTTTTTTCAATTTTTTTTATTTTTCGGACAGGACAGAACCGGTCTACAAAAAGAATCGGTTTGGTTTCGGTACAAAAAACTGTTATATACTGGTTTTTCAGTACCAATTTCGGTACGGCCTTTTTATGGTTTGATTTTATCGAACCGGACCAGTATATATTTGTTTTCTAATTTTTTTATTATTAATAAATAATTAATAATAATAATAAAATAATATTATTAATAATAAAATAATAATAATAAAAATAATTATTATATTAATTTTTAATAAAAATCGATACTGAACCGATAAACCGGTTCAATATACTAATCCAACTAGTACCGATATCATTATTAAAAGGAACAATTACATATTATAGTACATTTTTAAAAGTAATTACAAAAATCATACATTCATAAAATAATTATAAAAATATTACACTTTTTCATATTTATTTACAATAATAGTGCAATTAGGATTCCTTAATTTAAGAGATTAGTATTAATGGGCTGATATGGCAAATCTGGTAGTTATTTTTAAACGCGTGAAATCTTTTCTTCTTCCTTCTTTTTCTCCCAACTCCCATATCATTTGTTCTGGTATTTCTCTCTCTAAAATCTTCTTCTTCTTCTTCTTCTTCTTCTTCTTCTTCTTCTTCTCTCCGCCCTTACCATTTCTCTCACTCCTCTTGAAGCCACTCGTCGTCAACGGACTGAATCTACTTCTTCAAACGATGGAACCGCCTCCTTTTGGAACCTACCATGCGATATGTACATGGTTGAAGTGATGTTGTCATACTATGAGTTTTTACTTCTCTCCGCCCTTACCATTTCTCTCACTCCTCTTGAAGCCACTCGTCGTCAACGGACTGAATCTACTTCTTCAAACGATGGAACCGCCTCCTTTTGGAACCTACCATGCGATATGTACATGGTTGAAGTGATGTTGTCATACTATGAGTTTTTACTTCTCTCCGCCCTTACCATTTCTCTCACTCCTCTTGAAGCCACTCGTCGTCAACGGACTGAATCTACTTCTTCAAACGATGGAACCGCCTCCTTTTGGAACCTACCATGCGATATGTACATGGTTGAAGTGATGTTGTCATACTATGAGTTTTTACTTCTCTGGCGACATTCGTTCGATACCAAATTGGCAGTTTAAACTTGCATATTGTAGAGATGGCAGCACATCTAGGCAACTCTTCCCCATCTGAATTTGTACAAATATAATTTTGGGAGTTGCGCTAAATTTTTCCTATTTCGTACTTTGATTTTGTTGGATATTCATAACAATTTGTTATGATTTGTGAGTCTGTAATGTTTGTGAGTCTGTAATGTTTATTGGAGTTTATGTAAACTGGGTTGGATATACAGGTTATTTCTGTTTTGGTTATCATTATTAAAACTTGTTCTGGTTACTTTCATATAACTATCTGGTTACTTCTTTATTATGTTTTGGTTACTGTTATCTTATGGTTTGGTTACTATTATTGTGCCATCGATGTGGGATTTTGGTTACTTTTATTTTTTATTCTGGTTAATATATAATTGTATAGTATATATGGATTGTCTGAACTGAGTTTTATTACATGATATTTCTTTTTTGGTTACCATTAAAACTTGTTCTAGTTACTATCATATAATTATGTGGTTACTGTTTTATTATGTTACATTATGGTTACTGTTATTTAATGGTTTTTGACTACTATTATTGTACAATCAATGAGGTATTTTAGTTATTATTTATTATTTCTTTTAAGTTGTGTTTGCTACATTGTTTGAGATGTACAGTTAGTAACCAAATATGTATATAAAGGTAACCAACTATTATTTTTGATAGTAACCACAGAGTTACAAGCTTGTTTTAGGACATATATCAAATGTGAAGTGTACATGTCATAGTATAATTGGGTTGCCTAAACAAACAATATCACCTTCATTACATGATGCTGGATACACAGGTTGTTTTATGTTTTGGTTACCATTAAAATATATTATGGTTACTGTTATGTAACTATTTGGTTACTTATTTATTATATCTGTTTTACTGTTATTTAATTATTTTTGACTACTATTATTGTACAATCAATGAAGTATTTTAGTTATTATTTATTGTATCTTTTAAGTTGTGTTGGATACATTGTTTGAGATGTACAGTTGGTAACCAAATATGTATATAAAGGTAACCAACTATTGTTTTGATAGTAACCAGAGAGTTACAATCTTGTTTCAGGACATATATCAATTGTAAAATGTACATGTCATAGTATAATTTGGTTTCCTAAACAAACAATATCACATTCATTACAAGATGCTGGATACACAGGTTGTTTTATATTTTGGTTACCATTAAAACATATTATGGTTACTGTTATGTAACTATTTGGTTACTTATTTATTATATTTGTTTTACTGTTATTTAATTGTGTTTGAATTGTGTTTGACAACTATTATTGTACACCATTTTAATTTTTGTTAGTAACCAAATAATTAAAAACTTATATCAGAACAGTTATCAAGTGCTTAATGTACATGTGAGGGTTCCCATTTATTTAGCTGATTGATACTTTTAAATTACATAGTTATAAAAGTTATTTGAAAATGGTCTATGCCAGTTGGTAACTAAATATGAATATAGAGGTAACAATTTTATTTTAGATGGATAACCAAATTTACATAAAAATATTTCAGAACAGTTTCCAATTGTTCAATGTATATGTTTACTTTATATTGATAACTCATGATGGAATCAAAAATTAAAATATTAATCAACATAAATTTTGGTTACTGTTCACTATCAAAAAAGTTACCAACCATGTGGTTAATAGTTACTAGCAGTAAAAAATTATATATTCCTATAAGTAATTAAATTTGTTGTATTGGTTACTGTCAATAGCCATTGTCTAACAACTGAATAAACATTGTAAAGTAACCAAATCAATATTAGACATTAACCAAATTACATAATCTTAGTAACCAGAAAATAAACCAAATTTTTACATGCAATTTTGAAGGCCTAAATGATGGAATTCGACCAAAACACCCTGCAGTTCACCAGCAAAGCTTGTGACTTTTGATCGTTGACCCGTTTCCAATGAAATTAGGATCTGAAAACGCCAAAATCTGTCACTCCAAACTTGACAGAAATTATCAAATTGTTACTGCAACCAAATAAACATTATACTGTAACCAATTAAATAGTATACAACAACCAATATATATAATCAGATTAGCAGTTGCATGAAGGTAACCAATGTATTCAATGAGTAACCACCAATATAAAAAAACAATTATAAAACTGAATAACAGTATAGAGTAACCAAATAAACACCTTACAGTATCTAAATACATATTATACAGTAACCAAGATATATGTAATTAGTAGCCAAGATTAAAAAAAAATATTTTTACATTCATTTTACAACCAAAATAATCAGTAATGACTTTGTTACAAATTAAAGACTAACAAATGTATGAAGGTACCTATCAATGTAGTTAATCAGTAACCATATAATCACTATAAAACACAGTAATATAATGCAGTAACCATGATAATATTACACAGTAACCAAGTCAGTATTATATACTAACCAAATCCAAATTAGACAGTAACCAACATATATTTACTTAGTATACACAAGATAAATACATTCTGCATTGCATTTTTATAGTAAAAAATAACTAGTATAATTTGTTTGTTACTAACTAAAGACAAATTTTTGTAAGAATGTAACCAATGTAGCTAACAAGTAACCATTAATATAAACAATATAAGTAGAAGTGTGCATTAATATGCTTCAGCAACCAATATTACAGTAACCAATTAATCATTAATGCAGTAACCAGTTCAACATTAATGAGTATCCATTATATTTTCACATAGTATCCAAATCAGTATTATTCAGTAACCAAAATAATGTTAAACAGTAATCAACTCAGCATTAGTCAGTAAACATATACATATAATTGTTCATACATAGGTAACTATATACATTTAATTGTTCAGTAACCATATATAACCATGAGAATTTGTAGTAACCATAGGTAAATATATACATATAATTTTTATACTGATACACCTCAATATTAGACAGTAACCAATACAATGTAGTCAATGAGTAACCTCAAATATATAATAATATAAATCAGAATTAGTTAGTAACTAATATATCAAAGTCAACATTAGTCAGTAACTAATTCATCATTTTTCATTAACCAATTCAGTATTGTTCAGTAATATTATACAGTAACCATTATAATTTTAAACAGCAACCAGATCAGCAATATGCAGTAACCACAATAAAGTTACACAGTAATCAAATCATCATGAATCAGTAACCAATATATTGTTACATAGTAACCTAGGAAGCATTAGACAGTAACTAGCTTATCATTAGATATTATAATGTTCAAAGTAATCAAAACATCAGTAGACAGTAACCAATATAGCTTCATACAGTAACTAAGACAACATTAGACAATATAATGTTACAAAGCAACCAAGACAGCATTAGACAGTAACCAACATATTGTCATACAGTAACCAAGATATCATTAGACAGTAACCAAGACAGCACTGAACAATATAATGTTATACAGTAACCAAAACAACAATAGACAGTAACCAACAGTTGCATAAGACAGTAACCAATGTTTTTGATGAGTAACCATTAATATAAAAATTCAGTAGAACTCGTTTGAAAATTATAAATTATTCAAATAAACAGTTAGTGAACAGTTTATATTTATTTAGTAACCATAATCTAAAACATATGAATGAATCAACCAAACGCTATAGGAATTTGTAGTAACCATTTTAATCGTGAAAAACTTAATAAAGGTAACCAATATACATACGAATACCGTAGTAACCATAGGTAACTATATGCATACGAACTTTAAACTCACATACCTCAGAGTTCAGATTTGTATCGAAGTTGCTGTGATATTGTTTTTGGTTACTGAACTTGAAGTTGATGATGATTTTGTATTCTATTTCGTCTTCTCCGATCTTAGATGTTACCGAAATTGAACTTGAAGTTGTTGTGATCTTAGTTGTTGATGATGATTTTGTATGTCGCGATCTCAAAGGTGAGTCGAAAGGGAAACGTCGATAGAAGATTTGGATTTGTACGATATCAATGTTGCATGTTGTGTTCAGTTGCTTGAATTTAGGAGCGGTTAGTGTTAGATAGGGCAGTCGGTAACCGACGTATGCGTGATGTTAGCAATTTTATTATTGGATTATTTTATTTTTGTAATTATTTTGTGTATGTTTTATTTTTGTAATTACTTTCTAAATGTTGTATATTAGTGTAAAGAACCCTTATTAAAATTTGGTGGGTTTCGATACCAATTCGATTCCGAACCTGTTCAGTTCTGACATGTATTTACCGGTTGGCCACCCCTTAATTACATTATACATCACTCACAGCAGTGAACTCTGAAAAATAAACCACTCCCTGATCTCACTGAAACAATCTCACAATTCTCCTATATATTCCGATTTCAGTTCTTCCCAAAATGGTCGCTTTTCCGACCATTGCCAAATCACTTGGTCGCCACTTCCTCAAGAATTCGATCAAACCCTACCTTTACTCGTCTTCCCAACAACTCCTCTTTCACCTCAACTCGATTGCCGAGAATCCTAATTCCCATCAATGGCAGTTTCAGACCACCAGGAGTCTCCTCTTGCAATCCGCCTTCGAGTCAGAGTCCGTGAAATTGAATAGGCTCTCCGATTTTGATTCCGGTACTGCAATTGTAGTAGACACTACTCAAATTACTACTGTTATTGGCTTCGTTTAGCTTGGTTATTTTTTGAATTTTTATTCGTTTTTGTGTCGTTTTGAAATATATTCTTAGTTTTCTTCTTGTCACTAAATGAAGTGGGATTGCATGAATTTGGTTACAACTGTAGATGAATGCTCATTTTGGAACTCTTTTGTATTTAAGTGAGTCAAATAAACATAAATGCTGGCGAAAATGTGTTTTGTGCTGACTGATTTTGAAATGAAGTGAAAAAGGAACAAATTGGCAGATGGGTACCTTCAGGAAATTAGCGTTCATTTCCATTATGCTTTCTGGTAAAGTTCTGTATTTTTTTAAAACAGTAAAATAGGCAGAAATGTCAATGAAGATCTGCTTGTTGCTGCAAAACAATCAGAAGAAACTGTAAAACCTTGGAAAAAGAAACATATTATTCTCAGAAGTTTTAAGGAAACTGATATAAAGAAAAGAAATGGTTCTTTGAAGTCTTTCTTTAAAAAATTAACTGCGAAATTCTGCACTGAGAATGGTTGCAGAGAGTAATAAAACTTAATTTTTCATATAATTTTGTTTTGCTTACAGTTAAAGTTGGCTCATATTTTTGTTCTCAAAGATTTGCAAATCTTGTTTTACTTATATGGAAGAAGGGAACAATATATATATAGTAATATATATTAAGAGTGTAAACCAGTCGAACCGAAGCGAATAGATAGTTACTCGAATGATTCATATTCGAATTATTTGAAAAATTCTACTCAGATTCGACACGATTATTTATTACTCGAATTCGATCCGACTCGGATTGAATTATTTTCAAACTAATTGCGAGCTTCAAATTCAAGTTCGAATTTGTGTCTCTACATAATAACTAGTTTTATAATAAATATAATTATAAATTGAATTTGTTATTTTACTTAGAAATAATAAAATATATTTACTATTATACTTTACAAATATAAAATCACAATTAAAATTAAAAACAAAACAAAATAATAATAATTAATTAACCTAATTTGATTTAAATTTGTATATATTTTAAGAGAATGTATCGATCATCTAATCGAATATGTATCAATCGAGTATGTATCGAATCACAATTAAGAATTCGAGTATTTTGAATCTTAAACGAATCGAGTATAACCTTGCTTAGATTCTACTTGTATTTTTATTCGAACTATGTTTAATGCCCAGATTTAGATCATATTATTAACGAATCCGAGTTTAGCTCATATTTTTTTGAGTTGAGCCCGAACTGTTTGACTTGTTTACCGTCTTAATATATATATATATGTATTATCCATGTGATGAAAAGCAAAAATGGGTAGCCTCTTGGCTTCTTTGTCGGCAGGAACAGGAGCAGAAGAAGGGAAAAAGGACTATATGTCCTTTGTTTTTGGCAAGAAAACTAATGACTCACTCTTTTGGTTTTATTTTTGGTCTTCCTTAAATTAAGGAGGCTTGTCTCCTCCTTTGGTTTTATAGAAGGAGCTGGACTTCTCATTTGAGTACAAGCATCAATCGAGAGCTAGCAATAAGTGAGGAGAAAGAAGAGCTCTGTTGAGCGAAAGAGAGAGAGAGAAAAGAGGAAAAGAGAGAAAATAATCAGTAAGTTTATTTTTTCAAATAAAAAGACTTGCATTCTTCAATATTTTTCATAGTGAATTTTTAATATCTCTCTGTGGTTTTTTCTACGTAAAATTCTTGTCATTTATTTTTTGTATTTCATACAGTAGTCTACATGTGTTATCTCAGTGTGTTTTGTGTGCCTAATTTCGCAACAATTGGTATCAGAGCCTGGTTCAATTCATTGACGAGAAATCTCGCATGTCACAAATACGAGGATGACAAACACAAGTATGAAATACGATATTAAGCCATTTGATGGGAAGTCAAACTATAGTATTTGACAAAGTACTGTCAAAGATATATCGGTTCAACAGGGATTGGCGAAGGCACTTGAAGGGAAAGAGATGAAACTAACGACTATGACAGATGAAAAATGGATCGATCTTGAAGCAAAGCCCGTGTCAACAATTAGATTGAGTTTGGCGCCACATATCAAATATCAGGTTTTGACAGAAATCTCTTTGAAGGACTTGTCGGAGAAACTTGAGAAAGTTTACAAGTCGAAGTCTGTCAAATACTGACGTTTGACTTCCTGTCAAATCTATCTAATAAAATACAAATGATTTTGAATTTCCCGCTCACTTAATAAATCATCTGGGCCGTCCAAAATTTGGGATAAATCCCACCGTTCATACATCTATCTAATAAAATACATCTATCTATCTAATAATCTAATAATCTAATAATCTATCTAATAAAATACAAATGACTTTAAATTTCCCGCTCACTCAATAAATTATTTTGATTGTTCAAAATTTGAGATAAATCATATTGTCCATACAGTGCCGGAGGTACGGGACCCAACTAGTAGCTTAATATAGTACCTCATACTTGTGCTTGCCATCTTCATATTTGTGACATGCGAGATTTCTCGTCAACGGATTGAACCAATCTCTGATATCAATTGTTGCGAAATCAAGCACACAAACACACACTAAGATAACATACACTACTGTATGAGTTACAAGAAATAAATGACACAAGAATTTTACATGAAAAACCCAACTAGGAAAAACCACGAGAAGAGATCTCAAAAATTCACCATGAAAAATATTGAATAATACAATTCTTTTTATCTGAGAATATAAACTTATTGATTATTTTCTCTCTTTCTCTTTTCTCTCTGGCTCAACAAAGCTCTTCTCTTTCCTCACTTGATGCTAGCTCTCGGTTGATGCTTGTACTCAAATGAGAAGTCAGACACCTTTTTATAAAACCAAAAGAGGAGACAAGCCTCCTTAATTTAAAGAAGACCAAAAATAAAATCAAAAGGGTGAGTCATCAGTTTTCTTGCCAAACACAATGGACATATATTCCTTTTCCCCTTCTTTTATTCCTACGGACAAAGAAGCCAAGAGGGCTGGCCATTTTGCTTTTCATCACATGGATAATATGGAGTTTGTATACAACAACTATGGAATTTGTATACAACAAAGAAGCATACAAAATATATACATATGACGAATTTAAAACTTACATGACTTGGATTTAGCAAAGATGTTAGTTTGTAGTATAGATTTGCCGATCTCCTTTTGCTTGGTTGCTTTTCTCTCAAATTTGCTTTGGGTGTTTTGATCTCTCATGAGAAAGAAAGAACAACAACGTATTTTATTTAGGAGGACTAAGAGTTCGCAATTTAGTTATGTGAATGGTGATTTATATTAAAATGGCGTCGTTTGGATAGACATAATGTTCATAGTATTAAACTGCGGACGGGAGGGACAGAGGGCGGACTAAAACGGCGTCGTTTAATAGTGCTGACGGGCTGAGCATTCCTAGCGTCCGCAGTTTAATTTTGAGGACAAGGAGGGGTATTTTAGACAATTTTCCCGTCTGCATAATTAAACTGCGGTATCCCCCTGCGAACGGGAGTTCAAATCTATTATTCGATGAACGGATGAACGACTGAGATCTGTTGTAAGGATAACCTTATCCTTGTATCGTTGATTATGGATCAGTCTTTATATATATGGCAGCCCTCTTAGCTTCTTTGTCGGCAGGAACAAAAGAAGGGAAAAAGTACTATATGCCCTTTGTTTTTGGCTAGAAAACTGATGAATCACCTTTTTGGTTTTATTTTTGGTCTTCTTTAATTTAAGGAGGCTTGTCTCTTGCTTTGGTTTTATAAAAGGAGCCTGACTTCTCATTTGAGTACAAGCATCAATTGAGAGCTAGCAACAAGTGAGGAGAGAGAAGAGCTCTATTGAGCTAGAGAGAGAAAAAAGAGAAAGAGAGAAAATAATCGGTGAGCTTATTTTCTCAAATAAAAAGACTTGTATTCTTCAATATTTTTCATAGTGAATTTTTGAGATCTCTCCCTGTGGTTTTACTTAGTTGGGTTTTTCACGTAAAATTCTTGTGTCATTTATTTATTGTATCTCATACAGTAGTGTGTGTTATCTCAATGTGTGTTTGTGTGCTTGATTTCGCAACACTTACAAACATCTAGTAGGTCCTGTCCTATCTGATGGATCTTTAATTAGCTGTGTTTTGTTCATCACTGGTCACTACACAAAAAGAATCCTATTTGCAAAGTTTACAAATTTTAATCTCTCTGGGCTCTGGCTCAGCAGCACAACCTAGGGTGTGAGCCACTCAAGAAGCAAGAAGACGACTCGTTTGGTCTCATAAGTCAAACTCCTATTGATTGGGAAAGAATGGACTCTCAATAGGTAAGCACCCAAGTCCTTGTCGGGTCCGAAACTCCAGCTCAAGCAGTTCAGTCCAAAAAGGAGATGCCTGTCTTTGTTCTTGCTTCTACCCCTAAATTTATATGTTTTTAATTTAGTAGTGATGATAATGTAATGGTAATTTGAGGGCAATTTGTCAATTTAAACTACCATAAAAAGAAATGTGACTTTTTTCTTAACAATTTTTTTGGCAAATGGGACTCTTTTTGTGAAATGGATGAGGGAGTATTTGCGACAAAATATATGGCTTCATGTTTTCTGTTGGATGCGGTAAGAGAACTGCATGGCTATAGAAGGTTCTTGGTTGTATTTTGTGCTCACTGCATACAAATTTATGAGCTCCCAAGTTTGTCTCATGTATGGTGCTTCTGTTGAGTCCCATTCTGTCAATCCTAATCCTAGTCAGACTGGCTTAATCCAAAACAAATGAGCACTTAACAATCAACTAATGATGTTAGTTGATGATTTTGGGATCAAACAGTAAGCTATATTAGCACTTTTTGAGGAACAACTGATGAACAATAGAAGATTGCCAAGGAACTGGGAAGAAGTTGAAAAACTTGAAGAGACAGATAGCTTGACAATAACAATGGACTAAACCATGTGTATAACAAAATTCTGATGATATCACACTATCCATGCTCCTCTATTTATACTAGATTGGGATACTATTCTAACTTGCATTACCAACTTGATATTTTCTAGAATAAGCTTATCTACCTTGCAATCCATGTGATGTGACTCTATTACGCTAGAATCTTCTTAACTAACTAATGAGTCCCTACATTTTATTTAATCTATTGAAGGCCCTTGGCCTTACACATTCACTTAATGGCCTTTGCGGTTATGTTCTTGATAGTGATAGCTCCCCGTGAACCAGAGGCAATAGTTAAAACCTTATTTTTTTTTAATATTTAACAATAGGTAGTCTTATTTTATTTTTTGATATGTTCTTGATAGTGGTAGCCATGTAACAATAGCACGATGGATTAGCTTAAGTAATCCTGGATTCCCTACTTTGCTTATATAAAGATATGACTACGTAAATTTCTTATTGACATGTTTATGTAAATTTGTTAAATCTTCTCTTTCAGTACAACACCACCTCAAACCTGAAACGTCCCAGATCAGAAAAATAAAGAACAAAAGTGGGCCTAAAATTTCACTTCTACTCACCATTTGGTTGTTTGTGTTTTATGTCAACTCTAATGGACATGTGGTCCATCCTGATTCTTCTCTGATTAAAAGCCTCATCTAAAATGATCGTCAATGAAATTTACTTACAGGAATAATGGAGGTTAACTTGGATAGACCTGAAGCGAAAAATGCAATCGGGAAGGATATGCTGAGGAGATTACATCATAGCTTTGAAGTTGTATATAGGGATTCTTCTGTAAATGTTTTGATGATCTGCAGTTCAGTTCCCCGAGTGTTCTGTGCTGGTGCTGATTTAAAGGTAGAATACTACCTTGGAACTTGAGTTAACTTGATCATGTGCCAGATATATATACTTGCCATTTCATTTTAACATATTGATGATAAAAAGAAATGGATATTGTAGATTTACTAGTTTTTTTATTTTCAAAACTTGAATGAAAGGTGAAAACAAATAATGGGTCCGATTATTGTTATAAGTCACAAAGGAAGTTCTCACTCAATTGTTTGAAAAGACGGGTAAGTACAGCACAGAACATATCACAAAATGACACAACAGCTTATTCAAACACTCGAGTCTTATTTACACTACTTCCTGAATTTCTCAAAGAAACTTTATCTCACAATTTCTTCTGTTTTTATTTTGTTTTCTAGAATTTCGTGCCAAACAAAGTAGACAAATATTAGCACTACCTGCCACACACACTCGCATATGGAAACAAGAGTATTAATGGATAATATTAGATATAATGGTGTGTTTATTCATGATGGTGGCTAAAAGTCATATCAGGATGTATAGAAAAGCCTTATCTTAAAATTGGAATTATTTGAAACAGAGCCTCTTGGGTGGGTTAGGAGCAAAAGAAAAAACTGCCAACTTTATAATCCCTTCGTTCCAAAATATAGGATCGAGTTTGACTTTTCAAAGTCGATCTAAGAGATTTTCAAATTTAAAATTAAAATCCCAGCATACTTTATTGTTTCAAATAGATACTTTATTGTTAATATATATATATATATATATATATATATATATATATATTTAGGTTGTGCGCCTCACTTTAATGAGGTGCGCGCCTCACCTAGCTCCTTAAGCCTACTCTCCGGGAGACCTTTGCGCTTTGATGCACATTTTGCCTTTAATAATTATGTTCTGCTTGAATCACTATCAGTGATAAGAAGCTGACAGTTACGGTCTCAAAAGCTTCCTTTTTGGGGTGATTCTTGCAGGTTTTCAGTTTACTCCTTTTGTAGTTTTAACTCTGTTAAATGTTGTTATATTCTTGTGCTGATTATGTGTCTTCTGAGACCATATTCTATGCAACAACAGGCTGGCATTCTAAAACAGTACCTTTGTTGTACTTTTAATTTGTAGGAAAGGAAGATGATGAGCCCATCTGAGGTTCAAGATTTTGTTAATTCTTTGCGCTCAACATTCACATTCTTAGAGGTTTGTCCTTGTAGTCTATAAATATTTTATCCAAAGGTTATTTATCTGTTGTTATCAACTGAATTTGCAAACAGGACAGTAATTAATTGTAAACTTGATGATAAATGTCCACCTACATCTAAGGTTTCTATGTAATCCTTTAGACCATCTTGTATATGGTTTCTGATTTAGAATATATCCTCCTTCGTTCTTGCTCATATGTTTGTACCTTGTGATTCCACAAGAACTGCTTTCTTCCTCCTGTTCAGTTCATTAAGTTACATTAATTATTATATATTCAGGGACTTCATATTCCAACTATAGCTGTTATTGAAGGTGCAGCATTGGGTGGGGGACTGGAAATGGCTTTATCTTGTGATCTTCGGATATGTGGTAATGCTGGAATTAATACTTAAAATTCATCTTTACTTGGATATTGTAAGTGTTATATTCTTATAAAGTTGATTTCATTACCACTAATCACTCAGGAGAAGATGCAAAGCTGGCCTTGCCAGAAACTGGACTTGCTATAATACCTGGGTATGTATGTAAGTTTTCTCTAAAATATGTGAAAGTTGTTATATATAGGTGTGGGGATCCAAAACTATCTCACACTCGTTTAAATCAGGAACTTGACTTCTTATACTGTTTTGTGAGTTTGGAGGGTGGGGAGGGAAAGGAAAGTGTAAGTAGGGAAGGGGTTATAGTTATCCGTTGTCATGCTGGTGAAGGAAAGGAAATTGTGAGTTTAGAAGAAGGAAAGGCAAGGAAATGGATTTTTATAGTTAAGTTACAATATTACTATATTGCCTTTAAAATAAAGTAAATATTGATTTATTTTGAAAGGCTTTTTTTGGTATTAAGAAGAGTTAACTTTTCCTATCCCTTCAAATTCTCCCATTCGGGGGGGGGGGGGGGGTGGAAGTCGTATGAACTTTACCTCCTCCCTTTTCTCTTTTAGAAAAACTCACGAACATGGGGGGGAGTCGTATCAACTTTACCTTCACCCTTTTCTCTTTTAGAAAAACTCACGAACATGGGATTTGGAAGGAAAGTTACGACTTTCTGTTCCTTCCCCCCACCCCCACCACCACCACCACCACCCAAAAAAAAACTTACAAACATGGTGTTAGTGTCCTTTCAGTTGGCATATAATATTTAGACTGTTCGTAACTCGTGTTGTTTGATAATTTTATTATTCCATAACTATTGGAGAACTCTGTGATACCTTACCAGTTCTATTTGTTGTCAAGGGAATGATAATTGTTAATTTATGCAAATACCATTCTGCATCATGTTGTCTTCATGGATTAGTGGCCTTTTGCAGGGCAGGAGGGACGCAGCGACTTCCTAGATTAGTCGGAAAATCAATAGCAAAGGAGCTTATATTTACTGGTCGGAAAGTCCGTGGCAGGGATGCTTTAGAAATGGGTTTGTTAGACAGTGCTTTGTTCTTGTCATAGTTATCATCCTTTAGTGGTGATGATCCAATATTGTGGGGGCCTTGTTTTACATGGAATTTTTTTTTATGCAGGCCTTGTTAACTACTGTGTTCCTGCTGGTGAAGCTCATTCAAAGGCTCTTGAAGTCGCTCGAGATATAAATAAGAAGGTACATGCCTACATATCTTCTGAAAGAAAAGTACAGAGACGTATCCAGTATAGTATATGATATAAATAGTACATGCAAAGATCCTGTTACACAAATACGTGTCCCAAAAAAAGAAAGAAGAGAAAAGGATCATGTTGCACAAATGGATATTGTGCTGCCTGGATCTAATTGTACTTCTGTTTGATGTCCATGAAAGTTATTGATTGCATAGATTGATGAAAGATGAGGGTGCATTCTCTTGTACCCTACTTTATGATGTGAAGCACTTATTTCTCATGTGAATTTGCTTAATTAGAATCATATTTTGTAGATAATCAACAGTTGATTTCTCATTCATTTTACAAGGTCTTTTACCATCTGACGGCGGACGGCCATTCCTTGTTTAAACATCAAGTATCACATTTTAGTTAACACAAATTGGTAGCTTTTATACTTGGAGGCCACTAGAATAGTTAGATCAGGACCTTTCAAGTTTTCATTCTTTTCTTCCATTAGCTACCTTTATGCAAAAGCCATGCAATCCTATAATGACAACATATAGCCATACTAATGTCTAGTTGATTAGTTTAAGCATCAATAATAGTTTTGGCTATTGTAAAATCTGGTCGAATTTGTCTATGATCCTTACATTATTCTTCATAGGGTCCATTGGCGATTAAAATGGCAAAGCATGCCATTGACCAGGGACTCGAGGTAGATATTGCATCAGGTTTGGACTTGGAAGAAGACTGCTACCAAAAGCTCTTGCACACGAAAGATAGATTGGAAGGCTTGGCATCATTTGCGGAGAAGCGAAACCCTGTATACAATGGTGAATGAAGAGCTAACTTGATATAAACTTGTTCCCGTGGGTGAATGAAAAGCTAAATTGTATAAAACTTGTTCCTTTAGGTGTATGAAAAGCTGTTGAATCATATTCATATAAACTTGTTCCTAGCTCTGTTGGGATTTTGGCTCAATCTTAACTCTCAGGTTTATTATTTGGGCCTATGTTGAACCAGCATGCTAGACAAAGCTGAATTTGTATACTTACAATTTACCTATCAACTAGACAGAAGTTGTTTAGTTTACCTAGACAAACTTTTTCAAAATTGTACTGCTTTTTCTGTCTAGTTACCTAGCATTACTCGAGGGATTAAATACATATAGTAGTATATTTTTAAAAATAATTACAAAAATCATACATTCATAAAATAATTACAAAAATACTACAATTCATCATTTTTATTTACAATACTAATACAATTAAAAGTCCTTAAATTAAGGGATTAGTATTAATGGGCTGACATGACAAATTAGTTTCTATCTTTCTCAAACATTCCTTTCTCGTTCGGTCTCTCTCTGCCCTTAATTCTCGTTCGATTTCTCTCTTTCCTCCCTTACTACTTTTCTCTCTCATCTTGAAGCCATTCGTCGTCAGCGGACTAAATCTACTTCTTGAGACGATGGAGTTCTTGCTTTGGTAGAACCGCCTCCTTTTGGAACCTACCATGCGGTATGTACATGGTTGAAGTGTTGTTGTCATACTATGAGTCTGTACTTATGGCG
The DNA here is from genome assembly GCA_020205505.1 of Panax japonicus. NCBI lineage: Eukaryota > Viridiplantae > Streptophyta > Magnoliopsida > Apiales > Araliaceae > Panax > Panax japonicus. Next base: position 50,543,636 of record CM035110.1, read on the forward strand.
ACATTCTGTTTATGTTAATTTTTTTTATTGAATGAATTTTCCTTTATCTCTATGACTGGGTTATTTGTGATAGACATCATTTAACAACATAATATTCGCTAAAGTGGATAATTATTTTCAAATTATTTAGGCTCTTAACATATCTAGTCTGCTTTTGAATGATCATGATTGTCTCATCTTCATTTTGCCATTTTACTTCTGCATCATATACTGACACAAGACTAATTTTCGGGGGCTTGATGTAATGCTTACGTTGTAGCTACGTCAAGCAATAAAAAATAGATACTATCATATAACTGTTTGGTTACTTCTGCATTGTGTTTTGGTTACTGTTAGCTTGAGATTCGTATACCATGTTTGTTACCTTGATTTGGTATTTTGGTTACTTTTTTATGTTGTTATGGTTACCATGTATTTGCTTAGTATACATAGTTGACTAAACTGGTTTTGGTGTACATGTTGTTTATGTATTGATTACCATTAAAATATATTTTAGTTACTATTATATAAATATTTGGTTACTTCTTTAGTATGTTTTTTGTTACTGTTAGTTTCTGATTTGGATTCCATTTTTGTTTCCTTGAGTTGGGATTTTGCTTACTATTTTTTGTTGTTCTGGTTATCATATATTTGCTTAATATATGGGTTGACTAAACTTTGTTTGGTCTATATGTTGTTTATGTATTGGTTACCATTAATATTTATTTTGGTTACTAACATATAACTGTTTGGTTACTTCATTAGTATATTTTTTGTTACAAAACAACCGGTATAATTTTTTTGTTTTGGTGTACATGTTGTTTATGTATTGGTTACCATTAAAACATATTTTGGTTACTATCATATAAATATTTGATTACTTCTTTAGTATGTTTTTGGTTACTGCTAGTTTCTGATTTGGATTCCATTTTTGTTTCCTTGAGTTGGGATTTTGCTTACTATTTTTTGTTGTTCTGGTTACCATATATTTTCTTAATATATGGGTTGACTAAACTTTGTTTGGTCTATTGTTGTTTATATTTTGGTTACCATTAATATATGTTTTGGTTACTAACATATAACTGTTTGGTTACTTCATTAGTATATTTTTTGTTACTGTTAACTTATGATTTGGATACCATTCTTTTTTCCTTAATTGAGATTTTGGTTATTTTTATATGTTATTTTGGTTACAATGTATTTGTTTGGTAAACTGTTTATGATATAAATATTGTTTATATTTGGTTACTAATGACTGTGTAAATCTGATTTTATTTATTTGCAGTTATGAGATCTTTACTATGAGGAATGCAACATAAAATTAATTAGAAAAGTTATATATTGGTGTGACATGGAAGTCCCCAATATTATTACCAAGAAATTGAATCCAAGTCAGTTGGAGAAGTTTAAGACATCATTAGTTTGTGGATGTATTATTTTTGTAAATAATAAACCTAAGTCATAATAAATCATGTATTTGTTTAGTATACATTGATGTATTATTTTTGTAAATTCCTTTAAATATATTCTAGAAGGGTTATGCTCTTCTAGAAAATTCATTGAAAAAGTTATGGTTAAATGTACATTAAGAGTATACACGGGTTGCCTAAACTTGGTTGGATATACAAGTTGTTTCTGTTTTGGTTACTATTAAAACATGTTCTGGTTACTTTCATATATGTAACACCCCAGTCCCACATCGAAAGATAGGGGGAAAATTTATCTGCATATAAGGAAATAAAGTTACTACCAATAGTACCTTCAAGTCATGACCTTTTGGGAGCCTGTGGTGGGCTAGATGAGCCAAGAAGATACTATTGGGCCAGTGGTTTGAGGCCTTATTTGGATGGATTTGATTCGATTCGGACTCGGATTTGACCCAAGATTTGTTCCGGACTCGGGATTTGACCCGGGTTGTTTCATATGGTATCAGAGCCAACTCTCGAAAGCTCGAATCGGGTCATCCGATCGGGTTGCCGGAGGTGGGGACACGAAGGCTGGTGGTATTATCCCATAATGGAGAGATGAAGGTCTGGAGGTGGGGACACGAAGCCAGCCGGAATTATCCCACAATGGCTAGAGAGGCAAAGATCTTTGGGCCGTGTGTGATCGGATTCTGAGTGGGAGAGTTTATAACACCCCAGTCCCACATCGAAAGATAATTATCCCACAATGGCTAGAGAGGCAAAGATCTTTGGGCCGTGTGTGTGATCGGATTCTGACGGGGACGTCAGAAATTTAAGTGGGAGAGTTTGTAACACCCCAGTCCTACATCGAAAGATAGGGGAAAATTTATCTGCATATAAGGAAATAAAGTTACTACCAATAGTACCTTCAAGTCATGACCTTTTGGGAGCCTGTGGTGGGCTAGATGACCCAAGAAGATACTATTGGGCCAGTGATTTGAGGCCTTATTTGGATGGATTTGATTCGATTCGGACTTGGAATTTGACCCAAGATTTGTTCCGGACTCGGGATTTGACCCGGGTTGTTTCAATATAACTATTTGGTTACTTCTTTATTATGTTTTGGTTACTGTTACCTTATGGTTTGGCTACTATTATTGTGTCCTCAATGTGGGATTTCAGATACTTTTATTTTTTTATTCTGGTTAATATGTAATTATTTAGTATACATGGATTGCCTAAACTGGATTTCATTACATGATATTTTTGTTTTGGTTACCATTAAAACCTGTTCTGATTACTACCATATAATTATGTGGTTACTGTTTTATTATGTTACATTATAGTTACTGTTATTAGTAACCAGATAGTTACAAACTTGTATCAAGACAAACATCAATTGTTAAATGTACATGTGTGAGTGTCCTATTTATCTACAAACGTGTTATTAACCAGATAATTATCATAGATAATTATCATATGTAGTTACAAGCTTGTTAGTAACCAGATAATTATAAGCTTGTATCAAGACTGTTATAAAGTGTTAAATATATATGTTTTATTTATACCCTGTCATCATGATAGAATAAGAAATTCCAATTAAGAGTTCTCATTTATATATATGATGGTCACTTATAGATCTCATATTAAAATAAAAATAGTTTAAGAGGTGCAGTTGGTAACCAAACCTGCATATAAGGGTAACCATTTTAGTTTTTGTTAGTAACCAAATAATTAAAAACTTATATCAGAACAATTATCAAGTGCTTAATGTACATGTGAGGGATCCAATTTATCTAGCTGATGGATACTTTTAAATTACGTAGTTACAAAAGTTATTTAGAAATGGTTCATGCCAGTTGGTAACTAAATATGAATATAGAGGTAACCATTTTATTTTAGATGGGTAACCAAATTTACATAAAAACGTTTCAGAACAGTTACCAATTGTTCAATGTATATGTTTACTTTATATTGATAACTCATGATGGAATCAAAAATTAAAACATTAATCAACATCAATTTTGGTTACTGTACACCATCAAAAATGTTACCAACCATGTGGTTAATGGTTACTAACAATAAACAATTATACATTCATATAAACAATTAAATTTATTGTATTGGTTACTGTCAGTCTCCATTGTCTAACAACTGAATAAACATTGTAAAGTAACCAAATCAATATTAGACAGTAATCAAATTACATAATCTTAGTAACCAGAAAATAAACCAAATTTTTACATGCAAATTTGAAGGTCTAAATGATGGAATTTGACCAAAAAACCATGCAGTTCACCAGCAAAGCTGGTGATTTTTGATCGTTGGCCCGTTTCCAATGAAATTAGGCTCCGAAAACACCAAAATCTGACACTCCAAACTTGATAGAAATTGTCAAATTGTCACTGCAACCAAATAAACATTATACTGTAACCAATTAAATAGTATACAACAATAAATATATATAATCAGATTAACAATTATATGAAGGTAACCAACGTAGTCAATAAGTAACCACCAATATAAAAGAAATAATTATAAAACTCAATAACATTATAGAGTAACTAAATAAACACCTTACACTATCTAAATACATATTATACAGTAACCAAGATATATGTAATTAGTAGCCAAGATTATAACAAATATTTTTTACATTCATTTTACAACCAAAACAATCAGTAATGACTTTGTTACAAATTAAAGACTAACAGGTGTATGAAGGTAACCAATGTAGTTAATCAGTAACCATCAATATAAAAAAATCAATAGAAAACACAGTAATATTATGTAGTAACCATGGTAATATTACACAGTAAACAAGTCAGCATTATATACTAACCAAATCCATATTAGACAGTAACTAACATATATTTACTTAGTATCCATAACATAAAACATATTTGACATGCATTTTACAGCAAAAACAAAATCAATATGTACTTAAAGATTCAACAGTTGCAGGAAGGTAACCAATGTATTTAATAAATAACCATCAATATAAAAAACATCAGTAGAATATACATTTAAAGTATACAGCAACCAAATAAACATCATACAGTAACCAAATCAATAATAGACAGTAACCAATTTCTATGTTCTTAGTAACCAGAATATAAAACATATTTTTACATTCATTTTGCAATCAAAACAGTCAGTATACTGACTTTGTGACCAATCAAAGAGTGAAAAACTTAAGAAAGATAACCAATATACGAGTATATAGTAACCACGGGGTAACCAAATAAACATTTAAAGTATACAACAACCAAATAAATATTATACAGTAACCAATTTCTATGTTCTTAGTAACTAGAATATAAAACATATTTTTACATTCATTTTGCAATCAAAACAGTCAGTATATTGACTTTGTGACCAATTAAAGAGCGAAAAACTTAAGAAAGGTAACCAATATACGAGTATATAGTAACCACAGGGTAACCAAATAAATATTTAAAGTATACAGAAACCAAATAAACATTATACAGTAACCAAATCAATAATAAACAGTAACCAATTTTTATGTAATTAGTAACCAGAATATAAAACATATTTTTACATGTATTTTGCAATCAAAACAGTCAGTATACTGACTTTGTGATCAATTAAAGAACGAAAAACTTAAAAAAGGTAACCAATATACGAGTATATAGTACCCACAGGGTAACTATATGCATATAAACTTTAAACTCAAAGTTGTTACAGAAGTTGATGTTGATCTTGAAGTTGTTAATCTTGAAGTTATTGTTGATCTTCTACTCTATTATCCGATCTCAGAGTTGCATCTCGTCTTCTCCGATCTGTCGTTGCGATGCGAAAGGATGCTTCGTCTTCTCCGATATCAGAGTTGTGCCGCGACAGAAGATTTTGTCTTCTCCGATTGATTTGGCGTTGATCTGTTATTGATTTGGCGTTGATCAGTTATCTCGATAACTGACGTGTAGGAGTTAATGACGTGATTCTAGCAACGTAATATATTATGTTTTGTTATTTTTGTAATTATTTTGTGTGTGTTTTATTTTTGTAATTACTTTCTAATTGTTGTATATTAGTGTTAAGGACCCTTTTAGTAATCATCCGATGAGTCGGGCTGACTTAATCTTAAAAAGACAAGTTCAGTTCATTGGGTGTAGATGGGCTGGCCCAACTTGCATTGGGTAAAATATTCAGATCATCAGTCTAAGATGGTACATCATACTATTTGAATATTTCAACCTTTAGGCCTGGCCTATTATGGAGTCTTTAGGATTCTTTACAAAAATATACAACAATTAAAAAGTAATTACATTATTAGTGCATCCATAAAATAATTACAAAAAGAGGGTAACAAATTCAAACCATTCAATTTCACATTAATAAAGAAACCTAAAATCAAGGAGAAATAATCGCCATAATTAGTAATTCAAATTTAAACCATTCAATTTTACATTAATAAGAAAACCTAAAATAAAGGAGAAATAACCGCCATAATTAATAATTCAAATCAAAATTTTGGGATCTAACAACAAAAACAAATCCATAATTTAAATCAAAAAGAGGGAAAAACATAAAAAATATCTTCTCCATCCTAATTTTCATCTCCCTCACCGCTCATTCTCTTTATCACCGCCTCCTCTCTCCTCCCCTTCATCATCCTCTTCCGTCGCGAATCTCTAGAAGTCCATGGTTACGTCGCCGCTACATCGCCCTCTCCTCCCCTTCATCATCCTCCTCCGTCGCAAATCTCCAAAAGTACCTGAGTTACTGTTATGAATTTTTTTTGACGATTTGGTTATTCACAAAAACTAAAATGGTTACCTTTGTATGAAGGTTTGGCTACCAACTACATCACATTTAAAATAAATTTGTAACCTAATAAAACTGAATTGGTTACCTTGGTCTGAAGGTTTGGCTACCAATTGCACTATGGAAAAAAAATATTCAGGTAACACTTGGAAACAATTCTTAAATTAATTGGAAATTCAATAAAACTGAATTGATTACCTTTGGATGAAGGTTTGGCTACCAACTGTACATGTAACTTAACCAACAGTGGGGTGGTGAAAATCATTGCAGGTGGCAAGACGGTTAATAGAGGAAGCGGTAGTCATAACTATTAATAAATATTAATAGATGAGGTGAGGGGATGGAGGTGTATACATAATCAATAAATATTATTTTTTGGGGGGTGAGGGGTAAGGGTGGGGGTGGGAGAAATTAAATTAAATTATATAATATAATATAAAACAATTTATGGAGAGAGGGGAGATTAAATTAAATTATATAATATAAATTTTATAATTTAAATGAGTTATTTTAATTAATTAAGGGAGGAGATATTAATTATTTAAATTAGTAGTTCGTTACACTAAAAGTGTTAACTTTATTATGGATTAATTTCATAATTAGTGAAATGGTTTTTATACATAATTACAAATGTAAAAATTACAAAAGTATGTAATATGTATAATGTATATGAGTTACATAAGAATGTAGTGTAATAATAGTGTATACATGTTATGTACTAGCTCTACAAAGTGTAAAAAACTATTATAAACTAATATTGGTCGAAACTAGTTAAACAAGATCTAACCCATATTTATAATAATAATATGGGTCCAAAATCAAATCAATCTCACCTAAAAACTAATTAATCAACCCAATAGATCCAAGTGATTTTAGTATTATGGATTAATTCAATAATTAGTGAAATAGTTTTTAATATAATTACAAATGTATAAATTACAAAAATATGTAATATGTATATAATGTAATATGTATAATGTATATGAGTGAATGCAGTGTAATAATAATGTATACATGTTGATGTATTAGCTCTACAAAGTGTAAAAAATTATTATAGACTAATATTGGTCAAAACTAGTTAAACTAGATTTAACCCATATTTATAATATATAATAATATGGGTCCAAAACCAAATCAATCCATCACCTAAAAACTAATTAACCAACCAATAGAATCAAGTGATTTGAGTTAATTAGTATATGATTTTCAAGTTAAATTGGCAGATCTATTTGTAGCATATCCATCTCCACAGCTTCAAATCCATAGCTGCCCCTAAATTAGTTCGCTCAATTAAAAAATTGGATTAATTACATATTTTAGTACATTTTTAGAAATAATTACAATAATAATTCATAGATAAAATAATTACAAAAGTAATACATTTTTCTATATTTATTTACAAAATTAATACAATTTCGTTTTGTGCAATCCGAATTCCTCCGCAATTTCCTCCCAAACTTTTCCTTTTCCTCCCTTCCCATTTCTTCCACCCAATCAAACTCATCATTATCACGCATCATCATTTCTTCCTCCTGTAATATCCCCAAATTCGGGTCCTAAATCACCACGGATCTGGTATACCATTTCTATAACTATTGCGGAAGATATAAACATAAATTGTTTATACATTAAACTTACACACTTTTCCCCAAGGTCGAGAACCTTCACATAATACACAATTCATATCCTATCTAACAAACATTGTTATTATAATACATTTCTGTTACAAATCTAGCTTCACACTTAGTCCCAAGGTGAACTTGACTTTGACTTTTCCTTGTATCCGATGCATTTGTCTTAATCTGCAATGTTAATCATGATATAGCAAGGGTGAGCATAAGTTTACCCAGCAAGTACAGGTTTATTTAAGGATATATCATGATTGAAAGAATTTGAATAATAAGCTGGCTATAATTCAATAATATAGTTATGAATTAGCATGAATAAATTTTTATAACTGAATAAGCATTGAACATGAACATAACAATTATATCTGGACTGAATGGTAATGAAGGTGATCAGCCTTTCATACCTGATGAATACATGCAGTATGCACATAGTGCGATTTAATAATTCTTAGAAATGGCAATCAGATATGATTAACCATACGTATAATTGAATAATACAACTCAGGGTCGAGTTTAAGGAACTTGAACAATAATTAGAAGTTCAAGATTAGGAACTTGTATGTATCATCGACTACTGCAACACAGTTTATAACGCTTTATCCAAGTACCTAATATCAGTAATATAGATCTCCAATATTAGAATAATATCATAACAGTATAATACTATTATATATATATATTTATAAAATAATGCTAAACACATAACACATAACACATAATCCTATTAGGCTATGACACACCTAAGACTTAGTATCAAGTCAAACTATCTCAGTCTGAGTTGAGCCCGACACAATTCTAACATCCCGACAGTCTAGTCAAAAAATATCGAGTTTAAGTTTAGTTAAACTCTGCCTAAACACATAACAATTATCTTAGATAATTTTATTATTAGTCAAAATATTTTTCAAAGGCTTGTAATAATTTTCAGATAATTATTACCATTTATCATGATTTTTCAATCATTAATATCGTATTTATTTGATTTAAATACCACAAAATTACTTTATCATTAATATTTATGTAATATTAAATATTAATGAAAATCATAACATAATAATATAATATATTTATAATATATCAAAGTATTTTTAATACCTTAAAAATCATATAAATATGATTTTTAAACAATTAAATTCATTATCCGATAATTGCTATTAATATTAAAATATTAATATTTTTATGACAAAATATCAAAAGTTATATTCTATAACTTAAAATATTCTTATAACACTTAAATCATTTTATATGATTTTTAAAATATTAATTCTATTTTCCCATAATTTATTTAATATATTCATTAAATAAATCCATTACCATTAATATTAATTTATTAATGAATTTCATCATAAAATATCAAAAGTTATTAGAAATAACTTAAAATATTTTCTAACACCATAATATAATTTTCATGATTTTTCAAATATTAAAATCATTTTTAATTAATTTATTTAATATTATAATTAAATAAATTAAATACAATTTATATTCCAAAAATATTAAATATTTATAAAATATACTCAAACTAATTAAAAACTAATTTTAGGCTTTAAAATAATTTTTAAGAATTTATTATGTATTTTTAATAATTAAAAACCAATTTTTTCTATTTATTAAATAAAATAATTGATTTTCTGAAATTATCTGTCACTAAAGGGCCCTATAGTGACGAAACCCAAACAATATGACCAGCTATAAATCATGGATCCTGAGGTATCTGGGTTTGATTAGGTGTTAAGGTTATAGTATTGATGTAATACTACAACTCTAAACAAACAATATGACCATTCTATATCAATTTAGAGAGATCTGGGCCTCCAAACATACTGTTAGGCATTATCTGGGTTTTCTGAGTAACCCAAAAACCCAAACAGTTGCGAGGTACCACTTTGTGGTTCAAATTTTTTAGTGTTCTGGTCAACGAATCAATGTTCTTAAGGTTCAAATATATAATACGCGTGTCAAGGAACATATACATGTCATGATCTCAATTTAACAACAACACATTTAATAAATTAAGGCCGGTCAAACTCTGACAGAATCGTGTTCTTGAGAAATCTGGGTTTTCCAGATTTCTTCATAAGTCAGTCAGTCAATGCTACTTTGACCTCTTATAACTTTGATTTTAAGCAAGATATAAGTGATTTGCAGAAGCAAGATCCATGGCCTTGAAAATCAATGTTAGGCTTTTCTGGGTGATCTGGGTTACCCAGAAACAGTCAGTCGTGGCCGGTGAACGCAGTTTGACTGCATTTAACTTACGATCTAGACATGCTATGACCCTGTTTTCAATTCTAGATCACAGTCTACATGTGACGCCCCCAAAATAGGTATACATCACCCATCTTGAGTCACCAAATACATGATACAAAATTCAAATATAACTTAATTATACAACAGTCGTGTAAAATACGACAAAATATAATCTAAGAGTTTTAATAAGAATATTGTCATCTAGACAATATCCACTCAATGGAGTCCTCATTACATTTATTGTCACACTATTTAACAGAATAATGATGACTACTAATGCTATCTTCTAGACCGTCACTCCGTTCCCCGACTAGTCCCGACTACGTTCTCATTTCCTGAAGAGAATAGTGAAAGAAAAGGTGAGCTCAAGTAGCCTAGTAAGAAATATTATGACTAAGATAATGCAGAATAAATTATCATTAGTCTTCAACAATGTTAAATTAATAAAATACAATAGATATCAAGTTTAACTGCAGCAGAATAAGCAATCCATTAGAAGAGTCAAGTAGAGCATGATATCTACTATTTTCTATGATTTAAAATGTTTTCATCAATTTTTTTATCGCTAAGACTCAGCTTAATAAATAAACCACATCATAGAATTCTCCCTGCACTACGGGCCAAGGATATTCATTAAATCATCAATGGTCATGACTATACCGAATAATCCCTGGTCATAATCATACCAAAAATTGTCCATTAATGCATTACAGGCTACTAAGGACTTTTACCACATCATTTATAACATTACAGGTCATGATTATACCGAATGATCCCTGGTCATAATCATACCAAGTCTATCTATGCACGTAAGCCAAAGATGACTTTCATCACAATATAAGCATGAGGATGATGACAATGACATAATAATTCAATAAAACAAGTTCAAGAATAAATTTATAAGTTAATTTATCCTGAAATCAATAACGTCCAAATTTTCAACATGATACTACTTTGTGGAGTAAAATTCAAGAATGCTCAAAAGAATATTTCTATGAAAAGATACTGGATCAATATCCAGGATATTCTACTAATTTCATGGAGTATAGAAGCCAAAACTTTAACCAACTGAGTAAAATAGAATATATGAAACTGCAAATAGATTTTCGTCCGTCATGCGGTAATCCACGTAGATAGATCATTTCCACAATTTAATAAGGAATGAATTCAAAGGATCATTCACCATGTGTGAGACCCCAAATTTTATGAATAAAGATTTAAATTTCTCGAAATATTTTTTTCAAAATTATGGTGTGGATTTGAGATAATGTTATAGTTGTGGGTAATATTTATAAATTTTGAAAAGTATGCAAGTTGTTATATAATATTCGATTGGTCGGGGAATATTCGTTTTAACAAGGAATATTTGTACGACGACACAATCATTGGTGGACCCCACAACAGAATTATTGTCGGATTGAGAAAATGACAAAAATATTTTTATGAAAATAACGACAGAAGTTTTACCATTAACTGTTGAAACACCCAGTGTTAAAGGTACAGTAATACGCGTGGTTGCATAGTAGCACACGATATTGATTATTGATGCTTACGTGAGAAGTCACTCAGTTTTGTTCAATTATTGCTACAATAATTGTTGCATAGTATCTCACGTTATTTGATTCAATTATTGTTAATATTTTATATATTATTAAATTAATAATTGAGATGACGAAGTTATTAATATTATTATTTGTAATATTAACGATGTCTAGAAGTTCTGCCAATGAGAGGTTTGGTCACCTACTTGTGCGCCAATAGGGAGAAATCCTTATTGGAAAGCCCCCTCTTTCCTGGGAACGACTTGGTCGATTAATATTGTGAATTATAATAATGATGATAAATATTGTTAAATATATTGATGTGTCTTTTTATGAAGTCACGGAAGTTTATATATATATATATATATATATATAAATTTTATTTTATTAGTATTATTAATGTAATAAAACAGAAAAGCTTTTTATATAAAACAGAATACTTTTATAAAGTTATTTATTTTATTAGACAATAATTAGAATATAATATGTTTTATTACGCATAGTATTTTGTATAGTAAAATCTTTTATATAAAACAGAATGCTTTTATAAAGTTATTTATTTTATTTGACAATAATTAAAATATAATATATTTTATTATACATAGTGTTTTGCATAGTAAAATCTTTTTATATAAAACAGAATACTTTTATAAAGTTATTTGTTTTATTAGACAATAATTAGAATATAATATATTTTATTATGAATAGTGTTTGTATAGTGCCTGCATAGTGTTTATATAGTAAAATCTTTTTATATAAAACAGAATACTTTTATAAAATTATTTGTTTTATTAGATTTTAAATAATATATATATATATATATTATAAATAGAATATATTATATTTTATTGCATAATATCCTTTCTATTTTTCCTATAAATAGGATGCTTAGTTAGAATTGAAAATCACACCAGAAGTTCAGAGAATTCTCCTTCTATAATCTTGAGAGTATTTCTTTAGAGTTTAAGAAAGCTTTGAGCGTAGTACAAGTTTTCTTTAAGTATATCCCGCCCTACCCGTCGGAGTACTCTTCTTTATAAGGTAAGAGATATTATTTGTTGTACTCGTAAAGGGTATTATTTCTTTCGTATTCATGAAGAGAGCTATTGTTATTTCATTCCTTATTATTCTGTTAGAATAATCTGTCTATGCGAAGTACCGCATACATGGTGAAATTCTTCTGTTATTCCATTCTTTATTATTATGTTGGAATAACCTGTCTATGCGAAGTACCGTATACATGGTGAAATTCTTCTGTTATTCTATTCTTTATTATTATGTTAGAATAACCTGTCTATGCGAAGTACTGCATACATGGTGAAATTCTTCTATTATTCCATTCTTTATTATTCTGTCGGAATATAATGTCTGTGCGTTTACGCATGACCTGGTTCCATTATTTATTATTCTGTTGGAATAACCTGTCTATGCGGTCTATCACATGCATGGTGAATTCTGTTGTTATTCGATTATTTATTATTCTGTTGAAATATCCTGTCGGTGCGGATTACGCCTGACCTGATTCCGTTCTTTATTATTCTGTTGAGAATAACATGTCTGTGCGGTCTATCGCATGCATGGTGAATTCTTCTGTTATTCCATTCTTTATTATTTTATTAAATAACCTGTATATGTGGATTACCACATGCATGGTGAATGATCCTTTATATTCATTTCTTATTAAATTGTGGAAATGATCTATTTACGTGGATTATGATGAAAGTCATAATATAAGCCTTGGACTGTTGATTATGATGAAAGTCATAATAAAAGCATTGATCTGATGAAAATCATGGGTATATGTAGTATTAGTAAGTGTTATGATGAGTTATGTTGGTTATTATGTGAAAACATGAAAGTTTCTTAGAAATCACAAAGGGTTGAAAATTAGATTTTGGTGAAAATGGAACATGAAATTCAATTGACTATATCTCCTATTATATTTCAAATTTTTGAGCGTGGTCAAGTTCTAGAATTAGATCTATGAGTTTTCTAGCTTATCCAAGTGGAATCACTGGAAAAGGTGTTGTAGATTTTCGTATGGACTGATTTTAGCAAAGGAGTCAAAAACTACAAAGTACTAAAAAGCTACTGCCCAGAAATTTAAAAGGGCATTTTCGGCCATTTAATTTGTGAGAAAAATTATGGTCTTTTGGGAAATGGAAATATATGATTTAAAGTACCACCTGTCCAAAAATGAGCTCATTTCGACTTAAAATGAACAAGTTATGACTATTTCAATATTTAGGTTTTTCTGACGAAAAACGCTATAACCGGAGTTCTATAACTCCGATGACCATGAAATTTAAACTGGAAGCTCACGTTAACATGTGTAAGATATTGCCAAGATTTGGAAATTTCTGGAGTTAAACTTGAGGTAGCTAATTTCTTAAGGAATTAATTAGAAATTGATTTTTGAAAAATACTTAAGGGTGTTGAAAAATTATAAAAAAATACTTGTTGTGTATGAAATATATGTATATATATTTGGACAAAGGATAGAAAAATAATATGTTGATTTGGTAATTTTTCATGAAAATGGTTTAGTTACAAGCATATGAGTTAAATATGTTATGTGAAGTAACGAAATTGGAAAATATGATTTTATGGCTTGGGAATCCTATATAGGGTACATGCAGATTTGTGATGAGGGATTTGATCATTGGTGATGAAATTTTATGAGTATGGCATTTTTGAATGATTAAATGTATTATTTGGTAAAGTGTAAACAATTGAAATAAATTGTTTATAAGTTTAAGAAGTGATTAAAATATTATTATAATATTAATAATATTAGATGATGAGTTTATTAAGTGATTGATAATATTTGAATAAATTTAAAGTATTTAATATTTATCATTGTTTTCGTTTGATTAATGCTTATATCATTGTCATCATCCTCATGCTTATATTGTGATGAAAGTCATCTTTGGCTTACGTGCATAGATGAACTTGGTATGATTATGACCAAAGATCATTCGATATAATCATGACCTGTAATGTTGTAAATGATGTGGTAAAAGTCCTCAGTGGCCAGTAGTGCATTGATGGACAGTTTTTGGTATGATTATGACCAGGGATTATTCGGTATAGTCATGACCATTAATGATTTAATGAATATCCTTGGCCCGTAGTGCAGGGACGACTCGATGATGTGGTTTATTTATTAACCTTAGTCTCAGCGATAAAAATTGATGAAAACATTTTAAATCATAGAAGATAGTAGATATCATGCTCTACTTGACTCTTCTAATGTATTTCTTATTCCGCTGGAGTTAAACTTGATGTCTATTATATTTTATTAGTTTGACATTGTTGAAGGCTAAGTATAATTTATTCTGCATTATCTTAGTCATAATATTTCTTACTGGGCTAGTTGAGCTCACCCTTTCTTTTATTGTTCTCTTCAGGAAATGAGAATATAGTTGGGACTAGTCGGGAAATGGAGTGATGGTCCAGATAATAGCATTAGTAGTCCTCACTAAGGCATGACATGCAATATATAATTATATTGAGGACCTAAGATGTATGTGTCATATTTTATACGTCACTTAATAATTGATTTTGGTGAACAACAATAGGGTGATGAGAACTCGACCCTGAAAGAGTCAAAAGCGCACCACATTAAAATGAAGAGAAAAGAAATCTTCTCGTGCCCCTTTGGAGACTTGAAATATTTTTTGCTGTACTTTATATGGCATGTATTAATTTGAGTATGAATATTGTCGTATTATATACGTTACAATATTTGTATTGAAACTCATAGTATATATGTCGTCGTATTTTGCATGACTGTTGTATAATTAAGTTGTATTTGAATCTTGTATCATGTATCTGGCAACTCAAGATGGGTGATGTATACCCATTTTTGGGGGCGTCACATCATGCATGTGGTAATCCACATAGTTAGGTTATTCCTATAGAATAATAAAGAATGGAATAACAGAAGAATTCACCATGCATGCGATAGACCGCACAAACAGGTTATTCTCAACAGAATAATAAAGAATGAAACCAGGTCATGCGTAAACCGCACAAACAGGATATTCCAACAGAATAATAAAGAATGGAACCAGGTCATGCGTAAACCGCATAGACAGGATATTCCAACAGAATAATAAAGAATGGAATAACAGAAGAATTTCATCATGTATGCGGTACTTAACATAGACAGATTATTCTAACATAATAATAAAGAATGGAATAACAGAAGAATTTCACCATGTATGCAGTACTTCGTATAGACAGTTTATTCTAACATAATAATAAAGAATTGAATAACAGAAGCTCTCTTCATGAATACGAAAGAAATAATACCCCTTACCTTAGAAAAAACTGGATACTGAGGTAGCAAACTTCTCTTCTTCTTTCTCTATATAATTTCTCTCTATAATAATTGCTCTATAGCTTAAGTGAATTGGTGAGAAATGAAGGAAGAATGAGCTTCTATTTATAGAAAAATATAGTTTCAATAATTGCACGTTTTGGGGCTCAAAATATTACAGTATAATACCTTCAACTTTTCTTTCATTTTTAATTTAGTCCTGCAAGTATTATCAAACTTGCACCACCTCCCCTAATAGTAAATAATGTGAATTAATAGTACAATCATGTGAATCAATAGTTATAATCATGTGAAAATACTAATTACAGTATAGTACCTCCATCTATACCTCCATTTTTAACTTAGTCATGCAAGTATTATCAATCTTGCATCAACTCTCCTAATAGTACAAGAATGTGAATCAATAGTACACACATATGAACAAATAGTTATAATCATGTGAATTAATAGCAATTAATTTCTCATTTATCTGATTAATTACCCGACTGGTCAGTATAACTTCCAGACATCAATTAATATCGAAATAAATATCGATTTCCACTAACGCTAATAATTCCAACACAATGGAATTATCAATTTCATCTTTAATCAACACGAACGTATTCATCATTAATATTATAACTCACAATATTTAACAACCAGGTCGTTCCCAGGAAAGAGGGGGCTTTTCGATAAGGATTTCTCTTTATTGGCGCGCAATTAGTTGACCAAACCTCTCCTTGACAGAACTTCTAGACATTGTCAATATTGAAAATAATAATATGAATAACTTTGTCGTCTCAATTATTGATTTAATAATATAACATATTATATAGATGATACTATGACAATAATTGAATTAATAATATGAGAGATATGATGCAGCAATTACTGTAGCAACAATTGAGTATAACTGAGTGACTTCTCACGTAAGCATCAATAATCAATACCGTGTGCTACTATGCAACCACACGTATTACAGTACTTTTACTACAGGGTAGTTCAATAGTTTTAACGGTAACACTTTCGCCGTTATTTTTAATAAAAGATAATTCTGTTGTTTTCTTACTACGACAATACTTCCGTTGTGGGGTCCACCAATGATTGTGTCGTCATACGAATATTTTCTGTTAAAACGAATATTCTCTGACCAATCGAATATTATACAACCACTTGCTTACTTTGAAAAATTTGTAAATATTACCCACAACTATAACATTATATCAAATCCACACCATAATATTCAAAAAAATATTTCGAGAAATTTAAATCTTTATTCATAAAATCCGGGGTCTCACACTACATGACATACTACACATATATAACTTCAAACACCATAAATCTGTAACACAAAAGAATCTAGAGTCTCTGACATTTGCTTGTCAGACGACTCATGAAGGTCCAAGAACAGTTTCTAAAAACTTGATTTTTGTACATCTACATTATATGGATCCAAGATCCAACAACCCAGATCACCATATGACACCATCTAACACATATTTAACCAATAAACAACAACATATAACATCAGATCATAAGATTTTGAAGATTAGGGTTTATATACCTTCCTAGCTTTGATCCTTGATTCTGATCATTTGATGCTGATCATGGAGTATTAAGATATGATATTGTCTCAACTGATCACTCACTATCACTCTATTTTTTCGAAATTGGTGAGAGAGAGTAAGGCTTGGTTGGTTTGTTAAGGAAAGTAAGTTACTTTATATACTTACTTTTCTAATATTTATAATACTTGATTCAATGAATGGCTGATGTAGATGCTGATATTAGAGATATATGGCACATGGAAATCTTATAGTTGGTCACCAACCCAAATCTTGGCTAGATCTACACTCCACCATATTAAAGAATGCAATAAGGGCACATTGGTCATTTTACACTCTATTTTAATGCCAAAGATATCATTTAATCCAACCCTTAGGGTTTAACCCTTAAGGTTAAAACCTAAGGTTTTTTCAAAAATTAAATTTAGGATTTCCAAATTAGGGTTTTAAAAATAGATAATTAAACTTACTAATTTAAAATTAGTATTTTCTAATTACATTAAACTTTACTAATCACATTAAAGCTCAATGATTAGGATTAATTTTTCCTAATTAAAATTGCTAATATTGTAATTATTTCCATAATTGTATATTAGGGTTTTTAACAGAATAATTAGGGTTTCAAATTTTGAATTTATGGTTTCTAACTAATTTGTTAGGATTAACCCTAATTAATCTTATAAGTATTTACACTTAAGCTATTAAGTTCTCAATTTAGGATTTTGATAATCCGAATTAGGGTTTCAAAATCCCCGGAATTGAAATTATGGTTTCAGAACCGGTTTTAGGGTTTTTTATCAGTCGTTAGGATTTTCTAACTGAACGTTGACGTTCTTAGTATAATATTAGGGTTTGCCACTGATAAGAGTTATCTGGTCAACCCTTGACCCTTAACCACATTCTGTTCATATACATGATCATACACACAAAACATATACACTTATATACTTAATCCTGAATAATTCACCACAAAAATTTTAAATTCACAAAATTTCTTCTCGAAAATCTCAAATCCATTCATTTATTTTCTGTCTAGATTGTAATATTGAACCTTAAATCAATCAATTATGATTTTAAAATTTTTCTAAATTCTCGGGTTGTCACACCTCCGTTCACCTTCAGCTCCAAAAGACACACCTCGTTCAAGTCAGCGGCGCAGCCTGTCGCCGTACAGTTCCCAGCTGTTCCGCCTCGAGGCACCGCATCATCGGGGAGGGAGTAAATAAGGTAGGTTTTGGTGACTTTGGTGATAAGGTGGTCCTGGCCCAAGTGTTGGAAGAGGGGTTCGACGTTGAGCCAGATGAATGAGATGGGAATTGTGGTGAATAGGAGGAGAAAGAAAGTTTTAAGGTATGTTTGGCTGACAACGGACCATCTCTTGGCACCAAAAGCTTGGCAACGAATAGGGTCCATGCCCATACATAAGCCTTTCATGATTGAGTAGCCAGCAATGTAAGTAACACAAATTTAAGGAATACATAAGTAATAAGTAATTAAAATGTTGCAGGTTATCCACGAAGCACATGTAGTGTGGCTTGTGTCATAAGTGTGTGAGGAAAGAAGGAGCTGGAGTTATCACGTGGCTTGTGTGAAGGAGATACTTGTGAAGACTTGGCATGAGATTTATTTTGGGCGTGGAAATAGTGGAATTGGTGGTACAGGGAATAGTAGTAGAAATTAAGTTGGAGACTAGAATTCCTAGACTTTCCATGGATTATTAGATTTGATCCAAATTCAGCAACTAATAGAAGAGATTGGTAACCAAACATTCATACCAAGGTAACCAAACCTTCATACCAAGGTTACCAATCCACCTCCACACCTGCAATTTTTTTATAGTAGTTGGTAACCAAACCTTCATACCAAGGTAACCAAACTGTCGTACCAAGGTAACCAATCCACCTCCACACCTTCGATTTTTCCATAGTGCAGTTGATAACCAAACCTTCACACCAAGGTAACCAAACCTTCATACCAAGGTAACAAAACCTTCATATCAAGGTAATCAATCCACATCCACACCTGCAGTTTTTTCATAGTGCAGTTGGTAGCCAAACATTCATACCAATCTAACCAATTCAGTGTTATTAGGTTACCAAGGTAACCAAACTTTCAGAACAAGGTAACCAAACTTTCAGACCAAACTTTCATACTGCAGACCAAGGTTACCAAACTTTCACTGCAGGTGTGGAGGTTGATTGGTTACCTTGGTATAAAAGTTTGGTTACCTTGGTACGAAGGTTTGGTTATCAATATTACATTACACATCACTCTCTTTTCTCTCTCTTTCTTATGCAGAAAACAAAATTTGTGCAGTCTTTATGTATTAATTGGTTATATGTATCATACATTTATTAATTTTTTGTTAGTATTTTCAGATTTTTCTGTACTTGTACTCTTTCCCATAAATCTCTTTTTGTAATAATGATAAATATATGTCTTCCTATGATAATTAGAAAAAGATATTGGGTTCTTCACTATCTTGGAACATTTTTTCAGATTGGTCTATGATCTTTTCTCTTATACTCGTATTTTACTTCTGTTTTGTTGTTTCATCCTCTATTACAGGTATGTGTGAATACTTTTCTCAAATTGATGAAAGAAATGCTCCTCCACGAATACCTGTTATGGTTAATATGGCGTCAGCTTCTGTTCCTGCAAAGAATGGTCTAAAGTTGCACGAGCGGCTATTCACCGCAGTCATTCTCTTAATCAAATAAGTGCTATGTGAGGGTGATGAAGATTTGAATTTGAAATTGTTTTTGTTGTTAGATCACATATATTAGAATTTGAATTATTAATTATGGCAGTTATTTCTCTTTGATTTTAGTTTTCCTTATTAATATGAATTGCATTATTTTTGTAATTATTTTATGGATGTATTATTTTTGTAAATACTTTCTAATTGTTGTATATTAGTGTTAAGGACCCTAAAAACTATTAGAAGGCCAAGTTCTCACAAATTACACTCGCATCTCCAAAAATGAGAGTGAAAATTTTAAACTAAATTTTTGAGAGAATTTTTTTACATAACTGTGACGCCCCCAAAATAGGTATACCCCACTCATTCTGAGTCGCCAAAAATATGGTACAGAAACAACTACAACATCATTATTACAATTGTCGTGCAAAATACGACAACACAAACTGTGAGTTTAAATACAAATATTGTCTTCTAGACAATATCCACACCCAGATAAAGTCCTCATTATAATTATTGATGCATTATTTTACAAAAATAGTGAGGACTGCTAAAACAACTATTTAGGACCATCACTCTATACCCCGACTGGTTCCTGCTATATTCTCGCTTCCTGAGAAGAAAAATGGAACAAAAAGGAAAAGGGTGAGCTCAACTATCCCAGTAAAGAATATTATGACTAAGATAATATATAATAAATTATCCTTAGTCTTTAACAGGGAAAAATCTGATAGAATATAATAGACAACAAGTTTTAGATCAACAACTGCAGCGAAAACAACAATTCATTAGAAGAGTTAAGTAGAGAATAAAATCTACTATCATCTATGAATTTAAAAGTCCATCATCAATACTTTATCCTTGTAACATCAATAAATATACATCTTGAATCAAATATTCATCTTTGCACTACAGGCAAAAGATATTCATTTGTATCACTAGTTGGTCATGTTCATCTCAACACCTATTCATCTTTGCACTACGGGCCAAAGATATTCATCTGGTAATCATTCATCTTTGCACTACAGGCCAAAGATATTCATCAAGTATCACCATTAAGGACTGAGGATGATGAAAAATATTTTAGAGAAAACGAATCTAGTGAGACAGAAGGACAAATAATAGAGATTCGTATTTCGGTTTATCCAAATTCAATAATACTTCATAATAACCAATTATGAAGTAGAATTCAAAAATAAAGATCAAAACATGGATACAATCAAAAATAGTAACCATAAAAGACATCTTGGACAAAAAAGAAAAATTTTATTTTTCGGTGAATAGTGCCGTATTCGTGAATATTGTCGTATACATGAATAGTGTCGTATACGTGAATAGTGTCGTATATATGAATAGTAACCCCGACACAAAAAGGTAGAAATTTCACAATAAAATCCATATCAATATTTTGGTATAATGATATTGAAAGAATAACATCACTACGAAAAAATAATATCCCTTACCTCAAAAGAACAGTACTTCTGAATGAAATATCAGATATGATGTTGAGGGCAACTTGCACTGAATAGAAACTCTCAAAGTATCTAAATACTCACAAAAATACTCTCGATAATATAGAGAGAGAAAGCTTATGTTTCTGGTGTGATTTTTAATTCTTACCTAAGGACCTATTATAAGAAAATGCTAGCACGTCGAAACAGACTTGACCTGCTACCTAATGGCTTTACCTGTTACTATTGCCACCCACCACATTTGAAAAAAAATTTCAGCACATTTCTCACCAACCACAGGTGGGGCCCACTCAATTCTAGAATTTTCCACCAAAAATCAATTATAACATAATTTTTGAATCAATCACCTCTTAAAATTCATAACAAATCATACATTTATTTTTAACGGTTCAAAATTTGTGGACATATACTCAACTTATATATGTATAACATATCCAAAAATCACAACGATCCAACGGTCGGATTAAAAATTATAACTCACGCAATATATCTGAAGAACACTAATTTGATTTTTAATACCTCCATTCCGAAAAAAATACTGATAAAACACCTCAACATTAATTCCTTCAATTATATCCACATAAAATAATTATAACCATCAATTATATCCACATAAAATAAATATTTCTTTATCATATAAATCAATAATTAATTATTCACAAATAATATTATAGAATCATAATTATGACAATCAGGTCGTTCTCAGGAAAGAGGAGGCTTTTCGATAAGGATTTCTCCTTACTGGAGCGCAATTAGGTGACCAAACCTCTCCTTAGACAGAACTTTCTAGATATTGCCAATAATTTTATCTAATAATATTATTCAAATAATATGAATTATTGATCTGATAATGAGAAATATTATGTAGTGACAATTATTGAAACAACAATAATATAAAATATCAACACAACAATTATTGAATCAATAAAATAAAATATTGAACAGTAATTACTGTAACAATTATTGAGTAGTGCCTTATTACGTAAGAATCAATAATTCAAAAATACTGTGCAATACCGTGTGCTATTGTGCAACTACGCGTATTACTATATTTTAACCACCGGGTATTCCAACAGTGTTACCGGTAACAACTACGTCGTTATTTATAAAAAATTCAAACTTGTCATTTTCTTCATCCGACAGTTATTCTGTTATGAGGCCCACGAATGGCTGCGCCGTCGTACAAATATTCCCCGACAACAAGAATATTCCACGACCAAACGAATATTCCCCAACAAAAATAAATATTTTATAACCACTTGCTTATTTTGTAAAATTTGCACATTTCACCCATAACAAAGTATTATATTAAATTAACTCCTTATTATTTCATGATAATAAATAGAGAAATTTTAATTTTATTCATAATAAGGTGGGGTTTTACAACCTCCCCTCCTTATAAAATTTCGTCCTCGAAATTGACGTACGTACCTGGTGTTTCAAATAGGTGAGGGTACCTCGCTTTCATTTCTGATTTCAACTCCCATTTCATTTCTTCAATAACATGGTTCCTCCACAAAACCTTAACTTGTGGTATAACCTTTGTGCATAGGACATGCTCTTTCCTATCCAAGATCTTGACAGGTACCTCCTCGTAGGTTAAATCCTTGGCTATCTCGTCTGGTTCTAACGCAATAATGTGGTTTGGGTCATCCACATATTTACGTAACATCGATACATGAAAAAGGTTATGAACACGCGACATACTTAGCCTTAAGGCGAGTCTATAGGCCACAGTTCCTACCCGATCAAGGATTTCAAATAAATTGAAGGTTTGAGCTTTCTTTTCTTCATCGACTCTTACTTCTAGAATAACGCCTTCTTGCACCTTCTTCTTTATATTCATCAGCTCCGGTGTGTAGCTTGAGCAGCTTTAATTTTATCGATTAAAGTCGGTTCTACTCGTATGTTTGATATCATAAAGTGGGTATTTGGAGTCTTTAACTCTATCTCCATCTCCATCCTTTGTAAGTCGTACAAAATGGGTCTTTGTGTTAACAACATCGCACTCGTACTCGCATACGATCTTCTACTCAATGCGTCAGCTACAACGTTTGCTTTTCCAGGATGATATTGAATGTTATGGTCGTAATCCTTCAATAGCTCGAGCCAACGTCATTTCCGCATGTTGAGTTCCTTTTGGGTGAAGAAATATTTGAGGCTTTTATGATCCGTATAAATCTCCACTTTCTTTCCATACAGGTAGTGTCTCTAGATTTTTAACGTAAAAACGACTGCTGCCAACTCCAGATCATGAGTAGGATAATTCCTCTCATATTCTTTGAGTTGTCGCGAGGCATAGGCTATGACTTTCCCATATTGCATGAGAACACATCCTAACCCTTTGCCTGAAGCATCGCAGTAGATAACAAATCCATCCGAACCAGATGATATTGTTAGAACAGGTGCCAAAATGAGTCTCCTCTCGAGCTCTTGGAAAATCTTCTCACATTCCTCGCTCTATATGAATTTTGTACCTTTTCGAGTCAGCTAAGTTAACGGAGTAGCGATTCGAGAAAATCCTTCCACGAATCCTCGATAATAACCAGCTAAGCCCCGAAAGCTACGTACTTTGGTCACCAACTTCGGTTGCTCTCAACTGTGATTCATATCCCAATCTTGGATAGCACGTCACAATGACACCTATCATTTTACCACCACATAAATATAGAGTCCCCTACGGAGTGTCTGGCTTTGGTGCATTCCACAAAGGAAGTCACCAGATAGAGGCTCGGGTACCAACTCTTGTACTTGGGTTTTTAACTCCTGAAGTTCAATAGGAGCCATTCGATATGAGATTTTAGAAATGGGCTTTGTACCGGGTTCAAAGTCGATACAAAATTCAATATCACACTCTGGGGTAAGCCAAGAAATTCTTCAGGAAATACGTCAGGAAATTTACTAACAACAAAAATATCATTCAAATCTGACGTATTTTTGTTCAAGTCGATGACATGGGCTAAGAAAAATTGACATCTGTTTTTCAATAAACGAATGACTTTATGGCTTGATATGAAAGTTGTGACGCCCCCAAAATAGGTCCAATCCATCCAACCTATTCTGAGTCGCCAAATACATGGTACGAAAAATAACTACAACTTTATTACTACAATTGTCGTGTAAAATACAACAACACATATACTGTGAGTTTTAATACCAACTGTGACTCATGTCCCAACTATGGACATCACCTCACATTGATACATTATATAAAGGTACAGTCAATAACTGTTTTAGAAATTAAAATCTTTGGGAAGTGCTCAAGGAAACCTTCGTACATGGTAGGCCATACGTATAGGTTATGATAGATATCATATGTCCACATAATTATCCTTGGTTGACCCAATAGACCCTAAAGAAAAACGAGAAGATTACTATCATATTCTTTTCAATGGTGAGTCTTCTCTTGACATATAAGTATCTCCATCGTCTGCAATTGAAAATTATATTTCAACCAAACTCCAAGATCATAAAGGTAGTGCTCGTAGATATACTCAACAAGTAGATGTGCACAACCTTGTCTTATGATAACACGAGGTCGTATGTTATTAGACATCCTGTATGATAGTGGTAAAACACATTTCCAAAGTTGGGTTCACCTCACCCTATTGTTGTTCACTAAAATCAATTATTAAGTGACGTATAATATACGACACACACATCTTAGGTCCTCAATACAATTATATATTGTATGTCATGTCATTTTATAATGTGTTGAGAAACTTTGACAGTCTCAGAACATCACACTATTCCCCTGTTTTCCCTGCTCGATCCGACAACACTCTTATTACCTGAAAGGAATTGTAAAGCAAAAGGGTGAGCACAACTAGATCATTAAAGAATATCATGACTAAAGACAATTAAATTATCAATAGCCTTCATCACTAATAAATCAGAGATTTAGAACATATGGTAGATGATAAAACTTTTCAACCATAGTTGCAGCGGAACGAGCAATCCATTAGAAGAGTCAAATAGACTATAAAGTCTATTATCTTCTCCACGTTAAAAATCCACCAACAATGTTTTATCCTTGTAACATCAATCAACAGTTCCTTTCCACAATCATATGAATAACTCGTAATCATAATTGTGATTCTAAATTCCTCTTCTCATACAAGACGAAGATAATTTTCATCACATGTCTTTACCTGAAACATTAAAGATCATGGTTATACCAAATCACAGTTCCTATTCATAATTATACTAATAAATTCATCTTTGGACTACAGGCCAAAGTTATTCAACAACAGGTCATCTTTGCACTACGGGCCAAAGATATTCAACAACAGGTCATCTTTGCACTACGGGCCAAAGATATTCATCAACAATTCATCTTTGCACTACAAGCCAAAGATATTCAACAACATGTCATCTTTGCACTACGGGCCAAAGATATTAATATCTCAAAGAAATATATAATCATTTCAAAAGTTATATAAACAATAATTATAACCATGTTGATCAATTCACCTTTGTACTTAAGCTAAAGATATTCAATTATAAATTCAATGGTCATGATCACACTAGTCAACAATTCATCTTTGCACTACCGGTCAAAGAGAACCCATTGTCACGATCATACCAATAATCTACCCATCTTTATACTCAAGTCAAAGAGAAATATCATCTTTAGGGTTATAAGACTGTTATATATGATAATAAAAACAATATAATCAACATATAGTTTTAATCTCAAGAGTAAGATTCATAAATCAACGATAATTTGGTCAGAAAAAGAAACCAATTTTGTCGTGAATAGTACCCCATGAATAGTAACTCGTGAATAGTAACCCGTGAATAGTAATTCATGAATAGTAACCCTGACATAAAAAAATAGAAATTCCACAATAAAATTCATACCAATATTTCGGTATAATGATATTGAAAGAATAACATTTCTTAAACTTATAAACAATTTATTTTATTTGTTTACACTTTATTATTTAATGCATTTAATCGCCCTAAAATGCCAAACTCATAAGATTTCATCACCAATAACCAAAATCCTCATCAAAAATCTGCATATACCTTATATAGGATTCTTAAGCCATAAAATTCTATTTTCTAATATTCTTCCTTCACATAACATATTTAATTCATTTACTCATAACTAGTCCATTTTTATGAAAAATACCAAATTAATATAAACAAATTTTCTTTTCTGGGATTTAGCAGAATATAATCCTATATTGAACATATATTTTTCTCAGAATTTTTAAAGTTCATTTACTATTTTTCATATGGCCAAAACTGCCGAATATTTAGACATTTATCATAAACTGTACTTTTGTTCAAAAATTCCAAAATTTACAGAGTATACTTCTGTTATATACATGTACTCCCAATAAAAATTTAACTAATTTTGGAGTTAACCACAAGGAGTTATAAGAGTTTACTTTTAAAATAGTCTTTTCCCATAAAATTCATAACTCCCAATCTATACATCCAAAAATCGACATTTTTGGACACAATCTAAAAAACTCATCAAATTATCATTTCAAATTTTTCCAGAATTTTTGAAGGTCAGAAAAATTACGAAACTGAAAAACTTAATAACCCTTAAAATCCCTTACCTCAAAAGAGCAGTATTTCTGACCGAAATGTAAAGCCGAAGGAAACTTGCACTGAATAGCAACTCTCAAAGTATCTAAATACTCACAAAAATGCGCTCAATAATATAGAGAGAAAGAAAACTTATTGGTGGTGTGATTTTCAATTCTAACTTAGCCCTCTATTTATAGGAAAATGTTAGCACGCCGAAGCAGACTTGACCTGCTACTTAATGGCTTTAACTGCTACTTTTCCCACCCACCACATTTGAAATAGAATTTCAGCACATTTCTTCACCAACCATAGGTGGGGCCCACGCATTCTAGAATTTTCTACTAAAATGATAAATTCAGAAACTTCAACAATTTCTGAACCAGTCACCTCTTAAAATTCATAACAAATCATACGTTCATTTTTAACGGTTCAAAATTTGTGGACATATACTCAACTTATATATGTATAACATATCCAAAAATCACAACGATCCAATGGTCAGATTAAAAATTATAACTCACGCAATATATCGCAAGAACACTGATTTGATTTTTTAATACCTCTATTCTGACAAAAATACTTATAAAACACCCCAACATTAATTCCTTCATTTATAACCACAAAAATAAATCCATCATTCATATCCGTATCAAATAAATATTTCCTTATCATATAAATCAATAATTAATTATTCACAAATAATATTACAGAATCACAATTATGACAACCAGGCAGTTCCCAGGAAAGAGGGGGCTTTCCGATAAGGATTTCTCCTTACTGGCGCGCAATTAGGTCACCAAACCTCTCCTTAACAGAACTTTCTAGACATTGCCAATAATGCTATCTAATAATATTATTCAAATAATATGAATTATTGATCTGATAATGGGAAATATTGTGCAATGACAATTATTGAAACAACAATAATATAACTATCAACGCAGCAATTATTGAATCAATAAAATAAAATATTGAATAATAACTACTGTAACAATTATTGAGTAGTGTCTTCTTGCGTAAGAATCAATAATTGAAAAATATTGTGTAATATCGTGTGCTACTGTGCAACAACGTGTATTACTGTATTTTAACCACCAGGTATTCCAACAGTGTTAACGGTAACAACTACGCCGTTATTTATAAAAACTCAAACTTGTCGTTTTCTTCATCCTACAGTTATTCTGTTATGGGGCCCACAAATGGATGCGCCGTCGTACAAATATTCTCCGATAACAAGAATATTCCACGACCAAATGAATATTCCCCGACAACAATGAGTATTTTTTAGCCACTTGTTTATTTTAAAAATTTTATATATATCACCCTTAACTTTTACTTTTTATCAATTTAACCATTTACTAAATAGGAAAATTAAATACTTTTATTTCATAAAATTCGGGGTCTTACAAAAGTGTTTGACTTCAATGGGTTGGTTGCTTGAATTCGCATAACAGGTTGGTTAGGAATATGAAAACTAACAACCTTACGAAAACAATCAATTTTGGCATGATGAGTAGTTAACCAATCAATCCCTAAAATCACATCAAATGCAAGTATCTTTAAAGAGATAAGATCAACAGGTAATGTGATGGTGCCAACTTGAATCAAGCAAGATTTATAAACTGTAGATGTAACGAAAGTTTCTCCTAACGGGGTCTTAACAGATAAGTCAAATTCCATTTTCTTCGGAGTCAAGTTCAAACGTTGAGCACAAGTAGGAGAGATAAAAGAATGGGTAGAACCGGTATCTAATAAGGTATAGATTTCGCAAGAATTTATAATTAACTAATCCGTGATACCTTCGTCTTCCCGTCAACGTCTTCCCGTCATCGTTAAATCTTCTCTTCTTGAAATTTCCACTTGACTCACCTTTCCTATTATCATGGCCACGATTACCACCCGAGTGGTTACCGCTTTTGTTCGTATTTTTCCCTCCTCGCTGGTTATCATCGCTCTGATGACTGCTGTCACCGGTATGACCCTGGTTGTGGTCCCTTGGTTGATCATACTCACTATCTCGCTCTAATAATTGAGCCCTGTTGACAACATCTGAATATAGAGAAAATTTGTGAGAGATAAAGTATTGACGAATCTCGGGTTTTACACCTCTCAGAAATATCCGCGTCATACGTTCCTCATTCTCTACCAAATGAGGTGCAAACCTGGATAACTCCGCGAACTTTGCCTCGTACTGGGACACCGTCATGTTGTTCTGTTCCAGTCTAATAAACTCTTCCTACTTCATATGATGAATACTTTCAGAAAGTACTTATCATTGAACAGTTTCTAAAAATTTTCTCAAGACATGTTGAGTGCGGCAGGCTGGGTACGCTTCACAGATTCCCACCAGTAATCTGCCTCACCACGGAACATAAAGGTGGCGAATGGAACCATCTGTTCCTCCGTGCAGCCCAAGACATCGAATATCTTGGTAATTTTCTTAACCCACATTTCCGCCTTAATCAGATCCGGCTTTCCAAAAAATTCTGGTGGTCCCAACTCCTTGAACTGTTTGGCTGTGATAAACCACGTGTTGCTATCATTTCCACCCGTATTTTGTACACGAGTTTTCCTCGTCTGATTTTGCATGAACTGCAAAAAGTTTCTAAACATCCCATCATTCATCGTTTGCTCGTTAGTGTTGTTTACATGAGGAATATTGCCTTCCTGTTGCACATTCTCCTGATTGGTGATGAAAGGTGTTTCCACATTCTCATACACTCTATTGTTAACGTTCTCAGCTTCCATTCTTAAATACGACCATAAAACAAGGGTTAATTAAATAAATTAACATATCACATAATATCCCTATATTATGACCGACCAATAAATAAGCTTAGGTAGGACACACTAGCGAAGGATTTACTCATCTCTCCCCTCCTAGTTCAATTCCCCGATCTCCGCCAGAGACCATATCCCTAAGCTCTGATACAAACTGTGACACCCCCAAAATAGGTATACACCACCCATTCTTAGTCGCCAAAAATATGGTACAAAACCAACTACAACATCATTATTACAATTGTCGTGCAAAATGCGACAACACAAACTGTGAGTTTAAATACAAATATTGTCTTCTAGACAATATCCACACCCAGATAAAGTCCTCATTATAATTATTGATGCACTATTTTACAAAAATAGTGAGGACTGCTAAAATAACTATCTAGGACCATCACTCTATACCCCGACTGGTTCCTGCTATATTCTCCCTTCCTGAGAAGAAAAATGGAACAAAAAGGAAAAGGGTGAGCTCAACTAGCCTAGTAAAGAATATTATGACTAAGATAATATACAACAAATTATCCTTAGTCTTCAACAGGGAAAAATCTGATAGAATATAATAGACAACAAGTTTTAGATCAACAACTGCAGTGGAAACAACAATTCATTAGAAGAGTTAAGTAGAGAATAAAATCTACTATCATCTATGAATTTAAAAGTTCATCATCAATATTTTATTCTTGTAACATCAATCAATATACATCTTGAATCAAATATTCATCTTTGCACTACGAGCCAAAGATATTCATTTGTATCACTAGTTGGTCATGTTCATCTCAACACCTGTTCATCTTTGCACTACGAGCCAAAGATATTCATCAGGTAATCATTCATCTTTGCACTACATGTAAGACCCCAACTTATTATAAATAAAATTAAATTTTCCTTTATTCATTATTCTAAATTAATAAGGGTTAATTTGATATAATACTTTGGTTATGGGTGAAATGTGAAAATTTTTACAAAATAAACAAGTGGTTATAAAATAATAATTGTTGTCGGGGAATATTCGTTTGGTCGTGGAATATTCTTTTTGTCGGGAATATTCGTACGACGACGCAGTCAATTGTGGGCCCCATAACGGAAAACAGTTGGATGAAAGAAAACGACAAATTTGGGTTTTTATAAATAACGGCGTAAATTGTTACCGTTAACACTGTTGGGTTACCTGGTGGTTAAAATACGGTAATACGCGTTGTTGCACAGTAGCACACGGTATTGCACAGTATTGTTGAATTATTGATTCGTACGTAAGAAGGCACTACTCAATAATTGTTACAGTAATTATTGTTCATTATTTTATTGATTCAATAATTGCTGCGTTGATATTTATATTATTATTATTTCAATAATTGTCACTGCACAGTATTTTCCATTATCATATCAATAATTCATATTATTTGAATAATGTTATTAGATAACATTATTGGCAATGTCTAGAAAATTTTGTCTAAGGAGAGGTTTGGTCACCTAATTGCGCGCCAGTAAGGAGAAATCCTTATTGGAAAGCCCCCTCTTTCCTGGGAACAGTCTGGTTGTCAGTATTGTGATTTTGTAATATTATTTTTGAATAATTAATTATTGATTATTATGATAAAGAAAATATTCATTTTATGTGGATATAGATGGGGAAAATTTTTAATATGACAATTGTTGAAAATTAATATTTTATCTTTTTCTGATAAAATGATTTATTTAAATATATTATTTTAATAATATATTAACGGCGATATTTTTAAAATGAATGTGGGATATATGAGTATATGGGGAGGAAGAGTATTTTTGTGGCATTAAATGTCACATGTTTTGTGTGTCGGTGGACACAATTCTTGACCGAAAATTGATTATAGATTGTAAAATCACCCGTTTGTGGATTTCAGATATTTTCTGTTGGGAATTTGGAAAAGCTTTCTTTTACAAAGTTGTAGAGAATTCGATTTCAGGCAGAATGGACATAAAATTCATATTTTTCTGATAAACGGTCTATTTTCTATGAATTATTGAAGTTTCGGAGAATAAAATAATTTTTATTAATTTTTGGGTGGGACCCACTCTTGTTTGAACACATGGGCTGCTGGAAATTTCTTCAAAAGTGGCTGGTCTAGATTTGCAACTTAGCACATGCGTAGAAATTTAATTTAAAATAATAATATTTTATTATTTTAGTCTCCTTTGGCGTTCTAGCATTTTTCTATAAATAGAGGGCTAAGTTAGAATTGAAAATCACACCAGAAACAAAGTTTTCTCTCTTTCTCTCTCTATATTATCGAGCGTATTCTTGTGAGTATACTTTGAGTGTTGCTATACGGTGCGAGTTTCTGTCAGCACTATACCGAAATTCAGTCAGAAGTGCGGTTATTTTGAGGTAAGGGATGTTATTTTCTTCTTAAATGATATTATTTTCTTCAATATCATTATGCCGAATTATTGGTGAACTTTTTAATCAAATTTGGAACTTGTTGTGTCGGGGTTACTATTCACGTATACGGCACTATTCACCGAAAAATGAAAATTTTCCTTTTTGTCCAAGATGTCTATTTTGGCTACTATCTTTGATTGTATCCATGTTTTGGTTGTAATTTTTGAATTCTGCTTCAAAATTGGCTATTATGGAGTATTATTGATCTTGGATAAAACTATTATACGAATCCCTAATATTTGTCCTTCTATCTCACTGGATTCGTTCTTAAAAATATTTTTCATCATCCTCAGTCTTTAATGATGGTATTATTGAATATCTTTGGCCTGTAGTGCAAAGATAAATGATTACTGATGAATATCTTTGGCCCGTAGTGCAAAGATGAACAAGTGTTGAGATGAACATGACCAACCGGTAATATAAATGAATATCTTTGGCCTGTAGTGAAAAGATGATTAAAGATGTATATTGATTGTTGTTACAGGGATAAAATATTGATGATGGACTCTTAAATATTAGAAGATAGTAGAATTCATCCTCTACGTGACTCTTCTAATGGATTGTTGTTTCCGCTGTAGTTGTTGATCTAAAACTTGTTGTCTATTGTATTTTATCAGATTTTTCCCTGTTGAAGACTAACGATAATTTGTTGTATATTATCTTAGTCATAATATTCTTTACTGGGCTAGTTGAGCTCACCCTTTTCCTTTTTGTTCCATTTTTCTTCTCAGGAGGTGAGAACATAGCAGGATCGAGTCGGGGAATAGAGTGAGGTTTCTAGGAAGATGTTTTAGTAGTTCTCACTATTTCTGTAAAATAATGTTTGAATAATTATAATGAGAACTTATTTGTGTGTGGATATTGTCTAGAAGACAATATTTATATTTAAACTCACAGTATGTATTGTCGTATTTCACACGACATTTGTATTATTGAAGTTGTAGTTTGCTTTATGTACCATGTATTTGGCGACTCGGAATGGGTGTTGTATACCTATTTTGGGGGCGTCACAGTTGGTATCAAAGCTTAGGGATATGGTCTCTGGCGGAGATCGGGGAAAAGAACTAGGAGGGGAGAGATGAGTAAATCCTTTGCTAGTGTGTCCTACTAAGCTTATTTGTTGGTTGGTCATAATATAGGGATATTATGTGATATGTTTAATTAACCCTTGTTTTATGGCAGTATTTAAGAATGGCTGCTGAGAACGTTAACAATGGAGTGTACGAGACTGTGGAGCAACCTTTAGTCACAAACCAGGAGAACGTGCAATAGGAAGGCAATATTCCTCCTGTAAACAACGTTACCGAGCAAACGATGAATGATGGAATGTTTAGGAGCTTTTTGCAGTTCATGCAAAATCAGACGAGGGAGACTCGTGTGCAAATACGGGTGGAAATGATGGCAACGCGCGGTCTGTCACAGCCAAGCAGTTTAAGGAGTTGGGACCACCAGAATTTAAGGGAAAACCGGATCCGATCATGGCAGAAACATGGGTCAAGCAAATTACCAAGATATTCGATGTCTTGGGATGCACAGAGGAACAGAAGGTTCCATTCGCTACCTTTATGTTTCGTGGTGAAGCAGATTACTGGTGGGAATCTGTAAAGCGTACCCAACCAGATGCACTCAACATGTCTTGGGAAAGATTTCAGAAACTTTTAAATGACAAGTACTTTCCTGAAAGTATTTGTCATATGAAAGAGGTAGAGTTTATTAGACTCAAACAGAATAACATGACGGTGTCTCAATACGAGGCAAAGTTCGCAGAGTTATCCAGGTTTACACCTCATTTGGTGGAGAATGAGGAACGCATGACGCGGATGTTTCTGAGAGGTTTAAAACCCGAGATTCGTCAATACCTTATATCTCATAAATTTTCTTTATATTCAGATGTTGTAAACAGGGCTCAGTTGTTAGAGTGAGATAGTGAGTATACTCAACCAAGGGACCAGAACCAGGGTCATATCGGTGACAGCAGTCATCAGAACGATGATAACCATCGAGGAAGGAAGAATACGGACAAAGGCGGTAACCACTCAGGTGGTAATCGTGGCCATGATAATAGAAGAGGTGACTCAAGTGGAAATTTCGAAAAGAGGAGATTTAACAACGACGGGAAGACATCAGCAGCAGCAGCAGCACCAACAACAAATTCTAGGGGAGGAGAACGACCGCCAATTAGATGTTACAAATGCAGGAAGGAGGGACATATCAGCCCAAACTGTCCACAACAATCCAAGGTATGTTACAACTGTGGAAAGGAAGGTCACATCACTCGAGATTGTACTATAGCGAAACCAAGTTCAGCGGGAGTGGTGATTCCAAGGGCTGTCCCAGATAAGGCAAAATCAGCGGTTCCTGGAAGAGCGTTTGTTGTGACTGGCCAAAATGTGAGGAACCTAAACGAAGTGATCACGGGTAAGCTAATCTTGAATTCTTGCGAAGTTTATACCTTACTAGATACCGGTTCTACCCATTCTTTTATCTCTCCTGCTTATGCTCAACGTTTAAACTTGACTCCGGAGAAATTAGATTTTGATTTATCTGTTGAAACTCCATTGGGTGAAACCTTCGTTACATCTACAGTTTATAAATCTTGCATGATCCAAGTTGGCACTATCACATTACCTGTTTATCTTATCTCTTTAAAGATACTTGCTTTTGATGTGATTTTAGGAATTGATTGGTTAACCACTCATCATGCCAAAATTGATTGTTTTCGTAAGGTTGTTAGTTTTCATATTCTTAACCAAACTGTCATACGAATTCAAACCACTAAACCACTAAAATCAGTTACTGTCATATCAAGCCACAAAGCTATTCGTTTATTGAAAAACGGATGCCAAGCTTTCGTAGCCCATGTTATGGATTTGAACAGAGACAAGTCAGATTTAGATAATATTTCTGTTGTTAAAGAATTTTCTGATGTATTTCCCGAAGAACTTCCCGGTCTACCCCCGGAACGTGAAGTTGAATTTTTTATTGATCTTGAACCGGGTACAAAACCCATTTCTAAAACCCCATATCGAATGGCTCCTATTGAACTTCGGGAGTTAAAAGTCCAACTACAAGAATTGTTAGACATCGGTTTTATTCGTCCTAGTACATCTCCTTGGGGTGCTCCTGTTTTATTCGTAAAGAAGAAAGACGGGAGTATGCGACTTTGTATTGACTACCGAGAATTAAACCATGTCACCATCAAGAATAGATATCCACTACCTCACATTGATGACCTGTTTGACCAGTTGCAAGGAGCACAATTCTTTTTAAAGATCAATCTTCGTTCTGGATATCATCAGCTGAAGATTAAAACTGAGGATATTCCAAAGACTGCCTTCAGAACTCGGTACGGGCATTATGAATTCTTAGTCATGTCTTTCGGATTGACTAATGCCCCTGCTGCCTTCATGGATATGATGAACCGTGTATTCAAGGAATATTTGGATCAATTCGTTGTTGTCTTTATTGATGACATCCTCATCTATTCCAAAAGCCGTGAAGATCATGAGCACCATTTGAAGCTAATACTTCAAAGACTTCGTGAACACAAGCTTTATGCCAAGCTGAAGAAATGCGAGTTTTGGCTTGAGGAAGTAGTATTCCTTGGGCACGTGGTGTTAAAACATGGAGTATCTGTGGACCCGGCGAAGATTGAAGCAATACAAAGTTGGGAGCAACCAAAGTCGGTGACCGAAGTGCGTAGCTTTCTGGGCTTAGCTGGTTATTATCGGAGATTCGTGGAAGGATTTTCTCGAATCGCTACTCCGTTAACTCAGCTGACTCGGAAGGATGCAAAATTCGTATGGAGCAAGGAATGCGAGAAGAGCTTCCAAGAGCTCAAGAGGAGACTCATTTCGGCACCTGTTCTGACAATACCATCTGGTTCGGATGGATTTGTTATTTACAGCGATGCTTCTGGCAAGGGGTTAGGATGTGTTCTCATGCAACATGAGAAAGTCATAGTCTATGCCTCACGAAAACTCAAAGAATATGAGAGGAATTATCCTACTCATGATCTGGAGTTGGCAGCAGTCGTATTCGCGTTGAAGATATGGAGAAACTACTTGTACGGGGAGAAAGTGGAGATTTATACGGACCATAAAAGCCTCAAATATTTCTTCACCCAAAAAGAACTCAACATGCGACAACGACGTTGGCTTGAGCTGTTAAAAGATTACGATCACACTATTCAATATCATCCTGGAAAAACGAACGTAGTAGCTGACACATTGAGTATAAGATCATATGCGAGTACGAGTGCAATATTGTCAACGCAAAGGCCTATTTTGTATGACTTGCAAAGGATGGAGGTAGAATTAAAGACTCCAAAGACCCACATGATGATGGCGAATATACGAGTAGAACTGACTTTAATTGATAAAGTTAAAGCTACTCAAGCTACAGACCTGGGGCTGATACAAATGAAGAAGAAAGTGCAAGAAGGTGTTATTCCAGAAGCAAGAATCGATGAAGAAGGAATACTTCGAGTCAACTCTAGACTTTGCGTTTCGAACGATTCTGACTTGAAGCATAGAATCATGATGGAGGTACACAACACCCCGTTTGCAATCCATCCTGGGAGTACCAAAATGTATCATGATATTCGACACACATTTTGGTGGAACAATATAAAGAGAGAGATCGCGGAGTTTATCTCGAGGTGTTTAACTTGTCAACGTGTAAAGGCAGAGCATCAAATACCAAAAGGTCCATTGCAACCACTTGAGATTCTGGAATGGAAGTGGGAACACATTACAATGGATTTCGTTACAGGTCTTCTCAAGGTTTCTCAAGGTATAGATGCGATTTGGGTTATTGTTGATAGATTAACCAAGTCCGCCCATTTCTTGCCAATACGTGAGACTTATTCCCTTGAACGTCTTGCTCGTATGTACGTGAACGAGATTGTGAGATTGCATGGCATGCCAGTATCCATAGTTTCGAATCGTGACCCAAGATTCACTTCAAGATTTTGGGTTAGCTTACAGAAAGCTATGGGCACGGACTTTCGATTCAGTTCAGCATATCATCCTCAAACGGACGGACAATCAGAGAGGACTATTCAAACCCTCGAAGATCTATTAAGACTTTGTGTCCTAGATTTTAAAGGAAGTTGGGATAAGTACTTGCCACTGGTGGAATTCTCCTACAACAACAGTTATCAAGCAAGTATAGGTATGGCTCCATTTGAGGAATTGTATGGACGAAAGTGTCGTTCTCAAGTATGCTGGGACGAGGTGGGAAAAACAACGTTGTTGGGACCAGAGTTAGTACGCATGACTACAGAAAAGATCAAAATAATTCGATAACGTATTCACACTTCACAAGATCGACAAAAGAGTTATGCTGATCTTCATCGAAAGGACGTGGAATTTAATATTGGGGATCATGTACTGTTACGTGTTGCTCCATGGAAGGGAGTTACAAAATTTGGAAAGAGAGGAAAGCTCAATCCAAGATTTGTTGGTCCATTTGAGATTCTTGACCGAATAGGAAATGTGGCTTATAGACTCGCATTACCTCCAAGCATGTCTCGTATTCATAATGTTTTTCACGTATCTATGCTTCGTAAATATGTGAAAGACCCGAACCATATTATTGTGTTAGAACCAGACGAGATAACTAAAGATTTAACATACGAGGAGATACCTGTTGAGATTTTGGATAGGAAAGAGCATGTCTTACGCACGAAGGTTATACCACAAGTTAAGGTTTTGTGGAGAAACCATGCAATTGAGGAAATGACATGGGAGTTGGAATCGGAAATGAAAGCGAGGTACCCTCACTTGTTCGAAATACCAGTTACGTACGTCAATTTCGAGGACAAAATTTTATAAGG
The DNA here is from genome assembly GCA_020205505.1 of Panax japonicus. Taxonomy (NCBI): domain Eukaryota; kingdom Viridiplantae; phylum Streptophyta; class Magnoliopsida; order Apiales; family Araliaceae; genus Panax; species Panax japonicus. Next base: position 50,581,879 of record CM035110.1, read on the forward strand.
AGGGGAGGTTGTAAGACCCCAACTTATTATAAATAAAATTAAATTTTCCTTTATTTATTATTCTAAATTAATAAGGGTTAAATTGATATAATACTTTGGTTATGGGTGAAATGTGAAAATTTTTACAAAATAAACAAGTGGTTATAAAATAATCATTATTGTCGGGGAATATTCGTTTGGTCGTGAAATATTCTTTTTGTCGGGAATATTCGTACGACGGCGCAGTCAATTGTGGGCCCCATAACGGAAAACGGTTGGATGAAAGAAAACGACAAATTTGGGTTTTTATAAATAACGGCGTAAATTGTTATCGTTAACACTGTTGGGTTACCTGGTGGTTAAAATACAGTAATACGCGTGGTTGCAAAGTAGCACACGGTATTACACAGTATTATTGAATTATTGATTCGTACGTAAGAAGGCACTACTCAATAATTGTTACAGTAATTACTGTTCATTATTTTATTGATTCAATAATTGCAGCGTTGATATTTATATTATTATTGTTTCAAAAATTGTCACTGCACAATATTTTCCATTATCAGATCAATAATTCATATTATTTGAATAATGTTATTAGATAACATTATTGGTAATGTCTAGAAAGTTCTGTCTAAGAAGAGGTTTGGTCACCTAATTGCGCGCCAGTAAGGAGAAATCCTTATTGGAAAGCCCCCTCTTTCCTGGGACCGGCCTGGTTGTCAGTACTGTGATTCTGTAATATTATTTTTGAATAATTAATTATTGATTATTATGATAAAGAAAATATTCATTTTATGTGGATATAGATGGAGAAAATTTTTAATATGACAATTGTTGAAAATTAATATTTTATCTTTTTCTGATAAAATGATTTATTTAAATATATTATTTTAATAATATATTAACGACGATATTTTTAAAATGAATGTGGGATATATGAGTATATGGGGAGGACGAGTATTTTTGTGGCATTAAGTATTTAACACATGTTTTGTGTGTCGGTGGACACAATTCTTGACCGAAAATTGATTATAGATTGTAAAATCACCCGTTTGTGGATTTCAGATATTTTCTGTTGCGAATTTGGAAAAGCTTTCTTTTACAAAGTTGTAGAGAATTCGATTTCAGGCAGAATGGACATAAAATTCGTATTTTTCTGATAAACGGTCTATTTTCTATGAATTGTTGAAGTTTCGGAGAATAAAATAATTTTTATTAATTTTTGGGTGGGACCCACTCTTGTTTGAACACATGGGCTGCTGGAAATTTCTTCAAAAGTGGCTGGTCTAGATTTGCAACTTAGCACATGCGTAGAAATTTAATTTAAAATAATAATATTTTATTATTTTAGTCTCCTTTGGCGTTCTAGCATTTTTCTATAAATAGAGGGCTAAGTTAGAATTGAAAATCACACCAGAAACAAAGTTTTCTCTCTTTCTCTCTCTATATTATCGAGCGTATTCTTGTGAGTATACTTTGAGTGTTGCTATACGGTGCGAGTTTCTGTCAGCACTATACCGAAATTCAGTCAGAAGTGCGGTTATTTTGAGGTAAGGGATGTTATTTTCTTCTTAAATGATATTATTTTCTTCAATATCATTATGCCGAATTATTGGTGAACTTTTTAATCAAATTTGGAACTTGTTGTGTCGGGGTTACTATTCACGTATACGACACTATTCACGTATACGGCACTATTCACCGAAAAATGAAAATTTTCCTTTTTGTCCAAGATGTCTATTTTGGCTACTATCTTTGATTGTATCCATGTTTTGGTTGTAATTTTTGAATTCTGCTTCAAAATTGGCTATTATGGAGTATTATTGATCTTTGATAAAACTATTATACGAATCCCTAATATTTGTCCTTCTATCTCACTGGATTCGTTCTTAAAAATATTTTTCATCATCCTCAGTCTTTAATGATGGTATTATTGAATATCTTTGGCCTGTAGTGCAAAGATAAATGATTACTGATGAATATCTTTGGCCCGTAGTGCAAAGATGAACAAGTGTTGAGATGAACATGACCAACCGGTAATATAAATGAATATCTTTGGCCTGTAGTGAAAAGATGATTAAAGATGTATATTGATTGTTGTTACAGGAATAAAATATTGATGATGGACTCTTAAATATTAGAAGATAGTAGAATTCATCCTCTACGTGACTCTTCTAATGGATTGTTGTTTCCGCTGTAGTTGTTGATCTAAAACTTGTTGTCTATTGTATTTTATCAGATTTTTCCCTGTTAAAGACTAACGATAATTTGTTGTATATTATCTTAGTCATAATATTCTTTACTAGGCTAGTTGAGCTCACTCTTTTCCTTTTTGTTCCATTTTTCTTCTCAGGAGGTAAGAACATAGCAGGATCGAGTCGGGGTATGGAGTGAGGTTTCTAGGAAGATGTTTTAGTAGTCCTCACTATTTCTGTAAAATAGTGTTTGAATAATTGTAATGAGGACTTATTTGCGTGTGGATATTGTCTAGAAGACAATATTTGTATTTAAACTCCTAGTATGTATTGTCGTATTTCACACGACATTTGTATTATTGAAGTTGTAGTTTGTTTTATGTACCATGTATTTGGCGACTCAGAATGGGTGTTGTATACCTGTTTTGGGGGCGTCACACTACAGACCAAAGATATTCATCAAGTATCACCATTAAGGACTGAAGATGATGAAAAATATTTTAGAGAAACCGAATCTAGTGAGACAGAAGGACAAATATTAGGAATTCGTATTTCAGTTTATCCAAATTCAATAATACTTCATAATAACCAATTGTGAAGTAGAATTCAAAAATAAAAATCAAAACATGGATACAATCAAAGATAGTAACTGTCAGGAATAAACATGTGAATGATATTCCTATTTATATATGATTTGATTATGATATATATATGAATGAATATGCAAGTATGTTTGCATGAAGAAAAGTTGTTAAGTCCTTTGATAGATAATAGAAATATATGTACAAGGACTTAGAATGAATTGATCAAAAATGTTAGGTTGATCCTATATAAACAAAACAGCTTTGTAAAGTCCTTAAAAAGAAATGATGTACAAGGACTATAAATATAGAAAGATCAAGCTTGTTAGGTTGATCTTATGATGTAATAGATAGGCTTGTCTGATCGTCGAGCACTGCACCAGAAGTCGTAGTCTGCCAGGAGAGTCAGAGTCAACTCGGGAGCTATCGAGGCAGAATAGGAGCATGCAAGATAGTGAGATCTCAGAGTTCGTAGACTTCCAGGGGAAACGAAGAAGGATCGTAGTGTGTCGAGAAGAGCCTCCTCGAGATCGTAGTGTACTGAGGAAGTCATGTTCTGAATCGTAGAGACAGCCTGTCTATAAGCCGAACGACAATCTGCCGAAGCTAAGTATGAAATGCACTCTACGCTCAGAGTAGTAGAGTCTAGCGATGCCGAAGTCAAAGACAAGGATCGTAAACCACACTCTGCGATCGTAGAGTCCACTGAACAAATGCAGAGATCGTAGTCGGACAAGATCAGATGAAGACAACAAGCTCAAGGCAGAAGTCGTAGAGTGTCAAGATCTGATTGTAGTGTCTGCACTGCCGAAGCATCTCGGGAACGTAGAGTCTGCACAGCCGAAGCTGAATCGTAGAGTGCAGAAATCGTAGAGTGTCAAGATCTAATCTTCGGGATCGTAGTGTCTGCACAGCCGAAGCTGAATCGTAGAGTGCAGAACTACGACTCCAACAGTAATGCTCACAATGCTAAGTCAGAATCGTAGAGCAGATACGGTTCTCAACGAATGAGCACTCCCAGAATATCCAAAAGTACGAAGCCTCTGGTTGGCACTGCAAAGATGTAATCCACAGAAGGGAACCAGAGAGCACTCAACGAATGGCATGCAGGCTAGCAGAAGAAGTAAGCACCAAACCAATCAGCATCAAGATTGAGTTGAAAGGCCGTTCGTGATGAAGTTTTCCACAAGATGATTCAAAGAAGACTTCAGCAGTTGACTAAGGAAAAGTCAGCTAATGCAGTTGCTATCAAGAAAACAGAAGACAACGATCTTGGAAGCAACCAGGATCGTAGTGTTTGTCAGACAAAGAAAGAACTGATGAAAGGTGAACCGAGATACTGGTCAGCTTCTGAAGAGCAAGGCTAAAGTGATTAAGTGCAGGGTTAGTTCATATATGATAAGTGAGCGGAAGATCACCAGGAGAAAGCAAGCTGGACGCGCCACAAATCTGAAGTGTCTTGATATTCAGAAGGGAACCAGAGCAAGGAATTAGGCCATCAGTATTTGAGAACAGTCAAAGCAAACAGAAGTATTGAAGCACTGCAAAATACAAGGAAGAGGTGTTCTACATTGAAGATCCAATCAACACTCTTCTAGATCGTAGTGTTGTCTTCACCAGTCAACAAGACACTACGATCAGGTCCCTGAAGACGTGCATCAGAATCGTAGAGCTCGGATACCTGAAGATTGAGGCATTGACAACTGTTCAATCTGAAGGGTAATTCGGACAAGTGCTTATTGAGAGCATCGATGCAAAAGGACAACCTCTGATCAAGAAATCAGAAGAAATAAAGTCTTCGACCTGCCCAGGATAGTAAAGTGATACATCTGACAGGGTAGGTGAAAAAGTAGACTGCAGAGTCAGAAAAAATATGTCATGTCACATCAAGCAGTCTACATCAATCAACTTGAGATCTGTGAAGACATTTGAATAGCTTCCAATGGCTACTTTCCAACGGAAGGATTGGGAAGGTGTATAAATGAAGAAGAGCTTCAAAGATCAAAGGGTGCTGGAGAAGTTGAGTTTTGGAGAGAAGGTGGACTGATCGAATCAAGTAATAGTAAGTCCAGAGACTCACTCTACGATCCACCAAGAACACTCAAAAGTCAGATCAAGCAAGAAGTAGAAGTGTGAGTTCTACTTTGTAGAAGTGAGAGTTCTACTACATGAAGAGTGTTCTGAACTGCCGAGAGAAAGAAGAGCATCATGCCATCTGGATGTCCATCATGGGAAGACTCTAAGTACAATAGAGAAGAGCTTACGGTCATCTTAGCAAGTCCATCATGGGAAGGTATCGAGTAGCAAGAAGGGAGATCACAAAAGCCATCTTGGTGTCAAGCTTGAGAAAGCTTCTAGGTACCTTGCAGAAGAGCTTACAGTCATCCTAGAAGCCTCTCATGTGCAGCCATCAAGTACCAAGGAGAATGATCTTCAAGGCAGTTCATCAAGGGGTCATCCGGAGTAGTTGAGCAACCTAAGAAGCTGAGCATCATGCAACACTCAACTGCTCTTCAAGGATGATCAAGCCGAAGCTGCTAAAGATAGAAGATGTTCAGAGCATGAAGACATCTTAGCAGCTCAGCACCGACTCCAACAACAACAACAACAACAACTCAAAGAAGCCAGGGCCTGAGGGGTCCTTGTCCGGAGGGACTAAACAAAGCAGGGCCAAAGGGTCCTTGTCTAGAGGGACTAAACGAAGTTCCAAGACTGCTGGGCTTGAAGAGTTCCTAGGGAACTAGAGGAGTCCCAAGGCTGCTGGCCTTGAAGAGTTCTTAGTGAACTGAAGTCCCAAGGCTGCTGGCCTTGAAGGAATCGTAGAGATTCAGGGTGCTGCCCTTCCTTAGTGGAAATCCTGCTAGTTGAGAGCAGAAGAGTGGATTAGGAGCTTGAGTCTCTGAACCACTTAAAACCCCTTGTGTCTTTTACATTATGTCATTTACATTATGTCTATAACTGCTATAACTGCTATGTATGTTTTAACTGCTTACAACTAAACTAACCCAACGAACAATGTTTGTATGATTATGAATATATCAATGAATGAGGGGAATCTTTTACTTATTTCGATGTGCTTGAAAAGATTCTATGTTTGTCATATAATCTAATATGAACAATACATCATAAACCAGAAAAGTATTTTAAAAGAAAAGAATCTATTCAACCCCCCCCCCTTCTAGATCTATTGTGCCCTCTGGGATCTAACAATTGGTATCAGAGCAGGTTCTCATGCTGTATTCTAAAGCTAATCGCTTTGAGTCTGATCCAAGGCACCAACATTGTTCTAAACTTTGTTTAGTAGTAAGTAACCTGTTATATGCAGAAGAGCTCACACGTTGGAAATATTGTGTATAAGTAAAAAAAAATTTGTATACACCTGAAGCTGCTCAGATTGATTCATATCCTCGATTGCTATATCAACAAGACCAATCCTAGCCTGCAGTCAATCTTGTAGTCTGAAGATCAGACGAGAAAAAGAGAGCAAGAGACATCAGTAACAAGGAGTAAAGCATTCATCAGTCTGAAAGATGAAGAGGTCACGCGTACGAAGAAATGCTGATCAAGTGGAGATAGAAGATCCTCTCAATCTTATGAGTGACCAACCAACAACCGAGTGCTGTCTCTGAAAACTCAAGGATGTTAAAGATCTTAATGCCACGATTCTCTTGATCTACATCTTCAAAACCACGACTGATTGATGAAAGGCCGACAAGAGCATTAAGCTGGAAAGGGGCAAAAGTAAAAGCTATGCACATCAATACCTGAACTCAGTATATCTAAAGTAAATGACTGTTAAGAAACTGACAGTAAAAAGGTACGGTTCCTCACCATCATTAATGTATACATCATAGTTGCACCATCTTATGAACTATGACAGTATTCTGTCAACAAGTCATAATCTTCCTAAAAAGGTGAATAGAGAAAGTAGTCTAAAGATGGAAAATTCAAATGTCTACAAACTTTCTCTTTAACCAAGTTTTAGGCTGAAGATGACATCTTGAAGAAAATCTGAAATGGATCACAAGAGTATCACAGACCAAATGAGTCTTATGTTAAGTAATCATTGCTGTTGTGCTAGTATGTGTGTACAAGCCTATGTTCTAAGTGTTTAACAACACACAGAGAATGATCAGTTCTACAAGAGGATCTTGTTGATTTGTAGAAACTGATCACATCCATAAATCAACTAGATACTCATAAATCGCAGAGTTGATTCACACTATGTGAACACTTAAACATTGTGAACATAACCCAGTAAATGATGAAACCATTATAGATAAAGAGTGTGTCATTAATTGTCAAATCCTACACACACTCACCGTCATGCATCTAAAATGTATTATCCCAAGATAGTTGCATGCATGAATGTCTGTTGGTGATAAACATGATGATTATCCAGATAAGAGGAATAGGGCTTTAGAAAACTAACCTAGCAGGACCCATTCAACAATGGGGACCAAAAGTAGAAATTACTTGAACCTGCAGGTACTTGGTCAGTCTGACCACACTAAGGAATGATGACGCAGAAGACTTCATTCAAAAGGATTCAACCAGCAGAAGGCTAAGGACTATTCAGAGAAAAGTATGATAAAGTTCATATATGTCCAAGCCTATCCTTGAAGACCCTCTGAGCTAACCTGAATGGAGCTCACATGGCTGCAAATCTGTATATGGGAGCATGCCATGCAGCAGAAGATAAAAGAGGATTCTATGTGCCCATGAGATACGCTTTATGGAAAGGATCCTCAAGGGAAGCTCACAATAGAAGATCTTTGAGCTTGAGACAAAAGGAGTTCTCTACGAAGCAGAACTTCTCAAAACTAAAGACTGTCAAAGATGACTACGTTCGTAGTGCTGTCAAATGATCGTAGAGTGATCAATCCTGAAAATACTCATCTCTACGATACAAGAAAGACTAAGCAACGATGATGATTCCAGTCAGAAGTAGAAGTGCTGGGCAGCACTCAAATGAACATGAAGAAGGAATCACATCTATCTGAGATGACGGCATCAACAATGGGGGAGCAGTGATCTGTTAAGGAATAACTGCATCATTAACCTGGAAGAGATGTACCAGCTACAAAGTCCCAAAACCTTGTGGCTGATGAACCAAATGAAGATCCATAATCAGTAGGATCGTCTCAAAACGAACTACTGATAACCCTTCAGCCACCTAATCCATAATCGTGAAGTGCCTACGATCAAACACATGATCATAGAGTAAGAGTAGAAGGATACCACGATTTCAGCAATGCAGATACTTAAAGATGATAGAAGATCTTCCCATCAGAAAAGGTCTAATGAGATGTCATTGCAAACCACTGACATAGTATTTCATCTGGAAAGCGCCTCAGGGACAAACCTGACCCTTAGCTCTCTCTAAGAGTTTGGCCCTTCCTGAGCTACCTTATCCCAGAAGGAATACTTGATCTAGTTCATCTCAGAAGAATCAAGTCAGTCAACGATTGTAGAGTTGAGTTTGAAAAGGACTAAACGATCGTAGTGCAACTGCAACGATCGTAGAAGACAATTCAACGATCGTAGTTCTACCAAAGGGTACTCCAGATCACAAGGAGCATGAAGAATGAGACATCTGCTAAGACATTCAAGTTGTGGAGATAAGTTCGAATACATCAGTGATTGAGCTATGCTGCATCGAAGTAAGGAGGAAAGACAAAGTCATACACTGCAGCATCTCTCAAAAATTGATTGTTGAGTAAACAAATGAAATCGTAGAGTCTATAACTATCTCATCATGTTACACTACGAATCAAAAGGTCAACGGTCAAAGCCACGTCAATTAAACGTCCACTCCTCTAATAGCTGAAAAGCTGTGGGGAATTATAGCTCATTACTGGGCAACGTGCAACCAATGGACAATTGATACATCACTGAGTATGCAGAGTTAGAAGGAACTGCCATAAATACAAGTTCAAATCTACAGACAGTTACCAAAAGATATCGAACCTTTCTCCCTTCCATTTTCAAAACCCTAGAAAGCTTTTCAAGAGCAAAATCAGTTAACCTCCAGAGCCTTACCAACCAGACAGTCATCTTGCATAAACCTTTCTATATTTAATACCCACATTCTTCAAACTACTCAAAATGGAAAACTGGCAAGTGATCACTGGTATTCAGCTTGGAACCAAATCGTTTGAGAAATCTGAAAAGAAGTTCAGAGATATTCTCGAGCTTGTAAAGAAGGCTGGATTTTCAGAATGCCTTGAAGCAAATACTCGAGTCTACTGCAACCTGGTTAAAGAATTCTACTCAAACGTCTCTATAAATTCGAAAACCCTTACTACCAAGGTTAAAGGTCAGTCTCTCAAGTTAAAATCTTCTGACCTAAACCAATGCCTAGGATTTCCTAACCAAGGCCTAAAGAACCTTGATAATGTCAACACTGAATTGGCTAAGGAAATTATGGGGTATCAAAGAAACCCTAGTTTCAAGGACATGAAGAATAAGGAGTTTACTGAGCAATATGAGTTCCTTGCTGAAATAGTTGGAAAGTACATACTATGTAAGAACACTGCACATGACACAGTGATCGACCAGCAGTTGAAAATCATGTCTGCAATAGTTTTGAAGAAATAAATCGACTTTGGATCTATCTTGATTGATCAGATCTCCAAATGGGTAGAGAAGACTGAGAAGAAGCCCCTGACCAAGGTATATCATGGAAGGCTGTTAAGTATCATACTGAAGAAAAATCTAGGGGAAAAGATCAAGGATGATGAGGGAGAAGCCCTGAATGTGCACAAGGTGATGTCTCCACAACTATTTGAAAACTGGAAGAAGAACCCTAAGGAGAACAAAAGGCTGACAGCTGGGAGCAGTAGTAGAGCATCTGCAAAGAAGAGGAAGACAGTAAAGGCAGAGAGCTCTGAGTCCAGTGACTCTGAAGTAGCTGAAATCACACCAGCTAGGAAGAAATCAAAAGTGGTGAAAAGAGCTGGTGATGTGAAGAAAGCTCAGGCCCCACCAAAGAGAGTCTCCTCCTTGAACAAGAGTAAAAAAGAAAAGGCCCAAATTGCTGAGACCACAAAAAGAAGAAGCAGCAGGTTGCTTCAAGGGCCAGTCAGCAAGAAAGCTAAGGTGGAGGACAAACCAGCCTTAGCTTCTCAAATCAATACATCTGCTGATAAGGAAAGGTGCTCTAGCCCCATGGCCAATACTCAGAGAAGCAACTCTGATGAAGAAAAAGAAATTTCTGATCAAAGTGCATCCCCAAATGCAACTGCCCCAACCAGCCCAAAGAATGGGTCAAAAAATGCTATCCAAGAAGAAGAAGAAGAACATGTCCCCTCAATCCAAGAGAGCTTTCATAATGACTCAGAAAGTGATGAGGACAAAGAAGAAGAATCTGTCTCTCCAATAGTTGAACCTCCACAAAGAAGAAAGAGCTACAGGCTGCAAGCCCAGTTTGCCTCCAAAAGGAACAGTGGCCAATCAAATGCCATCATTGAATTAAGTGATGATGAATATGTATCCCTAGGAGAAGATACTGAAGAAGAAGCCAACAGTGAAGAAGAAGTATCTAAGGAAAGTCTTGATGAAGAGAGTTCAGATAATGAAATTCAGCAAGAAGGATTCTCTGTTGGAGATGATCAAGAAGAGTCTGAACATGAAATGCAACATGAAGATGATCCCTCTGCTGAAGCTGATCTAAATGGTTCTGGTTCTGAGAAGGAAGAAGCAGGAAATGATTCCAACTCTGAAGATCAGGAATCAGAAAACTCAGAACTCCACCCTGTTCTCTCACCTGCAAGATTTATCAGGAGAATAGCAGTAGAAGTTCCCAATGAACCATCAGAGATTCCTCCTGACAGATGGATAAACCATGGAGGTGAACAGATCAGAATAGTAAGAATGACCTCCTTTGACTTGGTTAAGAACTGGAACAACATGGAAATGGACTGCACAACCATTCTCTACAACCTTGATGATCTGCTAATGAGATGGTTCTTCCAGTGGATGCCATGGCTAAAGGCCATTACTGAAAAAGATGGAAGCTACTTCAGTTGGTGTTATAAGCAGTTTCCAAGCATGGAACTGGTGGCTCAGAACTTTCCAAGAGTGAAGAAGTTTGCCACCAAGCTGATCACAAACCAACCCCACTTCAAGATCTATCGACATGTTGGAAATCTCTACATCCCCTACGATCGTAGGGTGGACTCTGAAGGAAGAAGAACCATGTCCAAGAAGCTGATCGTAGAGTCTGATTACTCTACTGCTTATGATGTTCAAATCCAATCTCAGAAGTCTCCTTATGATCAAGCACTGCTAACAGACACTCCATCATCCTCCACAGGCAATTGGTACTCCACAATTGTTCAGATTATCCACACCTTTGAAAATCTGTCCAAAGATAACAATCGTAGAGTCCAATCCATTGCCCATACTGAAGCTACCAATCAAGAGGATCAAACTGCTTTGGAGCAGGAACTACTGAAGAGCTCTGATGATTTAAGCAAGAAGATATCTATGCTCACTGAAGAAACACAGAAGCAGACAGCAGCAGGAGATGATTCTTTCCAGCACAAGCTTCAAGCTATCTTGGCTGATGTATCTCTCAAACTCCAAGAGAGAGATAACATCTATAAGAAGGCCATCCAATATCAGAAGGCAAAAGCTCTACAAGTTCAGGAGGCCAATGCAAAGCAGATCGAAGCCCTCTCTGACAAGATTGACGATCTGAAATAGTCCTTCTCTGTGCAACTTGAACTCGGACAGCAAGAGCTAAAGTATGAAGTTGCAAACTCCTCCTACCTGATGGAGCAGCTTATGTCCAACATGGAGCAGCTCTCTCAAATGATTGATGACAAAAAGGGGGAGAAAGAGAGGCGAAGAAAGAAGAGGAGCAAGAGGCGAAGAAAGAAATTTGGGATATATAAGCTTCGTTAAAAAAAAAGAAAAAGAAAGAAAAAATAAATAAAATAAAAATTATAGTGGCTAGTTTTGTTTCGGAGCCTTTGTTACTTGAGTAAGTACGCCCGAAGGGGTATCTTAAAACCTAGCGCCCTAAGGTCTTATATGGTCTGGGAGTCGTTGGTCGAAAGCTCGCTAAGGGGTGACACTGTTAGCCTAATGGAATGAGACATTGCACAGTCATGGTTAAAAAAAAGGAAAAAAAAATAAAAAAAAAGAAATATAATAAAACGGGAAAATAGCAAAAAGCCCCCGTGATGAAAAGTAAAGCATAAGTATCCCGGATTGGACTCTTGAACTTGGTGGATGTTTGACTTTAGTTGGATCTAGCTTGTTCGTGAATTTTGTGAATTTGCACTGTATGATGCCTTCGAAGATATCTATTATGTCTTAAATTTGACTTTATATCAGTTAACATTGTTGTGGAGCACACACGCACTATATCAGTGATAACAGTCTAAGATTTGATGATTAATTGAGAAATTACTGATTTGTTTAAATATGATGTATTATCATGTTTACTTGATTTCTCTAAGGCCGGTTAAATAGACTTGTTTCTGTCATTACTGTTGGATTCGTAGGCATATAGATTAGTTTCATTACATTGCATTGCATAACATTTTAGTGTTTTTGCTTGAGGACAAGTAAAGGTTTAAGTTTGGGGGTATTTGATGAGTGAGTTTTATACACATGAATTGGATACATTCGGACTTAATTTATTGTTGTTCTCAAGTCTTTTAGGATGTTTTTATGTGTTTGTATCTATTCATGCATGTTTTATATTATTTTATAGGAATTGGGACAAAAGTTACTTGGATCGATGTTTGGGGTGGCTAGATTCGCGTTTTCGGCTTGCCATTTACACAGCAGTCACTTCAGAGCCAATTTGACTATATCTCCGGATATTATTTCGCAAAACTTCAAGAATGAAAGTTGTAGATCTACTTTTCCTCTTTCCAGAACATCTTGAATCATCTAAATCGGAGTTCAGACGAAGAAGTTATGGCCATTTTCCCAAAGGACGTCGGAGCAGAAAATGTTGGACAAAGCACAAGCGCCTAGGCGCTCCTCTTCAAGCCAAATCAAGCGCCTAGGCGCTCAAAGTCAGTACCTGTTCTCATGACCAAGCGCCTAGGCAGTCCAGACAGCACAATCTCAAGCGCTTAGGCGCTAGGAAGCAGAGTTTGAGCTGGGGAAAGGCTTGGTGCGGGCCTGGACGCGTTTTGGGCGAATTTTGACACTTTTTTGACTCCAAATTGGATTGGGTTTGTTCCTGAGCTAAAAATTAGACTTGTAACCTATAAATATATGATGTAAGGCATAAAATAAGGGGAGATTACATAGATTAGACTAGATTAAACACTCCTTTAGATTAGAACATAACCCTAGTTCTAATTAGATTTGGAGATTGAAGCAACTTGGAGACCATTGAAGATTTAGAGTAGGAGCAAGGAGGGAGCGTCAAGTCTACTGACAATAGATTATTTCTTCTCATCTTCTTCTATCTTTATCTTTTAATGATTATTCAATTGTGGATTCTTAGTTTAAATTCAATAATCATGAACTAATTCTTTGTTTGAGATTACAATGGATCTTATTGTGTAGTTTATTTTAATATGCTTCGTTATCAATTAGTATTTTCTATTGTGAGGATTGTCTATTATGATTTGGAATTAATTGTTTAATTGATTGGCCATCAATTACCGTGATAATCTATATGAACTCGAGAGATGAAGTATAGATTTAGATCTAATTATGATAGCATGTGTTCAGGATTTTGTTAGTAGCTTAAACTTGATGAGTGTTAAGGTAGAGATATGCTTGACGCCGCATGTAATCTTATAGAGAACTTGTTCTTCAACTTTCTTCAATTGTAATTCACATAGAGATATAGTGGGTTAGTTGATTAAGGTGTTTAACGAATTTCTATCTTAATTGTGGATTGACGTTAATACGGTATTAGTGCATCGAGAGGTGGTTAATATTACTTTAGTGTTCTTGATTAACAATTCAGGATAGAGAATAATTGATGAGAAGTGTGTTAATTTAAATGAAGCAATAAGTGAAGTTGTGATCTTAAATCTCCATAGTCTTAATTTAATTAGTGGAATAGTAGTTAATTTATATAGTTTGTAATTCATTCGTTTAAATAAGATTGAGTTGGTTACGGGTTAGTACTTGGTGATTTTTATTAAATAATTCTCTGTGGGAACGATACTCAACTTATCACTTTATTACTTGTTGACCACGTATACTTGCGTGTTGTGCGTATATAGATTTTACCCAACAAGTTTTTGGCGCCGTTGCCGGGGAATTAGTTTAATACAGTTTTACCAATATTAGCTTCAATCAAATTAGTCTTAATTTAAACATTTTTATTTTTATTTTTAATTCTCTTCCTATATTTCTCTCTTTTCAGGTACCATGGATGACTTTGCGTATCAATGGCCATACACGAACATGACTCAACCAAAAGAAAAGGAGATTGACAGACTCGCGACACTTTCCGCAATGTCAGCACAAATTAAAGAACTTTCGAGGAAGTTGGACATTATCGCAGCCCAACAGAGTCAAATGATGGCAATCATGTGTGACTATTGTGCTGGCAACCATCCGAGTCATCAATGCACCGTTAGTTTTGGGCGGCGAAAACAAGATGGTGTATACCTCAACCAGTATGCTTATGATAATTACCATTAAGTTTGGGGGTATCACCCGGATTCTTCATGGAGCTACAACTATCAGGACCAATACTCTGCTCCAAATCCAACATATCCATCAAATTTCTCAAATCCACCTCCAATGCAACAAGAAGACAATTCAGATTTCAAGGAATTCATGTTAAGGATTATAGCAGAACAAGAAGAGATGATAATGAGTCAGGAGTTATCAACCCAAAATTTTAATAATCGAATGGAACAACTCCTCACTGCCTCAACCAATGGTCCTCAATACATGGCTTCCGAGACTGAAAAAGAAAAGTCAAGGTTGGAGGAATTGGTGTCCAAGTTCATAGCATCAAATGAGGAGAGAATGAGTAATCAAGCGAGGTCAATTCAAAATCTTGCGGATCAGATAGAGCAAATGACCAAAGCCGTAAGCAACCTTCCTCCAAACACTTGGTTTTATGACATGGATGATGAAATTGACGAAGAACCTGAACCAAATCTACAACAAGATGAGCCTCGAGATGTTGAAAAAGAGGAGACAAGTAGGGATAATGACAACAAGGTCGGTGAAAAACTAATTGTGAGAACCAACGATGATGAGCCGATGTTATTTATGCCTCAAGTGACTTCTCCTCCACAGTTCAAGAATCTGGTTAGATTTGCAAAACCTTGTCCAATTGGTAGTCATGTCATTGGCAATACTCCATGTGACGTAAAAGCAAGTACAACTTCGAAGCCATGGTGCGATGAATTGGAGAAGATAGAAGAAGAGATTGTTGTGTCTGACAAGACTCAATGCCAGAATATATTCGCAGACACAATGGAGAAAATGCCTAGATGTTGGACTTTCTTTAATCTAATCTTATATAAACAAAGCATGCTAGGTGACTTTAACTTGATGACTATCACAAATGGGAACCTACCAAAAGCTATATTATTTTCGATGGATGGAGGGTTCCTCAACTTTCGAAGAGGAATTGGATAGCATTGACCAGAAAAAGTCAGGCTGAAAGACTATAAAACAAGCGCTTATTGGGAGGCAACCCAAGTTTAATTTTTATTTTTAGTTTTTATTAAGTTTTATATTAGTAGTTTTGAATTTGAATTTATTTAGGATTTAATAAAATTGCTTCTATCATGGTTTTACAGGTTATTCAAGTCAAATTCAAGTGTGGTGCCCAATTTGTTCCATGTGCTTAGCCTATTCTCCAAACTTAGCGGGCAAGAAGGACGATTGCTATATTTTCAGGGAAGTCCTCTGTTTTAATTTTTTTTATTTCAGTCATTGAGGACAATGTCTAGTTTAAGTTTGGGGGCATTTTAGTGTCGTATTGCATGTAGTTAGTTATTTACATTGTAGTTCGTTATGTTTTCGGGTTATTTACATTTAGTTTTTGCATTCAGTTTTTTTTGTTTAAAAAAAAATTTAAAAATCGCAAAAATAATAGTTAGTTTACTATGTTTGTTGCAGTTAGTTTATATTTGTATGATTCCAACTGTTAGATAGTAAAAGTCTATTTTGGCCAATGATGAGACTTGAGTTAAGTAGATGAGTATAGTATTGAATATTCAGGCTTTGATGTGATTTCTTGTTATGAATTGAATCTTTTCCTGTTTGAAACTGGTATAATTAAGGTTAGCACGTTAATAACAGATATGTTGACTGATTAAGTTTAAATTGATACATAATTGATTTCTTAAGGATAATACTAATGTGAAGGAATGAAAGACATGAATAGGCGGAGATGGCTAAATTTTGATAAAAACTTAAGTTTGGGGGGAAAATTTGGAATATATAAGCTTCGTTAAAAAAAAAGAAAAAGAAAGAAAAAATAAATAAAATAAAAATTATAGTGGCTAGTTTTGTTTCGGAGCCTTTGTTACTTGAGTAAGTACGCCCGAAGGGGTATCTTAAAACCTAGCGCCCTAAGGTCTTATATGGTCTGGGAGTCGTTGGTTGAAAGCTCGCTAAGGGGTAACACTGTTAGCCTAATGGAATGAGACATTGCACAGTCATGGTTAAAAAAAAGGAAAAAAAAAATAAAAAAAAAGAAATATAATAAAACGGGAAAAGAGCAAAAAGCCCCCGTGATAAAAAGTAGAGCATAAGTATCCCGGATTGGACTCTTGAACTTGGTGGATGTTTGACTTTAGTTGGATCTAGCTTGTTCGTGAATTTTGTGAATTTGCACTGTATGATGCCTTCGAAGATATCTATTATGTCTTAAATTTGACTTTATATCAGTTAACATTGTTGTGGAGCACACACGCACTATATCAGTGATAACAGTCTAAGATTTGATGATTAATTGAGAAATTACTGATTTGTTTAAATATGATGTATTATCATGTTTACTTGATTTCTCTAAGGCCGGTTAAATAGATTTGTTTCTGTCATTACTGTTGGATTCGTAGGCATATAGATTAGTTTCATTACATTGCATTGCATAACATTTTAGTGTTTTTGCTTGAGGACAAGCAACGGTTTAAGTTTGGGGGTATTTGATGAGTGAGTTTTATACACATGAATTGGATACATTCAGGCTAAATTTATTGTTGTTCTCAAGTCTTTTAGGATGATTTTATGTGTTTGTGTCTATTCATGCATGTTTTATATTGTTTTGTAGGAATTGGGACAAAAGTTACTTGGATCGATGTTTGGGGTGGCTAGATTCGCGTTTTCTGCTTGCCATTTACACAGCAGTCACTTCAGAGCCAATTTGACTATATCTCCGGATATTATTTCGCAAAACTTCAAGAATGAAAGTTGTAGATCTACTTTTCCTCTTTCCAGAACATCTTGAATCATCTAAATCGGAGTTCGGACGAAGAAGTTATGGCCATTTTCCCAAAGGACGTCGGAGCAGAAAATGTTGGACAAAGCACAAGCGCCTAGGCGCTCCTCTTCAAGCCAAATCAAGCGCCTAGGCGCTCAAAGTCAGTACCTGTTCTCATGACCAAGCGCCTAGGCAGTCCAGACAGCACAATCTCAAGCGCTTAGGCGCTAGGAAGCAGAGTTTGAGCTGGGGAAAGGCTTGGTGCGGGCCTGGACGCGTTTTGGGCGAATTTTGACACTTTTTTGACTCCAAATTGGATTGGGTTTGTTCCTAAGCTAAAAATTAGACTTGTAACCTATAAATATATGATGTAAGGCATAAAATAAGGGGGGATTACATAGATTAGACTAGATTAAACACTCCTTTAGATTAGAACATAACCCTAGTTCTAATTAGATTTGGAGATTGAAGCAACTTGGAGACCATTGAAGATTTAGAGTAGGAGCAAGGAGGGAGCGTCAAGTCTACTGATAATAGATTATTTCTTCTCATCTTCTTCTATCTTTATCTTTTAATGATTATTCAATTGTGGATTCTTAGTTTAAATTCAATAATCATGAACTAATTCTTTGTTTGAGATTACAATGGATCTTATTGTGTAGTTTATTTTAATATGCTTCGTTATCAATTAGTATTTTCTATTGTGAGGATTGTCTATTATGATTTGGAATTAATTGTTTAATTGATTGGCCATCAATTACCGTGATAATCTATATGAACTCGAGAGATGAAGTATAGATTTAGATCTAATTATGATAGCATGTGTTCAGGATTTTGTTAGTAGCTTAAACTTGATGAGTGTTAAGGTAGAGATATATTTGACGCCGCATGTAATCTTATAGAGAACTTGTTCTTCAACTTTCTTCAATTGTAATTCACATAGAGATATAGTGGGTTAGTTGATTAAGGTGTTTAACGAATTTCTATCTTAATTGTGGATTGACGTTAATACGGTATTAGTGCATCGAGAGGTGGTTAATATTACTTTAGTGTTCTTGATTAACAATTCAGGATAGAGAATAATTGATGAGAAGTGTGTTAATTTAAATGAAGCAATAAGTGAAGTTTTGATCTTAAATCTCCATAGTCTTAATTTAATTAGTGGAATAGTAGTTAATTTATATAGTTTGTAATTCATTCGTTTAAATAAGATTGAGTTGGTTACGGGTTAGTACTTGGTGATTTTTATTAAATAATTCTCTGTGGGAACGATACTCAACTTATCACTTTATTACTTGTTGACCACGTATACTTGCGTGTTGTGCGTATATAGATTTTACCCAACAGAGTGCAGAAATCGTAGAGTGTCAAGATCTGATCTTCGAGATCGTAGTGTCTGCACAGCCGAAGCTGAATCGTAGAGTGCAGAACTACGACTCCAACAGTAATGCTTACAATGCTAAGTCAGAATCGTAGAGCAGATACGGTTCTCAACGAATGAGCACTCCCAGAATATCCAAAGGTACGAAGCCTCTGGTTGGCATTGCAAAGATGTAATCCACAGAAGGGAACCAGAGAGCACTCAACGAATGGCATGCAGGCTAGCAGAAGAAGTAAGCACCAAACCAATCAGCATCAAGATTGAGTTGAAAGGCCGTTCGTGATGAAGTCTTCCACAAGATGATTCAAAGAAGACTTCAGCAGTTGACTAAGGAAAAGTCAGCTAATGCAGTTACTATCAAGAAAACAGAAGACAACGATCTTGGAAGCAACCAGGATCGTAGTGTTTGTCAGACAAAGAAAGAACTGATGGAAGGTGAACCAAGATACTGATCAGCTTCTGAAGAGCAAGGCTAAAGTGATTAAGTGCAGGGTCAGTTCATTGATGATAAGTGAGCGAAAGATCACCAGGAGAAAGCAAGCTGGACGCGCCACAAATCTGAAGTGTCTTGATATTCAGAAGGGAACCAGAGCAAGGAATTAGGCCATCAGTATTTGAGAACAGTCAAAGCAAACAGAAGTATTGAAGCACTGCACAATACAAGGAAGAGGTGTTCTACATTGAAGATCCAATCAACACTCTTCTAGATCGTAGTGTTGTCTCCACCAATCAACAAGACACTACGATCAGGTCCCTGAAGACGTGCATCAGAATCGTAGAGCTCGGATACCTGAAGATTGAGGCATTGGCAACTGTTCAATCTGAAGGGTAATTCGGACAAGTGCTTATTAAGAGCATCGATGCAAAAGGACAACCTCTGATCAAGAAATCAGAAGAAATAAAGTCTTCGACCTGCCCAGGACAGTAAAGTGATACATCTGATAGGGTAGGTGAAAAAGTAGACTGCAGAGTCAGAAAAAGTATGTCATGTCACATCAAGCAGTCTACATCAATCAACTTGAGATCTGTGAAGACATTTGAATAGCTTCCAACGGCTACTTTCCAACGGAAGGATTAGGAAGGTGTATAAATGAAGAAGAGCTTTAAAGATTAAAGGGTGCTGGAGAAGTTGAGTTTTGGAGAGAAGGTGGACTGATCGAATCAAGTAATAGTAAGTCCAGAGACTCACTCTATGATCCACCAAGAACACTCAAAAGTTAGATCAAGCAAGAAGTAGAAGTGTGAGTTCTACTATGTAGAAGTGAGAGTTCTACTACATGAAGAGTGTTCTGAACTGCCGAGAGAAAGAAGAGCATCATGCCATCTGGATGTCCATCATGGGAAGACTCTAAGTACAATAAAGAAGAGCTTACGGTCATCTTAGCAAGTCCATCATGGGAAGGCATCGAGTAGCAAGAAGGGAGATCACAAAATCCATCTTGGTGTCAAGCTTGAGAAAGCTTCTAGGTACCTTGCAGAAGAGCTTACAGTCATCCTAGAAGCCTCTCATGTGCAGCCATCAAGTACCAAGGAGAATGATCTTCAAGGCAGTTCATCAAGGGGTCATCCGGAGTAGTTGAGTAACCTAAGAAGCTGAGCATCATGCAACACTCAACTGCTCTTCAAGGATGATCAAGCCGAAGCTACTAAAGATAGAAGATGTTCAGAGCATAAAGACATCTTAGCAGCTCAGCACCGACTCCAACAACAACAACAACAACAACTCAAAGAAGCCAGGGCCTGAGGGGTCCTTGTCCGGAGGGACTAAACAAAGCAGGGCCAAAGGGTCCTTGTCCAGAGGGACTAAACGAAGTTCCAAGCCTGTTGGGCTTGAAGAGTTCCTAGGGAACTAGAGGAGTCTCAAGGCTGCTGGCCTTGAAGAGTTCTTAGTGAACTGAAGTCCCAAGGCTGTTGGCCTTGAAGGAATCGTAGAGATTCAGGGTGCTGCCCTTCCTTAGTGGAAATCCTGCTAGTTGAAAGCAGAAGAGTGGATTAGGAGCTTGAGTCTCTGAACCACTTAAAACCCCTTGTGTCTTTTACATTATGTCATTTACATTATGTCTATAACTGCTATAACTGCTATGTATGTTTTAACTGCTTACAACTAAACTAACCCAACGAACAATGTTTGTATGATTATGAATATATCAATGAAGGAGGGGAATCTTTTACTTATTCCGCTGTGCTTGAAAAGATTCTATGTTTGTCATATAATCTAATATGAACAATACATCATAAACCAGAAAAGTATTTTAAAAGAAAAGAATCTATTCAACCCCCCCCCCCCCTTCTAGATCTATTGTGCCCTCTGAGATCTAACAGTAACCATTAAAGACATCTTGGACAAAAAGAAAAAAATTCATTTTTCGGTGAATAATGTCGTATAAGTGAATAGTAATCCCAACACAAAAAGGTAGAAATTCCATAATAAAATCTATATCAATATTTCGGTATAATGATATTGAAAGAATAATATCATTACGAAAAAATAATATCCCTTACCTCAAAAAAACAATACTTCTGAATGAAATATCGTATATGATGCTGAGGGAAACTTGCACTGAATAGAAACTCTCAAAGTATCTAAATACTCACAAAAATACGCTTGCTAATATATAGAGAGAAAGCTTATGTTCCTAGTGTGATTTTCAATTCTAACCTAAGCACCTATTTATAGGAAAATATTAGCACGCCGAAACAGACTTGACATGCTACCTGATGGCTTTACCTATTACTATTGCCACCCACCACATTTGAAATAAAATTTGAGCACATTTCTCACCAACCACGGGTGGGGCCCACTCAATTCTAGAATTTTCCACCAAAAATCAATTATAACATAATTTTCGAATCAGTCACCTCTTAAAATTCATAACAAATCATACATTCATTTTTAATGGTTCAAAATTTGTGGACATATACTCAACTTATATATGTATAACATATCCAAAAATCACAACGATCCAACGGTCGGATTAAAAATTATAACTCACGCAATATATCTGAAGAACACTGATTTAATTTTTAATACCTCCATTCCGACAAAAATACTGATAAAACACCTCAACATTAATTCCTTCAATTCTATCCACATAAAATAAATATTTTTTTTATCATATAAATCAATAATTAATTATTCACAAATAATATTACAGAATCACAATTATGACAACCAGACCGTTCCCAAGAAAGAGGGGGCTTTCCGATAAGGATTTCTCCTTACTGGCGCGCAATTAGGTGACCAAACCTCTCCTTAGACAGAACTTTCTAGACATTGCCAATAATGTTATCTAATAATATTATTCAAATAATATGAATTATTGATCTGATAATGAGAATTACTGTGTAGTGACAATTATTGAAACAACAATAACATAAAATATCAACGAAGTAATTATTGAATCAATAAAATAAAATATTGAATAGTAATTACTGTAACAATTATTGAGTAGTGTCTTCTTATGTAAGAATCAATAATTCAAAAATATTGTGCAATACCATGTGCTACTGTGTAACCACGTGTATTACTGTATTTTAACTACCGGGTATTCCAACAGTGTTAACGGTAACAATTACGCCGTTATTTATAAAAACTCAAACTTGTCGTTTTCTTCATCAGACAGTTATTCTATTATGAGGTCCACGAATGGCTGCGTCGTCGTACGAATATTCCCTGACAACAAGAATATTCTACGACCAAACAAATATTCCCCGATTAAAATGAATATTTTATAACCACTTGCTTATTTTGTAAAATTTGCAATTTTCACCCATAACTAAAGTATTACATTAAATTAACTCTTTATAATTTCAAGATAATAAATAAATTTTTTTTAATTTTATTCATAATAAATTGGGGTGTTACAATAACCATGATTAATTGAAGCTACCACTTACTTAAATATAATTGGGTTTGTTTTTTTTATTTAATCTAATTTTGAGACTTGGTCTCTAATTTTTATCCCTAAACAAAAGAAATAAATAGTGCTTTCCGATCCCATGAATAAAATTTGCATGGCATTGATAGGTCCAAAAATAAAGATAAGCCATTATAAAAGTTATATTCAATATTTTTACGTTGTCTCTTTTTACATAAGAGTCGAATTGATCTCATAAAACATATGTAAAAATATTAAAAATACAGTTTATTTTAGCTCAAGCACCAGTATAAACTTCATGTACTAGAAAAAAAACCGGTTCATCACTGTAAAATCAGACCGGCCTAGAAGTACCCACCGTAATCATAAACCCACTTCTCTATTACACCATTCCAAAGCTACGTGTCAAGCAGCAGCATACACAACTTCATGCAAAACCTGCATGAAGACAAACAGAAACCACGTGACGCTCCCTTCTCTCCTCACGTGCCACTCCATGCACCATATCATAATTCTCTCATTTCTTCCCTTTATATACCACTCCGAATTCTTCATCCCCCTTCATCAAAACCCTTACTTTTTCTTCACATAAATTCTTCTTAATTCTTATTTCCTTACAGTCAAAAATGGCTCAACACCAGCAGCCACATCAGCAGGAGCAACAGATATCTCACCAGCTGGCCAAAACCACCACTGCCGTCACGCTCGGCGGCTCTATGGTGGTCCTCTCCGGCCTGACGTTGGCGGTGACCATCATTGGCCTAGTGCTGGCCACGCCGCTGCTGGTGATATTCAGCCCGGTGCTAGTTCCGGCCACCATCGCCGTCTTTCTCCTGTTGGCGGGGTTTTTCACCGCCGGAGGGTTGGGGGCCATCGGTACATTTGTGCTGACGTGGATGTACCGGTACACGACGGGGAAGCATCCTATCGGGGCGGACCAGCTTGATAGGGCACAGGCGAAGATTGCGGGATGCGGGTAAGGAAATGAAGGAGAGGGTTGAGAACAAAGCAAAAATTGAGGGCTGAGCACAGAGTACAACCTGATTAAGCACACGTTCATGCATGAGTTGTACCTTCACTTCTGTGTAGAATCTCATCTTTTAGTCGGATGAGAAATGAATGTTTCAGAATTCAGTGGTTGGTTTGTTTTTTTATTTTTTTTCTTATTTCATTTAATTTCATGAGCGTTGTTGTACTTGAGTTAGCTGTGGGATTGTGTTGATTTTCGTTTTAATTCTGGTTTTAATTTGTGTTGAAATTTCATTTGTTGATTTATTTTATTTTCAAATTAAACTTTTGTTTTTTGTTTTTCCCTAAGAACTACTCCATATTGCATAAGTAAACAATGAGACGTGGCTGGATAAGCCAACATTAGTTAAAATGATTTATTTGGAGACACGCCCATTTCCCATTTTCATTTTCATTTATTTGGAAACTTGTTCTATGTTTGGATCGGAGAAACTCGTGCTATGTTTGAATTAGAGTAATGAAAGTGTCAATGAAATTAGAATTTATTTTATTCCTTCGTTTGATCTTTATTCCAATTAGAATGGAATAAATTATTCAGACTCTTCATTTTATTTATTCAATTTAAACTTAACATTGTGTAACAACTCATTTTACTATTCATTCTATTCAAACATAACATTGTGTAACAACTCATTCTAATTAGAATGAATCACCCCTCTACATTCTATTCCTTCAATTCAAATCCGAAGACGGTTTGATCCTCTAAGTTTGAAGATGCAGTTCTTCATTTGGATCATCCTCGGTTCATCTGTTTTTTACATTAGAAACCAAGCTTCACTAGTTGTGAGTTAATTAAAATGAGAACTGCTGGAATATATTCTTCTTCCTTAACTTGGGTATATTTTTGAATTGATATACAATCTCATTCATAACTATAGTATCAATAACAACAATGATATATCTCTTCACTAATCCTCCTTAAAAAGAAAACAAAACCACGGCAAAGGAACAGGCCTCAATCATGACTCGAGCAGATCAGATAAAAGAGAGAAAATAAACACAAGGACTAAGCTCTGCAACAGTTGGGGTAACTGCAAAATCAAAAGACTCGAGACTAGAAAAGTGTGAAAACATCCTTGTAAAGTTACCAAAGTTGATGTCTAGATTATATATCCAAGTACAACTGAAATGACAAAAACCTCTGCTCAATTTCCAAGTTATGCTCCCTCAACCCTCTTTGAAATAGCAATTAAGTTGAAGTTCATCGAGTTAGGATTCTTCTCAATCATGCATTGTATAACTTTGGCGGCATCCTGCAAACAATGAAGTAATATTATGGAAAGAATTAGCCAAAAGTTTACTCCGAGCTCAACATATTAAGCCTTCACTGCCAGGTTAACCAAATCGCAACAAGCTAGGGATTTTATGTTGATCATACAAAACATGCATAGATAGATGTAATTCTATTGCACTTCAAAAATTTCTGACCATATATATAGTTACAGCTACAATAATTACCTTTAATAAACTGCTAGGAGAAGAAGCACCGTGTGAAATTGGTCCTGATCTCCTTCCATCAAGCTCATAAAGTTGTCCTGCAAATCAAATATTTACAGATGTGTAAAATTAACTCTTATTCACGACCCCTGAATGTCAACGTATTGATTTCCATGAGAGAGAGTTACCATCCACACATGTGAAGCAGATGAAGTGAGTGTCCACATTATCTGAAGCCTGGGGAGAGAAAATCACGAGGCTCAGTATTCCAAGGGCAAATCCAAATCAAATGGAAAGATAAACAAGTACAATCTTGAAGACATAATGTATTCCAACTTAGAAGTGGAAGCAGGTAGAGCAGAGAGGAGGGAGATTCCAGAGGTTACTGTATAATCAACCGTTTACACAAATTAGTTTTCTTGAACTAAAGTGTTATTTTGCTAATTGATATTTCATGCTATTGTAAGCAATGAAATCTAAGCACAGGCCCCTTTGGCGCCTCCCAGACGCCTCACCTAAGCCGAAGGCGGTAAAAAAATTCCTCCAGGAAATTAAGCGGGTTCTAGGCGGAGAGATTTTTTTTATTTTAATAACTACCCAAACCAAATCTTGATATATTTATTTTTCAAATGATTTATCATATTCATAATACAGGTTGTAGCATATCAAATCACAATAAGAAGTGAACAATATCAAGTCAAAATGGATAATTTATTATAGTTGTAATTTTTTAAACTTGTACCAACTTCAAATTATATAAATGATGAAGCATTTGTAATATTTAGTTAAATTCAATTTTATAATTCTTAAATTTATGTTTAGTTTCTTAAGTTTTAATATTGAATTAAATTCTTAAAATTTAAAATTTTATTATTTAATAGCAATCATGTTTATAAATAAAACTAATAAGTTAAAAATATGTTTAAACTTTGAACAATTGCATGTTTGTGTTTGAACTTTGACATTAGCAATGTGGATGTGTTTGAACTTTAAGAAAAGACCTTTATTATCTTTATTATAGATTATTTTGCTTTATATTATTATTTTGTTTGGATAAATGTAAGATAAAATATTAAAATTGACTTAGAATAAAAAAATCCCGTCTAGGCCCAGCCCAGGCCCCGCCTCGGCCGCCCGCCTCCCGCCTCCCGCGTAGCGCCTTTTAGAACATTGAATCTAAGGCTTATTTTGATTTAATCCGAAGAAAGACAAGTCCTTTCCTGAGTCTAATCCTTATTAGTTAAGGATATTTGCTTATTGTTACTTAATGCTGGAAGAGTCCTAGATGTTCTCTAATTTAAAGATTTTCTTTTACATGACACAAGTAGTAGGCTGGTAGGCTGGTAGGCTGCTGAGTCTGCTACCTCTCTCCATCTCACGAAGCAACTTTCTAGAACATTCTGGCAATATGATCTTATTATCTCCATCGTCTCTTTTCCTAGCTAAGTTTCCAGTTTTTTGGTCTCTGAAGTCTAAAGTTGTCCAATACTCACCCGTTGAACCAAGTTCCTCACTATTTGATAAACAAAATTTGGATAAAGAAGAAATTTCATTAAGAGAGAATATACACATGAGGAAGATAAATCAATGTTACAAAGCGAACTACATCGATGCACCACTCTGACAATATGGTTTAATTCCCCATATAGTTAAGAGTAACAACACCAGGATTAGGGGTTTCAGATCATAAGCCAAAATCACCCAGATTGAATATAATCTTGATGCAAAAACAGAAAAATCCCAACAATAATGAGATCAAACTTGGACTCGGAAAGATAACTAAGGTCATTTCCAAGTGTTCAGACCCTCTTCTAAAAACCATAAGGGAAGACAATACATAAACTGCCATAGTTTAGAAAATAATTGGATGGTTTTATACTCAAACTTAAAAGGGTACCATGCTGATGGCTCATATCATCATCTTTTACTTTATTGTAGAATAAATAAAATACAAAGAAGTAAAAGTTTTATTATATTAAGGATCTCTAGTTGGCTAGGTAATTTTCACGAGTTAAAGAGCAAATGACACTTGAAACATGAATTTAAGACTCCATCTATAGATGAAGTCAGACTGGAAGTCAACTAATTATCTTAATTCTTTTCTTATGGATAGTTAACTCAATTTAGTTATCTATAAACTATTAAATTCAAATATCTTAATTCCTATCAATACAAACTAAATCCTGCTCTATTGGATAGAACTTGTTTTATTTTATTAAGAAATCACTGGATTTGAACTTAAAACCAAAATGTCCATGTCTGATTAATTTGACTTAAAACCTCTTAGGGCCACTATAAAAATTGAGAGGTATGAATGGAAAAATGTGCAAGAAAGAAACCAGTCATTGAAAAATGAGAAAGTAATGAAGTATCTAATAGCATTGATTAGGATGAGAGAAAAAAATTGTTAGGTCATGCATGACCACTACTAGGCCTGGGAAAATATGAATTTAGTTGGTTATGGTTTTCACAATATGGGTTATGGGTCCATTAGGAATTAAAACCACATTATCCATTTTGAATATAGATAATATGGTCTAGGCCCATATGGTTATGAGTCTAATCCAGGTCATCTCATATTTTCATTTTATAAATAAGTACATAGATTAACCACAATTGGAGCCAAGATAATTATGGAGGAGTTATTTGAAATATCAGTTGGATCATTTATAACAGAATCTTATTACCAATTTTTTGACACTAATTTGCTCTGTCCAAATCCAAAATATTCACTAATATTTAGATTTCACCAAAATTTCATTAACTGAATCCCCTAGAACTTTTTCCACTACATGTGGGAGTTTTGGAGATATTTTCAATATGGAAACTTGTTAATTATGCATATTATGAACAATTCATACCAGTTAGCTTTTCAGAGAGAGTGAGTGAATTTGGGAATTTGGAGGGAGAAAATTTTCTAGAGAGAGAGAATCAAGTATTTTAGAAAGAGAATTAATATTTTTAGAGAGTATGAAAAATTTTATAAAAATAGAGTGAAGGTGCAAGATTAAATCATTGTTTACTTTTATATTTTAAGACAAAAAGAATATAGAATATAAATTAATTACGAATTTTTTGAAGTTAATTTAAAATTTAAGATAAAAATTAATATAAATTTATTTGAAGTAATGTAATATTCATATTAATTTTAAAAAATCAAACAAATTTTACTTTAGTAGAATGGAAGAATATATTGTCTCTCTTTAATTAATACTTTGCAGAGTAAATAAAATACATTATAAATTTTATCGTTTGAGTTTCACTTTATAATAAAAGTTGTTCGATTGTAATAAACCAACAAATTTGGAAATATTTATTAAATATATTAAAGGTAAAAAATTATTACACTATTTGAAAATATAAGATCAGAAAAAAAAAATAACATGTGATAATGTCTTATACTTCTTCCTTTGAAAATCTAATATCTTACTAGTATTGATTTTGAGTATTAAAATAGTTGAAATTGATTTTAAAAAATCAGTGATGATTTAATACTCAGGAGTATTTCTAGTTGAGCAGACGTGGCATGACTGTGATTGGCAAGGGGACTATTGCATAGAATACATTTTTTTCTCAATAACTCGAGCAATTATCTTTTAGATATTCGTTTTGGAACAAAATTAAACGAATTTTGCTTTAATAGAGGTAAAAACCAATTGAGCAATCAACTCACTTGCATGCCAACAGAATTTGGATCATGTTTTCATTACGCGAGGCAGAACCGGTCAACAGGGGAAAAAATGGGTCCAAACCAGTTTACTGGTTCGGGCCTGTTTTTATTTTAAAAATATGGATCCAAACTTTAACCAACCCAAATAATTTAGAGTAATTAACCTACCCAAATGGTTGTAGTTAATTTCGGTTAACCCACCAGTATGTAATCCAAATTGCCAGGTCTCACCACTAGCAACATCCCTTAGAAAGAGTGCTCTAAAAGCTATAGAGAAAACAAGAATAAGATGGAAATTGTCGATGCTATAATTAAAACATAAGAGGTGGAGGGAAGCACAATGTCCCTATAATTAAAACATATACTCCCTCCATTCCAAATTATAAGATCACTATTGACTTTCTAAAATTAAATTTAAAATATTTTTAAATTTAAAGTTAATATGATTTATTTAAATTTTTTAAATAATAAATTTATAAGTAGTAGTACTTTTTATATAGTTTATAATATTAATTATAATATTGACATAAAATAATTGAATTCATGTCAATTTTGAGTTTGAAAATATTTGAAACTGATTTTTCAAAAGTCAATAATGATTTTATAATTTGAAACGGAGGAAGTATTAAGAATCCTTTGGATTGCATAAAGGAAATATGACCCTTGAAGTATGAGATAAGTAATCAGATTAGAACTTGATTTATTCCACAGTTAAGAGAGTTTTCTTTCTGTTAGCAAGCATTTTTCTTCAGACGTTAATTGGTAATACATCAAATATATATATATAACAATATTCGATAAAACAGATGTAGGTCATATTTATATTCTTTAAAAGGCTTCTGGATATAACTTGCATACTATGAGCAACTGAAAATTCATTTAAAAGGAGCCCAGCACAATACAAAGGATACAAGTATTAGGAAACATGAGGTATTGCATAGTAGATAAATAATATTATTTTTTCTTGAAATTACAACTTACAAAGAAAAACTCACCTCAGTCTCACCAGCAGTAGCTGCTACTGAATGAGCAACTTCCATTTCTCTGTCGTTTTCAAGAAATGCAGCACGCTACAAAAGATTATATGCAAGGCACATGAGTGAAAAACATGATAAGCATACAAATATATGATATTATTATAATGAGGAAAACTATTCAGCAGAAAAAGAACCTCCATTGGATCCATGCTAGCAGTGGATTTGAAGAACTTGTCCAGATACGAGTCTTCAACTGAAAATTAGAAACATCAAAAGTGGGGAACCAGATTTTAATATAGGCAACTTTGAAGAAGGGGCTTAAAGTGACCCCAAAACATTCAAAGATCTGTAAAGCCTTTGATTCGTACATTGACTGAAAAAAGGAGCAGGGTTGCAGCATATTTTGCAATAGGTTACCTCATATAAAATGCAAAATTACAAGAAAATAATCCTAGAAATTCTAGGTTATATATATATATATATATATATATTGGCCCTGCAAAATGAGAACTAGCTTTTAGCATTACTTTTTCATATAGTGTCTGATTTTGACTTTATTTCTGAAGCATATATCTTAGATACATTCTAACAGTCCTAGAAGTATGACTTATAGGTATCTTTCTGAGGTGGCATTACACTAGATATCATAGGAAGTAAAAGAGTCAAGATCACTTATCACTTGAAGAGCTGAAAAGCAGTAAGGATGAATGTTAAAGTTTCCTAAGGAAAAAATATTTGACAATGGCGGATGTTACTAGGCGCGGGTTAAAGATATACTAAATTACAACATTTGGGTAAAATTTTCCAAGAAAGCCAAGAAAGTGGTTCGTCAGCATAAGAGAAAGTAATAAAAAGTTAGGAGGCTGAAAAAAGAAAAGGGATTAAGCAAAAGAAAATGTTAAAGAATGTTAAAAGGTTTTAAGTTCAAAATAGAGAGTAACATCGATATCCAAAATATTTAAGAGGCTTGGTGCTTATGAAAACAAGTATATGTTTTCTACAACAGAAAATCTGCAAGTTGACACTCATAAAAACTTACAGAGGCAAAGTATCAAGAGAAGATTTACAGGTAGCTATGCTAGAAGAGGTCGAGTAAAAGAATGGTGTGCTTGTATGCATGTATGATGTGGTGTTCTATTTTTCCTTCTCATGCTATGTTGTAGTCTTCTAGATCCTCTAACCGGTAGCAAAACAATTTAGGTGGTTGCAATATAGTTGTTATAAGACTTAAATGAAACTCATAAAGACCTAGTAAAACAATTTTCTAGTGTTTATCACCAGTTGTTCAGCGAATAGAAATGCATAAAACAAAAATAACACTAGCCATCAAAATACTTGCAAATAATCTAATGCAATAATAAGACTTACGAAGTTGTATTTCTGAAGTGACATTTCCAACAGCATGAAGAAGTCCAACAGTTCCACAGGCATTTCCCACAGTTTGCCTCAAAAGTAAACTCCACTAGTCGGGTCCTGCAGTAATACAGAAAACTCTTAAAACTACAGAAGGAAAAACATTAAGTAACAGATACATTGACAATGACTTGTACAGATACAAAACATATGGATTATCAATTAACTTATGAAATAGTTTTTAAGAGAGAGGTGGTGATTGTGGTCATGAGGGAAGAAGGGAGATAATGAAAATTCATCTTCTGTGGAAGTCGATATACAACTTCGATGACATTCATGAATGTGGAAAAGTCCCAATAAGAGCTCAGAAAAGTGTCAAAATTCAAAATAAATCCCTCCACTCTCTCAAATGTCTCCTGTCGCATTCCAATATTATAATCCAGTGCAGATACAGGGCCAACTCCTTGTACAAAGCTTCTAGAACAGAATACTGCCAGTTCCGAAGGTGGCATGATTCAACACATCCCAAAGAAAAAAAATTAAAGGACCAACAGACTCACCTTATTAATGCTGTCCTGATGTATTCTCTCTTGCTCACTCTGCAAGAGCACAAGATCTTATTAAAGAAAAATGTAGATAATACAAAACAACTGAGCCAAGCAATAGGCAAATGGACAGACAACTAAACTAGGACCAGTAGATGTGCAAACAAAGGAAAACAAGTCTTTGGCTACGTACCTCAGACGTGAGGGGATAGAGAAACAGCACCGCAAGCACCGGCTTGGGTACCATTTCCAAGAGCTCTTCATCCAAACCATACACATCATAGCACCCAACCTCGTCCTCTCGAACACCAAGGCCCCAAAGAAACTGCTCACAAACAACACCAAATGATTAAATACAAAGAACTCTAAACAATACTTCTCCATAAGCTAAAAAGAAGTCCGATTCCGGTACATACTTCCACAAAATAAAAGGACATGCCCAGAAATATATACATTTTCCACAAAATCAAATAATATTACAAAATACATACCAAAAAGAACATAAATACAACGAAAAGTTAATCATTGACCCAACTTAACAACTTCCATCACTTAAAATGATCACTTTAAGTACTACCTCCGTTCAAAAATTATATATACATATCCTTTTAATCACAAAGGTTCTATTTTAATACTATAAAGTGACATGACATGCCATTATTTTGTTGCAATCATTTCTACCATCACACCACTACTACTAAATTTTAAGCTGAGCCTAAGGATTCATTTGTAAACATAATTATCCCAATGGTTGATAAATGTATCTCGGACTAAGTCGCAACATTCAACCATCTTCCATCCTTAATTTTTACCGAACTCCTCGGGAATCATTCAATCAAAATAAAAAAGAAAAAGAAAAAAATTAAAAGAAAAAAGAATGTTTTTTTTTTCATCTAATTAAAATTATTATTACTCCTTTCGCTCAATTTGTGAGCGAATTAAGGCAAGTAGGGCAACTTGTGAGACACATATATTTATGGTGATATGATAGAATATGTGTGTGTAAGCAACAAACGGGAATTAATCTGTAATCGAGAATCAAATATCTAATCAACCAATCATGAAGGAAATTATTGGAAGAGAAAGAGGGATAGATAAGTACCTGGTTCATAACATCAGGGTTGGCTTCAAGAGGAATCCATCTCTTAGCAGAAGGGGCTTCGTCCATTTGATTTTGATTTGCTGCTGCTTCTCTCTCTCTCTCTCTCTTGTTCTACTTCCTCTGTTCTACACTCCTTTATTACTGAAAAAAATATGAAATGGGAATGGAATAATAGAAAAACCCAAAAGCCCAAAGGTGTTTGGGAATGTCTCTTCCTCTACATATACGTTTTGTTGGGGGCGTACTTAGAATTCCATTTTGCTTTTGCTTTTGCTTTTGCTTTTGCTTTTGCTTTTGCTTTGGAGTCTACACTCACTGCTTTCTTTTCTTTTATACAACTTCAGTTCTAAAATATTATTGAGTATTAATTTTTTTAAAAATTAATTTTAAATATTTTAAATTTTAAATTTACTACAGTTTTTTAAATTTTATTTAATATAATAAATAATATTATAAATTATCTAAAAATGCTAATAATTATAAATTTTATTATTCTATAACTTTAAATGAATTTATATCAATTTTGATTTTACAGACATATCAAATTGAATTTAAAAAACTTAATACTCCTAATAATCTTATATTGTGAAACGAGTTGAGTATTAAGAATAATACAAAAATATAGTGTAATAAAGAATTAAAATGTACCAATAACTTTTTACATTTCTTTTCCTTTTCTTTAGTTTTCCGTGTAATAAAGAATTAAAATGCAACAATAACTTCTTTGTTATAAAACTTTAGTAAATTTATAAAGGTACTCTTATAATTGCTGCATAAATTTAGAGAGAATAAGCAAGAGAGAAAAAGAGAGAAAAACCTTCCGAAAGAATTCTTATACTTTTTTTCAATATTATTCCCTTTATATAGAAAATGAGAAGAGGAGAAGGACAAGAATAATGGAGGGATCACAGAGTGGGAATAAAGGGGAAAGGGGAGTCACGGGAGGAAATCACTTTGAAATACTTCCCCTAATTTTTTACGATAGAAGATTATGTCTCATTAAAAACCTTATTAAAAAAACTCAGTGGGAAAAACTTAACGAAAAGAAAAAGAGTACATATCTTTTATATAAATATCTTAATTGACCGTCTCGTTAAAACCTTGTCAAGAAAAACCCATTGGGAAAAAAACCGTGACTAAGGAAAAAGAGTACAGTCTTCCCCTCAAAAAGAATTCATTACTTCTTGATGAAATGTTGTCACAAGTCTTTCAGTCGACACATTCCAATCCTTTTCTGAAGTTTTGCAAACGTTGCATTTGATAGCGACTTTGTGAATAAGTCGGCTAGATTATCACATGATCAAATTTGATGCACATCTATATCACCCTTCTTTTGTAGCTCATGTGTGAAGAAGAATTTAGGTGAAATGTGCTTTGTTCTATCTCCCTTGATGTACCCTCCTCTAAGTTGAGCAATGCATGCAGCGTTATCCTCATACAGAATTGTAGGAATGTCTTTGATTGATGGTAATCCACATGACTTTTGAATATGCTGAATAATTGATCTCAACCAAACACACTCTCTGCTTGCTTCATGTATAGCGAGAATCTCTGAGTGATTTGAAGATGTAGCTGTCATAGTTTACTTTGTGGATTTCCAGGATATAGCCGTGTCACAATATGTAAATACATAACCTGTTTGTGATCTTCCATTGTGTGGATCTGATAAATATCCTGCATCGGCATATCCTACCAATCGCGACGTTGAATCTCTTGGATAAAATAACCCAAGATCTATACTTCCACGGATGTATCTAAAAATGTGTTTGATCCCATCCCAATGTCTCTTAGTAGGAGAAGAACTGTATCTTGCTAACAAGTTGACAGCAAAAGTAATATTAGGTCATGTACAGTTTGCAAGATACATAAGAGCACCTATTGCACTTAGGTATGGAACTTCAGGTCCAAGA
The DNA here is from genome assembly GCA_020205505.1 of Panax japonicus. Classification (NCBI taxonomy): domain Eukaryota; kingdom Viridiplantae; phylum Streptophyta; class Magnoliopsida; order Apiales; family Araliaceae; genus Panax; species Panax japonicus. The sequence continues at coordinate 50,616,299 of CM035110.1, forward strand.
ACTTCTTCCCCACTTTCTAGAGGCCGAAATGAATCTTTATCAACTTCTAAAGATCGAACAACCATCGGGGTAGTTAAAGGATGAGCTTTATCCATATGAAAATGACTGAGAATCTTTTCAGCATATGTGGATTGATGAACAAAAATTCCAGATGCTAAATGCTCCACTTGTATTCCCAAACAGAATTTTGTCTTTCCAAGATCTTTCATTTCAAATTCATCTTTTAAATAAGTAGCAATTCTTGTGAGTTCTTAAGGAGTACCTACAAGATTCAAATCATCCACATATACAGCAATGATGGAAAATCCACTTTGTGATTTCTTAATAAAAACACATGGACATACTTGATCATTTATATATCCATCTTTTATTAAATAATCACTAAATCGATTATACCACATACGACCAGACTGTTTCAACCCATATAATGAGCATTGTAACTTGATTGAATATATGTGACAGGGCCTTTGTGATTCAGCCATTTTCAATCCTTCAGGGATTCTCATATAAATCTCACTATCAAGTAAGCCATATAGGTATGCTGTTATAACATCCATTAGACGTGTTTCCAAACCTTCCATGGTTGCTATACCTATCAGAAAGCGAAAAGTGACTCCATCCATTACTGGAGAGTATGTATCATGATAATCAATACCAGATTTTTGTGAAAATCCTTGAGCTACAAGTCGGGCTTTGTATCTCATAATTTTATTTTTCTCATTTCAATTTCGTACAAATACCCATATATTTCCAACGGGGATTACACCCAGCGGTGTTTGGACTACTGGTCCAAATACTTCTCTTTTGAATAGAGATTGTAGCTCGGTTTGAATAACATCTTTCCATTTTGGCCAATCTTTTCTTTTTCGACATTCTTCTACATTTTGTGGTTCAAGATCAGTGTCAGGAATTAAAGTAATATCTGATGCTATAGAGAAAGAAAATATATCATCAATCATGACTTTGCTTCGATCCCATATTTTCTCATCATGTACATAATTTATTGAGATCTCTTGGTGTTCATCTCTTATCCCTTCACTGAGATTTTGAACCTCTTCTGGGGCTATTCCCACTCTTGGAATAAGTGCTACTTCTGGAGCGGGTATTCCTTCTAGGATTCCCTTATTTGCTTTTGATTTTCGTGGTACAGTATTGTGACGCCCCCAAAATAGATATACATCACCCATCTTGGGTCGCCAGATACAAGGTACTGAATACAAAATACAACTTAATAATACAACTGTTGTGTAACATATGACAAAACATATGCTACGAGTTTTAATACGTATATCGTCATCTAGACAGTATACAAACTCAATGAAGTCCTCATTATATTTATTATCACACTATTTAACAGAATAGTGAGGACTACTAATGCTATCATCTGGACCGTCACTCCGTTCCCCGACTCGTCTCAGCTATATTCTCATTTTCTGAAGAGAACAGTGAAGGAAAGGGTGAGCTCAATTAGCCTAGTAAGAAATATTATGACTAAGATAATGCAGAATAAATTATCATTAGTCTTCAACAATTTTAAACTGATAAAATATAATAGATATCAAGTTTAACTACAGCGGAACAAGCAATCCATTAGAAGAGTCAAGTAAAGAATAAAATCTACTATCTTTTATGATTTAAAAAGTTTTCATCAATTTTTTTTGCTGAGACTCAACTTAATAAATAAACCACATCATCGAATCATTCCTGCACTACGGGCCAAGGATATTCATTAAATCATCAATGGTCATGACTATACCGAATAATTCCTGGTCATAATCATACTAAATCCATCTCTACACGTAAGCCAAAGATATACAAAAATAAAACCAATAATCAACAATCCATCTTTGCACGTAAGCCAAAGATATACAATTCAATAATCAACAGTCCATCTTTGCACTTAAGTCAAAGATAACTTTAATCACAATATAAGCATGAGGATGATGACAATGATATAAGCATTAATCAAACGAAAACAAGGATACTTATTAAAGACATTAAATTTATCCAAATATTATCAACCACTCATAATCTAATATTATTAATATCATAACAATATTTTAATCACTTCTTAAATTTATAAACAATTTATTTCAATTGTTTACACTTTACCAATAATGCATTTAATCATCCAAAAATGTCATACTCATAAGATTTCATCACCAATGATCAAATCTCTCATCAAAAATCTGCATATACCTTATATAGGATTTCCAAGCCATAAAATCTTATTTTCCAACTTTGTTATTTCACATAACATATTTAACTCATATGTTCGTGACTAAACCATTTTCATGAAAAATACCAAATCAGTCCCAAAAATATTTCTTTACTGGGATTTAGCATAGTATAGTCCCATAATGAACATATATTTTTCTCGGAATTTTTAAAATTCATTTACTATTTTTCAAAAATCAATTTCTAATTAATTCCTTAAGAAATTAGCTACCTCAAGTTTAACTCCAAAAATTCTCAAATCTTGGCAAGATCTTACACATGTTAACGCGAGCTTCCAGTTTAAATTTCATGGTCATCGGAGTTATAGGACTCTGGTTATAGCGTTTTTTGTCTAAAAACCCTAAATATTGAAATGGTCATAACTTGCTCATTTTAAGTCGGAATGAGCTCATTTTTGGACAGGAGGTACTTTATACCATATACTTTCATGTCCTAAAAGGCCAGAATTTTTCTCACAAATTAAGTGGCCGAAACAGCCCTTTTAAAAATATGGACAGTAGTTTTTTCCCATTTTTCACTTTTTCGTGCTTTGCTAAAATCAGTCTACACAAAAATCTACAACACCTGTTCTAGTGATTCTACTTGGATAAGTTAGGAAACTCATAGATCTAACTCTTGAACTTGACCACACTCAAAAATTTGAAATATAATAGGAGATATGGTCAATTGAATTTCATGTTCAATTTTTACCAAAATATGATTTTTCAACCCTTTGTGATTTCTAAGAAACTTTCATGTTTTCACATAATAACCAACATAACTCATCATGACAATGACATAATAATTCAATAAAACAAGTTCAAGAATAAATTTTTAAAGATTTATAAGTTAATTTATCTTGAACTCAATAATCTCCAAATTGTCAACATGATACTTATTTGTAGAGTAAAATTCAAGAATGCTCAGAAGAATATTTCCATGAAAAGATACTGGATAAAGCGAAAATAACAAGGATATGCCACTAATTTCATGGAGTATAGAAGTCAAAACTTTAACCAACTGAGTATAATAAGAATATATGAAACTACAAATGAATTTTCATCCGCCATGCAGTAATCCACGTATACAAATTATTTCTATGATTTAATAAGGAATGAATACAAAGGATCAATCACCATACATGTGGTAATCCACTTAGACTTGTTATTCCAACAGAATAATAAAGAATGAAATAACAGAAGGATTCACCATGCATGCGATAGAGACCGCACAGACAGGTTATTCCTAACAGAATAATAAAGAACAGAACCAGGTCAGGCGTGATTCGCACCAACAGGATATTCCAACAGAATAATAAAGAACGGAACTAGGTCAGGCGAAATTTGCACCGACAGGATATTCCAATAGAATAATAAATAATGGAACCAGGTCCGGCGTTAACGCACAGACAGGATATTCCGACAAAATAATAAATAATGGAACCAGGTCTGGCGAAAATGCACAGACAGAATATTCTGACAAAATAATAAAGAACGGAATAATAGAAAAATTTCACCATGTATGCAGTACTTTTCATATACAGGTTATTCCAACATAATAATAAAGAATGGAATAATAGAAGAATTTCACCATGTATGTGATACTTCGCATAGACAGGTTATTCCAACAGAATAATAAGGAACGAAACCAGGTAAGGCGAAATTCGCACCGACAGGATATTCAGACAGAATAAATAGTTATATAAATAGTTATATAAGCATGTGAATTAGTAGCAATTAATTGCTCATTTATCCGATAAATTACCCGATTTATCAGTATAACCCCTAGACATCAATTATCATCGGAATAGATGTCGATTTCAACTAACACCAATAATCCCAACATAATAGAACTATCAAATTCATCTTTAATCAACACGAACTTATTCATTATTAATATCATAACTCACAATATTTAACAACTAGGTCGTTCCCAGGAAAGAGGGGACTTTCCAATAAGGATTTCTCCCTATTGGCACGCAATTAGGTGACCAAACCTCTCCTTGACAGAACTTCTAAACATTGTAAATATTTCAATTTAATAATATGAATAACTTTGTCGTCTCAATTATTGATTTAATAATATATCATATAATGCAGATGATACTGTGACAATAATCGAATCAATAATATGAGAGATATGATGCAACAATTACTGTAGCAATAATTGAGTATAACTGAGTGACTTCTCACGTAAGCATCAATAATCAATACCGTGTGCTACTATGCACCACGCGTATTACTGTACTTTTACTACCGAGTAGTTCAACAGTATTAACGGTAAAACTTCCGCCGTTATTTTCATAAAAATATTTTTATCGTTTTCTCAATCCGACAATAATTTTGTTGTGGGGTCTACCAATGATTGTGCCGTTGTACGAATATTCCCTGCTAAAACGAATATTCCCCGACCAATCGAATATAATATAACAACTTGCATACTTTGCAGAATTTATAAATACTACCCACAACTATAACATTATAACAAATTCATTCCATAATATTCAAAAATGATAATTATAGAAAAATCATCTTTATTCATAAAAAGTTGGGGTCTTACAAGTGTCTTTTGCACTAATCGGTCTTCCACGCTTTTGGCGTGGTTTAGATTCTTCTATTACCTTATTCGTCAATTCTCCAGGAATTGATTTTTCAATAGGTATTTCTATCCTTGCTGGTGTATTCACTGTAGGTGTAAGTGACTTTATCTGTGACGCCCCCAAAATAGGTCTACACGACCCATTCTGAGTCGCCAAATATCACACTATAAAAATCAATTACAAACTTCATTTATACAATTGTTGAACTGTCGTATAGAATACTACCACACTTAACTGTGAGTTTTAATACAAATGTATGTAATTCTCATGGTGCCCCGACCACATCCTTACAATGATACTTTACATAAAAGTATAGTCAAAAACTGTTTTAGAAATTAAAATCTTTGGGAAGTGCTCAAGGAAACCTTCGTACATGGGAGGCCATGCGTCTAGGTTATGATAGATATCATATGTCCGCAGAATTATCCTTGGTTGACCCAATAGACCCCAAAGAAAAATGAGAAGATTACTATCATCTTCTTTCCAATGGTGAGTGTGACGCCCCCAAAATAGGTATACATCACCTATTCTGAGTCGCCAAATACATGGTACATAATACAAATACAATCTTAAATATACAACAAGAGCTGTGAGTTTTAATAGAAATATTGTCTTCTAGACAATATCCACTCCCAGAATAAGTTCTCATTACAATTATTATCACACTATTTCATAGAATAGTGAGGACTACTAATGCTATCATCTGGACCGTCACTCAATTCCCCGACTAGTCCCTGCTACGTTCTCATTTCCTGAAGAGAACAATGAAAGCAAAAGGGTGAGCTCAACTAGCCCAATAAGAAATATTACGACTAAGATAATGCAGAAAAATTATCGTTATCCTTCAACAATGTTAAACTGATAAAATATAACAAACATCAAGTTTAACTGCAACGGAACAAGCAATCCATTAAAAGAGTCAAATAGAGAATAAAATCTACTATTTTTTATGATTTAAAAAGGTTTTTCATCACTTTTATTGCTGAGACTCAGTTTAATAGATAATCCAAATCATCTTTGCACTACGACCAAGGATATTCATTAGTATCACGACCACAAATTATCCATGCACTACGGGACAAGGATATTCGTGTATTCATCAATGGTCATGATCATGCCAACAACTGTCCATCAATGCACTACGGGCCAATGAGGACTTTTACCACATTATTTGTAACATTATGGTCATGATTATACCGAATAATCCCTGGTCATAATCATACCAAGTCCATCTATACAGATTACTTTCAATATAATATAAACATGAGGATGATGACAATGATATAAGAATTCAATAAAACAAGTTCAAGAATTAATTTATCCAGGAACCAATAACGTCCAAATTGTCAACATGATACTGCTTTGTGGGGTAAAACTCAAGAATGCTCAGAAGAATATTTCCATGAAAAGATACTGGATGAAGCGCAAATATCAAGGATATTCCACTAATTTCATGGAGTATAAAAGCCAAAAATTTAACTAATTGAGTATAATAAAGAATGGAATAATAAAAGAAATCACCAGGCATGCGATAGACCGCACAGACAGGTTATTCCAATAGAATAATAAATAACTGAACCAGGTCAGACGAAATTCACACTGACAGGATATTCCAACAGAATAATAAAGAATGGAATAATAACAGAAATCACCATACATGCGGTAGACCGCACAGACAGGTTATTCCAATAGAATAATAATTAATGGAACCAGGTCAGGCGTAATACGCACCGACAGGATATTCCAATAGAATAATAAATAATGGAACCAGGTCCGGCGTAAACGCACAGACAGGATATTCCGACAAAATAATAAATAATGGAACCAGGTCCGGCGAAAATGCACAGACATGATATTCTGACAAAATAATAAAGAACGGAATAATAGAAGAATTTCACCATGTATGCAGTACTTTGCATATACAGGTTATTCTAACATAATAATAAAGAATGGAATAATAGAAGAATTTCACCATGTATGCGATACTTCGCACAGACAGGTTATTCCAACAGAATAATAAGGAACAAAACCAGGTCAGGCGAAATTCGCACCGACAGGATATTCAGACAGAATAAATAGTTATACAAATAGTTATATAAATAGTTATATAAGCATGTGAATTAGTAACAATTAATTGCTTATTTATCCGATAAATTACTTGATTTATCAGTATAACCCCTAGACATCAATTATCATCGGAATAGATGTCGATTTCAACTAACACCAATAATCCCAACATAATAGAACTATCAAATTCATCTTTAATCAACACTAACTTATTCATTATTAATATCATAACTCACAATATTTAACAATCAGGTCGTTCCCAGGAAAGAGGAGACTTTCCAATAATGATTTTTACCTATTGGCGCGCAATTAGGTGACCAAACCTCTCCTTGGCTGAACTTCTAAACATTGTAAATATTTCAATTTAATAATATGAATAACTTTGTCGTCTCAATTATTGATTTAATAATATATCATATAATGCAGATGATACTGTGACAATAATCGAATCAATAATATGAGAGATATGATGCAACAATTACTGTAGCAATAATTGAGTATAACTGAGTGACTTCTCACGTAAGCATCAATAATCAATACTGTGTGCTATTATGCAACCACGCGTATTACTGTACTTTTACTACCGAGTAGTTCAACAGTATTAACGGTAAAACTTCCGCCGTTATTTTCATAAAAATATTTTTATCGTTTTCTCAATCCGACAATAATTTTGTTGTGGGGTCTACCAATGATTGTGCCGTTGTACGAATATTCCCTGCTAAAACGAATATTCCCCGACCAATCGAATATAATATAACAACTTGCATACTTTGTAGAATTTATAAATACTACCCACAACTATAACATTATAACAAATTCATTCCATAATATTCAAAAATGATAATTATAGAAAAATCATCTTTATTCATAAAAGTTGGGGTCTTACAAGTGTCTTTTGCACTAATCGGTCTTCCACGCTTTTGGCGTGGTTTAGATTCTTCTATTACCTTATTCGTCAATTCTCCAGGAATTGATTTTTCAATAGGTATTTCTATCCTTGCTGGTGTATTCACTGTAGGTGTATGTGACTTTATCTGTGACGCCCCCAAAATAGGTCCACACGACCCATTCTGAGTCGCCAAATATCACACTATAAAAATCAATTACAAACTTCATTTATACAACTGTTGAACTGTCGTATAGAATACTACCACACTTAACTGTGAGTTTTAATACAAATGTATGTAACTCTCATGGTGCCTCAACCACATCCTTACAATGATACTTTACATAAAAGTATAGTCAAAAACTGTTTTAGAAATTAAAATCTTTGGGAAGTGCTCAAGGAAACCTTCGTACATGGGAGACCATGCGTCTAGGTTATGATAGATATCATATGTCCGCAGAATTATCCTTGGTTGACCCAATAGACCCCAAAGAAAAACGAGAAGATTACAATCATCTTCTTTCCAATGGTGAGTGTGACGCCCCCAAAATAGGCATACATCACCTATTCTGAGTCGCCAAATACATGGTACATAATACAAATACAATCTTAAATATACAACAAGAGCTGTGAGTTTTAATACAAATATTGTCTTCTAGACAATATCCACTCCCAGAATAAGTTCTCATTACAATTATTATCACACTATTTCATAGAATAGTGAGGACTACTAATGCTATCATCTGGACCGTCACTAAATTCCCCGACTAGTCCCTGCTACGTTCTCATTTCCTGAAGAGAACAATGAAAGCAAAAGGGTGAGCTCAACTAGCCCAATAAGAAATATTACGACTAAGATAATGCAGAAAAATTATCGTTATCCTTCAACAATGTTAAACTGATAAAATATAACAAACATCAAGTTTAACTGCAACGGAACAAGCAATCCATTAAAAGAGTCAAATAGAGAATAAAATCTACTATTTTTTATGATTTAAAAAGGTTTTTCATCACTTTTATTGCTGAGACTCAGTTTAATAAATAATCCACATCATCCTTGCACTACGACCAAGAATATTCATTAGTATCACGACCACAAATTATCCATGCACTACGGGCCAAGGATATTCGTGTATTCATCAATGGTCATGATCATGCCAACAACTGTTCATCAATGCACTACGGGCCAATGAGGACTTTTACCACATTATTTGTAACATTATTGTCATGATTATACCGAATAATCCCTGGTCATAATCATACCAAGTCCATCTATACAGATTACTTTCAATATAATATAAACATGAGGATGATGACAATGATATAAGAATTCAATAAAACAAGTTCAAGAATTAATTTATCCAGGAACCAATAACGTCCAAATTGTCAACATGATACTGCTTTGTGGGGTAAAACTCAAGAATGCTCAGAAGAATATTTCCATGAAAAGATACTGGATGAAGCGCAAATATCAAGGATATTCCACTAATTTCATGGAGTATAAAAGCCAAAAATTTAACTAATTGAGTATAATAAAGAATGGAATAATAAAAGAAATCACCAGGCATGCGATAGACCGCACAGACAGGTTATTCCAATAGAATAATAAATAACTGAACCAGGTCAGACGAAATTCACACTGACAGGATATTCCAACAGAATAATAAAGAATGGAATAATAACAGAAATCACCATACATGCGGTAGACCGCACAGACAGGTTATTCCAATAGAATAATAATTAATGGAACCAGGTCAGGCGTAATACGCACCGACAGGATATTCCAATAGAATAATAAATAATGGAACCAGGTCCGGCGTAAACGCACAGACAGGATATTCCGACAAAATAATAAATAATGGAACCTGGTCCGGCGAAAATGCACAGACATGATATTCTGACAAAATAATAAAGAACGGAATAATAGAAGAATTTCACCATGTATGCAGTACTTTGCATATACAGGTTATTCTAACATAATAATAAAGAATGGAATAATAGAAGAATTTCACCATGTATGCGATACTTCGCACAGACAGGTTATTCCAACAGAATAATAAGGAACAAAACCAGGTCAGGCGAAATTCGCACCGACATGATATTCAGACAGAATAAATAGTTATATAAATAGTTATATAAGCATGTGAATTAGTAGCAATTAATTGCTTATTTATCCGATAAATTACTTGATTTATCAGTATAACCCCTAGACATCAATTATCATCGGAATAGATGTCGATTTCAACTAACACCAATAATCCCAACATAATAGAACTATCAAATTCATCTTTAATCAACACGAACTTATTCATTATTAATATCATAACTCACAATATTTAACAACCAGGTCGTTCCCAGGAAAGAGGGGACTTTCCAATAATGATTTCTCCCTATTGGCGCGCAATTAGGTGACCAAACCTCTCCTTGGCAGAACTTCTAAACATTGTAAATATTTCAATTTAATAATATGAATAACTTTGTCGTCTCAATTATTGATTTAATAATATATCATATAATGCAGATGATACTGTGACGATAATCGAATCAATAATATGAGAGATATGATGCAACAATTACTATAGCAATAATTGAGTATAACTGAGTGACTTCTCACGTAAGCATCAATAATCAATACCGTGTGCTACTATGCAACCACGCGTATTACTGTACTTTTACTACCGAGTAGTTCAACAGTATTAACGGTAAAACTTCCGCCGTTATTTTCATAAAAATATTTTTATCGTTTTCTCAATCCGACAATAATTTTGTTGTGGGGTCTACCAATGATTGTGCCGTTGTACGAATATTCCCTGCTAAAACGAATATTTCCCGACCAATCGAATATAATATAACAACTTGCATACTTTGCAGAATTTATAAATACTACCCACAACTATAACATTATAACAAATTCATTCCATAATATTCAAAAATAATAATTATAGAAAAATCATCTTTATTCATAAAAGTTGGGGTCTTACAAGTGTCTTTTGCACTAATCGGTCTTCCACGCTTTTGGCGTGGTTTAGATTCTTCTATTACCTTATTCGTCAATTCTCCAGGAATTGATTTTTCAATAGGTATATCTATCCTTGCTGGTGTATTCTCTGTAGGTGTATGTGACTTTATCTGTGACGCCCCCAAAATAGGTCCACACGACCCATTCTGAGTCGCCAAATATCACACTATAAAAATCAATTACAAACTTCATTTATACAACTGTTGAACTGTCGTATAGAATACTACCACACTTAACTGTGAGTTTTAATACAAATGTATGTAACTCTCATGGTGCCTCGACCACATCCTTACAATGATACTTTACATAAAAGTATAGTCAAAAACTGTTTTAGAAATTAAAATCTTTGGGAAGTGCTCAAGGAAACCTTCGTACATGGGAGGCCATGCGTCTAGGTTATGATAGATATCATATGTCCGCAGAATTATCCTTGGTTGACCCAATAGACCCCAAAGAAAAACGAGAAGATTACTATCATCTTCTTTCCAATGGTGAGTGTGACGCCCCCAAAATAGGTATACATCACCTATTCTGAGTCGCCAAATACATGGTACATAAAACAAATACAATCTTAAATATACAACAAGAGCTGTGAGTTTTAATAGAAATATTGTCTTCTAGACAATATCCACTCCCAGAATAAGTTCTCATTACAATTATTATCACACTATTTCATAGAATAATGAGGACTACTAATGCTATCATCTGGACCGTCACTCAATTCCCCGACTAGTCCTTGCTATGTTCTCATTTCCTGAAGAGAACAATGAAAGCAAAAGGGTGAGCTCAACTAGCCCAATAAGAAATATTATGACTAAGATAATGCAGAAAAATTATCGTTATCCTTCAACAATGTTAAACTGATAAAATATAACAAACATCAAGTTTAACTGCAGCGGAACAAGCAATCCATTAAAATAGTCAAATAGAGAATAAAATCTACTATTTTTTATGATTTAAAAAGGTTTTTCATCACTTTTATTGTTGAGACTCAGTTTAATAAATAATCCACATCATCCTTGCACTACGACCAAGGATATTCATTAGTATCACGACCACAAATTATCCATGCACTACGGGCCAAGGATATTCGTGTATTCATCAATGGTCATGATCATGCCAACAACTGTCCATCAATGCACTACGTGCCAATGAGGACTTTTACCACATTATTTGTAACATTATTGTCATGATTATACCGAATAATCCCTGGTCATAATCATACCAAGTCCATCTATACAGATGACTTTCAACATAATATAAACATGAGGATGATGACAATGATATAAGAATTCAATAAAACAAGTTCAAGAATTAATTTATCCAGGAACCAATAACGTTCAAATTGTCAACATGATACTTCTTTGTGGGGTAAAACTCAAGAATGCTCAGAAGAATATTTCCATGAAAAGATACTGGATGAAGCGCAAATATCAAGGATATTCCACTAATTTCATGGAGTATAAAAGCCAAAAATTTAACTAATTGAGTATAATAAAGAATGGAATAACAAAAGAAATCACCAGGCATGCGATAGACCGCACAGACAGGTTATTCCAACAGGATAATAAATAACAGAACCAGGTCAGACAAAATTCACACTGACAGGATATTCCAACAGAATAATAAAGAATGGAATAACAACAGAAATCAGCATACATGCGGTAGACCGCACAGACAGGTTATTCCAACAGAATAATAATTAATTGAACCAGGTCAGGCGTAATACGCACCGACATGATATTCCAATAGAATAATAAATAATGGAACCAAGTCCGGCGTAAACGCACAGACATGATATTCCGACAAAATAATAAATAATGGAACCAGGTCCGGCAAAAATGCACAGACAGGATATTCTGACAAAATAATAAAGAACGGAATAATAGAAGAATTTCACCATGTATGCAGTACTTTGCATATACAGGTTATTCCAACATAATAATAAAGAATGGAATAATAGAAGAATTTCACCATGTATGCGATACTTCGCACAGACAGGTTATTTCAACAGAATAATAAGGAACAAAACCAGGTCAGGCGAAATTCGCACCGACAGGATATTCAGACAGAATAAATAGTTATATAAATAGTTATATAAATAGTTATATAAGCATGTGAATTAGTAGCAATTAATTGCTTATTTATCCGATAAATTACCCGATTTATCAGTATAACCCCTAGACATCAATTATCATCGGAATAGATGTCGATTTCAACTAACACCAATAATCCCAACATAATAGAACTATCAAATTCATCTTTAATCAACACGAACTTATTCATTATTAATATCATAACTCACAATATTTAACAACCTGATCGTTCCCAGGAAAGAGGGGACTTTCCAATAAGGATTTCTCCCTATTGGCGCGCAATTAGGTGACCAAACCTCTCATTGGCAGAACTTCTAAACATTGTAAATATTTCAATTTAATAATATGAATAACTTTGTCGTCTCAATTATTGATTTAATAATATATCATATAATGCAGATGATACTGTGACAATAATCGAATCAATAATATGAGAGATATGATGCAACAATTACTGTAGCAATAATTGAGTATAACTGAGTGACTTCTCACGTAAGCATCAATAATCAATACCGTGTGCTACTATGCAACCACGCGTATTACTGTACTTTTACTACCGAGTAGTTCAACAGTATTAACGGTAAAACTTCCGCCGTTATTTTCATAAAAATATTTATATCGTTTTCTCAATCCGAAAATAATTTTGTTGTGGGGTCTACCAATGATTGTGCCGTTGTACGAATATTCCCTGTTAAAACGAATATTCCCCGACCAATCGAATATAATATAACAACTTGCATACTTTGCAGAATTTATAAATACTACCCACAACTATAACATTATAAAAAATTCATTCCATAATATTCAAAAATGATAATTATAGAAAAATCATCTTTATTCATAAAAGTTGGGGTCTTACAAGTGTCTTTTGCACTAATCGGTCTTCCACGCTTTTGGCGTGGTTTAGATTTTTCTATTACCTTATTCGTCAATTCTCCAGGAATTGATTTTTCAATAGGTATTTCTATCCTTGCTGGTGTATTCACTGTAGGTGTATGTGACTTTATCTGTGACGCCCCCAAAATAGGTCCACACGACCCATTCTGAGTCGCCAAATATCACACTATAAAAATTAATTACAAACTTCATTTATACAACTGTTGAACTGTCGTATAGAATACTACCACACTTAACTGTGAGTTTTAATACAAATGTATGTAACTCTCATGGTGCCTCGACCACATCCTTACAATGATACTTTACATAAAAGTATAGTCAAAAACTGTTTTAGAAATTAAAATCTTTGGGAAGTGCTCAAGGAAACCTTCGTACATGGGAGGCCATGCGTCTAGGTTATGATAGATATCATATGTCCGCAGAATTATCCTTGGTTGACCCAATAAACCCCAAAGAAAAATGAGAAGATTACTATCATCTTCTTTCCAACGGTGAGTGTGACGCCCCCAATATAGGTATACATCACCTATTCTGAGTCGCCAAATACATGGTACATAATACAAATACAATCTTAAATATACAACAAGAGCTGTGAGTTTTAATAGAAATATTGTCTTCTAGACAATATCCACTCCCAGAATAAGTTCTCATTACAATTATTGTCACACTATTTCATAGAATAATGAGGACTACAATGCTATCATCTGGACCGTCACTCAATTCCCCGACTAGTCCCTGCTATGTTCTCATTTCCTGAAGAGAACAATGAAAGCAAAAGGGTGAGCTCAACTAGCCCAATAAGAAATATTATGACTAAGATAATGCAGAAAAATTATCGTTATCCTTCAACAATGTTAAACTGATAAAATATAACAAACATCAAGTTTAACTGCAGCGGGACAAGCAATCCATTAAAATAGTCAAATAGAGAATAAAATCTACTATTTTTTATGATTTAAAAAGGTTTTTCATCACTTTTATTGCTGAGACTCAGTTTAATAAATAATCCACATCATCCTTGCACTACGACCAAGGATATTCATTAGTATCACGACCACAAATTATCCATGCACTACGGGCCAAGGATATTCGTGTATTCATCAATGGTCATGATCATGCCAACAACTGTCCATCAATGCACTACGTGCCAATGAGGACTTTTACCATATTATTTGTAACATTATTGTCATGATTATACCGAATAATCCCTGGTCATAATCATACCAAGTCCATCTATACAGATGACTTTCAACATAATATAAACATGAGGATGATGACAATGATATAAGAATTCAATAAAACAAGTTCAAGAATTAATTTATCCAGGAACCAATAACGTCCAAATTGTCAACATGATACTTCTTTGTGGGGTAAAACTCAAGAATGCTCAGAAGAATATTTCCATGAAAAGATACTGGATGAAGCGCAAATATCAAGAATATTCCACTAATTTCATGGAGTATAAAAGCCAAAAATTTAACTAATTGAGTATAATAAAGAATGGAATAACAAAAGAAATCACCAGGCATGCGATAGACCGCACAGACAGGTTATTCCAACAGAATAATAAATAACAGAACCAGGTCAGACGAAATTCACACTGACAAGATATTCCAACAGAATAATAAAGAATGGAATAACAACAGAAATCACCATACATGCGGTAGACCGCACAGACAGGTTATTCCAACAGAATAATAATTAATGGAACCAGGTCAGGCGTAATACGCACCGACAGGATATTCTAATAGAATAATAAATAATGGAACCAAGTCCGGCGTAAACGCACAGACAGGATATTCCGACAAAATAATAAATAATGGAACCAGGTCCGGCAAAAATGCACAGACAGGATATTCTGACAAAATAATAAAGAACGGAATAATAGAAGAA
The DNA here is from genome assembly GCA_020205505.1 of Panax japonicus. Taxonomy (NCBI): domain Eukaryota; kingdom Viridiplantae; phylum Streptophyta; class Magnoliopsida; order Apiales; family Araliaceae; genus Panax; species Panax japonicus. Next base: position 50,631,973 of record CM035110.1, read on the forward strand.
TTTCACCATGTATGCAGTACTTTGCATATACAGGTTATTCCAACATAATAATAAAGAATGGAATAATAGAAGAATTTCACCATGTATGCGATACTTCGCACAGACAGGTTATTTCAACAGAATAATAAGGAACAAAACCAGGTCAGGCGAAATTCGCACCGACAGGATATTCAGACAGAATAAATAGTTATATAAATAGTTATATAAATAGTTATATAAGCATGTGAATTAGTAGCAATTAATTACTTATTTATCCGATAAATTACCCGATTTATCAGTATAACCCCTAGACATCAATTATCACCGGAATAGATGTCGATTTCAACTAACACCAATAATCCCAACATAATAGAACTATCAAATTCATCTTTAATCAACACGAACTTATTCATTATTAATATCATAACTCACAATATTTAACAACCAGGTCGTTCCCAGGAAAGAGGGGACTTTCCAATAAGGATTTCTCCCTATTGGCGCGCAATTAGGTGACCAAACCTCTCATTGGCAGAACTTCTAAACATTGTAAATATTTTAATTTAATAATATGAATAACTTTGTCGTCTCAATTATTGATTTAATAATATATCATATAATGCAGATGATACTGTGACAATAATCGAATCAATAATATGAGAGATATGATGCAACAATTACTGTAGCAATAATTGAGTATAACTGAGTGACTTCTCACGTAAGCATCAATAATCAATACCGTGTGCTACTATGCAACCACGCGTATTACTGTACTTTTACTACCGAGTAGTTCAACAGTATTAACGGTAAAACTTCCGCCGTTATTTTCATAAAAATATTTATATCGTTTTCTCAATCCGAAAATAATTTTGTTGTGGGGTCTACCAATGATTGTGCCGTTGTACGAATATTCCCTGTTAAAACGAATATTCCCCGACCAATCGAATATAATATAACAACTTGCATACTTTGCAGAATTTATAAATACTACCCACAACTATAACATTATAAAAAATTCATTCCATAATATTCAAAAATGATAATTATAGAAAAATCATCTTTATTCATAAAAGTTGGGGTCTTACAAGTGTCTTTTGCACTAATCGGTCTTCCACGCTTTTGGCGTGGTTTAGATTCTTCTATTACCTTATTCGTCAATTCTCCAGGAATTGATTTTTCAATAGGTATTTCTATCCTTGCTGGTGTATTCACTGTAAGTGTATGTGACTTTATCTGTGACGCCCCCAAAATAGGTCCACACGACCCATTCTGAGTTGCCAAATATCACACTATAAAAATCAATTACAAACTTCATTTATACAACTGTTGAACTGTCGTATAGAATACTACCACACTTAACTGTGAGTTTTAATACAAATGTATGTAACTCTCATGGTGCCTCGACCACATCCTTACAATGATACTTTACATAAAAGTATAGCCAAAAACTGTTTTAGAAATTAAAATCTTTGGGAAGTGCTCAAGGAAACCTTCGTACATGGGAGGCCATGCGTCTAGGTTATGATATATATCATATGTCCGCAGAATTATCCTTGGTTGACCCAATAGACCCCAAAGAAAAATGAGAAGATTACTATCATCTTCTTTCCAACGGTGAGTGTGACGCCCCCAAAATAGGTATACATCACCTATTCTGAGTCGCCAAATACATGGTATATAATACAAATACAATCTTAAATATACAACAAGAGCTGTGAGTTTTAATAGAAATATTGTCTTCTAGACAATATCCACTCCCAGAATAAGTTCTCATTACAATTATTATCACACTATTTCATAGAATAATGAGGACTACTAATTCTATCATCTGGACCGTCACTCAATTCCCCGACTAGTCCCTGCTATGTTCTCATTTCCTGAAGAGAACAATGAAAGCAAAAGGGTGAGCTCAACTAACCCAATAAGAAATATTATGACTAAGATAATGCAGAAAAATTATCGTTATCCTTCAACAATGTTAAACTGATAAAATATAACAAACATCAAGTTTAACTGCAGCGGAACAAGCAATCCATTAAAAGAGTCAAATAGAGAATAAAATCTACTATCTTTTATGATTTAAAAAGGTTTTTCATCACTTTTATCGCTGAGACTCAGCTTAATAAATAATCCACATCATCCCTACACTACGACCAAGGATATTCATTAGTATCACGACCACAAATTATCCATGCACTACGGGCCAAGGATATTCATGTATTCATCAATGGTCATGATCATGCCAACAACTGTCCATCAATGCACTACGGGCCAATGAGGACTTTTACCACATTATTTGTAACATTATGGTCATGATTATACCGAATAATCCCTGATTATAATCATACCAAATCCATCTATACAGATGACTTTCAACATAATATAAACATGAGGATGATGACAATGATATAAGAATTCAATAAAACTAGTTCAAGAATTAATTTATCCAGGAACCAATAACGTCCAAATTGTCAACATGATACTTCTTTGTGGTGTAAAACTCAAGAATGCTCAGAAAATATTTTTCATGAAAAGATACTGGATGAAGCGCAAATATCAAGGATATTCCACTAATTTCATGGAGTATAAAAGCTAAAAATTTAACTAACTGAGTATAATAAAGAATGGAATAACAAAAGAAATCACCAGCATGCGATAGATCGCACTAGACTAGGTTATTCCTAACAGAATAATAAATAACAGAACCAGGTCAGATGAAATTTGCACACTGACAGGGATATTCCAACAGAATAATAAAGAATGGAATAACAACGGAAATCACCATGCATGCGGTAGACCGCACAGACAGGTTATTCCAACATAATAATAATTAATGGAACTAGGTCAGGCGTAATACGCACCGATATGATATTCTAACAGAATAATAAATAACAGAACCAGGTCATGCGTAAACGCACAGACAGGATGTTCCAACATAATAATAAAGAATGGAATAACAGAAGAATTTCACCATGTATGCAGTACTTTGCATAGATAGGTTATTCCAACATAATGATAAAGAATGGAATAACAGAAGAATTTCACCAAGTATAGGAAAGTCCGCATATACAGGTTATTCCAACAGAATAATAAATAATGGAATAACAGAAGTTCTCTTCATGAATACAAAAGAAATAATACCCCTTACAAGTACAACAAATAATATCCCCTACCGTAAAAGAAGAGTATTTCGACTGGTAGGGCGATGATATTCTTGAAGAGAACTTGTACTACGCTCAAAGCTTCTTAAAACTCTGAAGAAATACGCTCAAGATTATAGAAGAGAATTCTCTGAACTTCTGGAGTGATTTTCAATTCTAACTGAGCATCCTATTTATAGGTGAATGGAAGGGGTACTGTTAAGAAAAATCACAGACGCAACAATGAGTTTTCATAAATGAATTAATTTGGGATTCACGGATGTATTAAGAAGAAACACGGACTGATTTTTCAATGCAACCCACTCATACCCATCACTTTCATACACTCACACATTACTATCATCATACAAACATCTCCATATTATTCCACTCACTCAATATTATATATATATATATATATATATATATATAAATTCAACACACACATATTATATATATATATATATATATATATATATATTATATAATATATAGACCCTTTCTCCCAAGGCATCCAACCCCACCCCCTTTTCTAATTCGCACACACACACACATATTATATATATACATTTCCTCCTTAATACGTCTCCTTCCCCCACCCCATTTTTATCATACACACATACATCAATTTCACTTTACACCCATCACTTTCACCCACCGCTTTCACCCACCACTTTCCACTCACACACACATCATATTATATACACACACACATCACATATATATAAATTCCCTTCCTTACAAGTCATCTATTCCCCACCCCTTTTCTTCCTTTATTTTCATCCCACCGTATAACACATTTCTCACACCTTCAATTATCTTACCACATGTGGCCCCACCTTTAATATACTGAATAACTTTCTACCGATTATTTTGTAAAATGGGTAAGTAGGGATCCAAATAATAAGCAAATTTACAACAACTACTTCATAAAAATCCTTTCAATATTTTTAACTAACATTTATCATCATTATTATAATTCGCAATTTTAATCGACCAGGTCGTTCCTAGGAAAGAGGGGGCTTTCCAATAAAGATTTCTCCCTATTGGCGTACAATTAGGTGACTAAACCTCTCATTGGCAGAACTTCTAGACATCGTTAATATTCTAAATAATAATATTAATAACTCTGTCATCTAAATTATTGATTTAATAATATATAAAATATCGACAATAATTGAATCGAATAACGTGAGATACTATGCAACAATTACTATAGCAATAATTGAACAAAACTGAGTGACTTCTCACGTAAGTATCAATAATCAATATCGTGTGCTACTATGCAACCACGCGTATTACTGTACTTTTACTACCGAGTAGTTAAATAGTTTTAACGGTAAAACTTCCGTCGTTATTTTCATAAAAATATTTTTATCATTTTCTCAATCCGATAATAATTCCGTTGTGGGGTCCACCAATGATTATCCGTCGTACGAATATTCCCTGTTAAAATGAATATTCCCCGACCAATCGAATATTATATAACAACTTGCAAACTTTGCAAAATTTATAAATATTACCCACAACTATAACATTATATCAAATCCACACCATAATTTTGATTTTTTTTTAGAGAAATTTTAAATCTTTATTCATAAAATTTGGGGTCTCACAGTGAGTCTTCTCTTGACATATAACTATCTCCACTGTCTCCAAGTGAAATTATATTTCAAATAAACTCCAAGATCATATAGGTAGTACTCGTAGATATACTCAGCAAGTGGATGTGCACAACCCTTTCTTATGATAACACGAGGTTATATGTCATTAGACATCTTGTATGATAGTGGCAAAACACCTTTCCAAAGTTGGGTTCACCTCACCCTATTCGGTTCACCAAAATTAAATATCAAATGACGTATATAATACGACACACTTATCTAAAGTCATCAATAAAATTATTTTTATACTATTTAGGGAGAACCTCAACAGCTATAGACCACCATTCTATTCCCCTGTTATCCCCGCTCGACCCAGCTACACTCTTATTACCTGAAAGGAATTGTGAAGCAAAAAGGGTGAGCACAACTAGCCCAGTAAAGAATATCATGACTAAAGATAATTAAATCATCAATAGCCTTCATCAGCAATAAATCAGAGATTTAGAACATATGGTAGATGATAAAACTTTTCAACCATAGTTACAGCGAATCGAGCAATCCATTAGAAGAGTCAAATAGACCATCAGATCTATTATATTCTCTATGTTAAAAGTCCACCGATAATGTTTTATCCCTGTAACATCAATCAACAATTCCTGTCCACAATCATATGAATAACTTATAATCATAATTGTGATTCTAAATTCCTCTTCGCACCCAGGACGAAGAAAATTTTTATCACCTATCTTTCCTTAGAAAGAAGAGTATTCCGATTGGTAGGGCGAGGATATTCTTGAAGAAAACTTGCACTATTTCTACGCTCAAAGCTTTCTTAAACTCTAAAGAAATACACTCAAGATTATAGAAGAAGAATTCTCTGAACTTCTGGTGTGATTTTCAATTTTAACTAAGTATCCTATTTATAGGAGAATGAAAAGGATACTATGCTGCACTATGCAATAAAATATAATATATTCTATTTATAATCTAATAAAATAAATAACTTTATAAAAGTATTTTGTTTTATATAAAAAGATTTTACTATGCAGACACTATGCAAAGACTATGCATAATAAAATATAATATATTCTATTTATAATCTAATAAAACAAATAAGTTTATAAAAGTATTCTGTTTTATATAAAAAGATTTTACTATGAAAACACTATGCTGGCACTATGCATAATAAAATATAATATATTCTATTTATAATCTAATAAAACAAATAACTTTATAAAAGTATTCTATTTTATATAAAAATATTTTACTATGCAAATACTATGCATGCACTATGCAAATACTATGCATAATAAAATATATTATATTCTATTTATAATCAAATAAAACAAAACTTTATAAAAAGTATTCTATTTTATATAAAAAGTTTTCTGTTTTATTACATTTATAATAATAATAAAACAAACTTATCACCATTATTATAATTCACAATATTAATCGACTAGGTTATTTTCAGGAAAGAGGGGGCTTTTTAATAAAGATTTCTCTCTATTGACACGCAATTAGGTGACCAAACCTCTCCTTGACAGAACTTTTAGACATCGTTAATATTACAAATAATAATATTAATAACTTCGTCGTCTCAATTATTGATTTAATAATATAAAAAAATATCGACAATAATTGAATCAAATAACGTGAGATACTATGCAGCAATTACTGCAGCAATAATTGAACAAAACTGAGTGACTTCTCACGTAAGCATCAATAATTAATACCGTGTCCTACTATGCAACCACGCGTATTACTGTACTTTTACTACCGAGTAGTTCAACAATTTTAATGGTAAAACTTCTGTCATTATTTTCATAAAAATATTTTTGTCTTTTTCTCAATTCGACAATAATTTCGTTGTGGGGTCCACCAATGATTTTGTCTTGTACAAATATTCCCTGATAAAAAGAATATTCCCCGACTAATCTAATATTCCCCGACACAACGAATATTTTATATCAACTTGCTTACTTTGCAAAATTTTCACATATCACCCTTAACTTTAAACTTTTATCAATTTAACTATTTACCAAAATAGAAAAATTGAATACTTTTATTTCATAAAATTCGGGGTCTCACAATCTCTCCTCCTTATGAAACTTCATCCTCGAAATTTACGTACGTACCTGATATTCGAAGAGATGAGAATACCTTGCTTTCTTTTCAGATTGTACCTTCCCCATAATTTCCTCGCTATCATGATTTTCCCATTTCTCATCTCCTGTATTTCAGATATTATTTTAGAATATAGCTTCAAAACAAAGGTTAATTGACATATCATAATTTGTCAACTTATCAAGTAAATAATTTCAGCTTAGGTAAGTCACACACTAGCGAAGTATATAACTCGTCTCTCCCCTCCTAGTTCTAGACTCTAATCTCTGCCAGCGACCATATCCCTAAGCTCTGATACAATTTGTGATGCCCCAAAAATAGGTCCACACGACCCATTCTGATTCGCCAGATATCACACTATAAAAATCAAATACAAACTTTATTTATACAACTGTTGAACTGTCGTATAGAATACGACCATAGTTAACTATGAGTTTTAATACAAATGTATGTAACTCTCATGGTGCCTCGACCACATCCTTACAATGATACTTTACATAAAAGTATAGTCAAAAACTATTTTAGAAATTAAAATCTTTGGGAAGTGCTCAAGGAAACCTTCGTACATGGGAGGCCATGCGTCTAGGTTATGATAGATATCATATGTCCACATAATTATCCTTGGTTGACCCAATAAACCCCAAAGAAAAACGAGAAGATTACTATCATCTTCTTTCCAATGGTGAGTCTTCTCTTGACATATAATTATTTCCACTGTCTCCAAGTGAAAATTATATTTCAAATAAACTCCAAGATCATATAGATAGTGCTCGTATATATACTCAGCAAGTGAATGTGCACAACCCTGTCTTATGATAACACGAGGTTGTATATCATTAGACATCTTGTATGATAGTGGCAAAACACCATTCCAAAGTTGGGTTCACCTCACCCTATTCGATTCACCAAAATTAAATATCAAATGACGTATACAATACGACACACTTATCTAAAGTCATCAATAAATTATTTTCATACTATTTAGGGAGAACCTCAATAGCTATAGACCACCGTACTATTCCCCTGTTATCCCCGCTCGACCCAGCTACACTCTTATTACTTGAAAGGAATTGTGAAGCAAAAATGGTGAGCACAACTAGCCCAGTAAAGAATATTATAACTAAAGATAATTAAATCATCAATAGCCTTCATCAGTAATAAATCAGAGATTTAGAACATATGATAGATGATAAAACTTTTCAACCATAGTTGCAGCGGAACGAGCAATCCATTAGAAGAGTCAAATAGACCATCAGATCTATTATCTTCTCTATGTTAAAAGTCCACCGATAATATTTTATCCCTGTAACATCAATCAACAATTCCTGTCCACAATCATATGAATAACTCATAATCATAATTGTGATTCTAAATTCCTCTTTGTACCCGTGACGAAGAAAATTTTCATCACCTATCTTCACCTTAGAAAGAAGAGTATTCCGACTGGTAGGGCGAGGATATTCTTGAAGAAAACTTGCACTATTTCTATGCTCAAAGCTTTCTTAAACTCTAAAGAAATACGCTCATGATTATAGAAGAAGAATTCTCTGAACTTCTGGTGTGATTTTCAATTCTAACTAAGCATCTTATTTATAGGAGAATGGAAAGGATACTATGCTGCACTATGTAATAAAATATAATATATTCTATTTATAATCTAATAAAATAAATAACTTTATAAAAGTATTCTGTTTTATATAAAAAGATTTTACTATACAAACACTATGCAGGCACTATACAAACACTATGCATAATAAAATATAATATATTCTATTTATAATATAATAAAACAAATAACTTTATAAAAGTATTCTATATAAAAAGATTTTTCTATGCAAACACTATGCAGGCACTATGCAAATACTATGCATAATAAAATATATTATATTCTATTTATAATCAAATAAAACAGAACTTTATAAAAAGTATTCTGTTTTATATAAAATGTTTTTTGTTTTGTTACATTTATAATAATAATAAAACAAACTTATCATCATTATTATAATTCACAATATTAATCGACCAAGTTGTTCCCAGGAAAGGGGAGGCTTTCCAATAAGGATTTTTTCCTATTGGCGCGCAATTAGGTGACCAAACCTCTCCTTGATAGAACTTCTAGACATCGTTAATATTTAAATAATAATATTCATAACTTCGTCGTCTCAATTATTGATTTAATAATATAAAAAAATATCAACAATAATTAAATCAAATAACGTGAGATACTATACAACAATTACTGTAGCAATAATTGAACAAAACTGAGTGACTTCTCACGTAAGCATCAATAATTAATACCGTGTGCTACTATGCAACCACGCGTATTACTGTACTTTTACTACCGAGTAGTTCAATAATTTTAATGGTAAAACTTCTGTCATTATTTTCATAAAAATATTTTTGTCTTTTTCTCAATCCGACAATCATTTCGTTGTTGGGTCCACCAATGATTGTGTCGTTGTACAAATATTCCCTGATAAAAAGAATATTCCCCGACACAACGAATATTTTATATCAACTTGCTTACTTTGCAAAATTTTCACATATCACCCTTAACTTTAAACTTTTATCAATTTAACTATTTACCAAAATAGAAAAATTGAATACTTTTATTTCATAAAATTCGGGGTCTCACATTATCACTTTTCTAACATCATTAAATGCATCTGGCAATTGATTTGTAATATTTTGTAAATGAATAATTCTTTGACTTTAATTTCACATTGTCCTATACGAGGATCAAGTGAATTTAAATCTGATGCATTCCATGATATTTCAGAGGGTTTTTATTTAAAACTTTCCCTCCTCCTAATGGTGGAAATACAGATTCATCAAAATGACAATCTACATAACGTGCAGTAAAAACATCTCCAGTTAAAGGCTCAAGATATCTGATAATAGAAGTAGAATCAAAACTAACATAAATACCTATTCTTCGTTGGGCTACCATTTTAGTTCTTTGTAGAGGTGTAATTGGAACATATACTGCATTTCCAAAAACTCAAAATTGTGATATGTTGGGTGTCTGTCCAAGAACTAACTGTAGAGGAGAGAATTTTATGAAGAGCCGTTGGTGTAAGACCCCAGATTTTATGAAATAAAAGTATTCAATTTTTCTTATAATTATTATTTAGTAAATGGTTAAATTAATAAAAGTTTAAAGTTAATGGTGATATATGTAAAATTTTCAAAATACGCAAGTGGTTATAAAATACTCATTTCTATCGGGGAATATTTGTTTGGTCGTGGAATATTCTTGTTGTCGGAGAATATTCGTACGAAGGCGCAATCATTTGTGGGCCCCACAACAGAATAACTGTCGGATGAAGAAAATAATAAGTTTGAGTTTTTATAAATAATGGCGTAGTAGTTACCGTTAACACTGTTGGAATACCCAGTAGTTAAAATACATTAATATGCGTGGTTGCACAGTAGCACACAATGTTGCACAGTATTTTTGAATTATTGATTTTTACGTAAGAAAGCACTACTCAATAATTGTTACAGTAATTACTGTTCAATATTCTATTTTATTGATTCAATAATTGTTGTGTTTATATTTTATATTATTGTTATTTCAATAATTGTCACTGCACGATATTTCCCATTATCAGATCAATAATTCATATTATTTGAATAATATTATTAGATAGCATTATTGGCAATGTCTAGAAAGTTCTGTCAAGGAGATGTTTGGTCACCTAATTGCGCGCTAGTAAGGAGAAATCCTTATTGGTAAGCCCCCTCTTTCCTGGGAACTGCCTGATTGTCATTATTATGATTCTATAATATTATTTATGAATAATTAATTATTGATTTATATGATAAAGAAATATTTATTTTATGTGGATATAATTGATGGTTATAATTATTTTATGTGGATATAATTGAAGGAATTAATGTTGAGGTGTTTTATTAGTATTTTTGTCGGAATGGAGGTATTAAAAATCAAATCAGTATTTTTACGATATATTGCGTGAGTTATAATTTTTAATCCGACCGTTAGATCGTTGTGATTTTTGAATATGTTATACATATATAAGTTGAGTATATGTCCACAAATTTTGAACCATTAAAAATGAACGTATGATTTGTTATGAATTGTAAGAGGTGACTGATTCAGAAATTAGGTTTATAAATAATTTTGGTGGAAAATTCTAGAATTTAGTGGGTCCCACTTGTGGTTGGTGAAAAAATGTGCTGAAATTCTAATTCAAATGTGGTGGGTGACAATAGTAGCAGGTAAAGCCATCAGGTAGCAGGTCAAGTCTGCTTCGGCGTGCTAACATTTTTCTATAAATAGAGTGCTGAGTTTGAATTGAAAATCACACCAGAAATATAAGCTTCCTGTCTTTCTCTCTCTATATCATCAAACATATTTTGTGAGTATTTAGATACTTTGAGAGTTGCTATTCAGTGCAAGGTTCATTCGGCTTTACATTCCGGTCATAAATACTGCTCTTTCAAGGTAAGGGATTTTAAGGGTTATTATGTTTTTCAGTTTTGTAATTTTTCCGACCCTCAAAAATTCTGAAAAATTTTGAAATGATAATTTAATGAGTTTTATTGATTGTGTCCAAAAATGGTTATTTTTGGATGCATAGATTAAGAGTTATGAATTTTATGAGAAAAGACTATTTTAAAAGTAAACTCTTATAACTCCTTATAGTTAACTCCAAAATCGGTGATATTTTTATTGGGAGTATATATGTATATAATAGCAGTATACCTTGCATATTTTAGAATTTTTTGGACAAAAATACAATTTATGATAAATATCTAAATATTCGACAGTTTTGACCATATGAAAAATAGTAAATGAATTTTAAAAATTCTAAGAAAAATATATGTTCAATATGGGACTATATTATGCTAAATCCCAGAAAAGAAATATTTTTGGAACTGATTTGGTATTTTTTCATGAAAATTGACTAGTTATGAATAAATGAATTAAATATGTTATGTGAAGTAAGAAAAGTGGAAAATAGTATTTTATGACTTGAGAATCCTATATAAGGTATATGCAGATTTTTTATGAGTGTTTTGGTTATTGGTGATGAAATTTTATGATTTTGGACATTTTAGGATGATTAAATGCATTAATTGGTAAAGTGTAAATAATTAAAATAAATTGTTTATAAGTTTAAGAAATAATTAAAATATTGTGATAATATTAATAATATTAGATTATGAGATTATTAAGTGATTTATAACATTTGGATTAAGGTGTTATGAAATCATTAATTTATGAATATTACTCTTGAAATTAAATGCAGTTGTTGATCGTATTGTTTTATTATCATATATAACATTTTTATAATTCTGGTGATGAAATTTCTCTTTGACTTAAGTGTAAAGATGGATAGATTATTGGTATGATCGTGACTATGGGTTCTCTTTGGCTAGTAGTGCAAAGATGAATTGTTGACTGGTATGATCATGACCATTGAATTTACAATTGAATATTTTTAGCTTAAGTGCAAAGGTGAATTGATCAACATGGTTATAATTATTGTTTATATAAATTCTGAAATGATTATGTATCTCTTTGAGATATTAATATCTTTGGCATGTAGTACAAAGATGTATTATTGTTGAATATCTTTGGCCTGTAGTGTAAAGATGAACTGTTGTTAAATATTTTTGGCGTGTAGTGCAAAGATGACCTGTTGTTGAATATCTTTGGCCCGTAGTGCAAAGATGACCTATTGCTAAATATCTTTGGCATGTAGTGCAAAGATGAACTGTTAATGAATATCTTTGGCCCATATTGCAAAGATGAATTTGTTAGTATAATTATGAACAGGAACTGTGATCTGGTATAACCATGATCTTTGATGTTTCAAGTAAAGACATGTGATGAAATTTTTTTTTGTCCTGGATGAGAAAAGAAATTTGGAACCATAAATATGATTATGAGTTGTTCATATGATTGTGGACAGGAACTGTTGATTGATGTTACAGGGATAAAATATTGTTGGTAGACTTTTAACATAGAGAAGATAATAGACATTATGGTCTATTTGACTCTTCTAATGGATTGCTCATTCCACTGCAACTATGGTTGAAAAGTTTTATCATCTACCATATGTTCTAAATCTCTGATTTATTACTGATGAAGGCTATTGATAATTTAATTATCTTTAGTCATGATATCCTTTACTGGGCTAGTTGTGCTCACCCTTTTGCTTCATAATTCCTTTCAGGTAATAAGAGTGTTGTCGGGTCGAGTGGGGATAACATGGGAATAGAACGGTGGTCTATAGCTGTTGAGGTTCTCCCTAAATAGTATGGAAATAATTTTATTGAGAACTTTAGATAAGTGTGTCGTATTGTATACGTCATTTGATATTTAATATTGGTGAACCGAATAAGGTGAGGTGAACCCAACTTTGGAAGAGTGTTTTGTCACTATCATACAAGATGTCTAATGACATACAACCTCGTGTTATCATAAGACATGGTTGTGCACATCCACTTGCTGAGTATATCTACAAGCACTACCTATATGATCTTGGAGTTTATTTGAAATATAATTTTCAACTGGAGACAGTGGAGATAGTTATATGTCAAGAGAAGACTCACCATTGGAAAGAACATGATAGTATTCTTCTCGTTTTTCTTTGGGGTCTATTGGGTCAACCAAGGATAATTCTCTGGACATATGATATCTATCATAACTTAGATTCATGGCCTCCTATGTACGAAGGTTTCCTTGAGCACTTCCCAAAGATTTTAATTTCTAAAACAGTTATTGACTGTACGTTTATGTAATATATCAATGTGAGGTGCTGTCCGTAGTTGGGACATGAGTCAAAGTTGGTATTAAAACTCCCAGCATATGTGTTGTTGTATTTTGCACGATAATTTAGTAATAAAGTTGTAGTTGTATTATGTAACATGTATTTGGCGACTCAGAATAGGTTGGATGGATTGGACCTATTTTGGGGGCGTCACAGTTGGTCTTACTCGAATTATGGCTGCAGCATGAAGAATTTCATGACCCCAAACTGAGGTAGGTAAGTTAACCCTTAACATTAATGGTCGTGCAATTAGTTGAATTCTTTTTATTAAAGATTCAGCTACACCATTTTATGTATGAATATGAGGAACAAAATGCTCAATAGAGATTCCAATAGTCATACAAAAATTATTAAAAGTCATTGATGAAAATTCAGCTACATTATCAAGTCGAGTTGACTTGATTGGATGATTTGAGAACTGAGCTCGTAACTTGATTATTTGAGCAAGAAGTTTTGAGAAGGCAAAATTTTGAGAAGAGAGAAGACAAACATGAGACCATCTAGTTGAAGCATCTATTAAAACCATGAAATATCAGAATGGGCCAGACAATGGGTGAATAGGTCCACAAATGTCTCCTTGAATTCTCTCTAGGAATTTTGGGGCTTCTTTATAAACTTTTACTGGTGATGGTCGAACAATTAATTTTCTTCGAGAACACGCAGGACAAGGAAATTCTCTACTAAGAAAAACCTTCTTATATTTGAGAGGATGTCCAGTAGAATTTTCAATAATACGACGCATCATAGAAGTACCTGGATGACCGAGTCTTTCATGCCAAAGCATAAAGGATTTGGGATCTATGATTTTTGGAATCATAACAGTATGAGACTCAATTGCTCTAAGTTTCATAGTATATAATCCAGAAGAAATTGAATGAAGTTTTTCTAGGATATTCTTTTTCCAGAAATAGTAGAAGTGATGAAAAGATATTCATTATCATTCTCATTGGTTGTTTCAATATGAAAACCATTTAGTCGAATATCTTTAAAACTAAGCAAATTTCTTCTTGATTTACTAGAATATAGAGCATTTTTGATAAAAACTTGTGTCTCATTTGGTAGCAAGAAACTAGCTTTTCCAAATCTCTCGATTAAATTTGATGTGCCAGAGATAGTTTCTACATTTTCCTTAGCTTTGATCAGTTGTGAAAAATATTTCTCATTTCAAAGGATTGTATGAGTTGTTGCACTGTCTGCTAAATATATATCCTCCATATCCATTAAAAAATGGTTTGACACATATAAAAACATAAATAAGAAAAGTTATATTTCAAATATAATTTTATTCATGAGAAAAACATACCACATATAGAATGAAAACTAATAATATTACACATGCAGGGTGTTTAATTAAAACAAGAAATTAAATGATGTCCTAAAAGATAATTTCAGAAGGTTCAGTAATATCAATAACCTTTTCCTCATTGTTGGTCATTGGTGGATCATCAACAATATTCAATTGATGATTAACAAAGTTTGTTTCTGTCTCCATTACTTTGTTCTTTTGAGACTCCTGGAATAAATTAACCAGACGCCTCGACGCACGACAGGTACGCGACCAAAGCCCGTTTCATCCCACACCTAAAACAAACATCTGATTTGTTCTTTATCGGTGCTGCATTTTCTTTATTTTTACCCGACTCAGACACTTACCACTTCTGGTGGCCTAAATTGTCGCGGTTCTGGAATTTGTTGTTACAATGACCTCGTTTATTCTTTTGTCCCCAAGGCTTCATATTATATGACCATTTATTGTCACGTTTATTCTGCTGGAATGACACGCTGTTAATATCTGACAATGGGGTAGCACCCGTTGGCCGTACTTGATGGTTTTTCAACAACAATTCATTATTCTTTTCTGCAACAAGGAGGATAGACAACAAGTCACTGAATTTTATGAACTTACTCTATCTATATTGTTGTGACAGAATCATGTTGGTGGGATAAAAAGTTGATAGTGTTTTCTCCAACATTTGGGTTTCAGAAACTGGATCTTCGCACAAAGCCAAAGTAAGGTTATTCTATAAACATTGGAACTAAATTCCGTAATTAATTTGTAATCATGTAGCCTTAAATTAAGCCACTCAAATTTGGCATTAGGGAGAACAACCAATTTTTGGTGGTTAAATCTTTCCTTTAGTTGTGTCCATAAAGACAAAGGATCTTTGACTGTTAAATACTCAGTCGGGGAATATTCGTACGACGGCGTAGTCTTTTGTGGGCCCCATAACGGAAAGCGATTGGATGAAGAAAACGACAAGTATAAGTTGTTTATAAATAACGGCGTAGTTGTTACCATTAATACTATTGGAATACCCGGTGGTTAAAACACAGTAATACGCGTTGTTGCACAGTAGCATACGGTATTGCGCCAATTATTGATTCTTACGTACGAAGGCACTACTCAATAATTGTTGTAGTAATTACTGTTCAGTATTTTATTTTATTGATTCAATAATTGCTGCGTTGATATTTTATATTACTGTTGTTTCAATAATTGTCAATACACAATATTTTCCATTATCAAATCAATAATTCATATTATCTGAATAATATTATTAGAAAATATTATTGGCAATGTCTAGAAAGTTCTGTCTAAGGAGAGGTTTGGTCACCTAATTGCGTGCCAGTAAGGAGAAATTCTTATCGGAAAGCCCCATCTTTCTTGGGAACGGCCTGGTTGCCAGTACTTTGACTCTATAATATTATTTGTGAATAATTAATTATTATTTATATGATGAGGAAAATATTGATTTAATGTGGATATAGATGGATAAAATTTTTAAAGTGACAATTGTTAAAAAATTGATATTTTATCTTTTTTCTGATAAAATAATATTTTATTATATTATTATAATAGAATAATGATGATATTTTTACAATGAATGTGGGATATATGAGTATATGAGGAGGAAGAGTATTTTTATTGCATTAAATGATTAACACATATTTTGTGTGTCGGTGGACCCCATTTCTTGACTGAAATTTGATTATAGTCTGTAAAATCGCCCGTTTATGGATTTCGGTCAATTTTTGTTTGGAATTTGGAAAAACTTTCTTCTGCAAAGTTGTAGAGAATTGAATTTCCTATAAAAAGTAGCGAAATTCAAATTTTCTGATAAAAGGGGTATTTAGTATGAATTATTGAAGTTCTGAAGTTCCGAAATAATTGATTTTTGAAAGTTCTAATTATTTTAAATAACAAAAACGTTTTGGGAATGTGTGGAGGCATCATTAACATGTACTAGGGGTTGAATTCAGATTCTTGGATGCGTAGGATGATGTGGAAAAATAAATAATATTAATTTATTAAATTTTCTACTTTGGTGTTCTAAGTATTTTCCTATAAATAGGGTGCTTAGGTTAGAATTGAAAATCACACCAGAAACTGAAGTTTTCTCTATATTTCTCTCTCTATATATTGAGCGTATTCTTGTGAGGATTCTGATGCTTTGAGTATTGTTATACGGTGCAAATTTCCTTCAGCACTATACCCAGTATTCCAGCTAGAAGTACTAATCTTTCGAGGTAAGGGATGTTATTTTCTTCTCAAATGATATTATTTCTTCAATATCATTATGCTGAAATATTGGTTGGAACTTTTTATCAAATTTGGAACTTTTTCATTTCGGGGTTACTATTCATGAGTTACTATTTATGAGTTACTATTCACGAGTACTATTCACGAAGCATGATGATGTTTTTTATGAAATTTCTATCTTTTGGTGTAGTATTTACTTTTCACTTATACGGCACTATTCACGTATACGACACTATTCACGAATACGACACTATTCATCGAAAAAAATATCAAAACTTTTCCTTTTTTCCAAAATATCTATTATGGATATTAGCTTTGATTGTATCCATGTTTTGATCATTCTTGAATTTTACACCACTATGATTATTTATGAGGTATTTTTGGACTTGAAATAGCTGAAATACGAATCCTTAATGTTTATTCTTTTGTTTCACTGGATTCGATTCTTTTAAAATATTTTTCATCATCCTTAGTCCTAAATGATGATATACTTGAATATTTTTGGCCTGTACTGTAAAGATGGTTGATTCTATTATGAATATCTTTGGCCGTGGTGCAAAGATGTACATGTGTTGAGATGAACATGACCAACTGATGAATATCTTTGGCCTGTAGTGCAAAGATGAACATTTGACTCAAGATGTGTATTGATTGATGTTACAGGGATAAAATAATGATGATGGACTGTTAAATTCATAGATATTAGTAGATTTCATCCTCTACGTAACTCTTCTATGAATTATTATTTTCCGCTGCGAATATTGATCTAAAACTTGTTGTTTAGTGCACTCTCTCAGATATTTCCCTGTTTAAGACTAACGATAATTTTTTGTATATTATCTTAGTCATAATATTCTTTACTGGGCTAGTTGAGCTCACCCTTTTTTTTTGTTCCATTTTTCTTCTCAGGAGGTTAGAATGTAGCGAGTACGAGTCAGGGTATGGAGTGATGGTTATAGAGATAGTTGTTTAGTAGTCCTCACTATTTTTGTAAAATAATGTATAAATAATTGTGATGAGGATTTATTTGGGTATAAATATTGTCGAGAAGATAATATTTGTATTTAAAACTCACAGTTTTACTGTTGTAATAATAAAGTTATAGTTGTTTCTGTACCATGTATTAACAACTCAGAATGGGTGATGTATACCTATTTTGGGGGCGTCACAGTTGGTATCAGAGCTTAGGGATATGATCTCTGACGGAGATCGGGGAATAGAACTAGGAGGGGAGAGACGAGTAAATCCTTCGCTAGTGTGTCCTACCTAAGCTTATTTGTTAGTTGGTCAGTATATAGGGATATTATGTGATATATTGATTTTCTTAATTAACCCTTGTTTTATGACAGTATTTGAGAATGTCGACTGAGAATATTAACAGTGGATTAAATGAGACCGTGGAGACACCTGTACTTACCAACGAGGAGAACGTGTAACAGGCTGTCAATGTTCCTCTTGTGAACAACACCACTGAGCAGATGATGAACGAGGGGATGTTTAGAAGCTTTTTGCAGTTCATGCAAAATTAGACGAAGGAGACTCATGTTCAAAATACAGGAGGAAATGATAGCAATCCACGAGTTATCACAGCCAAGCAGTTTAAAGAGTTGGGACCACCAGAATTATGGGGAAAACCGGATCCGATTAAGGCGGAGACGTGGGTCAAACAAATCACCAAGATATTCGATGTCTTGGGATGCACGGAGGAGCAGAAGGTGTCATTCGCCACCTTTATGTTCCTTAATGAGGCAGATTACTGGTGGGAGTCTGTGAAGCGTACCCATCCAGCCGCGCTCAGTATGTCTTGGGAGACATTTCAGAAACTATTTAATGACAAATACTTTCCTGAAAGTGTTCGTCATATGAAGGAAGTGGAGTTTATTAGACTGGAGCAGAATAACATGACGGTGTCCCAGTACGAGGCGAAGTTCGCGAAGTTATCCAGGTTTACACCTCATTTGGTGGAGAATGAGGAACGTATGGCGCGTATATTTCTGAGAGGTTTGAAACCCGACATACGTTAGTATCTCATTTCTCATAAATTTTCTCTTTATTCAGATGTTGTCAACAGGGCTCAGTTGTTAGAACGAGATAACGAGTATGTTCAACCGAGGGACCATAACCAGGATTATACCGGAGATAACAGTTAACAGAATAACGATAACCAGTGAAGAAAGAAAAAGATGGACAAAAATGGTAACCACTCTGGTGGTAGTCATGGCCATGAAAATAGAAGAAGAGACTCGGGGGGGATTTTAAAAAGAGGAGATTCAACAATGATAATGTGAAGACGTCAGTACCAGCAGCAACTGGTTCCAAGGGAGGAGAACGACCACCGGTCATATGCTATAAGTGCGAAAAAGAAGGACATATCAGCCCAAACTGCCCACAACAGTTTAAGGTATGTTATAACTGTGGAAAGGAAGGACATATCACTCGAGATTGCACTGTAGCGAAACCAAGTCCAGCGGGGATGATGACTCAAAAGGCTGTCCCAGAAAAGTCAAAGTCAACGGTTCCTGGAAGAGCATTTGTCGTGACTGGTCAACATGCGAGGAACCCAAACGAGGTGATCATGGGTAAGCTAACCATAAATTCATGTGAAGTTTATACCTTATTAGATACCAATGCTACCCATTCATTTATCTCTCTTGCTTGTGCTCAACGTTTAAACTTGACTCCGAAGAAATTAGACTTTGACCTATCTGTGGAAACTCCGTTAGGAGAAACTTTCATTACATCCACTGTTTATAAATCTTGTTTGATCCAAGTTGGCACCATCACATTACCCGTTGACCTTATCTCTTTAAAGATACTGGCTTTTGATGTGATTTTAGGGATTGATTGGTTAACTACTCATCATGACAAAATTGATTGTTTTTGTAAGGTTATAAGTTTTCATATTCCTAATCAACCTGTTGTACGAATTCAAGCAACTAAACCATTAAAATCAATCATTGTCATATCTAATCATAAAGCTATTCGTTTATTGAAAAATGGATGTCAAGCTTTCTTAGCCCATGTTATGGATTTGAATAAAAACACGTCAAATTTGAATAATATTCCTGTTGTTATTGACTTTCCTGACGTATTTCCTGAAGAACTTCCCGGTCTACCCCCAGAACGTGAAGTTGAATTCTTTATTGATCTTGAACCTGGTACAAAGCCCATTTCTAAAACCCCATATCGAATGGCTCCTATTGAACTTTATGAGTTAAAGGTCCAACTAAAGGAGTTGTTGGACATCGGTTTCATTCGTCCTAGTACATCTCCTTGGGGTGCTCCTGTTTTATTCGTAAAGAAGAAAGACGGGAGTATGCGAATTTGTATCGACTACCGGGAATTAAACCATGTCACTATAAAGAATAGGTATCCACTACCTCGTATTGATGACCTGTTTGACCAGTTGCAAGGAGTATAATTCTTTTCAAAAATCAATCTTCGTTCTGGATATCATCAGCTGATGGTTAAAATTGAGGATATTCCAAAGACTGCTTTCAGAACTCGGTACGGACATTATGAATTCTTAGTCATGTCTTTTGGATTGACTAATGCTCCTGCTGCTTTCATGGATATGATGAACCGAGTATTCAAGGAATATTTGGATCAGTTCGTTGTTGTCTTTATTGATGACATTCCAAAAGCCGTGAAGATCATGAGCGCCATTTCAAGCTGGTACTGCAAAGGCTTCGTGATAACAAGCTATATGTCAAATTAAAGAAATGCGAGTTCTGGCTTGAGGAAGTAGCATTCCTTGGGCACATGGTGTCAAAACATGGAGTGTCTGTTGACCCAGCGAAGATTGAAGCAATACAAAGTTGGGAACAATCGAAGACGGTGACTGAAGTACGTAGCTTTCTGGGTCTAGCTGGTTATTATCGGAGATTCGTGGAAGGGTTTTCTCGAATCGTTACTCCATTAACTCAGCTAACTCGGAAGGAGGAATGCGAGAAGAGTTTCCAAGAGCTTAAGAGGAGACTTATTTCGGCACCTGTTCTAACAATACCATCTGGTTCGGATGGATTTATTATCTACAGCGATGCTTCGGGCAAAGGGTTATGATGTGTTCTCATGCAACGTGGGAAATTCATAACCTATGCCTCGCGACAACTTAAAGAATATGAGAGGAATTATCCTACTCATGATCTAGAGTTGGCAGCAGTCATTTTCGAGCTAAAGATCTGGAGGCACTATCTTTATGGGGAGAAAGTGGAGATATATTCAAACTATAAAAGCCTCAAATATTTCTTCACTAAAAAAGAACTCAACATGTGGCAACGACGTTGGCTCGAGCTATTGAAAGATTACGACCACACTATTCAATACCATCCTGGAAAAGCAAACGTGGTAGCTGACGCGTTGAGTAGAAGATCATATGCAGGAATGAGTGCGATGATGTTAAATATACACATAGAACCGACTTTAATCGAAAAAGTTAAAGTTGCTCAAGCCACCGACCCGGAGCTGATGCGTATGAAGAAGAAAGTACAAGAAGGTGTTATTCCGGAAGCGAGAATTGGTAAAGAAGGAATACTTCGAGTCCACTCCAGACTTTGTGTTCCTAACGACTCTGATTTGAGGTACAAGATTATAATGGAGGCACACAATACACCATTTACAATCCATCCTAGAAGTACTAAAATGTATCGTGATCTTCGATATACATTTTGGTGGAACAATATGAAGAGAGAGATTGCAAAGTTTATCTCGATGTGTTTAATTTGTCAACGTGTAAAGGCGGAGCATCTAGTACCTAAGGGTCCGTTGCAACCACTTGAGATTCCGAAATGGAAGTGGGAACACATTACCATGAATTTCGTTACGGGTCTTCCTACGGTTTTTCAAGGCATAAATGCTATTTGGGTTATTGTTGATAGATTAACCAAGTCTGCTCATTTCTTGCCGATATGGGAGACTTATTCCCTTGAACGTCTTGCTAGTATATATGTAAATGAGATTGTGAGATTGCATGGCATGCCAGTATCCATAGTTTCGGATCGTGACCCAAGATTCACTTCAAGATTTTGGGTTAGCTTGCAAAAAGCTACGGGGATAGATTTACGATTTAGTTCGGCATACCATCCTCAAACGGACGGACAATCAGAGAGGACTATTCCAACTCTTGAAGATTTATTAAGACTCTGTGTCCTAGAATTCAAGGGCAGTTGGGATAAGTATTTACCATTGGTGGAATTCTCCTACAACAACAATTATAAGGCAAGTATAGGTGTGGCTCCATTTGAAGCATTATATGGACGAAAATATCGCTCTCCAGTATGTTGGGACGAGGTGGGTGAAGCAACCTTGTTGGGACCCGAGTTGGTACGTATGACTACAAGAAAAGATCCAAATGATTCGACAACGTATATAAACAGCACAGGATTGACAAAAGAGTTATGCAGATCTTCATCGAAAAGACGTGGAATTTAGTATTGGGGATCACGTATTGTTGCGTGTAGCTCCATGGAAGGGAGTTGCAAGATTTGGGAAACGAAGAAAGCTCAATCCACGATTTATTGGTCCATTTCAAATTCTTGACCGAGTAGGAAATGTAGCCTATAGACTCGCGTTACCTCCGAGTATGTCTCGTGTTCATAATGTGTTTCACATATCTGTACTTCGTAAATATGTGAAAGACCCGAACCACGTTATTGAGTTAGAACCGGATGAGATAGCCAAAGACTTAACGTATGAGGAGGTAATTGTCAAGATCTTGGATAGAAAGGAGCATATCCTACGCACGAAGGTCATACCACAAGTTAAAGTTTTGTGGAGGAACCATGCTATAGAGGAAATGACCTGGGAGTTGGAAAGGGAAATGAAAGTGAGGTATCCTCACCTTTTCGAAACACCAGGTACGTATGTCAATTTCAAGGACGAAATTTCATAAGGAGGGGAGGTTGTAAGACCCCAAATTATTAATAAATGAAATTTAGTTTCCTCTATTTATCATTTTGAAATAGTAAGGGTTGATTTGATTAATGTGGTTAGTTATGGGTAAAATGCGCAAATATTTTAAATAAGCAGGTGGTTATAAAATATTCATTGTTGTCGGGGAATATTCGTTTGGTCGTGGAATATTCTTGCTGTCGGGAAATATTCGTACGACGGCGCAGTCTTTTGTGGGCCCCATAACGGAAAGTGATTGGATGAAGAAAACGACAAGTATAAGTTGTTTATAAATAACGGTGTAGTTGTTACCATTAATACTGTTGAATACCCGGTGGTTAAAACACAGTAATACGCGTTGTTGCACAGTAGCACACGGTATTGTACCAATTATTGATTCTTACGTAAGAAGGCACTACTCAATAATTGTTACAGTAATTACTGTTCAATATTTTATTTTATTAATTTAATAATTGCTGCTTTGATATTTTATATTACTGTTGTTTCAATAATTGTCACTACACAATATTTTCCATTATCGAATCAATAATTCATATTATCTGAATAATATTATTAGAAAATATTATTGGCATTGTTTAGAAAGTTCTGTCTAAGGAGAGGTTTGGTCACCTAATTGCGCGCCAATAAGGAGAAATTCTTATCCGAAAGCCCTTCTTTCCTGGGAACGGCCTGGTTGCCAGTACTTTGATTTTATAATATTATTTGTGAATAATTAATTATTGATTTATATGATGAGGAAAATATTGATTTTATGTGGATATAGATGGAGAAAAATTTTAAAGTGACAATTGTTAAAAAATTGATATTTTATCTTTTTTGATAAAATAATATTTTATTATATTATTATAATAGAATAATGATGATATTTTTCCAATGAATGTGGGATATATGAGTATATGAGGAGGAAGAGTATTTGTATTGCATTAAATGATTAACACATGATTTGTGTGTCGGTGGACCCCATTTTTTGACTGAAATTTGATTATAGTCTGTAAAATCGTCCGTTTATGGATTTCGGTCAATTTTTGTTTGGAATTTGGAAAAACTTTCTTCTAAAAATTTGTAGAGAATTGAATTTCCTATAAAAAATGCGAGATTCGAATTTTCTGATAAAAGGGCTATTTTGTATGAATTATTGAAGTTCTGAAGTTCCGAAATAATTGATTTTTGAAAGTTTTAATTATTTTAAATATCAAAAATGTTTTTGGAATGTGTGGAGGCATCATTAATATGTACAAGGGGCTGAATTCAGATTCTTGGATGCGTAGGAAGATGTGGAAAAATAAATAATATTAATTTATTAAATTTTCTGCTTTGGTGTTCTAAGCATTTTCCTATAAATAGGGTGCTTAGGTTAGAATTGAAAATCACACCAGAAACTGAAGTTTTCTCTATATTTCTCTCTCTATATATTGAGCGTATTCTTGTGAGGATTCTGATACTTTGAGTATTGTTATACGGTGCAAGTTTCCTTCAGCACTATACCCAGTATTCCAGCTAGAAGTACTAATCTTTCGAGGTAAGGGATGTTATTTTCTTCTCAAATGATATTATTTCTTCAATATCATTATGCTGAAATATTGGTTGGAACTTTTTTATCAAATTTGTAACTTTTTTATGTAGGGGTTACTATTCATGAGTTACTATTCACGAGTACTATTCACGAAGCATGATGATGTTTTTTTTGTAAAATTTCTATCTTTTGGTGTCGGAGTTACTATTCACGTATACGACACTATTCACGTATATGACACTATTCACGAATACGACACTATTCATCGAAAAAAAAATTCCTTTTCGTCAAAAACATCTATTATGGATACTAGCGTTGATTGTATCCATGTTTTGACCATTCTTGAATTTTACACCACTATGATTATTTATGAGGTATTTTTGGACATGAAATAGCTGAAATAAGAATCATTAATGTTTATTCTTTTGTTTCACTGGATTCAATTCTTTTAAAATATTTTCATCATCCTCAGTCCTAAATGATGATATACTTGAATATCTTTGGCCTGTAGTGCAAAGATGGTTGATTCTATTATGAATATCTTTGGTCGTGGTGCAAAGATGTACAGGTGTTGAGATGAACATGACCAACTGATGAATATCTTTGGCCTGTAGTGCAAAGATGAACAATTGACTCAAGATGTGTATTGATTGATGTTACAGAGATAAAATAATGATGATGGACTGTTAAATTCATAGATATTAGTAGATTTCATCCTCTACGTAACTCTTCTATGAATTATTATTTTCCGCTGCGAATATTGATCTAAAACTTATTGTTTAGTGCATTCTCTCAGATTTTTCCCTGTTGAAGACTAATGATAATTTGTTGTATATTATCTTAGTCATAATGTTCTTTACTGGGATAGTTGAGCTCACCCTTTTTTCTTTTTATTCCATTTTTCTTCTCAGGAGGCGAGAATGTAGCGAGTACGAGTCGGGGTATGGAATGATGGTTATAGAGAGAGTTGTTTAGTAGTCCTCACCATTTTTGTAAAATAATGTATAAATAAATGTGATGAGAATTTATTTGGGTATAGATATTGTCTAGAAGATAATATTTGTATTTAAACTCACAGTTTTACTGTTGTAATAATAAAGTTATAGTTGTTTCTGTACCATGTATTGACAACTCAGAATGGGTGATGTATACCTATTTTGGGGGCGTCACAGAGTCCGCACCAAAGGAAGTTTGGTTTGGATAATTCATCAAGGGGTTCTGAAATTTAGAATGCTCATCAACTATGGACTAGTCGAATCAATAAGGGTTCACTAGTCTAACAAGGTTTAACAGTAAATGAATATTTAACTTGAATAACATCTAAAAAGGTATACAATAAAATAATTATTGTATAACAACATCATGCTTGAAGATTAATAAGCTTTAATATATAAGATCGACTTGATCAATAATAATGAGAACTTGCTCAATATCGAAAGATGAATTAATCAACTTATATAACAATAACAAGTAGGATTAGGAAACTTGCTCAACGAAATTTTAGGGTAAGAAACTTGCTCAACGTAAATGTAGAGTTAAGAAACTTGCTCAATGTAACAAGATAAGGTTTAGAAACTTGCCTCGTGCGTAGATTACACTTAAACAAACTCGTTCTTTGAATTAAATCCTACATACCAATTACGTTCACAATACCAGTCAATAATAACGTACTAACTTCATAACTTTACTCTTTGTTTAACTCGAATTCATGACTATACTTAGTCAATTATTACACTTAGTGTAAAATTAAGACTTCACGAAAATAAACTAATTATGCATTCGATCATTCAATCCACACGTAATTGTGTTATGGACATGTTAAGAATTTATTTTAACATTTCATTATATGTCTAACAAATTTTATATTCATTAGACTAGGTTACTATCACATTTCTATACTTGAACACTTAAAAAAAAATTATTTTATGGACATTCTGCTAAGTGGCGCTGCGGCGCCACTTTTGTACTGGGTATTGGCGTTACGGCGCCGAGGCGCTGCAGCTGAAGACATGGTGCTGCAGCATGGTGGCGCTGCGGCGCGAGGTTTCTGTTCTGGAGTTGGCGCTGCGGCGCGAAACTCCAGATTTTGATTCTCAGTTCGCGAAGAACACAGAGTTCAGCGAATTCATCACATCTTTAACACTAATTCCACCAAATTAAACATATCCCAATGTTATAATTCATACATAATCATTACCCAACATATATAGAGTGATTTTAATCCATAAAAACATATAATTACAGAATTAAAGCATGCAAAATGGACTGTTCATGATGTTCTTGAAGTTTTGAACACAATTTCCTAAAATTCAACGCCACGGATTCGTTATACAACCAAATCCAACCATTCAAACTTCGTTTTGTTCGCTTTAGCATGCATAATCATATACCATTGTGAATTTTGTAGAAAAATTTATGGTTAACATTTTAAAAAAGTACGTATAATGGCCATATGGCCATATAACATACTCTGAAATCTTTTACTATATAATTTCATGAAATTGAAGATATGAAAACCCATATAATATATATTAAAACATGTTATACTACTCGAATCATTACATATATTCTTATATCAACTTTCCAATTTATAGAGATTCACAGAAGACTTAAGCTATATTTATGAAACTTAAAGGACGTAAAATAATAATTGGGTTGAAGAGATTACCCAAGCGTAGATAAAATAATAGGTGATGAATTAAAGCCTTCCTCAATAATTTTCAAACACCAAGCAATCTCTCTCAACAATTTTCTCAAACTCTCTCTGTGATGTTTTTATCAAACTTAGATGAATAATAGAAAAGAATAAGACGTATGATAATTAGAAAAGGAACTGACGCATTGGTGGTCAGTTACCCAATCATGGGTTAACTACCTATAACCTCCCTTAGTGCCATGTTTGGCTAGTAAGAAAATAATTCAAAAACCATTTAATTTAATAGAGCTTTATTATATAGTTTAAATAATGTCACACTCCTTTATAAAATAAATCAATATCTTATTTAATTTACTTTAAATAAAATATAATGATTTCTCAATAATGAACATAGTCACATAATTAAATTTTTTCATTTAATAATAATATCAATTATTAAATCTCTAATTAATAATTAAATTAATTAAAATAACAAAGGCTTAATAAATATTTCTTTTAATTCAATAAGCTCACATAAATACATACATCGAATAATAAAATTCTCTACATCAATTTAATAAATATAACACATATAATTAAATTAATCTATCACAACTTCATCAATTAATTAACTATTCTAATAATTAATTCATCGAAAAATATTTATTCAATCCAATAAATATTTAAATTAAATTACAAAATTACGGGTGTCACATCTTTCCTCTCTTAAAAGGATTCTGTCCCCAGAATCATAACTCAAACAAGTCGTCCAGTTACATTCTCCCCCTTACAAAGATTCTGTCCCCAGAATCACATATAACAATCTAAGTAAATAAATGAGGATAATTCTTCATCATATTCTCTTCGAGTTCCCACGTAGCTTCTTCAGCGTTGTGGTTCCTCCAAATTACCTTAACAGAAGGTATTACTTTATATCTCAGAACTTGTTCTTTTCGGTCGACAATTTGAACATGAATTTCTTTGTAAGACAAGTCTTTATCGAAATGTAGGGGTTCATATTCAATCACGTGCTTGTAATCGGGTTTGTAGGGTTGTAGGACCGAGACATGGAAAACATTGTGGACATTCTCTAGAGATGGAGGTAAGGCTACCTCATAAGCAACTTCTCCTACCCTTCTCAGAACTTCAAAGGGTCCGATGAATCTTGGGCTCAATTTTCCTTTCTTTCCGAACCTGATCTTTCCCTTCCAAGGAGAGACCTTTAAAAACACTTAACTACCTGGTTCGAACTCAACATTCTTACAGTGTGGATAAACGTATTTCTTCTGTCTGTCTTAGCTGCTATCAATCTCACTCGAATCACTTTGACTATCTTTGCTGTTTGTTGTACCAATTCTGGTCCTAGTAATTGTCTTTCGCCAACTTCATCCCAATATAGTGAATGTGATAACCCAGGACTTCGAATAATCCAAAATTTGCGAATAATTTTTTTTAATTAATATTAATATTAATTATCAATTTTGTGATAAGTATCTGTGATACGAGTCTCGAGAAAGTCAATTTATGTATTGACTAATAAATTTAGAGTAGAGTTGTGCTTAACAACTTTAGAAAACCCTAACCCTAATTTTCGGATAGGGATTCGATAGAAAAAACAATTAAAATAATTGTATTGTTGATGATGTGTTTGGACTGTATAGAAATGTTGACAAATGGTTGACTGGATGAGGTTTATAATTAATAAACCGTAATAAGGGATTTAAAACCCTAATCTTAAATTTAGAAAACTAAATGTACAATTAAAAACCCTGATTGTACACTGGGAAACCCTAATTTAAAATCTGGGATTTTCTAAATCCTAATTAGGCAACTCTAATTTTATTGGCAAGCCTAATGTGTTTAATTAAACTTAAATGTGATTAGAAACCCTAATTATAATTTAGAAATTTTATTTTTTCTAATTAAACCTTAATTTTGAAAATCCTAGAAGTTAGATTTTTAAAACCTAAGGGTTAGGATGTTAGGGTTAAACCCTAGATTTCTCAAACCCTAAACCCTAAGGGTTTGCAACAAATGAGAAAATCTAGAAATAAAAAGAAAAGACCATAATACCGTTTTTATTATTTTAGTGAGTTAACTTGTAGAATTGGCAAAATCTTTAGTTGTTGAACTACTAACTTGACTTTGTGGCACAAAATCTCAGCCATTTCAGCCTCTTAGTGACAGAACACAAGATCTAGCAAGATTTTATCACATTATTTAAGAGATTTAGAGAGAGAAAATTCACAAAAGTTGGCCATTTTTTTCCAAAGTCTAAAACAACTCTCTCTCTCTCTCTAACCCTTCGAATTTTTCAAGAATATCAGTCCCAAATACATACCCTAGATCAACCATAAACAAATTGGAGAGCATAGATCAAGAATTTAAAGAGAAAGGTATAAACCTATTTATTTTATTTTGATCTTGTATGCTTTGAAAAATTTTGTGTTTATGTGTTTTGAATCTTGCTAATGGATGTTATATGAAGATCTATGATGATCTATCATGAATCCATAGCATCAAAGTGCCATAAAATAATTTTTTTTAAAAATTGTTCTTGAGCAGATTTGTTATCTGACAGCCTAATGTCAGGCTGCTCAGATCTTGCTCTGTAATTAGTATGTAATGTATTATTGTTTGGATCGGTAGCCTGACATGTAGTCTTGGATCTGGAAGTAGATTTATAGTGTTTCAATATCTAGATTTCATGTTATTAACGGTCAAAGACCGTTGACCGGCCATGATCGGGTCAAATCTGGGCAAGCCCAGAAATTGAATGTAGCGTCTGACAAGTTTTGTTAGGTCTGGATATATCAGTATGTTTAGCTTTTGATGTTGTTAATCGGTAAATGTTGTAGCTTGTAGGATGGACTACCGATCTGGGTCAATAGAACTTTTATAACTGCTTCGGATTGATCGTAAAGTGTGGTCAAATTAGGCCTCACGATCTGATTTTTAAAATCTGGGAGAAACCCAGAAATCTGGGCAAACGAAATTTCTTACAGCTTTAACCGTTTGATAAGTTGTGATTTTGATGTTGTTAGACCTAGATCTTGTTATATTGTTGTTCCTTGACATAGTTACTACACATATGAACCATAAAACCACTAAAATATTGGTCAGAACCTAGATCAAATCGAGCTCAAATATGTCTTGTCGAGTTTCTGGGTTTCTGGAGAAACCCAGAATGAGTCTGACAGCTTCTATGAAACTCTAGATCTTGCAGGATTCTTATTGTTTGATCAAGATGTTGATTGTGTGTTGTAGTATTACATTTTGGCTACATGATCAAACTTTAATATTGTCCAGAAACTTTGTGGATTGAGAATTACAAGCGGTCAAAGTAGCACCCTTGCACTGCCGGCTGTCAGTGTTCTTGAGCTCAAGAACACCAACAGCGATGCTTTGTGTCGCAATAGCCCTATAACGACGGTTTAAATAATTTTATTTTTTGAATATTCCGAAAAATGATTAAAAATAGAAATAAATTCTAAAAATTGCTAAAATTGGTTTTAAAAATTATTTTAAATTAATAAAAATAATTTTTGACCAATTGGAATATTTTTCTTTAATATTTATAATTATTTAAATATTAATGGTATTTAATTTATTTAATTAGTGTATTAAATAAATTAGAGAAAAATGATTTAATATTATGAAAAATCATTTTAAATAAGAATAATGTATTTAAAAATATTTTGAGTTATAAAATATAACTTTTAATATTTTTGGAGAATTTTCATTAATCATTTAATATTAATGATATTAGATTTATTTGATTATTAAAATAAATAAATAAGATAAAAATAATTTTAATGATTTAAAAATTATTTTAATTGAGAATAAAGTGTTAGAAAATATTTTAAATTATAAAAATATAATTTTCAATATTTTTGGAGAATTTTCATTAATAAATTAATATTAATGATGTTTGATTTATTTAATTATTATATTAAATAAATGAATTAAAAATGATTTTATTGATTTAAAAATCAATTAAAAATGAGAAAAATGGTTTAAAAATATTTTAAGTTATAATTAATGACTTTTAATATTTGGATAATAATTTTATTAATATTTATATATTAATGGTGATGATTTAAAAATGATTTTAATTATTTTAAAAATTATTTAAGTAGAATATTGTTGATTTAAAAATATTTTAAGTTATTAATAATAACTTTAATATTTTGACAAGTATGTTATTAATATTTTTATATTATTAAATATTAATAATGATAAGATTATTTGATAATTAAATCATTTAAAAATGATTTAAGTGTTTGAAAAATTATTATAAATTATTAAGAGCTTCCGAAAAATATTATAAACGATAATTGACTTATCTAAATTAATATTGAAGCTTAGAGACCAAGTGTAATTGACAGATAACTGTGCTAATTGTCAGATATGGTGACCAGAACACCGAGAAGGGACTGAAGTTCAGCTAGACTGAATTAGTTTGACTCGTTAAGTGTTTATATAGGTTATAAACACTGTTGTGGCTATGTGGTAATATGTCTAGGAGAAGTTTGACTGTGAATTACAGTGTTGTGTGTTATGTGAATTATTGTGCTAATTGTTAGACCGATATTATTGGTTATAGGTCTTTCGAAAGCAGATAAGTATTTTGTGTAGTTGTAATCAGTGGAAGAGGCAAGTTCCCTAACTCATCCTTGAGTTATTTCATTAAATTATTATTGGTGGATAATTATTGCTAATTATACCACGTCCAGGGATTTATTGTTGAAATTAAATTATTGAATTAGAATATATATATATATATATATATATATATATATTCGTAAAATTACTGTTGTTGGATATTCATATCTGTAGAAGTTAGAATTGACAGTACAGATAATTCATGTTTATTGTCAAATTATAATGAGAAATGTCTTAGCTAATTATTCTGGCTAGACGAACAATTGTTAGAATTTGATAGATTCGAGAAAATAAATTTAATAATTATTGACAGATCGATGCCAATTATTCCGGCTCGACCGAGAAGTAAATAGAATTTGAAATCTCAGTATTTCGTTGTAAAATCAAAATCTTGATTCAAAGACTGAGAAGAACAACCTTTTATATAAAGGGAACATTTTGTTGGTCGTGAATTCGATCTTTGCGCGCGTTTTAAGTATTATGCATAATATAGGGTATAATAAGCTGATCACTTGTTATACTTGCAGAGGGGTATGATTTAATCTTTATGGTTATCTGATACACTTGAGTATATATCAAAGTAAATCTTCGATATCTACCCGAGAAAATAAGTTCAAGATCTTGTGTGATCGCTCAGTATTAAATCTGGAAAACATTCCACTTTGCTATTTCGTAGAATTGATTCTTGATTATTCATTAGAATATCGTAGAAACTTTGAAAGCGTTATTGAATTATTGTGTTGTATAGAATACGAGAAGACTTATTATTGAATAACAAATTGTTCAGCTATTTCAAAGTTCCCCGAACTTTGGTTTCATTCTATCAAAATAGATAGTCTGTTGTTTTGAATTCTTATACATTTATTGTATGTCTTAACTTGCGGGGCAAATTAGTTGCTCACCCTTGCGAAATAAAACCTTTCAGCTAGGGACGAAGTTGCAGGAGGTGCTGCGAAGGATAAAGGCAAAGTCATAGTTATTAATTAGTTATGATTTGCATATTTATTATGTTGTATTTGTAAACCCTTTATGTATATCTCAAGGGTATGTTTGTAATGTTAAAGTTAGAGAACCTGGGTAATGTATTATCAAACTCTGATAAAATCTTATGTATGTTGCTATCTATATAAAATGGGTAGTTAAATATTA
Organism: Panax japonicus; assembly: GCA_020205505.1. Classification (NCBI taxonomy): domain Eukaryota; kingdom Viridiplantae; phylum Streptophyta; class Magnoliopsida; order Apiales; family Araliaceae; genus Panax; species Panax japonicus. The sequence goes on from CM035110.1 coordinate 50,665,036, forward strand.
TTTATATTGTGGATCATGAGCACCAGACTCGGGGGTCAGGTAACCCGGATTTGGGGGCGTCACAGGTTGGTATCAGAGCTGTAGGTTATAAACCTTAAGTGGGGTGGAGAAAACCGTAGGATTATAACCATAGCGAGATAGAGAATACTCATTTAGAGTACTAAGTGAGAGATTGCCGAAGTGCAACGATAGTGAGAAATGTGGACACATAGGGTGAGAAATTTGTACGGGTGAAGTACTAATCAAGTTATTTAAACTGATTGTAGGATGTCGGGAGAAGATAAGATGAGTACGGAGATGCCAACGGCTGTCACATCAATGCCAGTAGCCGAGGTGCCAGTACAGAGCGAATAGGTTGAAGAAGTGGGGAAAGATGAACCAATGATCAATCTTGGGAGTGATCATAACGATTATCCTGAGATGTATCTAAGTGGTGATGAGGAGGCGGAGTCTGAAGAAGCTAAGGTGGAACTAAAGAATAAGATCAAGGTTGGTGAACAAGATCAGCTATCTGTGGAAGTCCAAGAACTCCGAAACAAAGTATTTCTTTTGGAGGAGTTGTGGAAGACGGAGCGGGCATTACGCGAAATGACTGAAGAATGGAACGAGCTGAAAGCGCAGGTGGAGAAGACGAATGCTGAAGGTGGTGGATCATCTGAAGGAACCGGCAAGAAGGAAAAGAAGAAAAGAAAGAGGAACAATGACAGTGACAACTCTGGAAATTCAAACTCGAAGAAAAAGAAAGCATGTAACAAGTGTGGTAAAACTCACGTGGGGGAATGCATGATGTGGAAGAACGTGTGCTTCAACTGTAAGCAGGAAAGACATATCTCTTTGTATTGTCCTAAACCGAATATGAGGAAGTGTTTTTCCTGTGGGAAAACGGGGCATGGATTTAACAAGTGTCCCAGCAAGAAGAAGACTGGTGAAGGAAGTGGACATTAGATAACTTAGATATAAGTTATAATATCTTTTGGTAGAAGTTTCTGATATTAGGTTATGTAATATCAAGAACGATGTTTGAACCTATATAATATATGTTTGTATGAATGAAATCTTTATTTTCTATATGAATATAAGATTATGATTAATTTGTGAGTTCTTAAAACTCATACTTATGGTAAGTTCATGACTCATAGATATATGAGCTGTTTTGAACCCCTCAGCGAATGGACGCCAAAGGTCTGACTAGGATAAGTTCATAAACTCATATAATTGTGGCAAGTTCCTGAACCCCTAGGTGTGGTAAGTTTGATGAACTGGGAATAGTGGTGTGTGAATGGAGAATTGAGACTTTTTGTATAAAGTTAGAGAATTGCAACTTTTTGTGTAAAGTTGTGTTATTAGCCCTATTTTTTTTTTTGAAAAAAGTAGTAATATGTGTTAAAGTATTATAAATACTATGTGCTATTTGAATAAATATGCGATTACTTGAGAATTATGTGTTGAATTCTTATTGTGTTAAGAATTTGTATAGATAAAGAATATTAATATAAGATTTTCATTTAAATCAGATCATGCCGCCTAGACGACAAAATCGAAACCAAAGAGAAAAACAATCAGTGAATAACAAAGGAGGTCAAGTGGACCCGATGCAGAATTTTGTGGATATGCTGGCCCAAGCTATGGAAAATGGGGCTCCAGCCAGGGGAAGACCAAGGAATCGGCCAGCCGATAAATTGGCTAATTTTAAGGATTTTAAAGCGGTAGGACCGCCAGAATTTAAGGGGGCTACAGATTCGATTGAAGCCCAAACTTGGGTAAAAGAGATAGAGAAAGCGTTCGTGATTGCACGAGTGGCAGAAGAACAAAAGATGGCTTTTGCAACATACTTAATGAAGGGAGAAGCCAATTATTGGTGGGAAACCAATCAAGCAAGAGCGGGTACAACGGTAGTAGCATGGACAAGATTTAAGGAGTTGTTCTTTGAGAACTACTTCTCGCCGAGTATGTAATCTCGGATGGAAGTTATGTTCTTAGAACTTAAGCAGAAGAATATGTCTGTTTCAGAGTATTCTGCTAAATTCAACGAATTGGCGCGATTTGCACCTCATCAGGTGGATACAGAAGCAAGAAAAGCAAGAAGGTTTGAGAACGGACTGAAACCAGGGATATTCAACAAGGTTGCAGTATTGCAGATCAACACATTTGCGGCTTTACTAGAGAAAGCGTTAATTGCTGAAGGAGGAAGCGAGGCTGCATCTCGTTTTCATCAGGAGAAGAAGAAGAAGCCCAATGAGGGTGGAAGCAGCGGTGGTAGTAACCCAAACAAGAGGAAGTGGAGCGAGAATACCCAATCGGGTAGCAAAACTGAAGGGAATAGGAAAAGAGGAGAGCCTTGTGCGAATTGTGGGAAGAATCATGCTGGTGTTTGTCTGAAAAAGAAGGGAGTCTTCTATAACTGCGGGCAAGAGTGGCACATGTCACCTAATTGTCCCAGCCCAAAAAAGATTCAAGGTTGCTATGCGTGTGGAATCGACTGATCATCTGTTTCGGAACTGTCCGAAGAAGAATGCAGAAAAAGAAAATGCCAACAAGGGATCTGGTGGTGGAACCTTGGCGATCCGAGGACCTGCACAGCTAGGAAGACCAACAGCCCGTACATTCAACATGACGACGCTAGATGCGGTAGCTACTCAGGAGGTAGCAGCAGGTAACAATTTTGCTTAATATTTAAATTACGCGATTGATATTGGATAAATATGGCTGTGAATTGTTTTCTTTTATAGATTCAAGTCATAGGTTAGAATTTAAAACACAATTTAATAATGTGTTGATAAAAATGAATTGATGATACAACTTTAAAAGATTGTAGAATATAAAAAAGCGGTGATTCCGAGGACGGAATCCTTTTAAGGAGAGGTGAATGTGATAACCTAGGATTTCGAATAATCCAAAATTTGCGAATAATTTTTTTTAATTAATATTAATTATTAATTTTGTGACAAGTAACTATGATACGAGTCTCGAGAAAGTCAATTTATGTATTGACTAATAAATTTAGAGTAGAGTTGTGCTTAACAACTTTAGAAAACCCTAACCCTAATTTTCGGATAGGGATTCGATAGAAAATACAATTAAAATAATTGTATTGTTGATGATGTGTTTGGACTGTATAGAAATGTTGACCAATGGTTGACTGGATGAGGTTTATAATTAATAAACCTTAATAAGGGATTTAAAACCCTAATCTTAAATTTAGAAAACTAAATGTACAATTAAAAACCCTGATTGTACGCTGGGAAACCCTAATTTAAAATCTTGGATTTCCTAAACCCTAATTAGGCAACTCTAATTTTATTGGCAAGCCTAATGTGTTTAATTAAACTTAAATGTGATTAGAAACCCTAATTATAATTTAGAAATTTTATTTTTTCTAATTAAACCTTAATTTTGAAAATCCTAGAAGTTAGATTTTTAAAACCTAAGGGTTAGGATGTTAGGGTTAAACCCTAGATTTCTCACACCCTAAACCCTAAGGATTTGCAACAAATGAGAAAATCTAGAAATAAAAGGAAAAGACCATAATACCCTTTTTATTATTTTAGTGAGTTAACTTGTAGAATTGGCAAAATCTTTAGTTGTTGAACTACTAACTTGACTTTGTGGCACAAAATCTCAGCCATTTCAGCCTCTTAGTGACAGAACACAAGATCTAGCAAGATTTTATCACATTATTTAAGAGATTTAGAGAGAGAAAATTCACAAAAGTTGGCCATTTTTTTCCAAAGTCTAAAACAACTCTCTCTCTCTTTCTCTAACCCTTAGAATTTTTCAAGAATATCAGTCCCAAATACATACCCTAGATCAACCATAAACAAATTGGAGAGCATAGATCAAGAATTTAAAGAGAAAGGTATAAACCTATTTATTTTATTTTGATCTTGTATTCTTTGAAAATTTTTGTGTTTATGTGTTTTGAATCTTGCTAATGGATGTTATATGAAGATCTATGATGATCTATCATGAATCCATAGCATCAAAGTGCCTTAAAATAATTTTTTTAAAAATTTTTTCTTTAGCAGATTTGTTATCTGACAGCCTAATGTCAGGCTGCTCAGATCTTGCTCTGTAATTAGTATGTAATGTATTATTGTTTGGATCGGTAGCCTGACATGTAGTCTTGGATCTGGAAGTAGATTTATAGTGTTTCAATATCTAGATTTCATGTTATTAACGGTCAAAGACCGTTGACCGGCCATGATCGGGTCAAATCTGGGCAAGCCCAGAAATTGAATGTAGCGTCTGACAAGTTTTGTTAGGTCCGGATATGTCAGTATGTTTAGCTTTTGATGTTGTTAATTGGTAAATGTTGTAGCTTGTAGGATGGACTACCGATCTGGGTCAATAGAACTCTTATAACTGCTTTGTATTGATAGTAAAGTGTGGTCAAATTAGGCCTCACGATCTGATTTTTAAAATCTGGGAGAAACCCAGAAATCTGGGCAAATGAAATTTCTGACAGCTTTGACCGTTTGATAAGTTGTGATTTTGATGTTGTTAGACCTAGATCTTGTTATGTTGTTGTTCCTTGACATAGTTACTACACATATGAACCATAAAACCTAGATCAAATCGAGCTCAAATATGTCTTGTCGAGTTTCTGGGTTTCTGGAGAAACCCAGAATGAGTCTGACAGCTTCTATGAAACTCTAGATCTTGCAGGATTCTTATTGTTTGATCAAGATGTTGATTGTGTTGTAGTATTACATTTTGGCTACATGATCAAACTTTAATATTGTCCAGAAACTTTGTGGATTGAGAATTACAAGCGGTCAAAGTAGCACCCTTGCACTGCCGGCTGTCAGTGTTCTTGAGCTCAAGAACACCAACAGCGATGCTTTGTGTCGCAATAGCCCTATAACGACGGTTTAAATAATTTTATTTTTTGAATATTCCGAAAAATGATTAAAAATAGAAATAAATTCTAAAAATTGCTAAAATTGGTTTTAAAAATTATTTTAAATTAATAAAAATAATTTTTGACCAATTGGAATATTTTTCTTTAATATTTATAATTATTTAAATATTAATGGTATTTAATTTATTTAATTAGTGTATTAAATAAATTAGAGAAAAATGATTTAATATTATGAAAAATCATTTTAAATAAGAATAATGTATTTAAAAATATTTTGAGTTATAAAATATAACTTTTAATATTTTTGGAGAATTTTCATTAATCATTTAATATTAATGATATTAGATTTATTTGATTATTAAAATAAATAAATAAGATAAAAATAATTTTAATGATTTAAAAATCATTTTAATTGAGAATAAAGTGTTAGAAAATATTTTAAATTATAAAATATAATTTTTAATATTTTTGGAGAATTTTCATTAATAATTTAATATTAATGATGTTTGATTTATTTAATTATTATATTAAATAAATGAATTTAAAATGATTTTATTGATTTAAAAATTAATTAAAAATGAGAAAAATGGTTTAAAAATATTTTAAGTTATAATTAATGATTTTAATATTTGGATAATAATTTTATTAATATTTATATATTAATGGTGATGATTTAAAAATGATTTTAGGTATTTTAAAAATCATTTAAGTAGAATATTGTTGATTTAAAAATATTTTAAGTTATTAATAATAAATTTAATATTTTGACAAGTATGTTATTAATATTTTGATATTTTTAAATATTAATAATGATACGATTAATTGATAATTAAATCATTAAAAAAGATTCTAATATTTATAAAATTATTATAAATTATAATAATTGCTTGATAATTATTAAAAGCTTCCGAAAAATATTATAATTGATAATTGACTTATCTAAATTAATATTTAAGCTTAGAGACCAAATTTAATTGACAATAATTGTGTTAATTGTCGGATAGGATGACAGAACACCGAGAATGGACCGAAGTCCAACCAGACTGAATTAGTTTGACTTGTTAAGTGTTTATATAGGTTATAAACACTGTTGTGGCTATGTGGTAATATGTCTAGGAGAAGTTTGACTACGAATTACAGTGTTGTGTGTTATGTGAATTATTGTGCTAATTTTTAGACCGATATTATTGGTTATAGGTCTTTCAAAAGCAGATACGTATTTTGTGTAGCTGTAATCAGCGGAAGAGGCAAGTTCCCTAACTCAACCTGGAGTTATTTCATTCAATTATTATTGGTGGATAATTATTGCTAATTATACGACGTCCAGGGATTTATTATTGAAATTAAATTATTGAATTAGAATATATATATTCGTAGAATTACTGTTGTTGGATATTCATATCTGTAGAAGTTAGAATTGACAGTACAGATAATTCCTGTTTATTGTCAAATTATAATGAGAAATGTCTTAGCTAATTATTCTGGCTATACGAACAATTATTAGAATTTGATAGATTCGAGAAAATAAAATCAATTATTATTGACAGATCGATGCCAATTATTCCGGCTCGACCGAGAAGTAAATAGAATTTGAAATCCCAGTATTTCGTTGTAAAATCAAAATCTTGATTCTAAGACTGAGAAGAACAACCTTTTATATAAAGGGAACATTTTGTTGGTCGTGAATTCGATCTTTGCGCGCGTTTTAAGTATTATGCATAATATAGGGTATAATAAGCTGATCACTTGTTATACTTGCAGAGGGGTATGATTTAATCTTTATGGTTATCTGATACACTTGAGTATATATCAAAGTAAATCTTCGATATCTACCCGAGAAAATAAGTTCAAGATCTTGTGTGATCGCTCAGTATTAAATCTGGAAAACATTCCACTTTGCTATTTCGTAGAATTGATTCTTGATTATTTATTAGAATATTGTAGAAACTTTGAAAGCGTTATTGAATTATTGTGTTGTATAGAATACGAGAAGACTTATTATTGAATAACGAATTGTTCAGCTATTTCAAAGTTCCCCGAACTTTGGTTTCATTCTATCAAAATAGATAGTCTGTTGTTTTGAATTCTTATACATTTATTGTATGTCTTAACTTGCGGGGCAAATTAGTTGCTCACCCTTGCGAAATAAAACCTTTCAGCTAGGGACGAAGTTGCAGGAGGTGCTGCGAAGGATAAAGGAAAAGTCATAGTTATTAATTAGTTATGATTTGCATATTTATTATGTTGTATTTGTAAACCCTTTATGTATATCTCAAGGGTATGTTTGTAATGTTAAGGTTAGAGAACTTGGGTAATGTATTATCAAACTCTGATAAAATCTTATGTATGTTGCTATCTATATAAAATGGGTAGTTAAATATTATTTATATTGTGGATCGTGAGCACCAGACTCGGGGGTCAGGTAACCCGGATTTGGGGGCGTCACAGTGGAGTTCTGCTCTTTCTTCTGTATAACGCTTCATAAGGTGGCATTCCAATACTAGCGTGGTAACTGTTGTTATAACCGAACTCTACAAACGATAAATGATCATCCCAATTTCCTTTAAAATCCATTATACAAGCTCTTAACATATCTTCCAATGTCTAAATTGTTCTTTCACTCTGTCCATCTGTTTGAGGGTGATATGCTGTGCTCATTCGCAACTGTGTACCCATGCATTCCTGTAGACGTTTCCAGAAGTTCAACGTAAAACGCGGATCTCTATCAGAAATAATTGACACCGGAACTCCGTTCCTTGAAACAATCTCTTTCATATATAACCTTGCCAACTGATCTAGGTTGAATCTGATTTTGATCGGAAGGAAGTGTATGGATTTCGTCAATCACTCAACAATAACCCATACTGCGTCGTAGCCTTTTTGAGTTGTCGGTAAGCCAACCACGAAATCCATCGTAATATGTTCCCATTTCCACTCTGGGATTTCTAAAGGTTGTAGTATCCCACTCGGTCTCTGATGTTTTGCTTTCACTTTCTGACATGTCAGACACTTGGCAACACATTCTGCAACCTCTCGTTTCAAATTTGGCCACCAAAAGTGTTGTCGAAGATCTTGGTACAACTTGGTGCTACCAGGGTGAATCGAATATCTTAAGTTGTGAGCCTTACTCAAAATTTCTTCCTTAATCTCTGGTACTGGCGGTACCCAAATTCTGCTCTCAAATCTTAGTAGTCCTTCACTATCTATTTTGAATCTCATTTCAGTCCCTTCAGATATCTTCTTCTTCACTTTCTCACATTCTTCATCCTGAAGTTGAGCCTCCTTAACTTTATCCAGTAAATTTGTACCAGCTTGTATCTGGAACAGTTTCTCGTCGATTTCCATAGGATACTTCACTTCCAATTCCACCTTTTCCATTGCTAAAATTAGCTCCTCCTGAGCGGTCAACGTCATCAATTTCTTCCGACCTTTTCTACTTAGGGCGTTGGCCACCACATTTGCCTTACCCGAATGCTATAGAATCTCACAATCATAGTCCTTAATTAACTCCAACCACATTCTTTGACGCATGTTCAAGTCTTTTTGTGTGAAAATATATTTCAGACTCTTGTGGTCTGTATATATTTCACACTTCTCCCCATAGAGATATTGCCTCCAAATTTTTAAAGCAAAAACTACTGCAGCTAACTCCAAGTCATTGGTCGGATACCCATTCTCATAATCTTTCAGTTGTCGCGACGCATACGCAATGACTCTGCCATTCTGCATAAGCACACAACCAAGTCCTTTATGCGATGCATCACTATAAACCACAAAATTTCCTGTGTCATCTAGAAGAGATAACACAAGTGCTGAACTCAACCTCCTCTTTAATTCTTGAAAGCTTTCCTCACACTTCTCCGTCCAAACAAATTTTACCGATTTCCTAGTCAAATTCGTCAACGGAGTTGCGATCTTGGAAAAATCCTGAATAAATCTTCTGTAATAACCCGCCAATCCAAGAAAACTTCTTACTTCCGACGGCGTCTTCGGGTGATCCCAGTTAATCACAGCTTCGACATTGGAGGGATCCACCGAAATTCCATCTTTATCAATCACATGTCCAAGAAATTGTACTCTTTTAATCCAGAATTTACATTTCAAAAACGTAGCATACAACTTCTCTCTTCTAAATATCTCTAACGTCAACCTCAAATACTCTTCGTGTTCTTCCTTGGTTTTTGAATATACCAAAATGTCGTCTATAAATACCACCACAAATTTGTCCAAAAACGGCTTGAACACTCCATTCATTAAGCCCATAAATGCTGCAGGAGCATTCGTTAGGCCAAATGACATTACCAAAAATTCGTAGTGACCATATGTTGTTCTAAACGCTGTCTTCGGTACATCTTCTGGTCTCACCTTCAGTTGATGATAACCACTTCTCAAATCTATTTTCGAAAAATATCTTGCTCCCTTTAACTGATCGAACAAGTCGTCGATTCGCGGTAATGGATACCTATTCTTAATCGTGACCTTATTCAGTTCTCCATAGTCTATGCAGAGTTGCATTGTACCATCCTTCTTCTTCTCAAATAAAACCGGCGCTCCCCACGGTGATACGCTTGGTTGAATATACTTCTTATCCAGTAATTCTTGTAGTTGGACATCAATTCTTTCATCTCTACCGGTGCCATTCGGTATGACGCCTTTGATATTGGAGCCGTTCCTGGAGCCAAATCGATCACAAATTCAACTGCTCTGTCTGGAGGAAGTCCTGGCAAATCGTCTGGAAATACATCCACAAAATCTTTCACTACCGAAATCTCATCTATTTTCGGATTCTCTTTCCGACTATCGACTATGTAAGCTAGATATCCTACACAGCCTTGCCTTAACAATCTTCTGGCCTGCATCATCGTCAGACAACTCGCTTGTCTAGGCGACTTGCTACCATAAAACACAACCTTTGACGGAGTCATAAGGTTAATACGCTTCTTCTGGCAGTCAATTACCGCCCCATAATTGGATAACCAATCCATACCCAAAATAACATCAAATTCTCCAAGTCAAATAAGGATAAGATCTACGTTCATGATATTACCCTTAATATCTACTCTGCAGTTCTTGTGCACATACTTAACAGGGATAATTTCTCTATTCACAATTTCTATGTTCATGGGGTATTCTAACTCGTCCTTAAACAATTCTAAGTTCTTAGCGAAGTCATCGGATATAAATGAGCAAGTAGCACCCGAATCAAATAACACATAAGAATTAACTTTATTGATCAAAATGATACCTGACACCACATCGCGAGATTGTACCGCGTCCTGCACTATCATGTTGAACGTTCTGGCTGTTGGTCTATTGGGTGCGGTTGGTCCTGCAATGGTTAGAGTGCTTCCACCAATATTTCCTCTGTTTCCTCCTGAACTCATCCCTCCCGATCCCTTCTTAGGACAATCTCTTGCAAGATGGTCCTTTGATCCACATGTGAAGCATGCACCCTTCTTTGGGTTCAGACAGTTTGGTGCTATGTGGCCTTCCTGACCACAATTGTAACACACTCGCTTCCCCTTCAGGCAAACTCCCAAATGCGTTTTTTCGCAGGTTGGGCACGGTTCAATCTTCTTCTTCTGCCCTCCCTGTTGACTTTCGGCCGATGAATTTTTAGACCACTTCCTCTTCTAATTGTGATTACCCCCACTGCTACTCCCACCCGTTTTGTTATTACTTTCCTTCTCACTCTTTTTCTTCTTCTTCTTCTCCTGATTATACTTCGTTACTGCATCGCTTCCACCCTCAACGAGTATGGCCTTCTCTAATACTCCAGCAAAAGTGTTCAACTGAAACATTGACACTTTGCTATACAACCAGGGCTTCAGTCCCTACTCAAATCGTCTCGCCTTCCTCTCATCGGTATGTACTTGGTACGTGGCAAACCTAGCCAACTCGTTAAACCTTGCTGCATAATCGGCTACTGACATATTTCCCTGCTTCAACTCTAGAAACTGGACTTCCATCTGATTTTGTGAACTGGTTGGGAAATACATCTCGAAGAACATCTCTTTAAATCTTTCCCAGGATATTACACCTTCACTTCCTCTCACTTTGTTTGCCTTCCAACAATAGATGGCTTTAGACTTCAGCAAAAATGTTGCATAAGCAGTCTTCTGATCTTCCCTTACCCTAGCAACATCGAACACCTTCTCCATCTCCATTACCCACGTTTGAGCTTCAATTGGGTTTATGGAACCCTTAAACTCTAGCGGTCCCACCGCCTTGAAGTCCTTAAACGAAGTATTTGGCGGAGCTTGGGGTTGATTATTAAGTGCTCCAGCTAAAAGAATTGTTGAACGGAGTTAGCATTGGTGTCGTTGTTATTGTTTGTTGACCCTTCCTGGGCTTGCTGACGATTTTGTCTTCTAGGCGGCATATCTCTGTTAAGAATATACGCTTATTAGATCTTCACCCAATCTCTAAAACATTTAAGACTTAACTAAAAATTTTATCATAACTCACTTAACACATTACTTCAAGTAAACTTTGACATTTCATTTAATTCAAAAGTCTTTACATCATAAGATAACATCACTGCTATTTACATCAACTATCCCGAGATAAAGAATCTACAAGATTTAAAACATCACAATATTCCTTTATTTATGAACATATCGGAATTTACATCATTAACTATCAAATATTTTTCAAATATTTAGACTAATACTATCACTGTCTGTTAAGGCGCTGGATAGCCTTACTACGTTCCTCCTCCATCATGCGGCACATCGTTCTGCGATCTAGCATATATGAAGGTAGATCCTCAAACTGGATTGGATACTTCCTAACTCGATCTTGGACCGCATCCATTGCATTTTGTAGTGTAGAGTACGTCTCCTCAAGTTTAGCCTTCTCCGCACAGCGATCATCTTCTGCACGATCAGCATGGTGTGACTCTTGTACCCAGCCCTCCTCTGCTATGGCAAGCCTCTCTGAGGTCTCCTTCAGATCCTTCTTTAACTTCTCTATTTTTGCGGACTTATCCTCAGTCTGACCCTTCTCGTGAACCAGATCCCACTCCACGTTTCCTAAACGTGTGTGAAGAGTCACAATCTCTCTATCCTTCTACTCCATAGTAATCTGCTGACTAACCGCCTGCTCAGTCAGGTCCCGAACAGTATCCTGTAACTCTACGTTACGGTCATATAGTACGTCATACATCTCTGCATCAATGGAGTTCGGTGGGAACTCCTCTTCTTCCTCTTCTTCTTCCTCCTCCTCAGGATCCTCCTCTCAATCTGTCTCCGGTTCATGCTCCTGACCAACGACAGTGATCAACGGAGATGGCTCTCTTTGTATCAGCTGCTCCCTAACGACATGAATGTCTCGGGGCTCCTCCTCTATAGGTAATCGGGGTTCCTCCTCCCCAGCTCGACTAGCTCCTCCAACATCCGACATCCTGACTACAAAATTTTAAATTTTAGTTACTAATCCGTGCTAGCGAACACATAGATTAACACATAAGCACATAAAGTCTTTTATTATCTTCAATGAATTTAGAAATTCATTTCTTAGAACTCGATAAGAGTTTAACACTACTATGTTCTCGATCTCCTACAAGGCTACTACCTAAGGTTGTTCGCCTCACCTAAGGTTCATAACCTTACAGCTTTGATACAAACCTGTGACACCCCCAAATCTGGTACTTCCATTTCTACTGGATTTGGTGTTCACTGTACAAGCATCATCTATCTATCTATCCATAAATAAATTTCAAACTATGAAATAGATAGAATAAATAATAAATCTCTCCCCTTATGGGGTTACATCAACTGAATAATACATAAATCCCAGGTTACTCTAACCTTCAAACATTTGCGCGGAAAACATAAAAAAATAAGTCTTAGTAACATCAACTCTAATTACATCGCATAACTACGTTAATAAAACAGTCTTCATTACTTGCTAAGCTTTCCCTTGCCCTTACTACTGGAAGGTTCATTTGCTCTTTCGTTCTTAACTGCAATGTTATTATTACGCAAGAGTGAGCACGATTGCCCACAGGTATAACAATATAACAATGAATAATAACATGCGAGAGAAATAATAAATTCTGATATAAAGTTCAACTTTTGAATCAAGAATGAATAACAAGAATCAAAATAAATTCTGAGGGTCATAAGACCTTGAACTATGTCCTAGGTTGTCAAGTGTTTTTACTTGAAACCTTTAACAGTCATAAGACTATGGACTCTTCTTCTCGAACGTAGGGGGATCAGCCCTTAGTACCATATTGTGCACAATATCTTAACGCTAAAGCGTAAATAATCCCCTATACAGGGTTGTTCATCTCAGTTTGACATTCGAGTCCGCACCAAAGGATGTTTGGTTTGGATAATTCATCAAGGGATTCTGAAATTTAGAACGCTCATCAACTATGGCCTAGTCGAATCAATAAGGGTTCACTAGTCTAACAAGGTTTAACAGTAAATGAATATTTAACTTGAATAACATCTAAAAAGGTATACAATAGAATAATTATTGTATAACAACATCATGCTTGAAGATTAATAAGCTTTAATATATAAGACCAGCTTGATCAATAATAATGAGAACTTGCTCAGTATCGAAAGATGAATTAATCAACTTATATAACAATAACAAGTATGATTAGGAAACTTGCTCAACGAAAGTTTAGGGTAAGAAACTTGCTCAACGTAAATGTAGAGTTAAGAAACTTGTTCAATGTAACAAGATAAGGTTTAGAAACTTGCCTCGTGCGTAGATTACACTTAAACAAACTCGTTCTTTGAATTAAATCCTACATACCAATTACGTTCACAATACCAGTCAATAATAACGTACTAACTTCATAACTTTACTCTTTGTTTAACTCGAATTCATGACTATACTTAGTCAATTATTACACTTAGTGTAAAATTAAGACTTCACGAAAATAAACTAATTATGCATTCGATCATTCAATCCACACGTAATTGTGTTATGGACATGTTAAGAATTTATTTTAACATCTCATTATATGTCTAACAAATTTATATTCATTAGACTAGGTTACTATCACATTTCTATACTTGAACACTTAAAAAAATTATTTTCTTGACATTCTGCTAAGTGGCGCTGCGGCGCCACTTTTGTACTAGGTATTGGCGCTGCGGCTGAAGACATGGCACTGCGGCGCAAGGTTTCTGTTCTAGAGTTGGTGCCGCGGCGCGAAACTCCAGATTTTGATTCTCAGTTTGCCAAGAACACAGAGTTCAGCGAATTCATCACATCTTTAACACTAATTCCACCAAATTAAACATGCCCCAATGTTATAATTCGTACATAATCATTACCCAACATATATAGAGTGATTTTAATCCATAAAAACATATAATTACAGAATTAAAGCATGCAAATTGGACTGTTCTTGATGTTATTGAAGTTTTGAACACAATTTCCTAAAATTCAACGCCACAGATTCGTTATACAACCAAATCCAACCATTCAAACTTCGTTTTGTTCGCTTTAGCATGCATAATCATATACCATTGTGAATTTTGTAGAAAAATTTATGGTTAACATATTAAAAAATACGTATAAGGGCCATATGACCATATAACATACTCTGAAATCTTTTACTATATAATTTCATGAAACTGAAGATATGGAAACCCATATACTATATATTAAAACATGCTATACTACTCGAATCATTACATATATTTTTATATCAACTTTTCAATTTATAGAGATTCACAGAAGACTTAAGCCATATTCATGAAACTTAAAGGATGTAAAATATTAATTGGGCTGAAGAGATTACCCAAGCGTAGATAAAATAATAGGAGATGAATTAAAGCCTTCCTCAATAATTCTCAAACACCAAGCAATCTCTCTCAACAATTTTCTCAAACTCTCTCTCTGTGATGTTTTTATCAAACTTAGAAGAATAATAAAAAAGAAGAAGACGTATTATAATTAAAAAAAGAACTGACGCATTGGTGGTCAGTTACCCAATCATGGGTTAACTGCCCATAACCTCCCTTAGTGCCATGTTTGGCTAGCAAGAAAATAATTCAAAAACCATTTAATTTAATAGAGCTGTATTATATAGTTTAAATAATGTCACACTCCTTTATAAAATAAATCAATTATCTTATTTAATTTACTTTAAATAAAAAATAATGATTTCTCAATAATGCACATAGTCACATAATTAAATTTTCTCATTTAATAATAATATCAATTATTAAATCTCTAATTAATAATTAAATTAATTAAAATAACAAAGACTTATTAAATATTTCTTTTAATTCAATAAGCTCACATAAATACGTACATCGAATAATAAAATTCTCCACATCAATTTAATAAATATAACACATATAATTAAATTAATCTATCATAAATTCATCAATTAATTAATTAATCTAATAATTAATTCATCGAAAAATATTTATTCAATCCAATAAATATTTAAATTAAATTACAAAACTACGGTTGTCACAATTTTAACCACTGGGTATTCTAACAGTTAACAGTAAAACTTTCTTCGTTATTTTATTTTTGTCGTTTTTTCAATACGACAATAATTCCGTTGTGGGGTCCACCAATAATTGTGTCGTCGTACGAATATTCATTCGTGCTAAAATGAATATTCCCCGACCAATCGAATATTATATAACAATTTGCATACTTTGTAAAATTTATAAATATTACCCACAACTATAACATTATATCAAATTCACTCCATAATATTTAAAAATAATATTTATACAAAATTCATCTTTATTCAAAAAGTTGGGGTCTTACAGCCTCCCATTCTTATGAAATTTTTCCCTCGAAATTAGGGTACGTACCTGGTATATCGAAGAGGTAAGGATACCTTGATTTTATTTCAGATTCTAACTCCCAGGTCATTTCCTCAACATCGTGGTTTCTCCACTAAACTTTGACCTGAGGTATAACCTTGGAGCGTAAAATATGCTCCTTCTTATCCAAGATTTTAACAGGAACCTTTTCATACGTTAAATCTTCCTCTTTTTCATCCGGTTCTAACTCAATAATGTAGTTCGGGTCTTTCACATATTTACGTAACATAGATATGTGAAAAATATTATGAACACGAGACATACTTGGCTGTAAGACGAGTCTATAGGCCAAAGTTCCTACTCGTTTGAGAATTAAAAATGGGCCAATGAATCGAGGATTGAGCTTTTCTCTCTTTCAAAATCTCGTAACTCCTTTCCATGAAGCAACACGTAACAACACATGTTCTCTAATATTGAATTCCACTAACTTTCGATGAAGATTAGAATAACTCTTTTATCGATCTTGTGAGGTTTTTATACGTTGTCGGATCGTTTGAATCTTTTTCGTAGTCATACGTATCAACTTCGGTCCCAACAACGTTGCTTCACCCACCTCATCCCAGCATACTGGAGAACGACACTTTCTTCCATACAACGCCTCGAATGGAGCCATGCCAATACTTGCTTGATAACTTTTGTTGTAGGAAAACTCCACTAATGGTAAGAACTTGTCCCAACTTTCCTTGAAGTCAAGGACATAGAGTCTTAACAGATCTTCAAGAGTTTGAATAGGCCTCTTTAACTGCCCGTCCGTTTGAGGATGATAAGCCTAACTAAATCGTAAATCCGTGCCCATAGCTTTTTGCAAACTAACCCAAAATCTTGAAGTGAATCTTGGGTCTCGATCAGAAACTATGGATACTAGCATACCATGCAATCTTACTATCTCGTTTATGTACATACGAGCAAGACGTTCAAGTGTATAAGTTTCTCGTATAGGTAAGAAATGAGCCGACTTGGTCAATCTATCAACAATGACCCAAATCGCATCTATGCCTTGAGAAACCTTGGGAAGACCGATAACAAAATCTATGATAATGTGCTCCCACTTCCATTCTGGAATTTTAAGTGGTTGCAATGGACCTTTAGGTACTTGATGCTCCACCTTAACTCGTTGACAAGTTAAACACCTTGAGATAAACTCCGCTATCTCTCTCTTCATATTGCTCCACCAAAATGTATGTTGAAGATCATGATACATTTTGGTACTCCCAAGATGGATTGCAAACGGTGTGTTGTGCGCCTCCATCATGATTTTATACTTTAAATCAGGGTCATTAGGAACACAAAGTCTGGAGTTGACTCGAAGTATTCCTTCTTAATTGATTCTTGCTTCCGGCATAGCACCTTCATGCACTTTCTTCCTCATACGCATCAGCTCTAGGTCTGTAGCTTGAGCAACTTTAACTTTATTGATTAAAGTTGGTTCTACTCGTATATTCGTCATCATCACATAGGTCCCTGGAGTCTTTAACTCTATCTCCATCCTTTACAAGTCATATAAAATAGGTCTTTGTGTTGACAATATCGCACTTGTACCCGCATATGATCTTCTATTCAATGCGTCAGCTACCACGTTCGCTTTTCCAGGATGGTATTGGATGGTATGATCATAATCTTTCAACAGTTCAAGACAACGTCATTGCCGCATGTTGAGTTCCTTTTAGGTGAAGAAATATTTGAGGCTTTTATGATCCGTAAAGATCTTCAGTTTTTCCCCATACAAGTAATGCCTCCAAATCTTTAGTGAAAAAACGACTGCTGCCAACTCTAGATCATGAGTAGGATAATTCCTCTCATATTCTTTGAGTTGTCGTGAGGCATAGGCTATGACTTTCCCATGTTACATGAGAACACATCCTAACCCTTTGCCCGAAGCATCACTGTAGATGACAAATCCCTCCGAGCCAGATGGTATTGTCAGAACAGGTGTTGAAATGAGTCTCCTCTTGAGTTCTTGAAAACTCTTCTCACATTCCACGCTCCAACCGAATTTTGTATCTTTTTGAGTCAGCTGAGTTAAGGAAGTAGTGATTCGAGAAAGCCCTTCTACGAATCTCCGATAATAACCAGCAAAGCTGAGAAAGCTACATACTTCGGTCACTGATTTAGGTTGCTCCCAGCTTTGAATAGCTTCAATTTTTGCCGAATCAACATATATTCCATGACTTGATACTACATGTCCAAAGAATGCTACTTCCTCAAGCCAAAACTCGCATTTCTTCAACTTGGCATAAAGCTTGTTTTCACGAAGCTTTTGGAGTATCAGCCTCAAGTGTTGCTCACGATCTTTACGGCTTTTGAAATATATGAGGATGACATCAACAAAGACGATCACAAAGTGATCCAAATATTCCTTGAATACTCGGTTCATCAAATCCATGAAGGCAGCAGGAGCATTAGTCAATCGAAAAGACATGACTAGGAATTCATAATGCCCGTACCTAGTTCTGAAAACCGTCTTTAGAATGTCATCGGTTCAAATCTTTAACTGATGATATCCGGAATGAAGATCGATCTTTAAAAAGAATTTGGCGCCTTGCAACTGATCAAACAGGTCATCAATATGTGATTCCCCCAAAATAGGTATACATCATCTATTTTGAGTCGCCAAATACATGGTACAAAATACAAATACAATCTTTAATATACAACAAGAGAGCTAAGAGTTTTAATACAAATATTATCTTCTAGACAATATCCACTCTCAGAATAAGTCCTCATTACAATTATTGTCACACTATTTAACAGAATAGTAAGGACAACTAATGCTATCATCTGGACCGTCACTCCGTTCCCTGACTCGTCCCAGCTATATCCTCATTTCCTGAAGAGAGCAGTGAAGGAATGGGTGAGCTCAACTAGCCCAGTAAGAAATATTATGACTAAGATAATGCAGAATAAAGTATCATTAATCTTTAACAATGTTAAACTGATAAACTACAATAGACAACAAGTTTAACTGCAGCGGAACAAGCAATCCATTAGAAGAGTCAAGTAGAAAATAAAATCTATTATCTTCTATGATTTAAAATGCTTTCATCAATTTTTTTATCATCGTTGAGACTCAGCTTAATAAATAAATCACATCATCGAATCACCCCTGCACTACGGGCCAAGGATATTTTTTAAATCATCAATGGTCATGACTATACCGAATAATCCCTGATCATAATCATACCAAGTCCATCTCTACACGTAAGCCAAAGATATACAACAAATAAACCAATAATCAACAATCCATCTTTGCACGTAAGCCAAAGATATATAATTCAATAAACAACAGTCCATCTTCGCACGTAAGCCAAATATAACTTTCATCACCATATAAGCATGAGGATGATGACAATGATATCAGCATTAATCAAACTAAAATAAGGATAAATATTAAAGACTTTAAATTTATCTAAATATTATCAATCACTTAATAAACTCATAATCTAATATTATTAATATTATAACAATATTTTAATCACCTCTAAACTTATAAACAATTTATTTCAATTGTTTATGTAATACCCAATAATAATAATAAATAAATATTAAATAATAAAAATTTCTTTGTTTTAAAACATATTAATTGGACTTTGTCATTTATTTTAGGTCAAACTAGTTATTTAATTTGTGTGGGCTAATAAATAGTAATAAAATATGGGTAAATTAATTTAGTATAATTTGGGCCTTAAAATTTATTTGGGTTAATTTAATTAAATGTGGATAATATTAATTTTATTATAAGTAAGAGAAGAAATAAGATAAATAATAAATAGATATAAAGACCTAATCATATATGCGTTGCAAATCAGAAAGAAAAGAAAAGAGGTCAGCGGCTGTGTTGTGAATAGAGAATAACCAATTTCATTCTTTATCAGGTAAGTCTTTAATGATTAACAGTATATGTTTTATAGTTTTGTATTGCATATATATATATATATATATATATATATATATATATATATATATATATATGTATATACCTAATGGGTTGAGCATTCTTACACTTCAGAAGATTCTAAATATGTTACTTTTGTATTAAAAATGAGGAATGTCTTTTATTTCTAAAAGATGTTCAACCGAAATTATCAGTATGCTATCAATTTTATACCTATTATATACATTAATAAAGATTATTTATACCAGGTGGATTGCAAGATTGCACCGTTGCTGCAGGCGACGTTTTCATTTTTTTAATTTAATTTTATTATATATATATATATATATATATATATATATATATATATATATATATATTATATTATAGTAAGTATTTGGCCATGAAGCTTATAAATCGGAATTGGTAAATCAAATTGAAGTTATGTATATTAATTTAAACTAATTAATTTTGCCGACATAGTTATAAAAGTTTTTAATAATAAATTTAATAGTATTATGTTATTAATGATGGGATTGTAATAAAATCTTATTAAATTATTTAGATTGGACGGAGAGAGTCTAAACGAGTTTTTGGAATATACTTTGGGTATTACATTGCTTAATCCAGGTACGGATTTTGTACTCTTTCAGCGAGACTCTTTTGTTTTTAATTTATTCGTTTCGTTATGCGTTTTGAAAATTAGTATTGCCTCCCATGATTATTTCTTGTCAAATTCATTGTGATAGTTTCGTTTGGCGTTCATAGTTGGAACTCATATTTGTACTCTGTAGACTGGTACAACATGTCTAAATTTATTTTGATATTTGTAGTAATGTCCATGTTAATATTTTTGGAGACTTTGTGTTGATATCTCTTTTCAGTTTAACATGTACATGTTAGAACCCCTTTGTTGTGTCGCATGTGTTGTGACATTATATTTCATTAGAATACTATAGGGTATACCTGAGCTATAACCACCTGTGGGGGTACCACAGGTATGTCCTCTTGGCACCGAGGCATGACACCTTCCATGGCGGTGTGATCAGCCCACGACGTCTCTGTTTTGTGCTCCGGTGGGAGATGGCCATTTGGTGTTTTGTTGTGAAAGGCGTATTGTTGATCGATTTCGCAATCAATGAATACGTGCAAGTATACACGGTCAACAAGTAATAAAGTGAAAGTAGAGTATCGTTCCCACGAGGAATTATTTAATAAAAATTACCAAATACTAACTCTTAACCAAATCAATTTTATTTAAACAATTGCAAACTGTGAATTTTCTAATTAAGAAAACTAAATTAAACAATTAAAAGAGATTAGTCTAAAAGAAAGCAAATAAATAAAACTAAGATTTGATTGAATTCAGGTAAATAAGGATTATGACTCCAATATCCCCAATTATGAATTATAAATCAGTTATTCAACTATTCCAATTATTATGTCTACTGAATTGTTAACATGAATTCTCAAATGTCAAA
The DNA here is from genome assembly GCA_020205505.1 of Panax japonicus. Lineage (NCBI taxonomy): Eukaryota > Viridiplantae > Streptophyta > Magnoliopsida > Apiales > Araliaceae > Panax > Panax japonicus. The sequence continues at coordinate 50,686,069 of CM035110.1, forward strand.
AACCCTTTCTCAAGTTATCCTTTGCCTTCTATTTAATCCAAGTTAATTTTACTATATCCCTATGCAAAATAATTGAATTAAACACACTACAATCCCAATTCCTTATGTGTTACATGCGACAAATAGATATTCTCATTCTATTCACAAACATAATTATTCATTGTGCAAATAATTAAGTCACATGATATCATGCCCAGTTCTAACCCTAGAATTCCTTTCCCAATTTCTTCTAGAGTAACAAGGTAATTACTGATCAGATAATTAATCAATAAGCATAAGGCAAGATAAACAACTCACTTTGACACAAATAATTGGAATAAATTAAATAACTAATTTATAGCAATAAAAGGTTCAATTGAAATCTTAATAAAAGAGTTAGTTCATAATTAATGAATTAAAACTAAGAATTCACAATTGAATAGACATTAAAAGATAAAAGTATGATAAGAGAAGAGAATAGAATCTGTTGTTAGCAAATCTGATGCTCCCCTTTTGCTCTTGCTTTTGATCTTCAGTGTTCTTCAATTTGCTTCAATCTTCAATGACTAATTAAGAACTAGGGTTTAGATTTTAATTTCATGGAGTATTTAATCTAGTCTAATCTATGTAATCTCCACTTTATTTTATGTCTTACATCATGTATTTATACGTTACAAGTCCAATTTTTAGCTTAAGAACAAATCCAATCCAATTTGGAGTCAAAAAGGTGTCAAAATTCGCCCAAAACGCATCCAGGCCATCACCAAACCCTTCCCCAGTACCCCAGTGATGGGCTTGACGCTGCAACCCTGCCCCGGCGCTGGGCATAGGCCAAAAATGGGCACCCCGGCGCTGCCACTTTTTTTGACATTTTTTGCTCCGACGTCCTTTGGGAAAATAGTCATAACTTCTTCGTCCGAACTCCGATTTCGATGATTCAAGATGATCCGAAAAGAGTAGAAGTAGATCTACAACTTTCATTCTTTAAGTTTTTCAAAATAAGGGCTGGAGCTATACTCAAATTGGCTCTCAAGTGACTATTGTGTAAATGGCAAGCCGAAAATGCGAATCTATCCACCCCAAACGTCGATCCAAGAAACTTTTGTCCCAATTCCTACAAAACAACATAAAACATGCTTGAATAGACACAAACACTTAAAATCAACCAAAAGATTAAGCTCAAACGCATTCAATTATGAGTATAAAATTCACTCATCAAATACCCCCAAACTTAAACCTTTGTTTGTCCTCAAGCAAAAATACAAAAGAACTAAAAATAAACAAAATAACTCAACTAAATGAATGCATATGCGTGATCTACTTTATAATATACCTATGAACCCAGTAATAAATCAGTATGATATGTAGCAACAGGCCTCAAAGATACTAATGATACTCAAATAATATATTCAATAAAGTTAAAATCCATAACTTTAACCAATTAGTCAATCCAAACCTGTCATCACCCATGTTGTGCGTGTGTGCTTGTTAACCATTCTAACCAATCACAGTTCAAGATAATCACATAACAAATTTCTTAGAAGGAAAATTTCAGTTCCAATTCAATTACTTTTGTGAACATGACAACTCCGGTTAAAACTAAGCAATTACCAAGTCTTAAGGTAAATACAGGATTTATTTATACTCTTATTCAATCACGAGGATATTTTTACTTTTTCTCGTGTTTTATTCATTTTTTTTCTAATGGCTGAGCAATGTCTTATTTCTTTAGGCTTTTCAGTGCTACCTTAACGAGCTTTCGACCAATGACTCCCAAGCCATTAAGACCTTAGGGCACTAGGTGTAAAGACAATCCCCTCGGGCTTACTTACTCAAGTAACAAAGGCCACAAAACTAGACAAGCATGCCATGGTGTTTATTTTTTTTTCTTTCTTTCTGGATTTTTTTTCTCTTTTTTTTTCTTTTCATCATTTCTTTTTTTCTTTTTTTTCCTTTTTGTAATATATATATCTCATAGATTCTCACAAACTCAAGCTTTTATGTCATTCCAACCTTTACCACCAGTTCACTAATTTCCTTCAATTTTAACAAAGATTTTCCCTCGGAAACAAATTATGAAACCCTTGAACCAAGTGGATTAAAACAGTTAAACTTTAAGTACTAACCGGTTACATAAGTTTAAGACAGGCTAAGATTATCATCATGATTAAAATTAGAACTCATCATCAATTATCAACACTATTCAAGTTAACAATTAATACCAATCTTATCATAGGCCTAGCTAAAACCACACCAACCGATCACACAGATTCATGCAAAAAAAATGCAATTATACTACATGAACACATACTATTGCAACACATATATGAATATGCAAATAACTACCATGTATTATATGCAACCTAAAAAAAATAATGCTAACACATAAAAAAATGAACTACTATGCAGATAACTAACTATATGAAATACGACACTAAAATTCCCCCAAACTTAAACTAGACATTGTCCTCAATGGCTGAAATAGAAAAAATTAAAGTAGAGGACTTCCCTGAAAATATAGCAATCTTCCTCTTTGTCCGCTAAGTTTGGAGAATATGCTAGGCACATGGAACAAATTGGGCACCACACTTGAATTTGACTTGAATAACCTGTAAACCATGATAGAAACATATTTATTAAATTTTAAATAAATGCAAATTCAAAACTACTAATATAAAACCTAATAAAAACTAAAAATAAAAATTAAACTTGTGTTGCCTCCTAATAAGCGCTTGTTTTATAGTCTCAGCCTGACTTCTTCAATTCTCTATCCAATTCTCCTACGAAAATTGAGGAACCCTCCATCCATCAGAAGAAATGTCTCTTTTGGGAGGTTTCCATTCACAAAAATCCTTGAATTGAAGTCACCTAGCATGCTCTTTGTAGATAGGTTCCCTATTAAGAACGTCCAACAGCTAGGTGTTTTCTCCATTATGTCTATGATTAGATTGGGGCATTGAAGCTTAATAAACATAATAGAGTCTTCTTATATCTTCTCCTTTTCATCCCACCATGACTCCACAATTGTACTAGCTCTTATGTCACAAAGAGCTTTGCCGACGACATGACTGCCAATTGGGCATGGTTTTGCAAAATTGCCCGAATTCTTGAACTTTGGTGGAGAAGGTACATGGGAAACTAATGAAATCGGTTCATCTTCGTTGGTACTCAAAGTTAGATCTTCGCCGATCTCCTTTTCTTGGTCTCCAAGTCTTTCCTCTCTTTCAACATCTATATCATTTGGCACATCCGGTTGCAAATTTGGTTCGGAATCACCATTAGTCTCGGAATTCATGTCATCTAGCCAAGGGTATTGAGGACAAATGTTTTAGGCATTGGTTAGTTGTTTTGTTTGGTTCGTAAAAATTTGACTCAATATCTCTTGATTAATCCTCCTCTCCTCACATGAAGCTATGTACTTGGACAAAGTTTCCTCCAAATTTGAATGTTCTTCCTGGTGTAGTGGAGGTGGACACGAGAAATCCGGTGGGTATGTTGGACTTGGAGCATAAAATTGATCTTGATGAGTATGGCTCCATGAAAAATCCGGGTGATACCCCCAATCCTGATAATAGTTGTTAGGATAGACATAATTATTGGGGTAATCACCACCGTACTGTACCGGCTCGAAATTGATGGCGCATTGATGACTCATATGATTTCCAGCACAATAATCACAAGTAACCGCCACACTGTGACGACGTTGAGCTTCAAAAGCTTCAAACATCCTCGAAAGTGTCTAAATCTTTGCTGACAATGCAGAAAGTTTCTCGAGTCTGTCAATCTCCTCTCCCCTTAGCTGAGTCATTCTTGCCATCCTTCGACTCCGTATGGCTGCGCAAACCTCCAACGTCTTCGAAGTTACCTCTATAGAAGATGTATTAAGTTCATCAATCCCTGTTTCCCTTGGTTGAGCCAAGAACGTGTATGGCCATTGATACTCAAACTCATCCATGGTACCTGAAAAGAGAGAAATATAGGAAGAGAATTAAAAATAAATATAAAAATGTTTAAATTAAGACTAATTTGATTGAAATTAAAATTGGTAAATAATTATTAAATTAATTCCCTGGCAACGACGCCAAAAACTTGTTGATCGATTTCGCAATCAATGAATACATGCAAGTATACACGGTCAACAAGTAATAAAGTGAAAGTAGAGTATCGTTCTCAGGAGGAATTATTTAATAAAAATTACCAAATACTAACTCTTAACCAAATCAATTTTATTTAAACAATTGCAAATTATGAATTTTCTAATTAAGAAAACTAAATTAAACAATTAAAAGAGATTAGTCTAAAAGAAAGCAAATAAATAAAACTAAGATTTGATTGAATTCAGGTAAATAAGGATTAAGACTACAATATCCCCAATTATGAATTATAAATCAATTATTCAACTATTCCAAATATTATGTCTACTGAATTGTTAACATGAATTCTCAAATGCCAAAAGTCATTTCTCAAGTGATCCTTTGCCTTCTATTTAATCCAAATTAATTTTGCTATATCCCTATGCAAAACAATTGAATTAAACTCACTACAATCTCAATTCCTTATGTGTTACATGCGGCAAATAGATATTCTCATTCTATTCACAAACATAATTATTCACTGTGCAAATAACTAAGTCACATGATATCATGCCCAGTTCAAACCCTAGAATTCCTTTCCCAATTCTTCTAGAGTAACAAGGTAATTACTGATCAGATAATTAATCAATAAGCATAAGGCAAGATAAACAACTCACTTTGACACAAATAATTGGAATATATTAAATAACTAATTTATAGCAATAAAAGGTTCAATTGAAATCTTAATAAAAGAGTTAGTTCATAATTAATGAATTAAAACCAAGAATTCACAATTGAATAGACATTAAAAGATAAAAGTATGATAAGAGAATAGAATAGAATCCGTTGTCAGCAAATCTGATGCTCCCCTCTTGCTCTTGCTCTTGATCTTCAGTGTTCTTCAATTTGCTTCAATCTTCAATGGCTAATTAAGAACTAGGGTTTAGATTCTAATTTAATGGAGTGTTTAATCTAGTCTAATCTATTTAATCTCCACTTTATTTTATGCCTTACATCATGTATTTATAAGTTACAAGTCCAATTTTTAGCTAAGGAACAAACCTAATCCAATTTAGAGTCAAAAAGGTGTCAAAATTCGCCCAAAAACGCGTCCAGGCCATCACCAAGCCCTTCCCCATTGCCCCAGAGCTGGGCTTCACACTGCAACCCTGCCCCCCAGCGCCCCGGCGCTGGGCATAGGCCAAAAATGGGCGCCCCGGCACTGCCACTTTTTTGACATTTTTTGCTCCGATGTCCTTTGTGAAAATGGCCATAACCTCTTCGTTCGAACTCCGATTTTGATGATTCAAGATGATCCGGAAAGAGGAGAAGTAGATCTACAACTTTCATTCTTTAAGATTTTAAAAATAAGGTCCAAAGATATACTCAAATTGGATCTTAAGTGACTGCTGTGTAAATGGCAAGCCGAAAACACGAATCTAGCCACCCCAAACGTCGACCCAAGAAAATTTTGTCCCAGTTCCTACAAAACAACATAAAACATGCTTGAATAGACACAAACACTTAAAATCAACCAAAAGATTAAGCTCAAACGCATTCAATTATGAGTATAAAACTCACTCATCATGTATGGGTCGACCCTAGTTTTTCAGTTCTGTTTTGTTCTGCGGAGTGGTGATGTTTGTGCCAAACACGCCTTCCGATTTTGCATGCATATGGATTGCGCAGTCCGATGTGTGATTGCCTGTGTGGCATTATTTGACTTGCCTGTGTGGCAAGGTATATTACTATTTATTCTGAGCTCGGTATGAAATAACACCCATCCATTTGATTCAGCCTATCAATTCATTGTGTTGGTTTTGTTCGTTATAGTTCAGTTCAATTAATTGTGTTAGTTATTTCGTTTCATTATTCTTTTATTCTATATCCGTACTGGGCATTTGGTTCATGCTGTATTTTTCTTCCGGCAGGTAATCAGGGGGATCAAGGGCAAGTGTGATGAGAGCTCCAATCATTCCAATGGTTTAGAGTTATTCTGTTTAGAATTGATATGCCAGTTTATTTGAAATTGTAATAATTACCTTCGTCTATGGTTTGAGCTAGTGGGATAGTTACTATAGTTTGTCTTGTGATATTTAATTATTATGAGACCATTCTTTTATGACATAAAGGTTTCATTTCAGTTTTGTTGTGTTTTGAGTAACCTCTCTTTCTATTTCGGAAAGGGGGTGTTACAGTTTACACTTTATCAGATAATGCTTTTAATCATCTAAAGAATGCCATACTCATAAGATTTCATCACCAATGATCAAATCCCTTATCAAAAATCTGCATATACCCTATATAGGATTCCTAAGCCATAAAATCCTATTTTCTAATTTTGTTACTTCACATAACATATTTAACTCATATACTCATAACTAGTGCATTTTCATGAAAAATACCAAATCAGTCCCAAAACTATTTCTTTTCTGAGATTTAGCAGAATATAGTCCCATAATGAACATATATTTTTCTCGGAATTTTTAAAATTTATTTACTATTTTTCAAAAAATAATTTCTAATTAATTCCTTAAGAAATTAGCTACCTAAAGTTTAACTCCAGAAATTCCCAAATCTTGGAAGGATCTTACACATGTTAACGTGATCTTCCAGTTTAAATTTCATTATCATCGGAGTTATAGAACTCCGGTTATAGCATTTTTTGTCAGAAAAACCTAAATATTGAAATGGTCATAACTTGCTCATTTTAAGTCGGAATGAGCTCATTTTTGGACAAGAGGTATTTTATTCACTATACATTAATGTCCCAAAATTCCAGAATTGTTTTCCAAAATTAAGTGGCCAAAACAGCCCTTAAAAATCTGGACAGTAGCATTTAGGTAATTTCTAGCTTTTTCATCCTTTACTAAAATCAGTCCACAAGAAAATCTACAACACCTTTTCCAGTGATTCCACTTGGATAAGTTAGAAAACTCATAGATCTAACTCTAGGACTTGACCACTCTCAAAAATTTGAAATATAATAAGAGATATGGACAATTGAATTTCATGATCCATTTTCACCAAAATATTATTTTCAACCCTTTGTGATTTCTAAGAAACTTTCATGTTTTCACATAATAACCAACATAACTCATCATGACAATGACATAATAATTCAATAAAAAAAGATTCAAGAATTAAATTATCCAGGAACTAATAACATCCAAATTGTCAACATGATACTTCTTTGTATAGTAAAATTCAAGAATGCTCAAAAGAATATTTTCATGAAAAGATACTGGATGAAGCGCAAATATCAATGATATTCCACTAATTACATGGAGTATAGAAGTCAAAACTTTAACCAATTGAGTATAATAAAGAATGGAATAATAAAAGAAATCACTATGCATACGATACTTCGCATAGACAGGTTATTCCAACAGAATAATAATTAACGGAACCAGGTCAGGCGTAATACGCACTGACAGGATATTCCAACGGAATAATAAAGAATGGAATAACAACATAAATCACCGTGCATGCGGTAATTTGCATAGACAGGTTATTCCAACAGAATAATAAATGATGGAACCAGGTCCGGCGTAATACGCAACGACAGGATATTCCAACAGAATAATAAAGAATGGAATAACAATAGAAATCACCATGCATGCGGTACTTCGCATAGAAAGGTTATTCCAACAGAATAATAAATGATGGAACCAGGTCCGGCGTAAACGCACAGACAGGATATTCCGACAGAATAATAAAGAATGAAATAACAACAGAAATCACCATGCTTGCGGTACTTCGCATAGATAGGTTATTCCAACAGAATAATAAATGATGGAACCAGGTCCGGCGTAAACGCACAAACAAGATATTCTGACAGAATAATAAAGAATGGAATAACAACAGAAATCACCATGCATGTGGTACTTCGCATAGACAGTTTATTCCAACAGAATAATAAATGATGGAACCAGGTCCGGCGTAAACGCAGAGAGAGGATATTCTGACAGAATAATAAAGAATGGAATAATTGAAGAATTTCACCATGTATGCGGTACTTCGCATATACAGGTTATTCCAACATAATAATAAGGAATGAAAGAACAGAAGAATATCACCATGTATACGGTACTTCACATATACAAGTTATTCCAACATAATAATAAGGAATGGAATAACAGAAGTTCTCTTCATGAATACGAAAGAAATAATACCCCTTACCTTATAAAGAAGAACTTGATAAAGAAGTAGTGAAGTAGCAGAATACTTTTCTTCTTTCTCTCTATAGTTTCTCTCTCTAGAGTTTCAGTGAATTCGTAAGAAATAATGAAGGAATGAGCTTCCATTTATAGAAGAATGGACTGGATAGTAACCAATCCATGAACGGTCCAGATTGATTTTCTTTTAAATGGGCGGTCCAGATTGGTTTACAATAAAATATAATATATTCTATTTATTTCCTAATAAAACGAATAACTTTATAAAAGTATTCTGTTTTATATAAAAAGATTTTTACTATGTAAACACTATGCAGGCACTATGCAAATACTATGCATAATAAAATATAATATATTCTAATTATTGTCTAATAAAACGAATAACTTTATAAAAGTATTCTGTTCTATATAAAAAGATTTTACTATTAGCCTAATAAAACGAATAACTTTATAAAAGTATTCTGTTTTATATAAAAAGCTTTTCTGTTTTATTACATTAATAATACTAATAAAAAAACTCATCGTCATTATTATTATTCACACTATTAATTGACCAGGTCGTTCCCAGGAAAGAGGGGGTTTCCAATAAGGATTTCTCCCTATTGGCGCGCAATTAGGTGACCAAACCCCTCCTTGACAGAACTTCTAGACATCGTTAATAATGCAAATAATAATATTAACAACTTTGTTATCTCAATTATTGATTTAATAACATATAAAATATCGACAATAATTGAATCAAATAACGTGAGATACTATGCAACAATTACTGAAGCAATAAATTGAACAAAACTAAGTGACTTCTCACGTAAGCATCAATAATCAATACTGTGTTCTATTATGCAACCACGCGTATTCTTGTACTTTTACTATCGAGTAGTTCAATAGTATTAATGGCAAAACTTCTGTCGTTATTTTTATAAAATATTTTTGTTATTTTCTCAATCCGACAATAATTCTGTTGTGGGGTCCACCAATGATTGTGCCGTCGTACGAATATTCCCTGTTAAAATTAATATTCCCCGACCAATCGAATATTATATAGCAACTTGCATACTTTGCAAAATTTATAAATATTACTCACAACTATAACATTATCTCAAATTCACACCATAATATTGAAAAAAAATATTCGAGAAAATTAAATTTTTATTCGTAAAATTTGGGATTTTACAATCTCCCCTCCTTATGAAATTTTGCCCTCAAATTTACGTACGTACCTTGTGCGCCGAACAGATGAGGACACTTCGTTAGATTCCAACTCTTGAGGTATAACCTTTAAGCGTAGAATATATTCCAGGATTTTAACAGGTACATCTTCATACGTTAAATTATTCGCTATTTCATCTGGTTCTAAATTAATAATGTGGTTCGGGTCGTCCACATATTTATGTAACATTGATACATGAAAAACGTTATGAACACACGACATACTTGGCGGTAAAACGAGTCTATAGGCCACAGTTCCTACTCAATCAAGGATTTCAAATGCGCCAATAAAATCGAGGGTTGAGATTTCCTCTCTTCATCAATTCTTGCTTCTAGAATAACGCCCTCTTGAACCTTCTTCTTCACATTCATCAACTCTGAGTATGTAGCTTGTACGTTTTTAACTTTATCGATTAAAGTCGATTATACTCGTATATTCGTTATCTTCACGTAGGTTCGTATATTCGCACTCGTAAACGCATACGATCTTCTACTCAACGCTTTAGCTACCACGTTCTCTCTTCCACGATGATATTGAATGGTATGATCGTAATCTTCAATAGCTCGAGCCAACGTCTTTGGCATATTATACGTTTGTTTTAGTTGAAGAAATATTTAAGGGTTTTAGAAATGGGGTTTTGTACTGGGGTCAGTACAAAATTCAATTCTACGCTCTGGGGTAGGCCAAGAAGTCTTCAGAAATACGCCAGGAAATTTATTAACGATAGAAATATCATTCAAAACTGTGACTCTCATCCAAGACTTGGATAACACAAGTAATGAAGGTTTCTCCTAACGGAGCTTCAACCGATAAGTCAAAGTCTAACTTCTCTGGGGTCAAATTTAAACGTTGAACGCAAACAAGAGAGATAAAAGAATGGGTAGAACCGGTATCTAATAAGGCATAGACTTCACAAAATTTTATAATTAACTAACCCGTGCTAACTTCATTCGGGTTACTCACTTTTTGAGAAGTCACAAAAATGCTCTTCCTGAAACCACCGACTTTGTTTTGTCCGTATCTGCCTTTGGTGCCACCGTCCCAGCTGAACTTGGCTTTGGTGCACGATAAAATTGGACTATGTGACCTTTTTTTTTCACAACTAAAATATACCTTGCTTTCTTTTCGGATTATACCTTCCCGATTATTTCCTCTCTATCATAATTTTCCCATTTCTCATCTCCTGTATTTCAGATATCATTCTAGAATACATCTTCAAAATAAAGGTTAATTGACATGCCACAAAACAAGGGTTAATTAATATATCACATATTATCCCTATACTCTGACCGACCAATTAAATACCAAATAAACTTAGGAAGGTCATACTAGCGAAGGAATTCCCTGTCTCTCCCCTCCTAGTTCTTGTCTCACATCTCAGCCATGGATCATATCCCTAAGCTTTGATATCAATTGTGACGCCCCCAAAATAGGTATACATCACCTATTCTGAGTCGTCAAATACATGGTACAGAATACAAATACAATCTTTAATATACAACAAGAGAGCTGAGAGTTTTAATACAAATATTATCTTCTAGACAATATTCCCTCTCAGAATAAGTCCTCATTACAATTATTGTCACACTATTTAACAGAATAGTGAGGACTACCAATGTTATCATCGGGACCGTCACTCCGTTCCCCGACTCGTCCTAGCTATATCCTCATTTCCTGAAGAGAGCAGTGAAGGAAAGGATGAGCTCAACTAGCCCAGTAAGAAATATTATGACTAAGATAATGCAGAATAAATTATTATTAGTCTTTAACAATGTTAAACTGATAAAATACAATAGACAACAAGTTTAACTGCAGCAGAACAAGCAATCCATTAGAAGAGTCAAGTAGAAAATAAAATATACTATCTTATATGATTTAAAATATTTTCATCAATTTTTTATCATCGCTGAGACTCAGCTTAATAAATAAACCACATCATCGAATCACCCCTGCATTACGGGTGAAGGATATTCTTTAAGTCATCAATGGTCATGACTATACCGAATAATCCCTGATCATAATCATAGCAAATCCATCTCTGCATGTAAGCCAAAGATATACAACAAATAAACCAATAGTCAACAATCCATCTTTGCACGTAAGCCAAAGATATATAATTCAATAAACAACAGTCCATCTTCGGACGTAAGCCAAAGATAACTTTTATCACCATATAAGAATGAGGATGATGACAATGATATCAGTATTAATCAAACTAAAACAAGAATAAATATTAAAGACTTTAAATTTATTCAAATATTATCAATCACTTAATAAACTCATAATCTAATATTATTAATATTATAACAATATTTTAATCACCTCTAAACTTATAAACAATTTATTTTAATTATTTACACTTTACCAGATAATGCATTTAATCCTCTAAAGAATGTCATACTTATAAGATTTCATCACCAATGATCAAATCCCTTATCAAAAAATTGCATATATATATAGGATTCCTAAGCCATAAAATCCTATTTTCTAATTTTGTTACTTCACATAACATATTTAACTCATATACTCATAACTAGTGCATTTTCATGAAAAATACCAAATCAGTCCCAAAAATATTTCTTTTCTGGAATTTAGCAGAATATAGTCCCATAATGAACATATATTTTTCTCGGAATTTTTAAAATTTATTTACTATTTTTCAAAAAACAATTTCTAATTAATTCCTTAAGAAATTAGCTACCTAAAGTTTAACTCCAGAAATTCCCAAATCTTGGAAGGATCTTACACATGTTAACGTGATCTTCCAGTTTAAATTTCATGATCATCGGAGTTATAGAACTCCGGTTATAGCATTTTTTGTCAGAAAAACCTAAATATTGAAATGGTCATAACTTGCTCATTTTAAATCGGAATGAGCTCATTTTTCGACAAGAGGTATTTTATACACTATACATTAATGTCCCAAATTGCCAGAATTGTTTTCCAAAATTAATTGGCCAAAACAGCCCTTAAAAAATCTGGACAGTAGCATTTAGGTAATTTCCAACTTTTTCATCATTTACTAAAATCAGTCCACACGAAAATCTACAACACATTTTCCAGTGATTCCACTTGGATAAGTTAGAAAACTCATAGATCTAACTCTAGGACTTGACCACTCTCAAAAATTTGAAATATAATAGGAGATATGGACAATTGAATTTCATGATCCATTTTCACCAAAATATTATTTTCAACCCTTTGTGATTTCTAAGAAACTTTCATGTTTTAACATAATAACCAACATAACTCATCATGACAATGACATAATAATTCAATAAAAAAAGTTCAAGAATTAAATTATCCAGGAACTAATAACATCCAAATTGTCAACATGATACTTCTTTGTATAGTAAAATTCAAGAATGCTCAAAAGAATATTTCCATGAAAAGATACTGGATGAAGCGCAAATATCAATGATATTCCACTAATTACATGGTGTATAGAAGTCAAAACTTTAACCAATTGAGTATAATAAAGAATGGAATAATAAAAGAAATCACCATGCATACGATACTTCGCATAGACAGGTTATTCCAACAGAATAATAATTAACGGAACCAGGTCAGGCGTAATACGCACTGACAGGATATTCCAACAGAATAATAAAGAATGGAATAACAACAGAAATCACCATGCATGCGGTACTTTGCATAGACAGGTTATTCCAACAGAATAATAAATGATGGAATCAGGTCCGGCATAATACGCACCGACAGGATATTCCAACAGAATAATAAAGAATGGAATAACAATAGAAATCACTATGCATGCGGTACTTCACATAGACAGGTTATTCCAACAGAATAATAAATGATGGAACCAGGTCCGGCGTAAACGCACAGACAGTATATTCCGACAGAATAATAAAGAATGGAATAACAACAGAAATCACCATGCATGTGATACTTCGCATAGACATGTTATTCCAACAGAATAATAAATGATGGAACCAGGTCCGGCGTAAACGCAGAGACAGGATATTCTGACAGAATAATAAAGAATGGAATAACAACAAAAATCACCATGCATGCGGTACTTCGCATAGATATGTTATTCCAAAAGAATAATAAATGATGGAACCAGGTCCGGCGTAAACGCACAGACAGGATATTTCGACAGAATAATAGAAGAATTTCACCATGTATGTGGTACTTCGCATATACAGGTTATTCTAACATAATAATAAGGAATAGAATAACAGAAGAATATCACCATGTATGCGCTACTTCGTATATACAGGTTATTCCAACATAATAATAAAGAATGGAATAACAGAAGTTCTCTTTATGAATACGAAAGAAATAATACCCCTTACATTATAAAGAAGAACTTGATAAAGAAGTAGTGAAGTAGCAGAATACTTTTCTTCTTTCTCTATATAGTTTCTCTCTCTAGAGTTTCAGTGAATTCGTAAGAAATAATGAAGGAATGAGCTTCTATTTATAGAAGAATGGACTGAATAGTAACCGATCCATGAACTGTCCAAATTGATTTTCTTTTAAACGAACGATCTAGATTGGTTTATAATAAAATATAATATATTATATTTATTGCCTAATAAAACGAATAACTTTATAAAAGTATTCTATTTTATATAAAAAGATTTTTACTATGCAAACACTATGCAGGCACTATGCAAATACTATACATAATAAAATATAATATATTCTAATTATTGTCTAATAAAACGAATAACTTTATAAAAGTATTCTGTTTTATATAAAAAGATTTTACTGTTATCCTAATAAAACGAATAACTTTATAAAAGTATTCTGTTTTATATAAAAAGCTTTTCTGTTTTATTACATTAATAATACTAATAAAACAAAACTCATCATCATTATTATTATTCACACTATTAATCGATCTGGTCGTTCCCAGGAAAGAGGGGGCTTTCAAATAAAAATTTCTCCCTATTGGCGCGCAATTAGGTGACCAAACCTCTTCTTGGCAGAACTTCTAGACATCATTAATAATGCAAATAATAATATTAAAAACTTTGTTATCTCAATTATTGATTTAATAACATATAAAATATCGACAATAATTGAATCAAATAACGTGAGATACTATGCAACAATTACTGAAGCAATAAATTGAACAAAACTAAGTGACTTCTCACGTAAGCATCAATAATCAATACCGTGTGCTACTATGAAACCACGCGTATTCCTGTACTTTTACTACCGAGTAGTTCAATAGTATTAACGGTAAAACTTCCGCCATTATTTTCATAAAATATTTTTGTCGTTTTCTCAATCCTACAATAATTCTGTTGTGGGGTCCACCAATGATTGTGCCATCGTACGAATATTCCCTGTTAAAACGAATATTCCACAACCAATCAAATACTATATAGCAACTTGCATACTTTGTAAAATTTATAAATATTACCCACAACTATAACATTATCTCAAATTCACACCATAATATTTAAAAAAATATTTCGAGAAAATTAAATTTTTATTCGTAAAATTTGGGATTTTACACAATACGTGGCAATGGGTACTTATTTTTTATGGTGACATGATTCAACTCCCGATAATCAATACAAAGTCGCATACTCCCATCTTTATTCTTCACGAATAGAACAGGAGCACCCCAAGGAGACGTACTAGGACGAATGAAACCGATGTCTTACAATTCCTGCAATTGGGTCTTTAACTCCTGAAGTTTAATAGGAGCCATTCGATATGGGTCTTTGGAAATGGGTTTTGTATCGGGTTCAAGGTCGATACAAAATTCAATTTCACGCTATGGGGGTAGGCCGGGAAGTTCTTCAGGGAATACGTCAGGAAATTTATTAACAATAGAAATATCATTCAAAACTGACGTATTTTTGTTTAAATCTGTGATATGAGCTAAGAAAGCTTGACATCTGTTTTTCAATAAACGAATAGCTTTATGGCTTGAGATGACAATGATTGATTTTAATGGTTTGGTTGCTTGAATTCGCATAATAGGTTGGTTAGGAATATGAAAGCTAACAACCTTACGAAAACAATTAATTTTTGCATGATGACTAGTTAACCAATCAATCCCTAGAATTACGTCAAATGCAAGTATTTTCAATGAAATAAGATTGACAGGTAATGTGAGGGTACCGATTTGAACCAAACAAGACTTATAAACAGTGGATGTGATGAAGATTTCTCCCAACGGAGTTTCAATTGATAAGTTAAAGTCTAATTTCTCCGGAGTTAAATTTAAACGTTGAGCGCAAGTAGGAGAAATAAAAGAATGGGTAGAACCGGTATCAAATAAGGTATAGACTTCGCTAGAGTTTATGATAAGCTTATCCGTGATGACCTCGTTCGGGTTCCTTGCTTTCTGGGAGGTCACGGCAAATGCTCTCCCTTGAACTACCGGCTTTAACTTTTCTGGGACGACCTTTTGTGCCTCCATCCCAACTGGACTTGTCTTCGGTGAACGATAAAATTGGACTAGGTGACCTTCTCTTCCACAATTATAACACACTTTAGATGGCATCACACAGTTTGGACTGATGTGTCCCTCCCCTGCGCATTTGAAGCATATGATAGGTGGTCGTTCTCCTTCCTTAACAACAGGTACTGGTGCTGACGTCTTTCCATCATTGTTGAATCTCCTCTTTTTGAAATGTCCACTCTTATTGTCTTGGCCATGATTACCACCGAAGTGGTTACCATTTCTGGCATGTTGATTCCCTCCACGTTTGTTGTCCCCGCTTCGATGATTGCTACCACTGGTATTATCATTTTGCCGGCTGCTCTCTCTTGGTTGGGTTGACTCATTATCACGTTCCAATAACTGAGCCCTATTCACAACATCTGAATACAAGTAAAGTTTATGAGAGATAAGGTATTGACGTATCTCGGGTTTCAAACCTCTTAGAAACACCCGCGTCATTCTCTCCTCATTATCAACTAAGTGTGACGCAAACTTGGATTTATACTGCGACATGGTAATGTTGTTTTTCTCTAGTTTAATGAACTCTACCTCTTTCATGTGATGAATACTTTCAGGAAAGTACTTGTCATTGAACAGTTCTTGGAACTTCTCCCAAGACATCTTCAGTGCGGCAGGTTGAGTACGCTTTACAGATTCTCACTAGTAATCTGCCTCTGCCCGCAACATGAAGGTGGAAAAGGGAACCTTTTGCTCCTTGGAGCATCCCAAGACATCGAATATCTTGTTGATCTGCTTTATCCACGTCTCCGCCTTAAGTGGTTTTGGCTCTCCAAAAAACTCCGGTGGTCCCAGCTCCTTGAATTGTTTAGCAGTGATCGTCCGAGAGTTGCCAGTGTTTCCACCTGCATTTCAGACAGGAGTCTCTCTTGCCTGATGTTGCATGAATTACAGAAAGCCTCTGAACATTCCATCGTTCATCATTTGGTCAGTGTTGTTTTTCATGAGGATTGTTGCCTTCCTGATGCACATTATCCTGATTGTTGATCTGTGGAGACTCAACGATCTCCTGTGCTCCATTGCTATTCTCAACATTCTCAGAAATCATTTTCAAATACTACCACAAAACAAGGGTTAGTTGACATGTCACATATTATCCCTATACTATGACCGAATAATTAGATACCAAATAAACTTAGGTAGGTCATACTAGCGAAGGAATTCCCCGTCTCTCCCCTCCTAGTTCTTATCTCACATCTCAGCCAGGGATCATATCCCTAAGCTTTGATACCAACTGTGACGCCCCCAAAATAGGCATACATCACCCATCTTAAGTCGCCAAATACATGGTACAAAATTCAAATACAACTTAATAATACAACTGTCGTGTAAAATACGACATGGCATAAACTGAGAGTTTTAAAACGAATATTGTCTTCTAGACAGTATTCAACTCAAATGGAGTCATCAATTCATTTATTATCACACTATTTCATAGAATAGTGAGGACTACTAATGCTATCATCTGGATCATCACTCCGTTCCCCGACTAGTCCCGGCTACGTTCTCATTTCTTGAAGAGAACAATGAAAACAAAAAGGGTGAGCTCAACTAGCCCAGTAAGAAATATTATGACTAAGATAATGCAGAATAATTTATCGTTAGCCTTCAACAGTGTTAAATTGAAAAAATATAACAAACATCAATTTAACTGCAACGGAACAAGCAATCCATTACAAGAGTCAAGTAGAGAATAAAATCTACTATTTTCTATGATTTAAAAGTTTTTCATCACTTTTTTCGCTGAGACTCAGCTTATTAAATAATCCACATCATCGAATCACCCCTGCACTATGGCCAAGGATATTCTTTAGTATCACGACCACAAATTATCTATGCACTACAGGCCAAGGATATTCGTGTATTCATCAATGGTCATGATCATGCCAATAACTGTCCATCAACGCACTACTGGCCAATGAGGACTTTTACCACATCATTTGTAATATTACGGTCATGATTATACCGAATAGTTCCTGGTCATAATCATACCAGGTCCATCTATGCATTACAGGCCACAGATGAATTTCAACAGAAAATAAACATGAGGATGATGACAATAATATAAGAATTCAATAAAACAAGTTTAAGGATAAATTTTTAAAGATTTATAATTTAAATTATTCAGAAATCAATAACGTCCAAATTATCAACATGATACTGCTTTGTGGAGTAAAATTCAAGAATAATATTGTACCAAAAATAATTTGGACCGAAAACGAATAAATTTTTATCATGAATAGTACCCCGGGTGAATAGTACTCGATTGAATAGTACCCCGTGAATAGTACTTTGGGAATAGTAACCACGTGAATAGTACTCCGGCATGAAAGAGTTATAATTTATCAAGAATGCTCAGAATAATATTTTCATGAAAAGATATTGGATGAAGTGCAAATATCAAGGATATTCTACTATATTCATAGAGTATAGAAGCCAAAATTTTAACAAAACAAGTATAGAATTTGAAATCTGAAACGAAATAATATTACTTACATATTATAGAGTATGGAAGAAAATATTATTTCAAGCAAATATTGAACAAAAATAACATCCATTACCTTGAAAAGAAGAGTATTCCAACGGGTATAGCGGGGATATTCTTGAAGAAAAATTTCACTATTTTCTACGCTCAAATATTTCTAAAACTCTAAAAAAACACGCTCAAGATT
Organism: Panax japonicus; assembly: GCA_020205505.1. Classification (NCBI taxonomy): domain Eukaryota; kingdom Viridiplantae; phylum Streptophyta; class Magnoliopsida; order Apiales; family Araliaceae; genus Panax; species Panax japonicus. Next base: position 50,704,632 of record CM035110.1, read on the forward strand.
ATAGAAGAAGAATTCTCTGATTCTGGTGTGATTTTCAATTCTAACTTAAGAGTCTATTTATAGGAAAATGCTAGAAGGCCATAGGAGACTAAAATAATAAAATAATAATATTTTTTTTACGCACATGTATTTGAAAAAAATTCAGCCACCACAAGTGGGGCCCACTAAAATCAGCCACCTTTCCCAACAACCAAAAGTGGGGCCCACCCATATTTTAAATAAAAATATTTTAATTTCTGAAACTTCAATGATCCATAATAAATAGCACTTTTATTAGAAAAATACGAATTTTATGTCCATTTCACACGAAATCGAATTCTCTACAACTTTACAGAAGAAAGTTTTTTCAAATTCCAAATAGAAAATATCCGAATTCCACAAACGAATAATTTTCAACACCTCTTAAAATACGTTAATTTTTAACGGTTCAAAATTTGTGGACATAGACTCCACTTATATATGTATAACATATCCAAAAATTACAACGATCCAACGGTCGGATTAAAATTATAAATCAAGGAATAGAGCTTTAAGAACACTGATTTGATTTTTTATAACCTCCAATCCGACCAAAATACTGATAAAATACCTCAACATTAATTCCTTAATTTATAACCACATAAAATAAATAATTTCCTATCTATCATTTATGTCCGCATAAAATAAATATTTCCTTATCATATAAATCAGTAATTAATTATTCACAAATAATATTACAGAATCACAATAATGACAACCAGGTCGTTCCCAGGAAAGAGGGGGCTTTCCGATAAGGATTTCTCCTTACTGACGCGCAATTAGGTGACCAAACCTCTCCTTGACAGAACTTTCTAGGCATTGCCAATAACGCTATCTAATAATATTAGTCAAATAATATGAATTATTGATTTGATAATGGGAAATACTATGTAGTGACAATTATTAAAACAACAATAATATAAAATATCCACACAGCAAATATTGAATCAATAAAATAAAATATTGAACAGTAATTACTGTAACAATTATTGAGTAGTGCCTTCTTACGTAAGAATCAATAATTCAAAAATACTGTGCAATACTGTGTGCTACTATGCAACAACTCGTATTACTGTATTTTAACCACTGGATATTCTAACAGTTAACGGTAAAACTTTCGCCGTTATTTTATTTTTGTCGTTTTCTTAGTCCGACAATAATTCCGTTGTAGGGTCCACCAATGATTGTGCCGTCGTACGAATATTCCCTGCTAAAACGAATATTCCCCGACCAATCGAATATTATATAACAACTTGCATACTTTGCAAAATTTATAAATATTACCCACAACTATAACATTATATCAAATTCACTCCATAATATTTAAAAATGATATTTATAGAAAATTTATCTTTATTCAAAAAGTTGGGGTCTTACAATTTATTAATTTAACAATTTACAGTTTTAGAATAATAATCATAAATTAAATTAGACTTTAATTTCATAAAAGTCAGGATCTTACAGTAACTCTATGATCAGATAAAATTGTAAAGCAACTGAATTCTAACAATCAGTGTCAAATTATGACAATCTAATCCTACGTTTGATTATATCAAGGTTGATTTTCCCAAAGGTTTTCGATAAGGTCAAAGAAACTCGGAGCTATTTGTAACAATTATATCAATAAGGATAAGGACATGTGTCTGCATTTGCACAATGTTCAATATTGTGGATAACGACCTGAGGTGGTCCAACAGACAACATTGTAAAGTCAATAATAAGAATTCAACAAGTGTCATATACAATATTAAAGCAATGGTAAAAACAAAATGGGAAGATCCCAAGGAAGTTCTATAAAAAAGGCAGCAAACTTCAAACATTAGAAGTACTCGAATAAAGCCAAAACCCTACCTAATCTAAAAGTCTAAAAAGCTTACCACTCTACGATTCTAAGAAAGTTCATATGCTGCTAAGTTATTCAATCAAAAAGCTTATTCTAACTTAGCAGCTCCTCAAAACATTTTTATTCCTTTGTAATTATGATTTTAGTGATCAATGTAATTTAAGTATGTGTCACTTGAGGGATTCTTAGTGAATCAGTTGTAAAACAGTTATTTGTGAATTGTAATCTTAGTGATTATCTCTTTTTAGTGGAATATCTCTACTCTCGAAGTAGAAAAGAGGACTGGGAGACTTATGTGCTCTGAACCTCTTAAGAATTTATATTTCCATATTCTAGTTTCCTATTACTCTACTTTTTCCTGTCAGTGATTATTTTTCCATTTCTGCTAAATTTAGAACTGAGATTTTCTTTATATCTTTGAAGGGGCATCTTTAAAAATATCATTGCGCTGCATATATCTAAATAAGTTATATGTTTAACTATTTGGTAATCAATTATTAAATTATTTTTTTGAAAAGATCTATTCAACCCCCTTCTAAATTCTTTCTTGTGCTTCTGGGAATAATAACTGGTATCAAAACTTTCAGTTCTCTTTGAACTAGCTTAATCATTTGAGTAGATCCATGATACACAACTAAACCAATTTGAGCTTGGTGGTGTAAACAAGCCACTATTATGTAATAAAGACAAGTTTTCTAATTGGAAGGTTCGTATATAGGCGTATATGGATGCTATTAATGATAAACTATTTGATGATGTGTTGAATGGGCCAAATATTCCCACAAAGTTAGCTCCTACCTCTGATGATCCAAACAAAGAGTAGAGTGGATTGAGAATGAGAAGAAGCTTGTAGCACTTGACAAAAGAGCTAAGAACATTCTATTCATGGCTCTTGAAGATGAACTATTTGAGAATGTGGTAGACTGCAAAACTGCCAAAGAAGTATGGGAAGCCTTTCTTATCATGCATGAAGGCACTGAAGAAGTTTGAGAAAACAAACAGTCCTTGCTCACTCAACACTATGAGATGTTCTCTCATATCTCAAGAGAAGATATTACTGTCACTTATAAAAGATTCAACATCTTGCTCACCTCCCTTAGAGTATTTGATAAAGTTTATCCTAACAATAATTTAAACATCAAAATCATGATAGCACTGCCTAACAAATGGGATGCCAAGACTACTGCTATCAGAGAGTCAAAGAATTTGCATGAGATGACAGTGCAAATGTAACATTCCAGAATTTTAATTGTTATATTTAATATTTGTTGAATTATATAAATATTTAATGGATGTATTTGTTGTTAAATAAATAATTGTTCAAATTTGATTCAATTTGGTTAACTATTTGTTAAATAAATAATTAAAGAAATTAATTATTATATTCTAATTTAATTTAATTATTAAGTTAGAGAGTTTTGATTAATTGAATTATTATTCTTTTTATTTGAATTTGTAATTAAAAGGATATGTTAGTTGATTAAATAAAGTTATAATTATATAGAAAATTATAATTTTGTGGTATTGATTTATGTGATGTAGTAATTTAATAAATTGTTATTAGAATTATTTTAACTAAATAAAAGTGTGTCGAATAACCTTTTATTAAGTAGTTATCAAAATAACTTAAAGGAGTTTTAATTCAGTTTTGCTAAACAATGCCTAATGCCCATTAAGTTTTTACTCTTATTGTGTTGTGCCAAACGAGGCATAAAGATTAATTGATTATTTTAGGGATTAGCCAAACAAGCCTTATGGCTTTTGGTTTTCAAAAGTTGGATAAATGATATCAGTTATATGTTTTATTTATATTATATAATTAATATATATTATATCTATATGCATTATATCATAAGACGTAAGAATAGAGGAAAGAGGTAAGGGAGAAGAAAAGAAAAACTCAGAGGAAGAAGAAGAAGAAGAAAAGAAGAAAAGAAGAAAGGAAGAAAGGCTAGAGATTGGAGAAGAAGAAGCTTGAGAATATAAAAGGATAGCCATCATCACCTTCTTCAAGGTATCATCCTACTCTTTTAGTTTTTAAAGGTTTAGTTTTTCTCTTCCCTAATTCTCTGTAGAATCCTCGTGTAAGGATAAATTATTTGTTATGTATGTGATTTTATGTGATAATTTAGTGTTATTAAACTATTTTCTTAAGCTATAGTTCAGAATAGTCCATGAATTTATATTGTGTATATGGTTGTGAAGAAGAAATTATTTTCACAGAGAGTTTTTGTGAATATTTTATATATATATATATATTGTTTGGTTTAAAATAGAAATTATGGGTTGTTTAGTTATTTTATTGATAAATTGGCTATTCAATTTGTTAGAGTATGTATATACTTTGATAAAATGCTTTAAATTAATTATTTTGGTTGAAAAACAAAATCACAGTATTGATTTTCATCAAAATATCAAAAAGTGAATTTTTATCAAAAATAATGAAATTGGATGTTTTAAATTAGTTGTTTATGTTGTTGTATGGATAGAATCATGTTAGGAGTTCTTGAATTATGTTTACATGAAGTCTTTGTATGAATTATATGTGAATTAGACTATTAGATACGAGCTTGTAGGCCAAAATTGGCTTTTTCTTATACTGTTGCCGAAGCTGTCAGTTGAAACTGCAGTTTGGCAACGCGGCGCGGCCCAGTAGTTCATATTTCACACTGCAGCGCCAGCGCCACGCCGCAACGCGGCCTTGTAGCTTTCTTTTCGAGCTGCAGCGCCATCATCGCGCCGCAGCGCGAACCACAGTATAAACTGTGGTGCCGCAACGCAAGTTTGTAGAATGGCCTGACAGTGTTAATTTTGTACTCAAATTTAAAAGAATTGTTATGTGATGATATTAGGACTGTAAAATGTTGATTTTAATATTTTTATGCTATGAATAAGTATGTTATTAACGATTAACTTGTGTTGTAACTTGATTACGTGATTAAAAATCAAATTTTTACATGATGAACGTACTTAGTTATGTTTGTAATGTGGTAATAACTAATTATGTCATGATGACATATGTTTATAGGATATTGTGATTTGAATTGTTCGGTTTAGCCCACGAGCAAGGCAAGTTTTCTAATTCTTTATCTTGTTGAACTATTTATTATTTCAATTCGATTACCTTATAAATGATGCAAGCTTTCTAAACTTTGGTTTGATGTTGACAAGTTATTCTTGTATTTAACTTGTTGTTTAGCATGCACAACTATTTATACTAATGTCGAACAATTTATCGTTCAAACTACTATGCATGCTTAGTACTCAATTCTAATTAACCTTGACTTAATATTGTTCAAGCAATGCATGTTATAGTTATTCAAAGTATATGTTATTAGATTATTCCTAAAGCATGATTATGTTTTACCATGTTGATTCAATTACGATTATTCTGTAATATGATGTTATTAATTCAACTAGTCCTCTAGTTGATGATCGTTGAACTTCAAATTACCCTTGAAAGCTTATCCAAACCAAACTCTCTTTGGTGCGGACTTGTACTCCAAATAGTGTGATGAACAACCCTATTATTATTATGGGATAACTTACGCATAACGTTAAATGTTTGTGCACAATACATGGTACGAAGGGTTGATCCCCCTAAGTACGAGGAGTCCTTATAGTCTTATGATTGTTACAGTTGGAGTTGAAATATTACTCGCAACTGTGGACATAGTTCATGGTCTTATGACCCTCAATTATATTTATTCCACATTTTGGATTTCAGTTCCTAATTATCATTGTTAGAGTACCATTCAGTCTTGATAAGCCTATCATGGGCAGTTATTATTATTATACTCTTGTCGATTCCTTATTGTTTCAAGTGAGTATTGTTTGCTCACTCTTGCTTATATAACACTTACAGTTAAAGACGAAAAGGCTGATGTACCTAGCACCAGTAAGGGAAAAGGAAAGATGAGCAACTTTTGAAGACTTGTAATTTGATATTTGATTTTCAGATTTTAATTGAATGGTTGTAATGAAGTTTATTTTAAATTCCGCATTTGAATGATTGTAATTAAAGGTTAGACAACCTGGGAGATTTTATTATGTAACCCTTTAATGGGAAAGATTTTATTTATCCAGTTTTATTGTGATTGGGTAGTTAGATATGAATGTTTGATTAAGTGAACACCAAATCCTGTGGAAATTAAGTACCTTGGGTTTGGGGGTGTCACAACAAAATCTCTATGGAAATTTTCTTACTTATGAGCTTGAGCTAAACTAGAGAGCTGAAACTACAACAACAAAGAACAAGAGAAGAGATAAATGAGTTGTCCTCAAAGCTGCAGAAGTGTCCTCAAAAGCTCTTATAGAAGAAGATTCTAATGAAGAAGGTGATAATGAAGACTTAGTCTTGCTTTCCAAAAGATTGAGGAAATTCATGAGAAAAGAAAGAAGCTCAAACTTCAAAAGAAACAACAACAACAACAACAACAACAACAAAATATACTCCTCCAAAGACCCGTGCAACAATTGCAAAAATCCAAATCACTACATTGATGAGTGCACCAAACCCTTGAGAGATAAACTCAAAAAGGACAAGAAGAAGGAATACAACAAGAAAGTGAAAGTGATATACAAGAAGTATAACAAGAAATTCAAACGCCTTATTGCTGAGAAATCTTGGAGCGACTATTGTTTAAATTAGGTATTGACAATTTACAATCAAGTTTGCACAATCAACAGGTAATAAAGTGGTAAATAGAATGTCGATCCCATGAGAAATTTCACTATTAATAACTCAAGTACTAACTTTGTATCAACTCAATTTTATTTAAAAAAATGAGTAAAGTTGTGAAACTAATTATTAAAAATTAAAACTAAATTGTTAAGCATAGATTTATATCAGAGTAAAATGCTAAGATTAAAATTTCAACCAATACTTTGTCTAAATATTTTTTACTTTCGTTTCAATTAATTAATCATAACAAATTGTTAACCAATAATTCAAATTATTTATATGCCTCTTTTGAGGAACAGATGAAAATGTATTTTCTAATTAAATAACTATATGTCTATGTGAAATAACTTAGAACAAGATTCATTAAACTTATATTCTCTCAATGGTTACACACGACATATATGTATATCTCTATCCTATACACAAATCATGTTATTCAATCCTAAGAAGAATAATCTAGACGTATGTTATTATATTTAGATCTAACCTTATAATCCATTTGTCAATTTCATATAGGTTATCGAATTAATTACTGACCAAACAATTATATCATGAAGCATATAATATTATAAACAATTTGCATATGATCAACAATAATCAAAACGAGAGTAAATTAAATTAAACAACACATTTGGTTTCATTGTAATCTTAATTGAATATTAGTTAACAGCGTAAAAGGAAAAGATAATAAATAAATCAAATAACATCCTCATATTACAAGAAATTAAAGGAAGAGATAAGAGAAGTAAAACTGTGTAGCAATTTTCAATCTCTAAACTTAACCTTGAATTCTTGTGCTCCTTCGCGTGTTTCTATTCACGATATTATAAAATCTGATGAATAATCTCTACTTCAATATATGTAAAAATAAGCATCTGATTGAATATTTATATGACCTTGTGTAGTTAACAGAAGTAATGTCCAAATCTGAGTCAAAAATTAAAGCTTTCCAAGTTTGTTAGGACTACACCACATAAGTTAGCCAACTAACTTAACCCTGCAAAACCCTAGTGCAGCAACCCCATGATCCAGTGTAGTTGCGCTATACCACTAACTTTCCAGCGCACCTAAACTAGTGCCAAGCGTTGTAGCGCTGATCATCCATCGCACGTGCGCACGCAGCTGCCCTTGTCTGTGACGCCCCCAAAATAGGTCCACATGACCCATTTTGAGTCGCCAGATATCACACTATAAAAATCATTTACAAAATTCATTTATACAACTGTTGAAATGTCGTGCAGAATACGACCGAAGTTAAACTATGAGTTTTAATACAAATGTATGTAACTCTCATGGTGCCTCGACCATAACCTTACAATGGTACTTTACATAAAAGTACAATCAATAACTATTTTTGAAATTAAAATCTTTGGAAAATACTCAAGGAAACCTTCGTACATGGGAGGCCATGCGTCTAGGTTATGATAGATATCATATGTCCACAAAATTATCTTTGGTTGACCTAATAGTCCCCAAAGAAAAATAAGAAGATTACAATCATTTCCACAATTTAATAAGGAATGAATACGAAGGATCATTCACCATGAATGCGGTAGTCCACTTAGACAGGTTATTCCAACAGAATAATAAAGAATGTAATAACAGACGAATTCACCATGCATGTGGTAGACCGCACAGACAGGTTATTCCCAACATAATAATAAAGAATGGAACCAGGTCATGCGTAATCCGCACAGACATGATATTCCAACAGAATAATAAAGAATGGAACCAGGTCATGCGTAATCCGCACAGATAATAAGAATGGAACCAGGTCATGCGTAATCCGCACAGACAGGATATTCCAACAGAATAATAAAGAATGGAATAACAACAGAATTCACCAGGCATACGATAGACCGCACAGACAGGTTATTCCAACAGAATAATAAAGAATGGAATAACAGAAGAATTTCACCATGTATGTGGTACTTCGCATATACAGGTTATTCCAACATAATAATAAAGAATGGAATAACAACCCTTACGAGTATTGAAAAAAAATAACTCTCTTCATGAATATGAAAGAATAATACCCCTTACTATAATAATAATATCCCTTACCTCAAAAGAAGACCGGATACTATAATAGTGAAGTAGCAGACTTCGCTTCTTCTTTCTCTCTATAGCTTCTCTCTCTATAATTTCTCTATAATAATTGCTCTTGTGAGACTTAGTGAATTGGTGAAAAATAATGAAGGAATGAGCTTCTATTTATAGGAAAATATAGTTTCTATAATTGTATATTTTGGAGCTCAAAATATTATAGTATAATACCCTCATCTTTTCCTTCATTTTTTAATTTAGTCATGCAAGTATTATCAAACTTGCCCCACCTCCCCTAATAGTAAATCATGTAAATCAATAGTAAATCATATGACTAAATAGTTCTAAACTTGTGAAAAAATTACTTATAGTATAGTACCTTCAACTATACCTCTATTTTTAACTTAGTCATGCAAGTATTATCAAACTTGCACCAACTCCCCTAATAGTAAATCATGTGAATCAATAGTACAAACATGTGAACACATAGTTATAAGCATGTGAATTAATAGCAACTAATTGCTCATTTATCTGGTTAATTACCCGATTGGTCAATATAACCTCTAAACATCAATTATTATCGAAATAATTGTCGATTTTTCACTAACACCAATAATCCCAACATAATGGAACTATCAATTTCATCTTTAATCAACACGAACTTATTCATCATTAATATTATAACTCACAATATTTAACAATCAGGTCGTTCCCAGGAAAGAGGGGGCTTTCTGATAAGGATTTTTCCTTATTGGCACACAATTAGGTGACCAAACTTCTCCTTGATAGAACTTCTAGACATTGTCAATATTGCAAATAATAATATGAATAACTTTGTCGTCTCAATTATTAATTTAATAATATAACACATTATACAGATGATACTGTGACAATAATTAAATCAATATTATGAGAGATATGATGCAGCAATTATTGTAACAATAATTTAGTATAACTGAGTGACTTCTTACGTAAGCATCAATAATCAATATCGTGTGCTACCATGCAACCACGCGTATTACTGTACTTTTACTATGAGACCCCAAATTTTATGAATAATGATTTAAATTTCTCGAAATATTTTTTTAAATATTATGGAGTGAACTTGATATAATGTTATAGTTGTGGGTAATATTTATAAATTTTGCAAAGTACTCAAGTTGTTATATAATATTCAATTGGTCGGAGAATATTCGTTTTAACATGGAATATTCGTTTTAACAGGGGATATTCGTACGACGGCACAATCATTGGTGGACCCCACAATGGAATTATTTTCAGATTGAGAAAACGACAAAAATATTTTATGAAAATAACGGCGAAAGTTTACCGTTAATTGTTGAAACACCCGACGTTAAAATTACAGGAATACGCGTGGTTGAATAGTAGCACACGGTATTGATTATTGATGCTTACGTGAGAAGTCACTCAGTTTTGTTCAATTATTGCTACAGTAATTGTTGCATAGTATCTCACGTTATTTGATTCAATTATTGTCGATATTTTATATATTATTAAATTAATAATTGAGATGACAGAGTTATTAATATTATTATTTGCAATATTAACGATATGTAGAAGTTCTGCCAAGGAGAGGTTTGGTCACCTAATTGTGTGTCAATAGGGAGAAGTCCTTATTGGAAAGCCCCCTCTTTCCTAGGAACGACCTGATCGATTAATATTGTGAATTATATTAAAGGTGATAAGTTTTGTTTTATTATTATTATAAATGTAATAAAACAGAAAACTTTTTATATAAAACAGAATACTTTTATAAAGTTATTTGTTTTATTAGACTATAAATAGAATATATAATATTCTATTATGCATAGTGTTTGCATAGTGCATGCATAGTATTTGCATAGTAAAATCTTTTTATATAAAACAGAATACTTTTATAAAGTTATTTATTTTATTAGACTATAAATATAATATATAATATTCTATTATGCATAGTGTTTGCATAGTATTTGTATAGTAAATTTTTTTATATAAAATAGAATACTTTTATAAATTTATTCATTTTATTAGATTATAAATAAAATATATTATATTTTATTTAAAAGATTTTGTTTTATTAGAATATTTTATTAATACTGAATAGTAAATCAATATGGACCGTCCGTTTAAAAGTAAATCAATCTGGACCGTTCATGAATTAGTTACTATTCATTCCATTCTCTTATAAATAGAAGCTCATTCCTTCATTATTTGTTACGAATTCACTGAAACTCTAGAGAGAGAAGCTATAGAGAGAAACAAGAAAAATATTCTGCTACTTCACTACTCCTATATCCAATTTCTTCTAAGATAAGGGGTTTTATTTCTTTCGTCTTCATGAAGAGAACTTTTGTTATTCCATTCTTTATTATTCTATTGGAATAACTTGTATATATGGACTACCCTATACTTGGTGAAATTCTTCTGTTATTCCATTATTTATTATTTTGTTGGAATATCCTGTCTGTGCGTTTACGCATGACCTGGTTCCGTTCTTTATTATTCTGTTGGAACATCTTGTCTGTGCAGTTTACACATGACCTGGTTCCTTTCTTTATTATTCTGTTGGAACATCCTGTCTATGCGGATTACGCATGACCTGGTTCCATTCTTTATTATTTTGTTGGAATAACCTGTTTGTGCGATCTATCACATGCATGGTGATTTCTTATGTTATTCCATTCTTTATTATTCTGTTGGAATAACATGTCTATGTGGATTATCACATGCATGGTGAATGATCCTTTGTATTCATTCCTTATTAAATTGTGGAAATGATCTGTCTAAGTGGATTACCGCATGGCGGATGAAATCCATTTGCAGTTTTATATATTCTCTTATACTCAGTTGGTTAAAGCTTTAACTTCTATACTCCATGAAATTAGTGGAATATCCTTAATTTTTGCGCTTCATCCAGTATCTTTTCATGGAAATACTTTTCTGAACATTCTTGAATTTTACTCCACAAAGAAATATCATGTTGACAATTTGGACGTTAATGGTTCCTGGATAAATTAATTCTTGAACTTGTTTTATTGAATTCTTATATCATTGTCATCATCCTCATGTTTATATTATGTTGAAAGTCATCTGTGGCCTGTAGTGCATAGATGGACTTGGTATGATTATGGCCAGGGATTAATCAGTATAATCATGATCGTAATGTTACAAATGATGTTGTAAAAGTCCTCATTGGCCCGTAGTGCATTGATGGACAGTTGTTGGCATAATCATGACCATTGATGAATACACGAATATCTTTGGCCCGTAGTACATGGATAATTTGTGGTTGTGATACTAATGAATATCCTTGGCCGTAGTGCAAGGATGATATGGATTATATATTAAGCTGAGTCCCAGCGATAAAAGTGATGAAAAATCTTTTAAATCATAGAAGATAGTAGATTTTATTCTCTACTTGACTCTTTTAATGGATTGCTTGTTCCCCTGCAGTTAAACTTGATGTTTGTTATATTGTATCAGTTTAACACTGTTAAAGGCTAATGATAATTTATTCTGCATTATCTTAGTTATAATATTTCTTACTGGGAAAATTGAGCTCACCCTTTTGCTTTCATTGTTCTCTTCAGGAAATGAGAACGTAGCAGGGACTAGTCGGGGAACGGAGTGACGGTCCAGATGATAGCATTAGTATTCCTCACTATTCTATGAAATAGTGTGTTAATAAAATATTTGTATTAAAACTCACAGCTCATGTTGTATATTTAAGATTGTATTTATATTTTGTACCATGTATTTCGCGACTCAGAATAGGTGATGTATACCTATTTTGGGGGCGTCACAGTTGGGATCAAAGCTTAGGGATATGATCCTTGGCTGAAATGTGAGATAAGAACTAGGAGGGGAGAGACGGGGAATTCCTTCGCTAGTATGACCTACCTAAGTTTATTTGGTATTTAATTGGTCGGTCAGAGTATAGGGATAATATGTGATATGTTAATTAACCCTTGTTTTGTGGAAGTATTTGAAAATAACGTCCGAGAATGTTGAGAATAGCAATGGAGCACATGAGAACGTTGAGTCTCCACAGATCAATAATCAGGATAATGTGTATCAGGAAGGCGACAATCCTCATGAAAACAACAACACTGACCAAATAATGAACGATGGAATATTCAGAGGCTTTATGCAATTCATGCAACATCAGGTAAGATCGGCTCCTGTCCAAAACACAGGTGGAAACACTGACAACTCTCGGACGGTCACTACTAAGCAGTTCAAGGAACTGGGACCACCAGAGTTTTTTGGAGAGCCAAAACCACTTAAGGAGGAGACGTGGATAAAGCAGATTAGCAAGATATTTGATGTCTTGGGATGCTCCGAGGAGCAAAAGGTTCCCTTTGCCACCTTCATGTTGCGAGCAGAGCCAGATTACTAGTGGGAATCTGTAAAGCGTACTCAACCTGCCGCACTGAAGATGACTTGGGAGAAGTTCCAAGAATTGTTCAATGACAAGTACTTTCCCGAAAGTATTCGTCACATGAAAGAGGTAAAGTTCATCAAGCTGGAGCAAAATAACATGCCCGTGTCACAGTACGAAGCCAAGTTCGCCGAGTTGTCCCGGTTTGTGACCCATTTGGTTGATAATGAGGAGAGAATGACGCGAATGTTTCTAAGAGGTTTGAAACCCGAGATACGTCAATATCTTATCTCTCATAAACTGTGTTTGTATTCAGATGTTGTTAATAGGGCTCAGTTATTGGAGCGCAATAATGAGTCAACCCAACCAAAAGAGAGCAGCCGGAAAAATGATAATGCTAATGATAGAAGTCATCGAAGCGGTGACAATAAGCGTGGAGGGAATCAGCATGCCAGAAATAGTAACCACTTCAGTGGTAATCATGGCCAAACAATAAGAATGGACATTTCAAGAAGAGGAGATTCAACAATGAAGGAAAGATGTCAGCATCAACACCCGTTGTTAAGGAAGGAGAACGACCACCTATCATATGTTTCAAATGCGGAGGGGAGGGACACTTCAGTCCAAACTGCGCGATGCCGTCCAAAGCAAGTTATAATTGTGGAAGAAGGTCACCTAGCCTGATTTTATCTTTCACCGAAGTCAAGTCCAGCTGGGACGGTGGCACCAAAGGTGGATACGGACAAAACAAAATCGGTGGTTTCAGGAAGAGCGTTTTTTGTGACTTCTCAAAAAGCGAGTGACCCGAACGAAGTTAACACGAGTTAATTAATTATAAATTCTTGCTAAGTCTATACCTTATTAGATACCGGTTCTACCCATTCTTTTATCTCTCTTGCTTGTGCTCAACATTTAAATTTGACTTCAGAGAAATTAGACTTTGACTTATTGGTTGAAACTTCGATAGTAGAAACCTTCGTTACCAACACTGTTTATAAATCTTGTTGATTCAAATCGACACTTTCACATTACCTGTCGATCTTATCTCTTTAAAAATACTTTCCTTTGATGTGATTTTAGGAATCGATTGGTTAACTACTCATCAAGCTTTTTGTAAGGTTGTTAGCTTTCATATTTCTAACCAACCTGTTATGCGAATTCAAGCAACCAAACCACTAAAGTCAATCATTGTCGTATCAAGTCATAAATAAAGAGCCTCGAGCCTTTCGCTGGTGACTTCCTTGTGTGGAATGCACCGAAGCCAGACTTTCTGTAGGCGATGTCGTGAATGACGCTGACAAGTTGATAGGTATCAATGTGACGTGTTATCCAAGTCTTGGATGAGAGTCATAGTTTTGAATGATATTTCTATTGTTAATAAATTTCCTGACGTATTCTTGAAGACTTCTTAGCCTACCCTAGAGCGTGAAATCGAATTTTATATTGACCCCAGTAAAAAACTCATTTCTTAAACCCTCAAATATTTTTTTCACCTAAAACGAACGTATAATGCGCCAAAGACGTTGGCTCGAGCTGTTGAAGATTACAATAGTACCATTCAATACCATCGTGGAAAAGTGAACGTGGTAGCTGACGTGTTGAGTATAAGATCGTATGCATTTATGAGTGCGATGTTGTTAACACAAAGACTCATTTCGTATAACTTACAGATGATGAAGATAGATTTAAAAGGGACCCACGTGAAGATAACGAATATATGAGTAGAATCGAATTTAATCGATAAAGTTAAAGGTCGCTCAAGCTACACACCCGGAGCTGATGAATGTGAAGAAGAAGGTTCAAGAGGGCGTTATTCTAGAAGCAAGACTCAATGAAGAGAGGAAATCTCAACCCTTAATTGTATTGGTCTATTTGAAATCCTGATCGAGTAGGAACTGTGGCCTATAGACTCGTTTACCGCCAAGTATATCGCGTGTTTATAACGTTTTTCACGTATCGATGTTACGTAAATATGTGGACGACCCGAACCACATTATTGAATTAAAACTAGACAAGATAGCAGAAGACGATCAAATTATTACCATCTTGTCCCTTATTTCCTTACAATATTTCAATAACTGCTGAAAACGTCTTTCAATGTTGTCCACAAAAGGTTCAAGTTCCAATTATTTTGACCGAGTTTGCATACACCGATCAAAATCACCTGAAACAGGAAGTAAAAAAAAGAAAAGAAAAATGTTTAACTAAAATTGATTTAATTAAAACATAAAAATAGTTTAATACTACCCAACAATGACGCCAAAAACTTGTTGGGGCTAAAATCTATTTAAGCATAACATGCAAGTATGGTCAACAAGTAATAAAGTGATAGGTCGAGTATCGTTCCCACAGAGAAAATTAAACTGATTTTTAATCTAACAAGCACCAATCTTTATATTATCTCAGTTTCTTTAAACACGTGATCAAAGTTGTGAAATCTATGCAATTATTTACAACTAAATTAAAAATAACAACCACGAGAATTAATCAAATTAAGGAGACTTAAGACTACAATTTCAATAATTGCTTCACTTAGATCAACACACTTCCAATTAAGCCAAATTAATTATTTCGGATTGTTAATCAAGAACACATAAGAAAATATGACCATCTCTCAATGCATCATACTTATATCAGCTTAAATTCACATATGATAGAATTAAGATGAACATCCTAATTAACTAATCCAATATATCTCTATGTGAATTATAATTAAAAAAGATTTAAAGATCAAGTTCTTTTCTAGATTATATGCGATGCATATGTATATCTCTATCCTAAACATAAATTATGAACTTCAACACCATGCAAAAAATATAAACACATGCTATTATGCTCAGATCTAAACCAATAATCTGTTTCTCAATTTCATAAAAGTTATCACGGTAATCATTGGCCCGACAATTAATTAATTCAGTAAAAATCATAATAAACAACCCATGAATAACTTTTTATAACTTAACTTGGAAGCATGTCAATCACAGTTAGACAATAAGATCTATTGTAGCCTTAAAGAGAAATTTACTTTATAATTATTTAATTAAAAGCCAATATCCACAAGTAATATAGCATGATGAATACAAGTAGAAGATAAAGAGAAAGAATAAAAACTGTTGTAGCAATCATGATCTTCTTCTCCGTCTTTGTCTTGAAACTTTCTGCTAGCCTCCTTGCTTCAATTCTCCAATAATTTAATGTAATCTAGGGTTTTCTTAAAATTAAAAAGAGAGATATTCTAATATATGATTCTCCCCTCTAATAACTAACAAAAGGTCTTATTGTAAGTATGTTACAAATCTTGATCAAATTTTAAAAAGAGTACATGAATTACAACTCAATTGCATCACTTAAGTCAAAATTCAAAGTTAGTCAAAGTCGACCTGGCGCGGTTGCGCTGTGCCGCCTAAGCTTGCAATGGGCGCGGGCGCGCTGTCTGGCAGACAACTTGTTCAATTGGGGTCAGGCGCGGTCACATTACACCCTAGCTCTTCTTGGGCATGGCCGTGCTGTTTGATAATACTGCAATTTTTTCTGGTTTTTCACTGCTGCATCCTCAAGCCTCTAAGTCCTTCACTTTAAGCCATAAATTTCATCATTTAATCCTCATATGCCACCAATTCAGTTCCCAAACCTTTATCCTTCTAAATAAAAGTAAAATACATGAAAAGTATCTACTAAACACATGTTTAAGAAACAAATTTAGTTAATTGATACAAAATTCGTAGGTATAAAACCTACTCATCAATAAAAGGGGAGAAGAGACAACCTCAATATCAACAATCATCAATTCCTTATACCCTTCCTCAAGAATTTCTTCGGTGCCTCAAGTTATTCTAATAGGAAAAGGTTCATCTTCCTCAAGGAAAGGATAGTTGAGTTCAGTAATTTCTACCGTGCTCACGACTCCCATCTGGTGACCCTGCGGTCATAAATCGAAATCTTCAAGGGGTTCACATTAAAGAAGAAGAAAGATACAGTACGCCTAACCTTAGATGTAATATCCGAGTTTTATTTTTATTTTATTTTAATATTTTTTATATAATTTAAGAATTGTTAATAAACGAATTTATATGAAACTTTTGGGTGATTTCATTTATTAGATGTATGTGTGTGGTACATATATGTGTTATTTCAAGAAAGGTGATGAGATGTATTTAAATGGTTGGTTTGGTTTTATTTAACTATTTAAATAAAATTAAGTAGGGAATTATTCTATTTTATTACGTGGGATGATATTAAATCATGAGCTGGAGTTAGGAGCAGAATTTAGACACTCGGACTGTGTATTCGAGTCCGGAATGTCGAAATTAGTCAAGATAGACTGTAATCACGAAAAAGTGTCACAGTTGACTTTTTGGTCAAAGTCAATTAGTTGACTTTTTCGAGTAAAAAGTCAACTACGAATTTTAGATATGAATTGGACTAAACGGATAGTCCCATGACGTCCGGAATATCAACTTTAGTAGGAATCGATATATGGTTCGCAAAGTTTGGTCCCGAAGGGTAAAATAGTCAAATAGCTTATTAATTGATTAATTGATTAAAATAATATATGTATTTTTTATAATAGAAATCAGCTGAACTGATGGACCATGAGACTATTAATTTGGGACAAGGGAGGGAGTATACGTATATTACATAATAGCTAAGGTGGAAGTAATTTATTTTATTCCTTAAAATCAAAATTCTTTTTATTTTTTTTAACTCCCACATTCATTTTCTCTAACTCCCACATTCTTCCTATTAATTATCTATATTATTGTATTATTAAATATGGTGAGTAACTAATCATTAGAGTTGGGGGTTATGGGAGTTGGGGGTTATGAGAATCAAAAGACTCTAACAAAGCTATACATATATACAAACACACTTTTCTTTTAAGAAAATTCCACCAAGTGAGTAAACATGGAGAGAAATTGAGAGCCTAAGAGAGTTAGAACTAATTTTGAAGGATTACTGAGGATTTGACAAGCAAGGAGAAGGAGCATCATATTAAACCAAGAAGAAATTCTTCAAAAGGTAATTCATGAACCCATTTTATTTTTATAAGAAAAATGAGAAGAAAATGCATATAAAATTGGTAAATGATTTGTTGTGGCTTTGTGTTTCCATGTTACTGTTGTTTGATGATTATAGATCATTAACAACAAAAGATATGGGTTAATCATGCATCAAATCAATGCATGCTCTACCTTTGATAAAATGTCTCTAAGGTGCTAAATTAATCAAAAAGGTGGAAGTTTGTTGAAGTTTGATGTTGTGAAATGTGAAAACATGTGAGAGTAGATGATCAGGACATTAGGAATAATTTAATTGCATGCTAGAAGCAAAATCCCGAATTTTTGTCAAATTGGGTTTATCTAGTAATCTGTGATTTTTGGGGGTTTTCGGAGCCTCAGAATCATGGTGTAGATGACTCGATTAGCGTATGTTATAATTTTATAAAATAGTATGTAGCATGAGGTACAACCTGTCCAAATTTCATAAGAAAGGGAGTTAAATTGAGCAAGTTATGAAAATCATAAGCATGCATGTTGGTAATAAAATCTGCAGAATTCTAGAAAATTCCAGATTTTTTCTAAGTATAAAACTAGTGCTGGCACGCTTTTCTATGCAGTTGGTTTGTGGTCTTAGCATGCTAGTTTTATGAATGTTATATTTTTGTAAAATACCTTGATGTATGAAGTTTATGGTGTCCAAGTATCGTGGTCATATCATCTTTAGATCAGCGGGAATAAAATCGTAGAGTCAGTGAAAATCGTAGTGTAAAAATCGTAGAGTCTCTGAAAATCGTAGAGTCTCTGAAAATTGTAGAGTCAGTGAAAATCGTAGAGTCTCTGAAAATCGTAGAGTCTCTGAAAATTGTAGAGTCAGTGAAAATCGTAGAGTAAAAATCGTAGTCTCTGAAAATCGTAGAGTCAGTGAAAATCGTAGAGTAAAAATCGTAGAGTCTCTGAAAATCGTAGAGTCTCTGAAAATCGTAGAGTCAGTGAAAATCGTAGAGTAAAAATCGTAGAGTCTCTGAAAATCGTAGAGTCAGTGAAAATCGTAGAGTAAAAATCGTAGAGTCTCTGAAAATCGTAGAGTAAACTATGAAAATTATAGAGTAAAGTTTATATTACAACTACTATGCATTGCTAATAGTTGATGTGCATGATTATACAGTTGTGTAGGGCACGTGAAGTGTAGATAGCTGTAAGCTGTTAATCTGTTATTGGTAAACAACGATCAAGGCAAGTTTCTTACCCTATTTTTCATTATAAATTTATTCAACTCTTATTCAGTTGATTGTAGCGAGGGTAAGTTTGGGCTTGTGATTAATTAATTATTCGTGCAAGCTTCTTTATTGTAAAGTTCTATAACTTCAATTGTGATGCGAAATGTTATTGATGATTCAGTTCCTATTGTGACTGCTATACTTTAAAGTTTGTATACCCTTGATGAACTATATTCAAGCATGCTTTCTAGCTTTCGTTTCAGCTAGATGTTAGTGATGCAAAAATAGTATATTGTTTGAACAATTCAAATCCTTTGAAGCTATTGAATGTTTACCAATCCAAATTGCTTCGGTGAGGTCCCGCATGAATACTAAGATGAACAACCCGGATAACGGGGTAACTGATGTCGGACATATAGTCCTATTTACGCTTATGCGTTTAAACTTTATACTTGTGCACAATGTAGGGTACGATAGGCTGATCACCTAGAGTACTTGCAGAGACCGTTTATAATCTATTTTGATTGTTAAACCGTCTGATGGTTTTTGATGAAACAAAGTAATGTTCAGGGTATCTAACACCCCTTAGTATGTTATTGAGAATTCCAGAACTCTTATCTTGATATTCCGGTTTATCTCTTGATATTTATTTCAACTATTGAGAAATATTCATACTAATGCTTCTACTTCGGATGTATGTTCTCAAACCACTTTATATACTTGCTGGGCAATTTGTACTCATTCTTGCTTAAACTTTTCAGTTAAGGCTGATAACGCTGAGGGCTCGGGCAAGGACAAAGGAAAGTCTAAGATGAAATGATGAGAGTTATTTATGTAATAATTATATTTCCGCATATGATGTGATGTAGCGATAAACGCTAAGTTTAAGTTTCAGTTTATTAAAGGTTGTAAAGACTTGGGACTTTATTTTGGATAAGTATGTAATAGTTAATAATATTATTATTATTATTATTAATATTAGAGTTACTTAAATAGATGATGATGTATGTTATCGTGAGCACCATGTCCTGTAATCGATGTTACACGAATTTGGGGGTGTCACAGGTTGGTATCAGAGCTTTAGGTTATAAACCTTAGGTGGGGAACCTTGGGCTATAACCTTAGAGAGAGTTAGTGGAGATGATAGGGAGATGAACTCACATAGAGTTATATGTGTAGTGTCAAATCTATTTTCTAAAAACAAAATCAATATCTATTTTTCTAATTGAGTTGCTTTGTGTTTTGATTATAGGATGTCAGGAGAAGAGGAAGTTAGAGATATTCATGTAGTAAGTGAGCATTTAGTGACAGCTGTACCTGAACCTATAGCTGAGGCAACAGCTAAGTCAGACCCGGAGGAGTATCCGGAAGAGGAAGAGGAGCCCGAGGAGGAGCCCGAGGAGGTACCTGAAGACACTATGCTGGATGAGTTGATGGACAGGATCGTTGAACTGGACGACAAGGTCCATGAATTAGAGGAGCTGTATCAGGGGGAACAACAAGCTGCAGTTTTGCTGGGAGCATTGGTGGACCACCTGGTAATTAGGAATGGGGATCTGGCTGACAAGCTGCGGGTTGAAGGCCAGAAGTTGGTTAGGCTGAAGGATGAGAGGGATGCTATCAGAACCCACTTGGGACATACCATTAATGGGTTGGAGTCAAGGATTCAGAGTCTCCAACTTGACAAACAGATTATTACCGCTTTCTGGGGAGATGAGAGAAGAGACCGTATTAGGGCTGAGAAGCTAACCGGAGAGTTGGAGGGAGAAGTTAGAGACAAGAAGGTTAAGATAGACAAGATGAAATACGTGTTTAAGTCGGCACATGGAAGGTTCCAGCATAGGGTGCGTCACTTTCTACGTGAGGAGCGCCGGTCTGGCCGGGTTATAAGCCGAGAGATGGTGAAAGAGATAGCGGATGAGGAGCATGAGGACGCCATTAGGCGGGGTTTTTAGTTATTATGATAAATTTTTTCCTAGCAGCAAATAAAATGCTTATCTATGTAATAAAAAGCTTGGTTTCTATTTTTACCAAGTGATTGATGCCACATGATGTAAATGGCGTAATGCCATAAAACGATGAAATACTTTGAGTATTATGTTTATAAATAAATATATTTTTATTTAAGTTTGTGATATGATGGTTCAGTTTTTACGAATTCTATAAGTTGTAGAGTAAGTTATGAGATAATAATATTAAGTTCATTTTGATCAAGATAGATTGCTAGAGGAAGACGTCGTCAAGCACCCGAGGGGTCAGACGGTAATGCTGGGGATCCACCGAACCCTATGCAGCAGTTTGTAGACATGTTGGTGGGGGCACTTCAAAATCGAACCCCGAATGTCAAAAACCCTCCAGTGGCCCCTGTGGCACACTTTAAAGACTTCAAAAGCGCGGGACCACTTGAGTTCAAAGGAACTACTGAACCCATCGAAGCCCAAACTTGGGTTAAGGAAATCGAAAAGGCATTCGCTATCGCCCGAGTAGGAGACGACCAGAAGACTATCTTCGCCACGTATATGCTGAAAGGTGAAGCCAACTACTGGTGGGAGGCAAATCAGACCCGAGCTGGAGAAGGTGTGATACCTTGGGAAGGGTTCAAGAAAATCTTTTTTGAGAATTATTTTCCTGTTAGTATGCAGAGTCGCATGGAGATGCGATTCCTGGAGCTGAAACAAGAAGATATGATGGTACCGCAGTACGCTGCAAACTTTAACGAGCTAGCGAGGTTCGCACCTCATCAGGTCAACACTGAGGAGAGAAAGACGAGGAGGTTTGAGCAAGGCCTCAAAACATGGCTATACAACAGACTTTCGGTGCTGCAGACGAATAGTTTCGCGACTCTCCTGGAGAAAGTTATAATCGCTGAGGGCGGAAGTGAAGCCCTAATGAAGTTCAACAAGGAAAAAAAGAAGAAGACTGAAGGAGGAAACCGTGGAGAAGGCAGCAGCAGCAACGGTGCAAATAAGAGGAAGTGGAACAACAACAACAATAACAACAACAACAATAATGTCAACTCGGGAAACCCTGGGGGCAAATCAGGGGAAGCAAAAAAGAGGACTGAGGCGTGCAAGTAGTGCGGAAGGAATCACTCGGGGGCATGTCTAAAAGGGAAGAATGTCTGTTTCAATTGCGGGCAGGAGGGGCACATCTCTCCCAACTGCTCTGCACCGAAGAGAAATGAATGTTTCAACTATGGAGCATTAGATCATCAGGCGAGGAGCTGTCCAAAGAAAAACTCAGCAGGAGGAAATGGAGGGAGGGGACCAAGCAGTGGAACTCTCACAATTGGTGGACCACCAACTCAGAATCGACCAATAGCAAGGATTTTCAACATGACGGTTCAGGATGCGGTTGCATCCAGGGACGTGGTTTCAGGTATCATTCCGGTCAATGATATATCTGCTTACATATTATTTGATTCGGGTGCTACTTTGTCCTTCGTTTCGCATGAATTCTCCCAACGACTAAACTTACCTCAGGAAGAATTAGAATATCCTATGAACATAGAAGTTGCTAATAAGGAAGTCATTCCCGTTAACCATGTCCATAGGAATTGCGTTGTAGATATCAGGGGATATAAGTTACCTGTGGACTTAATCCCAATTCAATTAGGAGAATTTGATGTAATTTTAGGGATGGATTGGTTATTTAACCATGGAGCGATCATAGATTGTCAGAAAAAGTGTATAAACCTTAAGACTCCCGAGCAGTCGAAGGTAGTGTTCTATGGGAGTAGGTCGCCAAGACTTTCGAGTTGTCTGATGATGATGCAAGCGAGGAAGTTACTAAAAAAGGGATGTGTAGGTTATTTGGCCCATATCGTCGTTACTCAGAAAGTAGGGTTAGAAATGGGACTAATACCAGTAGTGAATGAATTTCCAGATGTATTCCCGGAAGAATTGCCAGGTCTTCCGCCGGATAGAGAGGTCGAATTCGTTATAGATTTAGTACCGGGAACGACGCCGATCTCGAAAGCCCCATACAGAATGGCAATGGCAGAGTTGAAGGAGCTGATGGTACAGTTGCAGGAATTGTTAGATAGGAAGTATATTCAACCGAGTGTGTCTCCTTGGGGAGCACCGGTGTTGTTTGTAAAAAAGAAGGACGGGTCGATGAGACTGTGCATCGATTATCGAGAGCTAAACAAGGTGACGATCAAGAACAAATACCCGTTACCTAGGATAGATGACCTGTTTGATCAGTTGAAGGGAGCGAAATATTTTTCCAAAATCGATTTGAGGACGGGGTATCACCAGTTGAAGGTGAGAAAGGAGGATGTACCTAAGACAGCGTTCAGAACTCGTTACGGTCACTACGAGTTTCTGGTAATGTCGTTCGGGTTAACAAACGCACCAACAGCATTTATGGACATGATGAATCGGGTATTCAAACAGTACTTAGATAAATTCGTAGTTGTGTTCATAGATGATATCCTAATCTATTCCAAGACTCAGGAAGATCATGCTGAACATTTAAGGTTGGTATTGGAGGCGTTAAGAAGGGATAAATTATACGCAAAATTTTTGAAGTGCGAGTTCTGGTTAGAAAAAGTTCAATTTCTGGGTCACGTGATCGACAAGAACGGAATCTCTATGGATCCAACAAAGGTAGAAGCGGTTCAGAATTAGGAACAACCAAAGACACCGACGGAGGTAAGAAGTTTCTTAGGATTAGCGGGCTACTACAGGCGGTTCATTCAAGATTTTTCGAACATAGCAGGAACATTGACTAATTTAATGAAGAATTCGGTGAAGTTTGTCTGGACTGAGAAGTGTGAAGAGAGTTTTCGAGAACTCAAGAAGAGATTGAGTGAGGCACCGGTGTTGTCGTTACCAGACGATACAGGTGACTTCGTGATTTTCAATGATGCATCACACAAGGGGCTTGGCGGTGTGCTTATGCAACACGGTAAAGTCATTGCGTATGCATCGCGCCAGTTGAAAGATTATGAGAAGGGATATCCTACCCATGACCTGGAGTTGGCAGCGGTAGTATTTGCCCTCAAGATCTGGAGGCACTATTTATATGGTGTGAAGTGTGAAATATACACGGACCATAAAAGTCTGAAGTATATCTTCACGCAAAAGGAGTTAAATATGAGGCAGAGGAGATGGTTGGAACTAATAAAGGATTACGATTGCGATATTTTGTATCATCCGGGGAAAGAGAACGTGGTAGCGGATGCGTTAAGCAGAAAAGGCAGTGGTAGATTGGCAATGCTAACAGCTCAGGAGGAGTTAATCAAGGAGATGACCAGTTTGGAGCTAGAGATAAAGAGGCCGAGAGAGCCAGATAGGAAATTGTTTGCAGTGGAGGTTCGTCCGACTCTATTGGACAAGATCAAGGAAGCACAAGGCGGTAATGAAGAATGTGAGAAAATGAAGAAAAGAATTTCCGACGGAGAGGAGCTTAAATTCAACATGGGTGGTGATGGTCTGTTAAAATTTGAGGAGAGAATTTGGGTGCCAGCGTTATCTGAGTTAAATGAAGAAAACTTGCAGGAAGCTCATAGTTCAAGTTACTCAATCCATCCAGGAAGCACAAAAATGTATCAGGATCTTCGTCAACATTATTGGTGGCCCAATATGAAAAGAGAAGTCGCAGAGTGCGTCAGTAAGTGTTTAACGTGCCAGCGGGTCAAGGCAGAACATCAGAAACCGAGCGGGTTACTTCTGTTAGTTCTTAGTAGGCACAAGTTATCTAGAAGGGGGGGGGGGTTGAATAGATATTTGAAAATCTTTTCATTTTAACTTGTTCTAAGATAATTATTAAAACTTTGCGGAATTAGTGTTTATTTTAATCTCTTTTACCAAGCAATGGAGTTATGAGCAATTAAGGCAGTTATGGCAGATATAGTAGTTATAATATGAATGTAAACGACACAGTTGTTTTTAAGTGGTTCGGAGCACTCAAAGCTCCTAGTCCACTCTTCTACTCAACGAGTATGATATCCACTAAGGATGTCTTATACAATCTTCTGAATCACACAGATTCCTTCTAGACCAGCAGTCTAGGAATTTTTCTAGCTCACTTTTGAACTCTTCAAGTCCAACAGACTTGGCTTTCTTACAGTTCACTACGAACTCTTCAAGTCCAGCAGACTTGGTATACTTCTTCAGTTGGTTGATGATTGTTGTTGTTACGTTTTGAAGGTTGCTACTCAGTTTGCTGTGTAAGCTCTGGTTCGTAATAGCTGAGTAGCTGAGCAAGCTTTGTAATATCTCAGATCGTAGAGTTTTGCCTTTGAGAGTTCTTCACATTGAATGTTTTTCTTGTTCATTTTTTCTTTCATCTGTCTTATCTGTATATATGTGTGATGTTGAAAAACTATCCGTTGGATCCATCCGTTGTGGCATTAAATGCATCTGAATTTTCTGTACTGTGATGGAGACATTTCTGCACATATTCTGAATTCTGCATTCTGGACCACTGACACTGCAGGCTGCTTTTTCACCTACCACCTGAAAAGGTGTTTTGTCCCTTTCATTCATAGTACTATCCTTAGTTTCTTCAATACGCTTCTTTGTTGTATACTAAGGATATTTCATTTATTCTGGGAGTGATGGGCACTGCAGCATCTAGGATCCATTCCTCGTATTATTGAATTAACAACTCATGAGGCTTTAACGTTTTCTGACATGACAGATGTTGCTCTACGTTTTGGATTGTTGTACTCTACGATTGAGATCGTGTTGTTGACTCTACGATCCCGAGAGCATACTACGTTTGCTGACTCTGCATACTACGATCGTAGAGTTAGCTTGGTGAACGTTGAGTCCACTCTACGATCACTGACTTGAGTTTGTTGTCTTCATCTGATCTTGTCCGACTACGATCTCTGCATTTGTTCAGTGGACTCTACGATTGCAGAGTGTGGTCTACGATCCTTGTCTTTGACTTTGGCATCGCTAGACTCTACGACTCTGAGCGTACAGTGCATTTCATACTTAGCTTTGGCAGATTTTCGTTCGGCTTAGAGGCGGGCTGTCTCTACGATTCAGAACATTACTTCCTCAGTACACTACGATCCTGAGGAGGCTCTTCTCGACACACTACGATCCTTCTTCGTTTCCCCTGGAAGTCTACGAACTCTGAGATCTCACTATCTTGCATACTCCTATTCTGCCTCGATAGCTCCCGAGTTGACTCTGACTCTCCTGGCAGACTACGACTTCTGGTACAGTGCTCGACGAATAGACAAGCCTATCTATTACATCATAAGATCAACCTAACAGTTTTGATCTTTTTATCTATTCATTCTAGAACAGAATGATACACGTTGAAAGCTTAGATCAGTCTAACAATCTTGATCTTTCCATCACTAAGTCTTTTTACATAAATTCAATTAAGGACCTTACAATAATCACAAGCATATTAAAACATCAAATCATGCTATACATTCTCCCAACAATCTCCCCCTATTTGATGTTGACATAATTAAGGAGATTTGTTGTTATGATTATTGATTATATGCAGTGCAGAAAAATAAACATGACTTAGTATTTCAGTGAGCAGCTGAAATTTCTAGAGAATAAGCATGAATTTATTGATGTATGAAGATAGATGTTACATTTGAAATAGATACATCAATAAGAAGTGAAATTCAACTGATCTCTATTTTCTTGGCTTCTTACTCCTTGGAGGATTTGCCTTTTCTTCTGCTCTCCTTTTTCTGCTGGCTTCATCTCTTTTAGCCAAATCTTCGAGCTCACTGGGACTTAGTCTTGGATTGTGGTCGTGCCTGTTCATAAATGCCGGATCTCCAATTGGCATTCTTAGGCCTGTTGCGGTTACTCCTTGTGAGCTAGAAGCTGGCCCTTGACTTCTTAAAGGTTGAGCCACTAAGACTTCCTGCTGATATGATCGTTGAGTCTATTGAGAGATATGCCTTGCAGGCGGATTCCTTGTTGTTTGGAATCCGCGTCCCTTGTGTCCTTGGTCTACACGATCTACTTCCCGATCTCCCTTGCTTCTTTTCTCCCCCTTTATGTCAGCATCAAGAGTTCGAATGTCATCTGACAGACGAGCAATTCCTTGGACAAGTTCGTTCAGCTGACTTTTGGTCTGAGCAATGTCTTCTCTATTTTCTTCAATGAGAACTTCAGACCTTGCTTCTCTTTGTTGAAGAATGGATAAAATGTTGTCTGTTTGTTGGCCGCTGCTGACATAGAATTGTTGAAACTCTTTGACAGCAGTCTGGAGATTTTGAATGCTCTACAACATCTGTTTGTTCTGAGATTCTTGAGTTTACTGTAAGATTAAGACAGCATACCTATGTCTTTTGGCTGCTTGAAAGTGAATGTCATCCCTGTCCTTTATGCTTTGAAGCATTTCTCTGATTATCTCTTTTAGTGTTTTGGACAATTCAGAGCTCAGAGATTGTGGAAGGGTGTTTGCAGCATTGATCATGGATGTCAGTCTCAGCTGAATCAGTTCAGAGTGATCGTCAAGACTTTCTTCTAGTTCCTTGATCACTTTCTTAGACATAGTTGATAGATCGGCCTTGGTAGACAATTCTGAGAGAATCTCATCCATCTGGGGAATTCTTGAGAAAGAGGGTGGTGCATTGTTGAATTGTTCTTTTAGGGAGCAAAGAGCAAGTTCAAGATTAAAGTAGTCATTTCTGGACGAGGAAGGGATGTCTGATGGAGGGGCTTGAGTTTGGATGGATGGGATAAGTGACTCTACGATTCCGATATTTGATTCTTTTAGAGGACTAAAGCCTGGAATAGTAGAGCAGAGGATTTGTTGGAGCTAAGCAAAGTTGGCTTCTTTTGGTTCTTCAGTCACAGAATTTTGGGATTCTGTAACTGGAAACTGATTTATTGGGTTGAGAACTACTTCCATCCATTTAGGAAATTCATAGAAATAACTAAATGAAGATGATGGCTGATGATTAACTCTAAAGCTTGTGGGGATAGTCAATACCTCAGATTTGACATTTGATGAGGAATAGTTTGTAATCAACTTTTTAGCAAAGATGACTTCCCTTGGAAATCCATGAGCCAGAACTGTGATTGCAGGATATTCCTTGAAGCTCCAGAACATGTGGTCCCATGATTTCAGAATCTGAGCTTGATGGTATGCCATCATGGGTAGGTAAGAAAACATTTGGTTGTACAGATAGCTTCTGTATCCATCTCTACCTACACCAGTTATTTCAAGCTCATCATCATCATCCTATTTCTCTTCTTTGTTGTCTTCTGAAGAGTCCATTATCTCAATGACCTTTGGCATTGGTTCATCTTTATCTTGAGCAAGGACTTCTTCTTTAGTCATTAGGATATTGTGAGGCTCCCCCTCAATATGATCATCTTCTTTTAGAAACTCCCCCTCAGCTGGAACTTCTTCTTGAGCAGTAGGCTTCTCCCCCTTAGCTGATGCATTCTTCTCTTCGGTTGCTTGGGGAAGTTCTACTTTTACAGCCATGCTCTTGGCTTCCTTCTTCAAAACTTTTTCATTTTCAAGAATATACTTCTTGACCAGCCTTCTCTTTGCTTTACCGGTGTTTTCTTTGGTTGTCTTGCCACATTGACCGGCCACTGTCCTTAAAGCAGCTTCCTCCATTTCTGCCACACTTGGCCTGGTTTCAGAGAGCAGCAGAGTCTCTACGATTGAAGACACTGTTGGTCTTTTGGACTCATGACCAGCCTTATTCTTCTTTAAGAATTGTGAAATGGTGGCTTGATCCTCTTCAGCCTCTTCTTGTTGTTGTATGTTCTTCAGCCTCCTTAGAGTTTCTATGTTAGAGGACTCTATAGGCATGTTAGTTGCAGATCCCTGAGGCTCTTCGACTTGTGTTTCCCTCAGCTTTCTCTTGCCCTTGCATTTCCTGACAAGAGCAGAGGGTTCTCCCTTATCTGCTTCTTCTTATTCTTCAGCCTCATTGACAATAGCCATTCTTGATTCCCCTTCTTCCCCTGTTCTCCCACTTGACTCTGTCATCATTCTTGTATATTCAGCCAGGTTTCTTTCCCAATTTTTAAATAACTGCTGCGTCATTCTTCGGTTTGGGTTGATGGCTTCTCCTTCATCATCCCCAATTTTATCACCCACAACAGATTGCAGAATGATGCTAATAAATCTTCCATACAGCATCTTCTGAGGACTTTTTGATTTCTTCGAGCCTACAATCCATTTTCCGATCCACTCCAGTAGTATGGCTCCATAATTTAGTTGAATTCCAAGAGTTATGGCAGTCATGAGTTTGAGTTGAACTTCATTAATAGAGTCATGACCTGAACTCTTACAGCAGATACATTTCCTAACAATATCAGCTAGAAATTCATACCTTTGAGGGAATTCCTTCTTTTTATAGCCTTTTACAGAGGAGTTCTTTTTGTGATGCATTCTCTTCAATACCTCTTCAAATTTTATGCTGTCGAGAAGTGAGTGCCCTATATCTTTGAAACCTAGGGCCAGATTGAAGTCTTCTTCCCTTAGCATCATTTCAACTCCTCTTACCCGTGTAGTGATGGTGTTGAGTTCGTACACTCCATTCTTGTAGAACTCTTTCACTAACTCGGGATAGATGAGGGTGTCGATACTCAGCGCTTCTTCGAGACCTGCCTTCTTTAGTAGTGCTAAGGTTTTGTGAAACTTTGGTGGAGCATCCTTGAACTCATCGAAACAGAGTCTGTAGCCTGAGATTACATTTGAAACAGCCATGATTCTGTGGTTGAGAAGTGGAATACGATTGAGCTTTCTCTTGAGTTAGGGTTTTGCTTTGAGAAAGAGAGAGATAATCTTTTGAACTCCAGATTTCAAAAATACGGTTGTAATTTGTACTTGTAGCTTCCCTCTCTCTTTTTAACTTAGTGGGACAGGTGTCGCCTTTTGCTTGAATGTACTGATTTGCCCTTTGAGTCTTCAGTGCTGAGATGTCCTTGGAATGACTACGATCGTTGAGGTAGTCTTCTGGTCGTTGAGTCTGTCTACCATTCGTAGAGTCTGTCCTTTCTACTCTACGGTCTACGATCGTCGAGTCTGTTTTACGATCGTCGAGTCTGTTTTACGATCGTCGAGTCCGTTTAACAGTTGTTGAGTCTGATCATCATTCGTAGAGTCTGTCCGTCATCGTTGTCTGATTATTATTCGTAGAGTCTGTCCTTTCTACTCTACGGTCGTGGACTTCCCTTGATTATGTCTATGATACTGAGTTTAGCCTTTGTACCTGTTATGGTTAGTACAGTCTAGAGCATATATTTCATGGTTGAAGATTAAGCATGCCTAGTTCACTTAATAACTTATTGAATCTGGATTCATCTAGTTGTTTAGTAAAAACATCTGCAAGTTGATTTTCAGTAGGAATATATTGTAGTGATATAGTTCCATTTTGCACATGATCCCTAATGAAGTGATACCTTATTTCAATATTCTTGGTCCTAGAATGCATAACAGGATTATGAGTTATTGCTATGGCACTTGTGTTATCACAGTGTATGGGTATCGATTTGAAATCAAACCCATAGTCAGCTAGCTGGTTTCTCATCCATAGAATTTGAGCACAGCAGCTGCCAGCAGCAATATATTCAGCTTCTGCAGTCGAAGTGGACACTGAGTTTTGCTTTTTGCTGAACCAAGACACAAGCCTATTTCCTAGCAACTGACAGGTGCCACTGGTACTCTTTCTATCTATCTTACATCCTGCAAAATCAGCATCTGTGTATCCTGTTTGTTCAAATGAGGATTCCTTGGGATACCAAAGCCCCAAGTAAGGTGTGCCTTTGAGATACCTGAAGATCCTTTTTACAGAAGATAAATGAGACTCTTTAGGGTTAGCCTGAAATCTAGCACATATGCATGTTGCGAACATTATGTCTGGTCTACTAGCAGTTAGGTACAAAAGAGAACCTATCATACCTCTGTATTGAGTTATATCAATACCTTTACCATTCTCATCTTTGTCAAGCTTAGTTGCAGGAGCAATTGGTGTTTTCATGGGAGAAGCTGATTCCATGCCATACTTCTTTAACAAGTCTTTGATGTATTTGGCTTGATTTATGAATATTCCTTCATCAGTTTGCTTCACTTGTAGTCCAAGGAAGAAATTCAGCTCACTCATCATGCTCATTTCAAACTTGCTCTGCATTAGCTTAGAGAATCTCTTGCATAATTTTTCGTCAGTAGAACCAAAAATGATGTCATCAACATATATTTGAACTAGTAAGACTTTGTCTTTGTACTTTCTAAGGAATAATGTGGTATCTACCCTGCCTCTAGTGAACCCATTTTCTATTAAAAAGTTAGTTAGTGTTTCATACCATGCTCTAGGTGCTTGTTTAAGACCATATAAGGCTTTATCTAATCTATAGACATAATTGGAAAGGGATGGATTGATAAAACCTGGAGGTTGTTCGACATAGACTTCTTCTTGAAGCTCTCTGTTTAGAAATGCACTCTTGACATCCATCTGAAAGACTTTGAACTTCATGTGGGCAGCAAAGGCAAGAAAGATTCTGATGGCTTCTAGTCTTACAACGGGTGCAAAAGTCTCATCATAGTCGATACCTTCTTCTTGAGAATATCCCTTTGCCACTAATCTTGCCTTGTTCCTGGTAATGACCCCATCTTCATCCATTTTGTTTCTGAAGACCCACTTAGTTCCTATCACTGGATGATCATTTGGTCTTGGCACCAATCTCCACACTTTGCTTCGTTCAAATTGGTTGAGTTCTTCTTGCATAGCTTCTATCCAACTGGAGTCTTCCATTGCATCCTCTATTTTCTTTGGCTCAATTTGTGACAGGAAGCTTAGATAGAAACATTCATTCTGAGTAGCAGATCTTGTTTTGATTATAGCATTCGGATCTTCAATGATTAGATCCTGAGTGTGATCTCTTTCCCATCTACTGCCAGTTGGAACATCTGTCCTGATGCCTTCCTGTCTTAAGTCTTCAAGGTCTATTTCTTCTCCTTGAAGTGGAGATTCATTATCTTGGATGGTCCTCTCTACGATTGCACTATCATGCTCTACGATTTCTCTGTCTGGTACTACACTTGTAGTGTTGGCCTCGACAACTTCAGTCGTAGTGTTCGCATCATTGGTCGTAGTGTCTTGAGGTACTGCTTTGTCTAAGTCAGTTTCATCAAAAATGACGTGTATTGAGACTTCAAAATTCAGTGTCTTTTTGTTGAACACTCTATATGCCTTGCTGTCCGTGGCATACCCAAGGAAGATTCCGTCATCTGATTTTGGTTGAAATTTTGTCAGGTATTGTTTTCCATTGTTGAGAATATAGCATGCACATCCAAAGACATGGAAGTAGCTGACACTTGGCTTTCTTCCTTTCCATAGTTCGTAGGGCGTCTTCTTGATCGTAGAGTGAATTAGTGATCTGTTCTGAGTGTAGCATGCAGTGTTGACTGCTTCTGCCCAAAAGTATTCAGGCAGACGGGCTGCTGCTAGCAAAGTTCTCCCAGCCTCTATCAGGGTTCTGTTCTTTCTTTCAGCGACTCCATTTTGTTGAGGAGTTCGTGGAGCTGAGAAGTTATGATTGATGCCATTGTCTGTGCAGAACTGATCCATTTCTGAAAAATCGAATTCTCTACCATGATCACTTCTTATAGCCTTGATTTTCTCTCCTTTCTCGTTCATCACCATTCTGAACATCTTGATTAATACGGAGCTTGTCTCATCCTTTGAAGTCAGGAAGAATACCCATGTGAATCGAGTGTAGTCGTCGACTATGACTAGAGAGTATCTTTTTCCTCCGAGACTGGTTGTTGGGATTGGTCCAAAAAGATCCATGTGAAGAAACTGCAGGGGCTTGTCAATAGAGTTATCAGTCTTGCTTTTGAATGAGCTTCTGGTTTGTTTTCCAAACTGACAGGCATTACATGGCCTTTCCTTCACAAAGTTGAACTTAGGAAGGCCAACCACAAGATCTTTTGATGCCAGTTTGGACATGCTTTTAAAGTTGAGATGGGATAATCTTCGATGCCATAGCCAGCTCATCTCTTCAGAGGCTTTAGCTAGAAAACATATTATCTCGTCTGAGCTTAGTTGTCCAAGATTTACTGTGTAGACATTTCATTCTCTTGTTCCGGTTAGCTTTACTGCAGATGTCTTCAAATCTCTGACTTGACATTGATTATTGATGAATGTTACTTGAAGTCCCTTGTCGCAGAGTTGACTAATGCTTAGAAGGTTGTGCTGCAGACCTTCCACATAGGCCACTTTACTGAATGATATCACACCATTTCCGGCTGAGCCATAGCCTCTTGTCTTGCTAGTACCATTATCTCCAAAGATGACTGAGGGACCCTTCTTTTCTACATAGTTGGATAGTAGAGCTTTGTTCCCTGTCATATGCCTCGAGCAACCACTGTCCAGATACCATGTTGAGGACGTAGAGCTCTTTTCCTGTCAAAACATTTGAACCTTCATTTTGGTACCCATATTTGCATGGGTCCTTCTTTGTTAGTGCCTTTGGGGACCCAAATTTGTCTAATCTTGGGTCTCACATGCATGGAATTATAATAACACTTTGTGGCCCTATGACCATATTTATTGCATATGAAGCATCTGTTATAATGCATGACTGTGTGTGTGTGGTGATTCATCTTCCACTTAGACTTGTATGGTTCCTTAGTTAACCTTCTGTTAAACTGACTCTCTTTCTTCCACGTGTCTTTAGGTTTCATAAATAGTGATGAGTGTGCCTTACTTCTACTGTAACTTCCCAGTTGATTCGTAGAGTTGACTTTGATTGACTCTACGATTCTTCGAGGTTGGTAAGTAGAGGTTGGGTTACTCTTTTCCCTGATGAAACCCAGACCAGCGTGAGATCCTTTACTTCTCTGAGTATAACTAGAGACAGTGGAACAAGGTTGAACTGGTTTTTCCAATTGTGAGGATTTCACACAAGCAATGCCTCTACCAAAACTTGAGACATTACTAGTGCTAGTTTCCATTGTCTTTTCCATACTTAGCTCTGAGATGGATTCCCCAAAGCCTAAGCCCGTTCTGTCGAATGCGCTTTTCTGACTAGAGAGCAGGCAATCCATGGAAGATGTGGATCTGTTCCATGTAGAGATAGTCGTCTCAAGATCCTCGATTTTAGAGGATAGCATAGACTCTCTTTGAGCATGATGTGTGTTTGTCTGTTTCAAAGTTTCATTCTCAACTTCAAGCTTGGAGAGAAGATTAGTACTTAGAAGGGCTGTTTTAAGCTCTTCTTGAACTCTCTTCTTCTCCTCTTGAAGAAGAGAATGATCTTTAGACAAGACTCTGAACCATTTCATGTATTGATGTAGATCAGTGGTTATGCCATGCAAAGCAGTTCTTAAGTCATTTATATCTACATCAGGAGAATTAAAATCAAATACCTCATCGATACTTACATCATGTATGTTTAGGCTTTGGTTGTCCTTTGCATGTTTGGCCATTAAGCACAGATTGGCCATATGTGGTTCTTCCTCATCTCCGGAGTATGCATTTGAGTCGTTATCTGAATCACTCCACGATCCTCCGGCAACCAGGCCTTTGTCTCTTTTCTGAGGCCTCTTGATTCCTTTGTGTTCTTTCTTTGAATTGGATTTCTTCTTTAGCTCTTCTTTGATAGGCTTGTTGCAATTGGCAATGAAATGACCATGTTTCTTGCAGTTGTAACATAAATCATTTATTTATTCCTGGCTGACGTAGTTGCTGACTTTCATTGGCTTGCCGATTCTGCCTTGTCGCATGAACCTTCTTAGTCTCTTTACCAGCATAGCAAAGTCATCATCATCGTCTTCATCATCATCATAGTCAGTCTCAGTGATGACTTTTGATGCACCTTCATTTGCCTTGAGAGCAACACCTTTGTCTTTTCTTCTTCCTTCTGAAAGGGTTTCAGCACGTTGGGTTAGCTCCAGCTCGTATGTCAGGAGATTGCCATACAATTGTTGAACTGTCATCTCATTAAGATTCTTTGACTCTCTTATTGCAGTGGTCTTTTTATCCCACTTGCTCGGTAGAGCTCTCATGAACTTTATGGTCAGATCTTTGTTGGGATAGATCTTTCCATATGCTCGTAGAGAGTTGAGCAGAATGTTGAATCTTTCATAAGTGGCAGTTACATTTTCGCCTTGCACATGAGCAAATATTTCGTACTGCTGTGTTAGAAGAGACTGTTTGTTCTCTCTAACTTCTTCAGTTCCTTCATGCATGATCAGCAGTGCTTCCCAAACCTCCTTAGCTGTTTTGCTGTTTACAACATTTTCAAACAGATCGTCCTCTAAAGATTGGAACAGGATGTTCTTCGCCTTTTTGTTAAGTTGGACAGCTCTCTTCTCTGTGTCTGTCCATTCTTCTTTTACTTTTATTTGTACTCTGTTTGGATCGTCAATGGTTGGTGCAAGCTTTGTTGGTATATAGGGCCCATTAAGAACAGTCTCAAATAGATCTTAATCTATTGAGTCCATGTAGGCTTGCATCCTGACTTTCCATTTCGCAAATTTATCCTTGTTGTACATTGGTGGCTTGCTGCCTCCCCCGGTCCTGGATTCGCTTGGTACGAGTGCCATTGGATCTACTAAAGCGTGTAAGCTGTAAAATAGAACCTGCTCTGATACCAATTGTTAGTTCTTAGTAGGCACAAGTTATCTAGAAGGGGGGGTTGAATAGATATTTGAAAATCTTTTCGTTTTAACTTGTTCTAAGATAATTATTAAAACTTTGCGGAATTAGTGTTTGTTTTAATCTCTTTTACCAAGCAATGGAGTTATGAGCAATTAAGACAGTTATGGCAGATATAGCAGTTATAGTATGAATGTAAACGACACAGTTGTTTTTAAGTGGTTCGGAGCACTCAAAGCTCCTAGTCCACTCTTCTACTCAACGAGTAGGATATCCACTAAGGATGTCTTATACAATCTTCTGAATCACACAGATTCCTTCTAGACCAGCAGTCTAGGAACTTTTCTAGTTCACTTTTGAACTCTTCAAGTCCAACAGACTTGGCTTTCTTACAGTTCACTACGAACTCTTCAAGTTCAGCAGACTTGGTATACTTCTTCAGTTGATTAATGATTGTTGTTGTTGCGTTCTGAAGGTTGCTACTCAGTTTTCTGTGTAAGCTCTGGTTCATAATAGCTGAGTAGCTGAGCAAGCTTTGTAATATCTCAGATCGTAGAGTTTTGCCTTTGAGAGTTCTTCACGTTGAATGTTTTTCTTGTTCATTTTTTCTTTCATCTGTCTTATCTGTATATATGTGTGATGTTGAAAAACTATCCGTTGGATCCATCCGTTGTGGCATTAAATGCATCTGAATTTTCTGTACTGTGATGGAGACATTTCTGCACATATTCTGAATTCTGCATTCTGGACCACTGACACTGCAGGCTACTTTTTCACCTACCACCTGAAAAGGTGTTTTGTCCCTTTCATTCATAGTACTATCATTAGCTTCTTCAATACGCTTCTTTGTTGCATACTAAGGATATTTCATTTATTCTTCGACTGATGGGCACTGCAGCATCTAGGATCCATTCCTCGTATTGTTGAATTAACAACTCATGAGGCTTTAACGTTTTCTGACATGACAGATGTTGCTCTACGTTTTGGATTGTTGTACTCTATGATTGAGATCGTGTTGTTGACTCTACGATCCCGAGAGCATACTACGTTTGCTAACTCTGCATACTACGATCGTAGAGTTAGCTTGGTGAACGTTGAGTCCACTCTACGATCACTGACTTGAGTTTGTTGTCTTCATCTGATCTTGTCCGACTACGATCTCTACATTTGTTCAGTGGACTCTACGATTGCAGAGTGTGGTCTACGATCCTTGTCTTTGACTTTGGCATCGCTAGACTCTACGACTCTGAGCGTACAGTGCATTTCATACTTAGCTTTGGCAGATTGTCGTTCAGCTTATAGGCAGGCTGTCTCTACGATTCAGAACATGACTTCCTCAGTACACTACGATCCTGAGGAGGCTCTTCTCGACACACTACGATCCTTCTTCGTTTCCCCTGGAAGTCTACGAACTCTGAGATCTCACTATCTTGCATACTCCTATTCTGCCTCGATAGCTCCCGAGTTGACTCTGACTCTCCTGGCAGACTACGACTTCTGGTACAGTGCTCGACGAACAGACAAGCCTATCTATTACATCATAAGATCAACCTAACATTTTTTATCTTTTTATCTATTCATTCTAGAACAGAATGATACACGTTGAAAGCTTAGATCAGTCTAACAATCTTGATCTTTCCATCACTAAGTCTTTTTACATAAATTCAATTAAGGACCTTACAATAATCACAAGCATATTAAAACATCAAATCATGCTATGCATTCTCCCAACAACTTCAACCGTTAGAAATTCCGGAATGGAAGTGGGAGTATATCACGATGGATTTTGTGGGTGATCGTGTGGTTACGATGTAGTGTGGGTGATCATCGACCGATTGACCAAGTCAGCGCATTTTTTGCCAATCAAGATCAGATATACCTTGGATCAGTTGGATAAACTTTATATCAAAGAGATCGTTTCCAGGCACGGTGTACCAGTTTCAATTGTGTCAGATCGCGATCCGCGGTTCACAGCGAACTTCTGGAGAAGTTTTCAAGAACGCATGGGAACGCATCTGAGGTTGAGCACCGCGTATCATCCTCAAACCGATGGGCAGAGTGAGAGAACTATTCAAACGTTAGAGGACATGCTGATAGCATGTGTGATGGATTTCAAAGGGAGTTGGGATGACCACCTACCGTTGGTGGAATTTGCATACAACAATAGCTACCATGTGAGCATCGGGATGCCACCTTATGAAGCTTTATATGGAAGGAAATGCAGAACGCCATTGTGTTGGGATGAAGTAGGAGAACGTCAACTGCTAGGGCCAGAATTGGTACAGCAGACTGCGGATGTGATCAAAACTATTCGAGCGAGGCTAGTGATGGCTCAGGATCGACAGAAGAAATATGCTGATCAACACCGGCAACAACGAGACTTCAACATCGGCACTTATGTGTTTTTGAAAGTGTCGCCTTGGAAAGGGAAAATGAGATTTGGGAAGAAGGGAAAACTTAGTCCCAGATTCATAGGACCCTTCGAAGTGTTGAGGCGAGTGGGTGAGTTAGTTTATGAAATAGCTTTACCTCCGGAGTTAGAACATATACACAACGTGTTCCGTGTTTCTGTCCTACGACCCTATAAACAGGATTACAAGCATGTCATAGAGTATGAACCTATTCAGTTTGAAAAGGACTTAACCTACGAAGAGGTCCCATTGCAGATAATCGATAGAAAAGAACAAGTGTTAAGAAATAAGATAATACCTTCTGTTAAGGTATTGTGGAGGAACCACAACGCCGATGAGGCTACGTGGGAACTCGAGGAGAAAATGATGAAAAATTACCTTGATCTTTTTGATTGATGTGTAATGATTCCGGGGACGGAATCATTTTAAGGGAGGGTGAATGTAATATCCGAGTTTTATTTTTATTTTATTTTAATATTTTTTTATGTAATTTAAGAATTGTTAATAAACGAATTTATATGAAACTTTTGGGTGATTTCATTTATTAAATGTATGTGTGTGGTACATATGTGTTATTTCAAGATAGGTGATGAGATGTATTTAAATGGTTGATTTGGTTTTATTTAGCTATTTAAATAAAATTAAGTAGGGAATTATTCTATTTTATTACGTGGGATGATATTAAATCATGAGATGGAGTTAGGAGCAGAATTTAGAGACTCGGACTGTGTATTCGAGTCCGGAATGTCGAAATTAGTCAGGATAGACTGTAATCACGAAAAAGTGTCACAGTTGACTTTTTGGTCAAAGTCAATTAGTTGACTTTTTTGAGGAAAAAGTCAACTACGAATTTTAGATATGAATTGGACTAAACGGATAGTCCCATGACGTCCGGAATATCAACTTTAGTAGGAATCGATATATGGTTCGCAAAGTTTGGTCCCGAAGGGTAAAATAGTCAAATAGCTTATTAATTGATTAATTGATTAAAATAATATATGTATTTTTTATAATAGAAATCAGCTGAACTGATGGACCATGAGACTATTAATTTGGGACAAGGGAGGGAGTATACGTATATTACATAATAGCTAAGGTGGAAGTAATTTATTTTATTCCTTAAAATCAAAATTCTTTTTATTTTTTTTAACTCCCACATTCATTTTCTCTAACTCCCACATTCTTCCTATTAATTATCTATATTATTGTATTATTAAATATGGTGAGTAACTAATCATTAGAGTTGGGGGTTATGGGAGTTGGGGGTTATGAGAATCAAAAGACTCTAACAAAGCTATACATATATACAAACACACTTTTCTTTTAAGAAAATTCCACCAAGTGAGTAAACATGGAGAGAAATTGAGAGCCTAAGAGAGTTAGAACTAATTTTGGAGGATTACTGAGGATTTGACAAGCAAGGAGAAGGAGCATCATATTAAACCAAGAAGAAATTCTTCAAAAGGTAATTCATGAACCCATTTTATTTTAATAAGAAAAATGAGAAGAAAATGCATATAAAATTGGTAAATGATTTGTTGTGGCTTTGTGTTTCCATGTTACTGTTGTTTGATGATTATAGATCATTAACAACAAAAGATATGGGTTAATCATGCATCAAATCAATGCATGCTCTACCTTTGATAAAATGTCTCTAAGGTGCTAAATTAATCAAAAAGGTGGAAGTTTGTTGAAGTTTGATGTTGTGAAATGTGAAAACATGTGAGAGTAGATGATCAGGACATTAGGAATAATTTAATTGCATGCTAGAAGCAAAATCCCGAATTTTTGTCAAATTGGGTTTATCTAGTAATCTGTGATTTTTGGGGGTTTTCGGAGCCTCAGAATCATGGTGTAGATGACTCGATTAGCGTATGTTATAATTTTATAAAATAGTATGTAGCATGAGGTACAACCTGTCCAAATTTCATAAGAAAGGGAGTTAAATTGAGCAAGTTATGAAAATCATAAGCATGCATGTTGGTAATAAAATCTGCAGAATTCTAGAAAATTCCAGATTTTTTCTAAGTATAAAACTAGTGCTGGCACGCTTTTCTATGCAGTTGGTTTGTGGTCTTAGCATGCTAGTTTTATGAATGTTATATTTTTGTAAAATACCTTGATGTATGAAGTTTATGGTGTCCAAGTATCGTGGTCATATCATCTTTAGATCAGCGGGAATAAAATCGTAGAGTCAGTGAAAATCGTAGAGTAAAAATCGTAGAGTCTCTGAAAATCGTAGAGTCTCTGAAAATCGTAGAGTCAGTGAAAATCGTAGAGTAAAAATCGTAGAGTCTCTGAAAATCGTAGAGTCAGTGAAAATCGTAGAGTAAAAATCGTAGAGTCTCTGAAAATCGTAGAGTCTCTGAAAATCGTAGAGTCAGTGAAAATCGTAGAGTAAAAATCGTAGAGTCTCTGAAAATCGTAGAGTCAGTGAAAATCGTAGAGTCTCTGAAAATCGTAGAGTTAGTGAAAATCGTAGAGTAAAAATCGTAGAGTCTCTGAAAATCATAGAGTCTCTGAAAATCGTAGAGTCAGTGAAAATCGTAGAGTCTCTGAAAATCGTAGAGTAAACTATGAAAATTATAGAGTAAAGTTTATATTACAACTACTATGCATTGCTAATAGTTGATGTGCATGATTATACAATTGTGTAGGGCACGTGAAGTGCAGATAGCTGTAAGCTATTAATCTGTTATTGGTAAACAACGATCATGGCAAGTTTCTTACCCTATTTTTCATTATAAATTTATTCAACTCTTATTCAGTTGATTGCAGCGAGGGTAAGTTTGGGCTTGTGATTAATTAATTATTCGTGCAAGCTTCTTTATTGTAAAGTTCTATAACTTCAATTGTGATGCGAAATGTTATTGATGATTCAGTTCCTATTGTGACTGTTATACTTTAAAGTTTGTATACCCTTGATAAACTATATTCAAGCATGCTTTCTAGCTTTCGTTTCAGCTAGATGTTAGTGATGCAAAAATAGTATATTGTTTGAACAATTCAAATCCTTTGAAGCTATTGAATGTTTACCAATCCAAATTGCTTTGGTGAGGTCCCACATGAATACTAAGATGAACAACCCGGATAACGGGGTAACTGATGTCGGACATATAGTCCCATTTACGTTTATGCGTTTAAACTTTATACTTGTGCACAATGTAGGGTACGATATGCTGATCACCTAGAGTACTTGCAGAGATCGTTTATAATCTATTTTGATTGTTAAACCGTCTGATGGTTTTTGATGAAACAAAGTAATGTTCAGGGTATCTAACGTACACCCCTTAGTATGTTATTGAGAATTCCAGAACTCTTATCTTGATATTCCGGTTTATCTCTTGATATTTATTTCAACTATTGAGAAATATTCATACAAATGCTTCTACTTCGGATGTATGTTCTCAAACCACTTTATATACTTGCTGGGCAATTTGTGCTCATTCTTGCTTAAACTTTTCAGTTAAGGCTGATAACGCTGAGGGCTCGGGCAAGGACAAAGGAAAGTCTAAGATGAAATGATGAGAGTTATTTATGTAATAATTATATTTCCGCATATGATGTGATGTAGCGATAAACGCTAAGTTTAAGTTTCAGTTTATTAAATGTTGTAAAGACTTGGGACTTTATTTTGGATAAGTATGTAATAGTTAATATTATTGTTATTATTATTAATATTAGAGTTACTTAAATAGATGATGATGTATGTTATCGTGAGCACCATGTCCTGTAATCGATGTTACACGGATTTGGGGGTGTCACATTAGACCTTGGGACTCTATGGAAAAATATCAAAGAAAAGAAGCTGAAGGAAGGGAGAACTAGAACAGACGGCGAGAAGTTGAGCGAAGAGATCTGCCAAGGCCAAAACGAGGGAGAAGATAGGTAAAATAAAGGAGGTATACTTGTTGTATAAAATTCTTTGTCAAAAAAAATTCTCTGTAAACCATTCTTTGATTCATTAATAAATTCATATTTTTCTCTAGAAATAAAGTTTCTCATTATATCTTAGTCATTTTACATTTAAAATGAATTTGTATTAGTAGAATTGATGAATGCTCTAAAACTACTGGTTTTGTCATCATCAAATAGGGGGAGATTGTTAGATATTTCATACTTTGATTTGATGATGATATTAATGATGATGATAATGTATATTTGTACCCAGTAAGTTTTGTAAGGTCCTTAAAATGAAATTTATGTACAGGGACTTAGAATAAAAGATCAAACTTGTTAGGTTGATCTGTTGAGCTAAATATATGCATATATGATAGGAATTGAATTGATCGTATAGTTGGATGAGCGATTGTAAACCTAATCCGATAAATCGTAAAGTTAATTGAAGATCGTGGAATTAGCCAAGCTATTATAGAGTATTCAGTTCAAGAATCGCAGAGCCTGCTAGAATTTTAAAGCTAAATCAAGGTCATAGAGTCTACAGAGAAATCGTAGAGTCTGCCCAAGCATCGTAAAGCTTATTGAAAATTATAAGGCAAGACAACGATCGTAGAGCTTGTTCAAGATCGTAGAGCAAGAAGATCATATAGTAGAAGTTTACAAATCGTAGAGCTAGAAAATCATAGAATCAACCAAGTCAAATACTTTACGATCTCCATGAAACTCAACGATTAGGAAACTCGTAGAGTATATCAGGTTTGACATTAGATTAACATTAAGAAGACTTGCAGAGTGAAGATTATGATATGGTTGATGATCATCCTAAGTTTAAAATTAAGATCAGACCAATATGTATCTAACTACTAGTTTGGCATTGTGACAACACCCACGTGGTCGGTATTGTAGAAATCAGATTTTACATATCAAGATTTGTCTAATCTAGGGGTTTTCTTAAAATTAAAAAGAGAGATATTCTAATATATGATTCTCCCCTCTAATAACTAACAAAAGGTCTTATTATAAGTATATAACAAATCTTGATCAAATTTTAAAAAGAGTACATGAATTACAACTCAATTGCATCACTTAAGTCAAAATTCAAAGTTAGTCAAAGTCGACCTGGCGCGGTTGCACTGTGCCTAAGCTTGCAATGGGCGCGGCCGCGCTGTCTGGCAGACAACTTGTTCAATTGGGGTCAGGCGCGGCCGCATTGCACCCTAGCTCTTCTTGGGAATGGTCGCGCTATTTGATAATACTGCAATTTTTTCTGGTCTTTCAATGCTGCATCCTCAAGCCTCCAAGTCCTTCACTTTAAGCCATAAATTTCATTATTTAATCCTCAAATGCCACCAATTCAGTTCCCAAACCTTTATCCTTCCAAATAAAAGTAAAATACATGAAAATTATCTACTAAACACATGTTTAAGAAACAAATTTAGTTAATTGATACAAGATTCGTAGGTATAAAACCTACTCATCAATAAAAGGGAAGAAGAGACAACCTCAATATCAATAATCATCTATTCCTCTTACCCTCCCTCAAGAATTTCTTCGGTGCCTCAAGCTATTCTAATAGGCAAAGGTTCATCTTCCTCAAGGAAAGCATAGTTGAGTTCAGTAATTTCTACAGGCTCACGACACCCATCTGGTGACCCTGCGGTCATAAATCGAAATCTTCAAGGGGTTCATATTAAAGGAGAAGAAAGATACAGTACTCCTGATCTTAGACCTTGGGACTCTATGGAAGAAATTCAAAGAAGGGAAGCTGAAGGAAGGGATAACTAGAACAGACGGTGAGAAGCTGAGCGAAGAGATCTGCCAAGGCCAAAACGAGGGAGAAGATAGGTTAAATAAAGGAGGTATACTTGTTGTATAAAATTCTTTGTAAAAAACAATTCTTTGTAAACCATTCTATGATTCATTAATAAATTCATATTTTTCTCTAGAAATACAGTTTCTCACTATATCTTAGTCATGTTTACATTTAAAATGAATTTGTTTTAGTAGAATTGATGAATGCTCTAAAACTACTGGTTTTGTCATCATCAAATAGGGGGAGATTGCTAGATATTTCATACTTTGATTTGATGATGATATTAATGATGATGATAACGTATATTTGTACACAGTAAGTTTTGTAAGGTCCTTAAAATGAAATTTATGTACAAGGACTTAGAATAAAAGATCAAACTTGTTAGGTTGATCAGTTGAGCTAAATAACTGCATATATGATAGGAATTGAATTGATCGTGTAGTTGGATGAGCGATTGTAAACCTAATCCGATAAATCGTAAAGTTAATTGAAGATCGTAGAATTAGCCAAGCTATTGTAGAGTATTCAGTTCAAGAATCGCAGAGCCTGCTAGAATTGTAAAGCTAAATCTAGATCATAGAGTCTGCAGAGAAATCGTAGAGTCTGCCCAAGCATCGTAATGCTTATTGAAAATTATAAGGCAAGACAACGATCGTAGAGCTTGTTCAAGATCGTTGAGCAAGAAGATCGTATAGTATAAGTTTACAAATCGTAGAGCTAGAAAATCATAGAATCAACCAAGTCAAATACTTTACGATCTCCATGAAACTCAACGATTAGGAAACTCGTAGAGTATATCAGGTTTGACATTAGATTAACATTAAGAAGACTTACATAGTGAAGATTATGATATGGTTGATGATCATCCTAAGTTTAAAATGAAGATCAGGCCAATATGTGTCTAACAACTAGTTTGGCATTGTGACAACACCCACGTGGTCAGTATTGTAGAAATCAGATTTGACGTATCAAGATTTGTCTAATCTAGGGTTTTCTTAAAATTAAAAAGAGAGATATTCTAATATATGATTCTCCCCTCCAATAACTAACAAAAAGTCT
The DNA here is from genome assembly GCA_020205505.1 of Panax japonicus. Classification (NCBI taxonomy): domain Eukaryota; kingdom Viridiplantae; phylum Streptophyta; class Magnoliopsida; order Apiales; family Araliaceae; genus Panax; species Panax japonicus. Next base: position 50,749,568 of record CM035110.1, read on the forward strand.
TATTATAACTATGTTACAAACCTTGATCAAATTTTAAAAAGAGTACATGAATTACAACTTAATTGCATCACTTAAGTCAAAATTCAAAGTTAGTCAAAGTCGACCTGGCGAGGTTGCGCTGTGCCTAAGCTTGCAATGGGCGCGGCCGCGCTGTCTGGTAGACAACTTGTTCAATTGGGGTCAGGCGCGTCCGCATTGCACCCTAGCTCTTCTTGGGCATGCCTGCGCTGTTTGATAATACTGCAATTTTTTCTAGTCTTTCACTGCTGCATCCTCAAGCCTCCAAGTCCTTCACTTTAAGCCATAAATTTCATCATTTAATCCTCAAATGCCACCAATTCAACTCCCAAACCTTTATCCTTCCAAATAAAAGTAAAATACATGAAAAGTATCTACTAAACACATGTTTAAGAAACAAATTTAGTTAATTGATACAAGATTCGTAGGTATAAAACCTACTCATCAATAAAAGGGGAGAAGAGACAACCTCAATATTAACAATCATCAATTCCTCCTACCCTCCCTCAAGAATTTCTTCGGTGCCTCAAGCTATTCTAATAGGCAAAGGTTCATCTTCCTCAAGGAAAGGATAGTTGAGTTCAGTAATTTCTACGGGCTCACGACTCCCATCTGGTGACCCTGCGGTCATAAATCGAAATCTTCAAGCGGTTCACATTAATGGAGAAGAAAGATACAGTACGCCTGACCTTAGACCTTGCGACTCTATGGAAGAAATTCAAAGAAGGGAAGCTGAAGGAAGGGAGAACTAGAACAGACGGCAAGAAGGTGAGCGAAGAGATCTGCCAAGGCCAAAACGAGGGAGAAGATAGGTAAAATATAGGAGGTATACTTGTTGTATAAAATTCTTTGTAATTTTTTTTTTCTGTAAACCATTTTTGATTCATTAATAAATTCACATTTTTCTTTAGAAATATAGTTTCTCACTATATCTTAGTCATGTTTACATTTAAAATGAATTTGTATTAGTAGAATTGATGAATGCTCTAAAACTATCATCAAATAGGGGGAGATTGTTAGATATTTCATACTTTGATTTGATGATGATATTAATGATGATGATAACGTATATTTGTACCCATTAAGTTTTGTAAGGTCCTTAAAATGAAATTTATGTACAAGGACTTAGAATAAAAGATCAAACTTGTTAGGTTGATCTGTTGAGCTAAATAACTGCATATATGATACGAATTGAATTGATTGTATAGTTGGATGAGCGATTGTAAAACTAATCTGATAAATCATAAAGTTAATTGAAGATCATAGAATTAGCAAAGCTATTGTAGAGTATTCAGTTCAAGAATCGCATAGCCTGCTAGAATTGTAAAGCTAAATCAAGAACATAGAGTCTACAGAGAAATCGTAGATTCTGCCCAAGCATCGTAAAGCTTATTGAAAATTATAAGGCAAGACAACTATCGTAGAGCTTGTTCAAGATCGTAGAGCAAGAAGATCGTATAGTAGAAGTTTACAAATCGTAGAGCTAGAAAATCATAGAATCAACCAAGTCAAATACTTTACGATCTCCATGACACTCAACGATTAGGAAATTCGTAGAGTATATCAAGTTTGACATTAGATTAACATTAAGAAGACTTGCAGAGTGAAGATTATGATATGGTTGATGATCATCCTAAATTTAAAATGAAGATCAGACCAATATGTGACTAACAACTAGTTTGGCATTGTGACAACACCCACGTGGTCGGTATTGTAGAAATCAGATTTGACGTATCAAGATTTGTCTAATCTAGGGTTTTCTTAAAATTAAAAAGAGAGAGATTCTAATATATGATTCTCCCCTCTAATAACTAACAAAAGGTCTTATTATAAGTATGTTACAAATCTTGATCAAATTTTAAAAAGAGTACATGAATTACAACTCAATTGCTTCACTTAAGTCAAAATTCAAAGTTAGTCAAAGTCGACCTGGCGCGGTTGCGCTGTGCCTAAGATTGTAATGGGCGCGGTCGCGCTGTCTGGCAGAGAACTTGATAAATTGGGATTAGGAGCGGCCGCATTGCACCCTAGCTCTTCTTGGGCATGGCTGCGCTTTTTTTTATAATACTGCAATTTTTTCTGGTCTTTCACTGCTGCATCCTCAAGCCTCCAAGTCCATCACTTTAAGCCATAAATTTCATCATTTAATCCTCAAATGCCACCAATTCAGTTCCTAAACCTTTATCCTTCCAAATAAAAGTAAAATACATGAAAAGTATCTACTAAACACATGTTTAAGAAACCAATTTAGTTAATTGATACAAGATTCGTAGGTATAAAACCTACTCATCAATAAAAGGGGAGAAGAGACAACCCCAATATCAAAAATCATCAATTCCTCTTACCCTCCCTCAAGAATTTCTTCGGTGCCTCAAGCTATTCTAATAGGCAAAGGTTCATCTTCCTCAAGGAAAGGATAGTTGAGTTCAGTAATTTCTACGGGCTCACGACTCCCATCTGGTGACCTTGCGGTCATAAATCGAAATCTTCAAGGGGTTCACATTAATGGAGAAGAAAGATATAGTACGCCTGACCTTAGACCTTGGGACTCTATGGAAGAAATTCAAAGAAGGTGTGACAACCCGATATTTTCTATATAAATAAATCATAAATTTTGCGTATAATTTTATTTTTTTATTAAAATAAATATGAATGATATGTGTCAAGGTAATGTGTAATTATAATTATATGTGTGATAAATAAAATTTATTTATTACATTAAATATTGAAAATAAATTTATTTTAGAATTATTGATTATTATCAATTATATTTTTATACTAATTAATTCCCTATTGGAAATGTTTTATTAATTATTTTTCAAGGAAGATATAATCTTATATTATTTAAATAATATATGAAATGATTTTAGAATAATTATTTATTTTAAAGGTAAGAATGCATGAAAGGTATTATATAAGTATTTATGTGATGAATATAAAATATATTTATTACATGAATGGTTATGAATAATTTTATTTTAGAATTATTTTTCATTATAAATTATATTCTAATAATAATTAGTTTTATAGTAAAAATGTTTTTAATGTGTATTTTCCATGAAAATATGATAATTATATTATATATGATATGATTATAGAATTTTTATAATAAATATTTTATTATATGAAATTATTTCAGAATAGTTAAGTAAATTATTTTTACTTAATTAATAAGGTTAATTATGACAGATAATTTAGATATGGAATCCAAACCCTAATTTTGGGTTTTGATCAAGGAATGAGAATAATAATATTATATTATTATTTACCAGTGTTATAGATATGTATGGTTATGTGTGTAATGTTAATGTGTGGAACAGTTTTAGTGTTAATGATAACCCTAACTTTGGTTATGGGATAAGGAATGATGATAATAATATAATACTAATTATATTTTGATTTTTCAGTGCTATGAATATGTACTGTATTTCTGTATTGATAATGGTTGGTCAATTGCGAAGTATTATGACCAAACATTAGTAATAATGTTAAACCCTAATTTGATATCCAAATTAGAGTGCAAGATTGTTTTATAAGTGTGTTATATAATTTATGGCATGTATTAAATGTATTAATTAGGTAAACCCTAATTAAAGTTCTAGAAACCTTAATAAATTTTAGAAAACCCTAAATTATTAAAAACCCTAATTTTAAGTGTTAAAACCCTAATTTGAAACTCAGCTGTGAGTTCGAGATTGTTGTTTAACTGTGTTATATGATATATATTATGCATTATATAATTTTGTTATTAAACCCTATTTAATATTTAGAAACCCTATTTAATAAATAGAAACCCTAGTTTCAAACTGTTAAACCCTAATTGATTTGAAACTCTAATATGAAAGTCATTCATGACTTTGAGAATTTGTTAAGTCGTTATGTGATCACGATAATGTGATTTATGATTGGTGTTATATGTATTAACCCTAATTAGGGAGAATCGTAATTATTCAAAATCCTTATTAATTTTTCTAAATTGTAAACCCTAATTGCCAGTTTGTGAAGTGTAATGCTAATTAGTGTTGCTTAAACCTAATTAGAAAAGTGCTATAATTAAAGACCTAAATTAAATTAGTAAACCCTAATTGGTATTTTTAGAAATTAAAATTTTAGTTTATTATTTTATTTTATTTTATTATAGAAACCCTAAATTTGAAATCCTAGATTTTGTTTGCTTATAAAACCTAAATTGGCACAAACCCTAAACCCTAAGGGTTTGTCAAGATTACAAGATTGCCCTTAATTATATTTTGAAAATGACAAGAATGCTCTTTTTAGCATTATTGAAGGAAACTTGCAAAATGGGCAACACTTTAGTTGGCCAACAACTCCAACAACTCCTAACCACTCCCTTGATACATAATTGACAACACAACAGCCACCTAGCAACATACATGCATCTAGATTATATATATGTATTAGAGAGAGAGAGAAAAATCATTTCTTGGCTCATTTTTACAACCAATACTCCATCAACTCTCTCCTTTCCAAAACCTACGAATTTTTGTAGTATATCAGTCCCTTAATGAAGCCCCACGATCAACAATAACAAATTAGAAGCACAAAATCAAAAATTGGATCAAAGAAAGGTATAAAACCCTAATCCTAGAAATCCTTTGATTTGATGTTAATTGTTACAATTGATTGTTTAAATTTGTGTAATAAGGAGTGTATTAATGTTCTGGGTTGTTAAATTCATGACCCATAACATCAAAGTGCTCAAAATCAAAGTTTTTCCAACTTTTGAAAAACCGAACTCTATTATTTTGAGGCAAATGTCAGAGGTTCTAGATCACTGTATGTTATGTGTTTTTAATGTTTAAAAGTTGTAACATGTAGTCTGTAATGTGCTCTTTAAGATACAAAAATAATCAAGGCAAGATCAATTGTAGATTGGAAGTTATAGCCGGTCAAATCCCGTTTACCAAAACTACCAAAATACCGAACCCAGAAATTTTTTTTTGTAGATTCCGTGTTCACGTTTGACCGGATATATCTTGATCATGTTTTGATATTAATGTGTTATGATGCTTTTTAATTGTAGTCCTACACGTTTTCTACACACTGTAATTGATAGATCACATAAATGTTACACGATCATCAAGTTATAGAGGTCTAAAGTAGGCACCTCGAACTGTTCTTCGTGAAGAACAGCTCTGACAAGCTACTTTGATGGCTAATAACTCTTATATATAATGTTGTTTAGCCATGATGTTTGTTGGAAATTATAGTCTTACATGAGCACTACAAGACCCAATTTATAGATAGTCCAAATTCGTTCAGATGGGAGAGTTATACTCGGTCAAATGTGCCTACTCGCTAACTGCCTTATGAAATCTGGGTTGGTGAAGAACACCTATAGTGACGCTTTTGTCACTATAGGAGCCTTTAGCGACGGTTTATTATTATTATTTCCGGAAATTGATTAAAAATAGGAAAAAATAGTTTTTAATTATTAAAAATACAAAATAAATTTTAAATTTTTTTTTTAAAGCTTGAAAAATAGTTTTTAACTATTTTGAGTATATTTTAACAATATTTAATATTTTTGGAATATAAAAGGTATTTATTTAGTTAGTTATAATATTAAATAAATTATTTAAAAATGGTTTTAATTCATGAAAAATCATGAAAAATTATATTATTGTGTTAGAAAATATTTTTAAGCCATTTTTGATGAATTTTAATATTTTGTGATGAAATTTCATTAATTAATTAATATTAATGATGTTTAAGTTATTTAATAAATATATTAAATAAATTATGAAAAATAAAATTTATGATTTTAAAAATCATTTAAAGTATTATAAAAATATTTTAAGTTATAAAATATGACTTTTGATATTTTGTCATGAAAAATATTATTAATTTAATATTAATGATATTAATTTATTATTAATGATATTTAGTTTATTTAATAATTATATTAAATAAATTAGTTTAAAAATGATTTTATTATTTTAAAAATCATTTTAAATGAAAATAAAGTGTTTAAAGATATTTTAAGTTATAAAATATAATTTTTAATATTTAAGGGATATTTTCATTAATAATTTAATATTAATGATATTTATTTAATGATTAATGATATTAAATTTATTTAATAGTTATATTAAATAAATAGTTTTAAAATATTTTTATTTATTTAAAAATCATTTAAAAGGGATATAAATGAATTTAAAAATATTTTAAGTTATAATTAATAATTTTTAATATTTAGATAATAGTTCATTAATATTTAAATATTAAAGGTAATTATTTAATTATGATTTTAAATATTTTAAAAATCATTTAAGGATAATGTAAATGTTTTAAAAATATTTTGAGTTATTATACATAACTTTAATATTTTGGCAATGGTTTGATTAATAGTTTTATATTAATTAAATGTTAATGATAATAGAATTGAGTAGTATTTAAATCATTTAGTAATGATTCTAATATTTCAAAAATTATGGAAAATGATAATAATTATTTTATAATTATTATAAGGTCATGAAAAATGATATGACTGTTATTTAATTAGTCTAAATGGATATTGAACAACTGTTTAAAGTCTTAGACTCGATAATTACCCGATAAAGATGTCGGTAGACCGACATGGTTCAGAAATTGATCTGGACTTAGAAATTTAGTTAGTTAATTATTTTATTTGTGATTCAATGGTGAATAAAGTTGTGTGACAATGTAATTAGGAATGAGTTAACTGTTTGTTTGTGATGCAATGACTGTGAAACATGTGTGACAATGTGCTTAGGAATGAGTTGATTTTTGTTTGTGATGCCATGATTGTGAAACATGTGTGATAAGGTGATTAGGTTATGTGCTGACTGCGAAATGCAGTACTATGTGTTAAGGTATATTGTTCTAATCGAATAAATGATTTGATGAATGATAGGTCGTGATAGAAAAGATAAATCTAAGTTGCGTAATTGTAAGCAGCGTATCAGGCAAGTATCCTACCTTTGCATTTTCTTTATGCATTGGACAAGTGTAAGAATGTTTTAAAGTTATATTATTACTGTACAGATTGTTAAGCCTATATTATATACTCCCATTGATTATCAACATGTTAGTATATGATAATCCAGATATATATTCTGTTCGTTAATTTCTATAAATGATCATACAAGTGTCCCCACTTGGATAATCATTATATTCAATCGCATGTTGATACACCTTTGATATACATATATGTTGAATTATATAAGACATTTGTTATGAAAACCCGACAGATGTGAACATCCCGATAATGGGAAAATTTTTATGCGCTACGGCGGACAAAGGATGAACGATAATATCGTTCTAGCAATGTAGTATTGATCAATACAGGGCCCATGGACTGTACACCCTCAGGCCCGTAAGCTATGGCCGGTTTACAGATGAATTTCTGTTTAAACCCTTTCGAAAATGAAAAACAATGTTCATATTGTGTCACAGAAACCCCATGTATAGACAATACATAGTTTCAAAAATTTGAAAGAGGGTTGTTATGTTATTGTTATTGATATAGATTACTTCATAACTATTGACTGGTTGTAGAAGAATATTATAAAGAAAACATTTAAATTCTTTCAGCTTATATATATATATAATACTTGCTGGGCACTCAAATGCTCATCCTTGCTTAATTTAAATGTTTTCAGCTAAGTGTGAAGGACTGAAAAGCTCATGCCAAAACAAGTGAAAAGGAAAGCAAATAGGATTTATGTATTTGTATCTTTTGTAATAGTCAGACTGTACTAAGTTAATGATTATATATCATGAAAAGAATGTAGTAAAGGTTGCGTACTTGGGATTAGACTCTGATAAATGTAAGTTAAGTTCAAAATTTATATTATTGTTATTATTATTAGTAATATTTCCGCTCATAGAAATGGTATCGTGAAGTACCGAATTCGGGTTTCAAGTATCCGGGTTCGGGGACTTTACAGGATGGTATCAGAGCTATAGGGTTAGAAACCTTAGGTGGGTTAGACCTTAGGCTATAACCTTAGAATAGACGGAAATATTGAAAATATAAATAACTCATATAGAGTTTAAAGATAGATGAATCGGATAAATTCATCGTCAAACAAAATAAAAATAACTTATAAAACTATTATGTTTTGTGTGTAATTATTAATTGCTAGTCAAGATATTTTGTGTATAGGTGTTAGAAAGGAACAGAATTAGGATACCCTTAAGTCGTAAAGAATAAGTCAACCTCCATGACTGAGCCAATATCAAAGCTAATAGCTGCAATAGAGGCTCACATTGAAAGCTATCTCAAAGAGGTGGTTATTTTGGAAAGTATAGTACTGGATCAAGAAACGCTAAGTATAACTGACAGGTAAAGTATAGCTAACGGATTATATGTGGTCAATGGTGAGTTCTTAAACTCGTATATTTGTGATGAGTTCTTAAACTCATAATGTGTTATAAGTTGTGATAAATTAGGTATAGTTGTGTGTAAATGGATATTGAGGATAATGGAAATAGATAGGTTATTAAGCAACTGATCGTTAGGGAAGGTGTAAGGAATAGGTAGTATTAGTATTAGTTGGATATTTATGATTTTAGGTGGTATATATGATAGGTATGTTGGTGTAATGTAATGTTTTGTATAAGTTATGGCAGCGATTCCCGACTTTCGAGTCACAAAGGGATATCGGATGTTTAAATCAGTGTGTGCTAAGGCATGTCAAGTTGTATAAATATGAGTTTATGTTGGTTTAATGGGATGAATTAGTATAAAGATAGTAGATATTTATTGGTCACTGGTTATTACAGTAGACCGAGTTTTCAAAATCTAATATTTTGAGTACATGATTATTTGAATAGAAAATTTTGCGTTATATGTTAAGCGTTTACGATAAGGATTAGAATGTAAGAATAATTTATGAAAATGTCGTCAAAACGAAAACGAAACCAAAGGAAGAATGACCTGTGAACAAAGATGGAGGACAACCAGACCCGACACAGAATTTTACGAATACGGACGATCAAGCTATGCAGAACGAAATACCAGTCGCGGGAAATCAACTAGACAATCGATCGACAAACTTCAAAGAATTCAAGACAATCGGAGCCCAGGATGTAGAAGATCAACCGACCCTGTTAAAGCGTATGTGATAGCTAGGATAACGGCGGGGCAAAAGACAACTTTTGTCACCTATATGATAAAAGAAGATAATTTTAATAAATAAGCCAGGAATGTGATTAAAAGAAAAGTTTGTGTGTGGAAAGTAAGGACAGAAGGGATATATATATCTTTTCAAAATGTCCCAATCCAAGAATGTATAGTGAATGTGTTGTGTGCGAATCAATAAAGCATAAGGTGAAAGACTGACCAAGAAAGGAAATGGAAACAATGAATGTGAATACGGAACAAGGCAGCAGGACATTGGCGACAACGGGATCAACTTCAACAAACAAACCAACGAAATCAACCGCAAGCGTCTTCAGCGGGACTGTTCGGGATTCGGTAGCAGGCTGGGATGCAACTACAGGTATTAATCTAACCAATTTTTATTTTCTTATTATATTTTTATATATAGTAAAATTATTTTTATAAATTATTTTGAAGGAGGAATTTGAGTTCTCTTAGAAATCAAATTTCTGTTTAAAAGGATAGATAAGCTTTTTGTGAATAGTTAAAGATCGGATCGATCAACCATGATCGAGATCTAATTGTAATGATTGTGTATGCTATGTACCCTGGTATGTATCAGTTTTAAAATGGTGATTCCGGGGACAGAATCTTTATAAGGGAGGGTGAATGTGACAACCCGATATTTTCTATATAAATAAATCATAAATTTTGCGTATAATTTTTTTTTATTTATTAAAATAAATATGAATGATATGTGTCAAGGTAATGTGTAATTATAATTATATATGTGATAAATAAAATTTATTTATTAAATTAAATATTGCAAATAAATTTATTTTAGAATTATTGATTATTATCAATTATATTTTTATACTAATTAATTCCCTATTGAAAATGTTTTATTAATTATTTTTCAAGGAATATATAATCTTATATTATTTAAATAATATATAAAATGATTTTAGAATAATTATTTATTTTAAAGGTAAGAATGCATGAAAGGTATTATATAAGTATTTATGTGATGAATATAAAATATATTTATTACATGAATGGTTATGAATAATTTTATTTTAGAATTATTGTTCATTATAAATTATATTCTAATAATAATTAGTTTTATAGTAAAAATGTTTTTAATGTGTATTTTCCATGAAAATATGATAATTATATTATATATGATATGATTATAGAATTTTTATAATAAATATTTTATTGTATGAAATTATTTCAGAATAGTAAAGTAAATTATTTTTACTTAATTAATAAGGTTAATTATGACAGATAATTCAGATATGGAATCCAACCCCTAATTTTGGGTTTTGATCAAGGAATGAGAATAATAATATTATATTATTATTTACCAGTGTTATAGATATGTATGGTTATGTGTGTAATATTAATGTGTGAAACAGTTTTAGTGTTAATGATAACCCTAACTTTGGTTATGGGATAAGGAATGATGATAATAATATAATACTAATTATATTTTAATTTTTCAGTGTTATGAATATGTACTGTATTTCTGTATTGATAATGGTTTGTCAATTGCTAAGTATTATGACCAAACCTTAGTAATAATGTTAAACCCTAATTTGATATCCAAATTAGAGTGCAAGATTGTTTTATAAGTGTGTTATATAATTTATGGCATATATTAAATGTATTAATTAGGTAAACCCTAATTAAAGTTCTAGAAACCTTAATAATTTTTAGAAAACCCTAAATTATTAAAAACCCTAATTTTAAGTGTTAAAACCCTAATTTGAAACTCAGCTATAAGTTCAAGATTGTTGTTTAACTGTGTTATATGATATATGTTATGCATTATATAATTTTATTATTAAACCCTATTTAATATTTAGAAACCCTAGTTCCAAACTGTTAAACCCTAATTGATTTGAAACTCTAATATGAAAGTAATTCATGACTTTGAGAATTTGTTAAGTCGTTATGTGATCACGATAATGTGATTTATGATTGGTGTTATATGTATTAACCCTAATTAGGGAGAATCGTAATTATTCAAAATCCTTATTAATTTTTCTAAATTGTAAACCCTAATTGCCAGTTTGTGAAGTGTAATGCTAATTAGTGTTGCTTAAACCTAATTAGAAAAGTGCTATAATTAAAGACCTAAATTAAATTAGTAAACCCTAATTGGTATTTTTAGAAATTAAAATTTTAGTTTATTATTTTATTTTATTTTATTGTAGAAACCCTAAATTGGAAATCCTAGATTTTGTTTGCTTATAAAACCTAAAATGGCACAAACCCTAAACCCTAAGGGTTTGTCAAGATTACAAGATTGCCCTTAATTATATTTTGAAAATGACAAGAATACCCTTTTTAGCATTATTGAAGGAAACTTGCAAAATGGGCAACACTTTAGTTGGTCAACAACTCCTAACCACTCCCTTGATACATAATTGACAACACAACAGCCACCTAGCAACATACATGCATCTAGATTATATATATATATATATATATATATATATATATGTATTAGAGAGAGAAAAATCATTTCTTGGCTCATTTTTACAACCAATACTCCATCAACTCTCTCCTTTCCAAAACCTACGAATTTTTGTAGTATATCAGTCCCTTAATGACGCCCCGCGATCAACAATAACAAATTAGAAGCACAAAATCAAAAATTGGATCAAAGAAAGGTATAAAACCCTAATCCTAGAAATCCTTTGATTTGATGTTAATTGTTGCAATTGATTGTTTAAATTTGTGTAATAAGGAGTGTATTAATGTTCTGGGTTGTTGAATTCATGACCCATAACATCAAAGTGCTCAAAATCAAAGTTTTTCCAACTTTTGTAAAACCGAACTCTGTTATTTTGAGGCAAATGTCAGAGGTTCTAGATCCCTGTATGTTATGTGTTTTTAATGTTTAAAATTTGTAACATGTAGTCTGTAATGTGATCTTTAAGATACAAAAAGAATCAAGGCAAGATCAATTGTAGATCGGAAGTTATAGCCGGTCAAATCCCGTTGACCAAAACTACCAAAATATTGAACCCAGAATTTTTTTTGTAGATTCCGTGTTCACGTTTGACCGGATATATCTTGATCATGTTTTGATATTAATGTGTTATGATGCTTTTTAATTGTAGTCCTACACTTTTTCTACACACTGTAATTGATAGATCACATAAATGTTACACGATCATCAAGTTATAGAGGTCCAAAGTAGGCACCTCGAACTGTTCTTCGTGAATAACAGCTCTGACAAGCTACTTTGATGGCTAATAACACTTATATATAATGTTGTTTAGCCATGATGTTTGTTGGAAATTATAGTCTTACATAAACACTACAAGACCCAATTTATAGATTGTCCAAATTCGTTCAGATGGGAGAGTTATACTCAGTCAAATGTGCCTACTCGCTAACTGCCTTATAAAATCTGGGTTGGTGAAGAACACCTATAGCGACGCTTTTGTCACTATAGGAGCCTTTAGCGACGGTTTATTATTATTATTTCCGGAAATTGATTAAAAATAGGAAAAAAATAGTTTTTAATTATTAAAAATACAAAATAAATTTTGAAAAAATATTTTAAAGCTTGAAAATAGTTTTTAACTATTTTGAGTATATTTTAACAATATTTAATATTTTTGGAATATAAAAGGTATTTATTTATTTAGTTATAATATTAAATAAATTATTTAAAAATAGTTTTAATTCATGAAAAATTATATTATTGTGTTAGAAAATATTTTTAAGCCATTTTTGATGAATTTTAATATTTTGTGATGAAATTTCATTAATTAATTAATATTAATGATGTTTAAGTTATTTAATAAATATATTAAATAAATTATAAAAAATAAAATTTATGATTTTAAAAATCATTTAAAGTATTATAAAAATATTTTAAGTTATAAAATATAACTTTTAATATTTTGTCATGAAAAATATTATTAATTTAATATTAATGATATTAATTTATTATTAATGATATTTAGTTTATTTAATAATTATATTAAATAAATTAGTTTAAAAATGATTTTATTATTTTAAAAATCATTTTAAATGAAAATAAAGTGTTTAAAGATATTTTAAGTTATAAAATATAACTTTTAATATTTAAGGGATATTTACATTAATAATTTAATATTAATGATATTTATTTAATGATTAATGATATTAAATTTATTTAATAGTCATATTAAATAAATAGTTTTAAAATGGTTTTATTTATTTAAAAATCATTTAAAAGGGATATAAATGAATTTAAAAATATTTTAAGTTATAATTAATGATTTTTAATATTTAGATAATAGTTCATTAATATTTAAATATTAATGGTAATTATTTAATAATGATTTTAAATATTTTAAAAATCATTTAAGGATAATGTAAATGTTTTAAAAATATTTTGAGTTATTATACATAACTTTAATATTTTGACAATGGTTTGATTAATAGTTTTATATTAATTAAATGTTAATGATAATAGAATTGAGTAGTATTTAAATCATTTAATAATGATTCTAATATTTCAAAAATTATGGTAAATGGTAATAATTATTTTATAATTATTATATGGTCATAAAAAATGATATGACTGTTATTTAATTAGTCTAAATAGATATTGAACAACTGTTTAGAGTCTTAGACTCGATAATTACCCGATAAAGATGTCGGTAGACCGACATGGTTCAGAAATTGATCTGGACTTAGAAATTTAGTTAGTTAATTATTTTATTTGTGATTCAATGGTGAATAAAGTTGTGTGACAATGTAATTAGGAATGAGTTAACTGTTTGTTTGTGATGCAATGACTGTGAAACATGTGTGACAATGTGCTTAGGAATGAGTTGATGTTTGTTTGTGATGTCATGATTGTGAAACATGTGTGATAAGGTGATTAGGTTATGTGCTGACTGCGAAATGCAGTACTATGTGTTAAGGTATATTGTTCTAATCGAATAAATGATTTGATTAATGATAGGTCGTGATAGAAAAGATAAATCTAAGTTGCGTAATTGTAAGCAGCGCATCAGGCAAGTATCCTACCTTTGCATTTTCTTTATGCATTGGACAAGTGTAAGAATGTTTCAAAGTTATATTATTACTGTACAGATTGTTAAGCCTATATTAGATACTCCCATTGATTATCAACATGTTAGTATATGATAATCCAGATATATATTCTGTTCGTTAATTTCTATAAATGATCATACAAGTGTCCCCACTTGGATAATCATTGTATTCAATCGCATGTTGATACACCTTTGATATACATATATGTTGAATTATATAAGACATTTGTTATGAAAACCCGACAGATATGAACATCCCGATAATGGGAAAATTTTTATGCGCTACGGCGGACAAAGGATGAACGATAATATCGTTCTAGCAATGTAGTATTGATCAATACAGGGCCCATGGACTGTACACCCTAAGGCCCGTAAGCAATGGCCGAAGAACTAGAACAGACGGCGAGAAGCTGAGCGAAGAGATCTGCCAAGGCCAAAACGAGGGAGAAGATAGGTAAAATAAAGGAGGTATACTTGTTTTATAAAATTCTTTGTAAAAAAAATTTCTCTGTAAACCATTCTTTGATTCATTAATAAATTCATATTTTTTCTCTAAAAATATAGTTTCTCACTATATCTTAGTCATGTTTACATTTAAAATGAATTTGTATTAGTAGAATTGATGAATGCTCTAAAACTACTGGTTTTGTCATCATTAAATAGGGGGAGATTGTTAGATATTTCATACTTTGATTTGATGATGATATTAATGATGATGATAACGTATATTTGTACTCGGTAAGTTTTTTAAGGTCCTTAAAATGAAATTTATGTACAAGGACTTAGAATAAAAGATCAAACTTGTTAGGTTGGTCAGTTGAGCTAAATAACTCCATATATGATAGGAATTGAATTGATCGTATAGTTGGATGAGCGATTGTAAACCTAATCCGATAAATCGTAAAGTTAATTGAAGATCATAGAATTAGCCAAGCTATTGTAGAGTATTCAGTTCAAGAATCATAAAGCTTATTGAAAATTATAAGGCAAGACAACGATCGTAGAGCTTGTTCAAGATCGTAGAGCAAGAAGATCGTATAGTAGAAGTTTAAAAATCGTAGAGCTAGAAAATCATAGAATCAACCAAGTCAAATACTTTACGATCTCCATGAAACTCAACGATTAGGAAACTCGTAGAGTATATCAGGTTTGATATTAGATTAACAGTAAGAAGACTTGCAGAGTGAAGATTATGATATGGTTGATGATAATCCTAAGTTTAAAATGAAGATCAGACCAATATGTGTCTAACAACTAGTTTGGCATTGTGACAACACCCACGTGGTCGGTATTGTAGAAATCAGATTTGACATATCAAGATGTGTCTAATCTAGGGTTTTCTTAAAATTAAAAAGAGAGATATTCTAATATATGATTCTCCCCTCTAATAACTAACAAAAGGTCTTATTATAAGTATATAACAAATCTTGAACAAATTTTAAAAAGAGTACATGAATTACAACTCAATTGCATCACTTAAGTCAAAATTCAAAGTTAGTCAAAGTCGACCTGGCGCGGTTGCGCTATGCCTAAGCTTACAATGGGCGCGGTCGCGCTGTCTGGCAGACAACTTGTTCAATTGGGGTCAGGCACGGCCGCATTACACCCTAGCTCTTCTTGGGAATGGCCGCGCTATTTGATAATACTGCAATTTTTTCTGGTCTTTCACTGCTGCATCCTCAAGCCTTCAAGTCCTTCACTTTAAGCCATAAATTTCATCATTTAATCCTCAAATGCCACCAATTCAGTTCCCAAACCTTTATCCTTCCAAATAAAAGTAAAATACATGAAAAGTATTTACTAAACACATGTTTAAGAAACAAATTTAGTTAATTGATACAGGATTCGTAGGTATAAATCCTACTCATCAATAAAAGGGGAGAAGAGACAACCTCAATATCAACAATCATCAATTTCTCCTACCCTCCCTCAAGAATTTCTTCGGTGCCTCAAGCTATTCTAATAGGCAAAGGTTCATCTTCCTCAAGGAAAGGATAGTTGAGTTCAGTAATTTCTACGGGCTCACGACTCCCATCTGGTGACCCTGCGGTCATAAATCGGAATCTTTAAGGGGTTCAAATTAAAGGAGAAGAAAGATACAGTACGCCTGACCTTAGACCTTGGGACTCTATGGAAGAAATTCAAAGAAAGGAAGCTGAAGGAAGGGAGAACTAGAACAGACGGCGAGAAGCTGAGCGAAGAGATCTACCAAGGCCAAAACGAGGGAGAAGTTAGGTAAAATAAAGGAGGTATACTTGTTTTATAAAATTCTTTGTAAAAAAAATTCTCTGTAAACCATTCTTTGATTCATTAATAAATTCATATTTTTCTCTAAAAATACAGTTTCTCACTATATCGTAGTCATGTTTACATTTAAAATGAATTTTTATTAGTAGAATTGATGAATGCTCTAAAACTACTGGTTTTGTCATCATCAAATAGGGGAAATTGTTAGATATTTTATACTTTGATTTGATGATGATATTAATGATGATGATAACGTATATTTATACCAATCAAGTTTTGTAAGGTCCTTAAAATGAAATTTATGTACAAGGACTTAGAATAAAAGATCAAACTTGTTAGGTTGATCAGTTGAGCTAAATAACTGCATATATGATAGGAATTGAATTGATCGTATAGTTGGATGAACGATTGTAAACCTAATCCGATAAATCGTAAAGTTAATTGAAGATCGTAGAATTAACCAAGCTATTGTAGAGTATTCAGTTCAAGAATCGTAAAGCTTATTGAAAATTATAAGGCAAGACAACGATCGTAGAGCTTGTTCAAGATCGTAGAACAAGAAGATCGTATAGTAGAAGTTTACATATCGTAGAGCTAGAAAATCATAGAATCAACCAAGTCAAATACTTTACGATCTCCATAAAACTCAACGATTAGGAAACTCGTAGAGTATATCAGGTTTGATATTAGATTAATAGTAAGAAGACTTGCAGAGTGAAGATTATGATATGGTTGATGATCATCCTAAGTTTAAAATGAAGATTAGACCAATATGTGTCTAACAACTAGTTTGGCTTTGTGACAACACCCACGTGGTCGGTATTGTAGAAATCAGATTTGACG
Source organism: Panax japonicus (assembly GCA_020205505.1). Classification (NCBI taxonomy): domain Eukaryota; kingdom Viridiplantae; phylum Streptophyta; class Magnoliopsida; order Apiales; family Araliaceae; genus Panax; species Panax japonicus. Next base: position 50,766,833 of record CM035110.1, read on the forward strand.
TATCAAGATGTGTCTAATCTAGGGTTTTCTTAAAATTAAAAAGAGAGATATTCTAATATATGATTCTCCCCTCTAATAACTAACAAAAGGTCTTATTATAAGTATATAACAAATCTTGATCAAATTTTAAAAAGAGTACATGAATTACAACTCAATTGCATCACTTAAGTCAAAATTCAAAGTTAGTCAAAGTCGACCTGGCGCGGTTGGGCTATGCCTAAGCTTACAATGGGCGCGGCCGCGCTGTCTGGCAGACAACTTGTTCAATTGGGGTCAGGCGCGGCCGCATTACACCCTAGCTCTTCTTGGGAATGGCAGCGCTATTTGATAATACTGCAATTTTTTCTGGTCTTTCACTGCTGCATCCTCAAGCCTCCAAGTCCTTCACTTTAAGCCATAAATTTCATCATTTAATCCTCAAATGCCACCAATTCAGTTCCCAAACCTTTATCCTTCCAAATAAAAGTAAAATACATGAAAAGTATTTACTAAACACATGTTTAAGAAACAAATTTAGTTAATTGATACAAGATTCGTAGGTATAAATCCTACTCATCAATAAAAGGGGAGAAGAGACAACCTCAATATCAACAATCATCAATTTCTCCTACCCTCCCTCAAGAATTTCATCGGTGCCTCAAGCTATTCTAATAGGCAAAGGTTCATCTTCCTCAAGGAAAGGATAGTTGAGTTCAGTAATTTCTACGGGCTCACGACTCCCATCTGGTGACCCTGCGGTTATAAATCGAAATCTTTAAGGGTTCAAATTAAAGGAGAAGAAAGATACAGTACGCCTGACCTTAGACCTTGGGACTCTATGGAAGAAATTCAAAGAAAGGAAGCTAAAGGAAGGGAGAACTAGAACAGACGGTGAGAAGCTGAGCGAAGAGATCTGCCAAGGCCAAAACGAGGGAGAAGATAGGTAAAATAAAGGAGGTATACTTGTTTTATAAAATTCTTTGTAAAAAAAATTCTCTGTAAACCATACTTTGATTCATTAATAAATTCATATTTTTCTCTAGAAATACAGTTTCTCACTATATCGTAGTCATGTTTACATTTAAAATGAATTTTTATTAGTAGAATTGATGAATGCTCTAAAACTACTGGTTTTGTCATCATCAAATAGGGGCAGATTGTTAGATATTTCATACTTTGATTTGATGATGACATTAATGATGATGATAACATATATTTGTACCCCTTAAGTTTTGTAAGGTCCTTAAAATGAAATTTATGTACAAGAACTTAGAATAAAAGATCAAACTTGTTAGGTTGATCTGTTGAGCTAAATAACTGCATATATGATAGGAATTGAATTGATCGTATAGTTGGATGAGTGATTGTAAACCTAATCCGATAAATCGTAAAGTTAATTGAAGATCATAGAATTAGCCAAGCTATTGTAGAGTATTCAGTTCAAGAATTGCAGAGCCTGCTAGAATTGTAAAGCTAAATCAAGATCATAGAGTCTACAGAGAAATCGTAGAGTCTGCCCAAGCATCGTAAAGCTTATTGAAAATTATAAGGCAAGACAACGATCGTAGAGCTTGTTCAAGATCGTTGAGCAAGAAAATCGTATAGTAGAAGTTTACAAATCGTAGAGCTAGAAAATCATAGAATCAACCAAGTCAAATACTTTACGATCTCCATGAAACTCAACGATTAGGAAACTCGTAAAGTATATCAGGTTTGACATTAGATTAACATTAAGAAGACTTGCAGAGTGAAGATTATGATATGGTTGATGATCATCCTAAGTTTAAAATGAAGATCTGACCAATATGTGTCTAACAACTAGTTTGGCATTGTGACAACACCCACGTGGTCGGTATTGTAGAAATCAGATTTGACGTATCAAGAGCTGAAAATAAGCTGACACATTCACCCTAAAAGTCAATATCAAAGATCTTTTAGGATTGGAGCATTTAATGAAGCAACGATAACTTACCAACGGAAAAATCTCGAGGTCTTCTATAAAAGGATACAAAGATTCAATCCAACAAAAAAAGAATCATGAATTATAAGTTGAACCTATGCTCAAGTCTAAAGAACTCTATTATACAAAGAAAAATAACTTGTTCAACAACCAAGTCTTTAGAAGTTGTTCCTTAGTGACCTGCATTTCAATAACTTGTTCAACAATCACTTCATCCTTTACGATTCCCTTGTCTTAGTGACCTGCATTTCCAAGTCTTAGTGACTTAAAGAGATCTTAGTGACCCTCCTATCTCAGTGACAGCTGACGAGTCTAAGTGACTTGAAGGAATCTTAGTGAGTTAGTGTTGTATAGATCTTAATGATATGGTTTTAGTGACCATCGAGCATCCTGAGTGGATTTCCTGCTCGTATAATAGAAGAGTGGACTATGAGTTATTTGTACTCCGAATCACTTAAAAATTTCATGTGTCATTTACTTTCCTACACTTACATTTCTGCATTTATTCTTTATTTGTTAAGTGACTTAATTCCACAAGTAAACTAAATTTAAAACTGAGATTTCATTAAATCTTTGAAGGGATTTTTCAAACTAATATTCTGTTGTACATAATTAAATTAACTATAATAATTTAATGAGGTAATAATTCCTTAAAAAGAAATGTTTTAAAGGATCTATTCAACCCCTCCTTCTAGATTTCCAACTGTCTTTGAGAAACAAAAGTGTTCTTATTCCACACATGTCCTTGAAGAAAAGGAATCTATATACACACACAAACATGCATAATATTAAATGATATAATTGTCATCATTATGATCATATTATTGTAATGCGTGATATCTATGAATTATCCTGCATATAGGAAGCCTAAAGTTAGGCAGGTCTAGGTTCCTAAGAGCATTAACCTATCAAGACCCAACAAATCTAGGTGCCAAAGTAAAATCTAAGTTCTTTTATAAGATGACATTTCCACTAATTTAATTTGGTATCTAAATACTGGATGCTCAAGTCATATGACAGGGAATTGAACAAAGCACTTCTATTAAACTTCAGAGAGAAATATGGTCTTGATGTTGTCTTTGGAAATAAAAATTCAAAAAAAAAGAGAATGTGACAAAATAGGAAATGATGCAGTCTCTTTCAGTAATGTAGCATTTGTTAAAGGCTTGAAACACAATCTTCTAAGCATTAGCCAACTATGTGATAAAGGGCACCAAGTGATCTTCCTCAACAATCAATGCCAAGTGAGAGACTAGGAGACAAATTAAGTAAAACTTACTGGAACCAGATATGGAAATGTCTATGTAATCAACTTATCAAAGTTGATCTCAACAGAATCTACTTGCTTCTTTGCCAAAACCTCAGAAGATGTTAGCTGGTTATGGCACTAATGGTTTTCTCATATGAATTTCAAGCATATTTCCAAGCTTGCCTCCAAGAATCTAGTTTCACCTAAGCTGAACTTTGTCAAGGAAAAGCCTTGCAAAGTTTGTCAGCCAATGAAGCAAACTAAAATCTCATTCAAGAACAAGACATTTGATAAGTAGGTTTTGTACCTACTTATCCGGTATCTTTTACTTGAATTAGTTGTTTTTATTCATGTGTCTTAGTTACTTTTCATGCATTTTGTGTTCGTTTTGTAGGTTATACGTTTGGAAGCGATGTGAGCGATTATTGGTAAGGAAAAGCACGAAAAATGCAAACAAAAGCAAGCCGGACGTCGTTTATGCTTTTATGTTCAATTCATGTTCTTGGCTTGGAGCTTGGACTATATTGTAGATCGTTTTCTTAGCTTTCTGGAACATCTAGAATCATTCAAATCGGAGTTCGGATGAAAGAGTTATGACATTTCTACCGACGGACGTTGAACTTCACCGTTTTGGGTGGTCATTTTGCGTAGCAGTCACTTCCAGTCCAATTTCGACCATCATGCGTTCGTTATTTCTCAAAGCTCAAAGAATCAAAGTTGTAGACCTCGTCAATATCTTCGATTTGATAGGTCGCGGGACTCGTAACTCCTCCCGGTTTAGAAGTTATGGCAGTTTTAGCAAAGGAGGTTCCAGCAGAAAAGTGTATTGCCAGATTGGTACCCAGCCGAGGCTGGGCGTTTTTATGCTTAGGACCCAGCCGGGGCTGGGTACCTGGGAGCTTTAGCAGATTGCTATCCAGCTGGGGCTGGCTTTTACCAAAGGAAATACCCAGCCGGGGCTGGGTATACGCAAAAATGAGCGGATTTTGTCCGAATTTGAGTCCGAAAAGGATTGTTTCGAGTTGTTTGATTCAAGGACTTCCAAGAGAACTAAAAGACAAGTACAAAGGCTTATAAAAGGAGGGGAATAACATAGATTAGAGGGGATATAGAGATTATTAGGAGATTAGAGAGCATTCTATTAAATTAGATTATAGTAAATTAGAGAAAAACACTAGTTTTTATGAGATTTGGAGATTGATGCAACTTGGAGACCATTGAAGATTCAAAGTAGGAGCAAGGAGGGAGCGTCAAGTCTACTGACAATAGATTATTTCTTCTCATCTTCTTCTATCTTTATCTTTTAATGTGTATTCAATTGTGGATTCTTAGCTTTAATTCAATAATCATGAACTAATTCTTTGTTTGAGATTACAATGGATCTTATTGTGTAGTTTATTTTAATATGCTTCATTATCAATTATTATGTTCTATTTAGAGGATTGTCTATTGTGATTTGGACTTAGTTGTTTAATTGCTTGGCCATCAATTACCGTGATAATCTATATGAACTCGAAAGATGAAGTATAGATTTAGATCTAATCATGATAGCATGTGTTCAGGATTTTGTTAGTAGCTTAAACTTGATGAGTGTTAAGGTAGAGATATGCTTGACATCGCATGTAATCGGATAGAGAACTTATTCTTCAACCTTCTTCAATTGTAATTCACATAGAGATATAGTGGGTTAGTTGATTAAGGTCTTTAACGTATTTCTATCTTAATTGTGGATTGACGTTAATACGATATTAGTGCATCGAGAGGTGGTTAATATTACTTTAGTGTTCTTGATTAACAATTCAGGATAGAGAATAATTGATGAGAAATGTGTTAACTTAAATGAAGCAATAAGTGAAGTTGTGATCTTAAATCTCCATAGTCTTAATTTAATTAGTGGAATAGTAGTTAATTTATATAGTTTGTAATTCATTCGTTTAAATAAGATTGAATTGGTTACGGGTTAGTACTTGGTGATTTTTATTAACTAATTCTCTGTGGGAACGATACTCAACTTATCACTTTATTACTTGTTGACCACGTATACTTGCGTGTTGTACGTATATAGATTTTACCCAACAAGTTTTTGGCGCCGTTGCCGGGGAATTAGTTTAATATTTTTTACCAATATTAATTTCAATCAAATTAGTCTTAATTTAAACATTTTTATTTTTATTTTTAATTCTCTTCCTATATTTCTCTCTTTTCAAGTACCATGGATGACTTTGCGTATCAATGGCCATACACGACCATGACTCAACCAAAAGAAAAGGAGATTGACAGACTCGCGACACTTTCCGCAATGTCAGCACAAATTAAAGAACTTTCGAGGAAGTTGGACGTTATCGCAGCCCAACAAAGTCAAAGGATGGCAATCGTGTGTGACTATTGTGCTAGCAACCATCCGAGTCATCAATGCATCGTTAGTTTTGGGCGGCAAAAACAAGGTGGTGTATACCTCAACCAGTATGCATATGATAATTACCATCAAGTTTGGGGGTATCACCCGGATTCTTCAGGGAGCTACAACTATCAAGACCAATACTCTGCTGCAAATCCAACATATCCATCAAATTTCTCAAATCCACCTCCAATGCAACAAGAAGACAATTCAGATTTCAAGGAATTCATGTTAAGGATTATAGCAGAAAAAGAAGAGATGATAATGAGTCAGGAGTTATCAACCCAAAATTTTAATAATCGAATGGAACAACTCCTCACTACCTCAACCAATGGTCTTCAATACATGGCTTCCGAGACTGAAACAGAAAGTTCAAGGTTGGAGGAATTGGTGTCCAAGTTCATAGCATCAAATGAGGAGAGAATGAGTAATCAAGCGAGGTCAATTCAAAATCTTGCGAATCAGATAGAGCAAATGACCAAAGCCGTAAGCAACCTTCCTCCAAACACTTGGTTTTATGGCATGGATGATGAAATTGACGGAGAACCCGAACCAAATCTGCAACTGGATGAGCCACAAGGTATAGGAAGTGTGGAGACAATTGGGGATAATGAAATAGAGGTCCACAAAGATCTAAATGGGTCTCCACCAAAGTTCAACGATCTGGTTAGATTTGCAAAACTGTGCCCGCTTGGTAGTCATGTTGTCGGCGAAGATCTTATTGACATAAGAGTGAGTACAATTTTCAATCCATGGTGGGAAGAGAAAGAGAAGATAGACGAAGAGCACATTGTGTGTGACAAGCTTCCATGCCCCAAATTGATCACATACACAATGGAGAAAACACCTAGCTGTGGGGAGTTCTTGGTTGATATCATACCAAACCAGAGCATGCTAGGTGACTTTAATGCAATGACTATCACAAATGGGAACCTACCAAAAGCTATATTATTTCCGATGGATGGAGGGTTTCTCAACTTTCGAAGAGGAATTGGATAGCATTGACCAGAAAAAGTCAGGATGAAAGACTATAAATCAAGCGCTGACTGGGAGGCAACCCAGGAATTTTTATATTTATATGCTTTACTAGTTTATTTAGTAGATAGGAATTAATTTACTTATTAAGCTCTCTTATAATCTAATCCATGTTGTCTCTCTTCATTGCAGGTATTGGAGGTCCAATGGATAGCAAAATGATCGTCGCCGCCATCGCCACCATCAACTCACGCTTAGCTGATTACAGGGAAGTTCTCTTCTATTTATCGTTATATTCTTACAATGAGGACATTGTAATTGCTAAGTTTGTGGGAGTTTTGTTTAATTCATTATCGCATGTTTAGTTTATGTTATGTTATTTTGCATATGTTGTTAATTTAGTTTAGGTTCATTATAAAAAAAATCAAAAAAAATCAAAAATTTCAAAAATAATTGTTAGTTACTATGTTTATCATGCATGAGTCCAGCTGTTTGATATTTACAGTTTATTTTGGCCAATGATGAGAATGGGATTGAGTAGACAAGTATAATACTGATTATTAGAGCTTTTGATGTGATTTCTTGTTATGAATTGAATCTTTTTCTGTTTGAAACTGGTATAATAAGGATAGCACAATAAAAACAACTTGTTGATTGATTGAGTTTAAATTGATACATAATGCGACTCTAAAGGATAATGCTAGTTTGAATGAAAGAATGAGAAGAATAAGTAGTGATGACTAAAGTTCGATAAAAACTTAAGTTCGAGAAAAAAAATTGGGATATATAAGCTTCAAAAAAAAAGAAGAAAAAAATGAAAGCTAGCGCCCTAAGGTCTTATATGGTCTGGGAGTCGTTGGTCGAAAGCTCGCTAAGGGGTAGCACTGTTAGCCTAATGGAATGAGACATTGCACAGTCATGGTTAAAAAGTAAAAAAAAAAAAGAAAGAAAAAAGAATAAAACGGGAAAAGAGCAAAAAGCCCCCGTAGATGAAAATAAAGCATAAGTATCCCATGTAAACCCTCGATATTGGTAATTGTTTGATTTTAGTTGGATCTATCTTATTTTTGGATTTCTTAAGTTTACACTGTATGATGCCTTTGAAGAGACTTGTTATGTGTTAAATTTGATTTTATATCAGTTAACATTGTTGTTGAGCACACATGCACTATACCAGTGATAACAATTTAAGACTTGATGATTGACTAGGAAATTGTTGATTGGTTTTGATATGAAGTATTATCATGTTTACTTGATTGCTCTAAGGCTGGTTGAATAGATTTGTGTTTATCAATACTGCTGGATTCGTAGGCATATAGATTAGTTGCATTGCATTGCATTATGTTGTGTTGCTTGAGGACAAGCAACGGTTTAAGTTTGGGGGTATTTGATAAGTAGGTTTTGTACCTACTTATCCGGTATCTTTTACTTGAATTAGTTATTTTTATTCATGTGTCTTAGTTACTTTTCATGCATTTTGTGTTCGTTTTGTAGGTTATACGTTTGGAAGCGATGTGAGCGATTATTGGTAAGGAAAAGCACGAAAAATGCAAACAAAAGCAAGCCGTACGTCGTTTATGCTTTTATGTTCAATTCATGTTCTTGGCTTGGAGCTTGGACTATATTGTAGATCGTTTTCTTAGCTTTCCGGAACATCTAGAATCATTCAAATCGGAGTTCGGATGAAAGAGTTATGACATTTCTACCGACGGACGTTGAACTTCACCGTTTTGGGTGGTCATTTTGCGTAGCAGTCACTTCCAGTCCAATTTCGACCATCATGCGTTCGTTATTTCTCAAAGATCAAAGAATGAAAGTTGTAGATCTCGTCGATATCTTCGATTTGATAGGTCGCGGGACTCGTAACTCCTCCCGGTTTAGAAGTTATGGCAGTTTTAGCAGAGGAGGTTCCAGCAGAAAAGTGTATTGGCAGATTGGTATCCAGCCGGGGCTGGGCGTTTTTATGCTTAGGACCCAGCCGGGGCTGGGTACCTGGGAGCTTTAGCAGATTGCTATCCAGCTGGGGCTGGCTTTTACCAAAGGAAATACCCAGCCGGGGCTGGGTATACGCAAAAATGAGCGGATTTTGTCCGAATTTGAGTCCGAAAAGGATTGTTTCGAGTTGTTTGATTCAAGGACTTCCAAGAGGACTAAAAGACAAGTACAAAGGCTTATAAAAGGAGGGGAATAACATAGATTAGAGGGGATATAGAGATTATTAGGAGATTAGAGAGCATTCTATTAAATTAGATTAGAGTAAATTAGAGAAAAACACTAGTTTTTATGAGATTTGGAGATTGATGCAACTTGGAGACCATTGAAGATTCAAAGTAGGAGCAAGGAGGGAGCGTCAAGTCTACTGACAATAGATTATTTCTTCTCATCTTCTTCTATCTTTATCTTTTAATGTGTATTCAATTGTGGATTCTTAGCTTTAATTCAATAATCATGAACTAATTCTTTGTTTGAGATTACAATGGATCTTATTGTGTAGTTTATTTTAATATGCTTCATTATCAATTATTATGTTCTATTTAGAGGATTGTCTATTGTGATTTGGACTTAATTGTTTAATTGCTTGGCCATCAATTACCGTGATAATCTATATGAACTCGAGAGATGAAGTATAGATTTAGATCTAATCATGATAGCATGTGTTCAGGATTTTGTTAGTAGCTTAAAGTTGATGAGTGTTAAGGTAGAGATATGCTTGACATCGCATGTAATCGGATAGAGAACTTATTCTTCAACCTTCTTCAATTGTAATTCACATAGAGATATAGTGGGTTAGTTGATTAAGGTGTTTAACGGATTTCTATCTTAATTGTGGATTGACGTTAATACGATATTAGTGCATCGAGAGGTGGTTAATATTACTTTAGTGTTCTTGATTAACAATTCAGGATAGAGAATAATTGATGAGAAATGTGTTAACTTAAATGAAGCAATAAGTGAAGTTGTGATCTTAAATCTCCATAGTCTTAATTTAATTAGTGGAATAGTAGTTAATTTATATAGTTTATAATTCATTCGTTTAAATAAGATTGAATTGGTTACGGGTTAGTACTTGGTGATTTTTATTAACTAATTCTCTGTGGGAACGATACTCAACTTATCACTTTATTACTTGTTGACCACGTATACTTGCGTGTTGTGCGTATATAGATTTTACCCAACAACATTCAACTTCAACAATAGGCCATTATAACTTCTTCATATGGACTTATTTGGGCCTATTTATACTGTTAGTCGTGGAGGAAAGAGGAGTACTCTAGTGGTACTAGATGACTACACTATATTCACTTGGGTTTTCTTTCTAGCTTCTAAGGATAAAACTATCTCTCAATTGGTCAAGCTTTTCAGAATAGTTAAAAATAAGAAAGGTGAAAATATCAAATTAATCTATCATGAGTGATCATGGAAGAGAATTTGATTTTTCTGAAGTAAATAAGTTATGTGGAGACAATGACATTGTTGCTTGATTTCACAATCAAGTATATGTTCAAGTATACACAGTCAGCAAGTAATAAGATGATAAAATTAAGTGTCGATCCCACAGAGAATTCCAATCAATAAATTTCAACTACTAGCACTATGCCAATTCAATTTTATTTAAACAACTGCAAAGTGTGATTTTTCTAATTAAGAAAACTAAATTAATCAATTAAAAATAGATTATTCTAAAATCAAATCAAATAAATAAATAAAGACTAAAACTCGATGAATGAATTCAGATAAATAAAGGTTAAAACTCCAATATCCCCAATTATGAACTATAAACCAATTATCCAATTAATCCAATTATTATGCCTACTGAATTGTTAATAGGAATTCTAAGTGTCAAAAGCCCTTTCCCAAGTGATCAGTTAACTTTTATTCAATTAAATTATTCTTGTGATATTCCTATGCAAATAATTAAATTAAACCCATTAAGTTCCAATTCCCAAATTGTTACATACAGTGAACATATATTCCTATTCAATTTACGACTCTAATTATTCGTCTCATGCAAATAATCAAGCATACATGTTATCATATCCAGTTCTAACCCTAGATTTCATCTTCCTAATCCTTCTAGAGTAACACGGTAATTACTGGCCAAATAATTAATCAATACGCACAAGACATAATAAACAATTCACCTTGACATAAATAATTGGATTAAATCAAATAATTAATTCATAGACATAAAAGGTTAAATTGGTAGTCTTAATAAAAGAATTAGTTCATAATAAAAATTAAAACCAACAATCTCATGAAAATCATCCTTAAGGAATTACACAATTTGAAAATAAGGAGAAGAAGAAACTCTAAAGAAAATCCCCCAAGCCTCAATCTTCCATCTTCAAGTGATTCCTTAATTAGCCTCCAATTATGGTTGATCATCCTCCTTTTGATTACAGCTAATTAGCCTTTATATATTCTGCTCCATCTTGCACCAATCCTAATCCAAGTCAACATCTCGGTTAATTCCCAAATCCAAGTCAAACAGTAATCCACGCCTACTCCTGGTCAACGAAATCCCCGCCTCAATGCCCCGACGCTGAGCATTAGTTCAGTTAGAGCGCCCCGACGCTACTCTTCAATTTAATTACAAAATTGCCATTAAACAACTCAAATCCCCAATTTGTCCCTGCATCTCCTCAATCTGCTAATTAATAAATAAACACAGTAAAAATGCTTCTAAAAGACTCGAGAATACAACAATTTAAGCCCACATATATCCAATTCATGGGTATATTACCTAATCATCAAATACCCCCAAACATCAATCGTTGCTTGTCCTCAAGCAACAAAACACAAGACAACACGAAAAACTAAACAAACCATGCAAATGCACCTAAAACTATCTACATGTTTGTAATTCCAGCAATCGAATAGCACACCGTATATTCATTAGGCCTCAAAAAAATCATAATAACATGCTAGTACATCATATTAAGACAAATCAATAATATCCCAAAATCAACAAATCTAAATCTGTTATTATTGATATTGTGTGTGTGTGTGTGTTCAACAACCATGCTAACCGATGAAAAGCAAAATACGAAAGATAATAGATTTCTTAGAAGGCATTATACGGTGTAAACTCGTGAACTCCTCAAATAAACTACATTCGGCTAAAATCAAATAATTACCAAAGTCCAAGGGTCAAAATGGAATACTTATGTTATATATATATATATATATATATATATATATATATATATATATATATATTTAACGGGGGCATTTAGCACTTTTTCTCGTCTTATTCATTTTTTTTCTTTCCATGACTGTGCAATATCTCATTCCATTAGGCTAACAGTGCTACCCCTTAGCGAGCTTTCGACCAACGACTCCTAGACCATATAAGACCTTAGGGGGCTAGGTGTAGAGACACTCCCTCGGGCTTATTTGCTCAAGTAACAAAGGCCCGGGGACAAAACTAGCCACGATTTTTTTTAAGCTTATATATTCCAAATATTTCCCCCAAAACTTAAATTAATGTCTAACTTCAGCCATCACTAGCTATTCATGTTGTTCTTTCATTCAACTAGTATTTATCCTTTAGAAATCTATTATCTATCCATTTAAACTTAATCAGCCAACATGGTCGTTTCTTAACATGTGCTATCATGATAATATCAGTTTGAAACAGATAAAGATTTAAATCATGTCAAGAAAATCACATCACCAGCTTAACAATCCTTACTAGACTTGTTCATGCAATTTCAATTTCATCATTGGCCCTGAATATACTTAAACTATTAAATAGCTGGAATTTTATAAAACCCTAAATGCAACATGTAACAAAAAATAAAAACATACTATCCACAAACTACTAGAAACATGGCATCTACTAATGCAAATAGAAACTAAACTACCCCCAAACTTATAAAGAGCAATGTCTTCATGCGAAAAATATAACAATATAAAACAGAGAACTTCCCTGACGAGCTTATTCTTCGGGTGCATTATCATCATCCTCGATCATCTCTTGATCAGAAGGGGGGAAAATAGGCAGAAAAGGAGCAGTAGAGAAATGGCTAAGAATAACTCACGGATACAATTGAGCATACATAGCATTCTGAGCGGTGAATTGGTCGACTAAAAATTTGTATATCACATCCTGACGTTCAGACAGGCGGACATTCTGGGATTCGAGATTGTAGAACCAACCGTCAATTTCACACTAGACGGCCTCAGGAACAACACCACGGTGCACTGCAGAGGAAGGACCATAAGTGGGTGGGCCCGAAGGTGGTGAAGCTTGCGGAGCTTCAACTTGGGGAATTATAAAACCCAATCCCCTGGGGTGGTTCGCCCCACCAGTCCATACTTTATACCTGCTGATCAACTTATGGTCCAACACCGGCATTGGGGTTTGAATCATCTCATCCGACTTCCATTTGACCCCAAATTTCGCACATAATACGCAAATGAGAGATGGATGTGCTAAAAGTCTCGTGGTACCTCCTCGTGCAGCTCGCAGAATTGATTGTTGAATGACAAGACCAACATCAATTTTTAAGCCTTGAATTATGGAATGTAGTAGCACTGCCCTCTCCTTGGTGACATAGGTAACATGTGTGCATGACATAAGCTTAGCGCATATAAAGGCATACCAAACCTTTCCATATAAACTGAGGTACGAAAGGGGGAACGTCATGCTGCCACGTTCATGCATTGTCCATGTGGTGCCTGGTTGACAAAGCTCCCGTATTATGGTTTCATAGTCTGGTCCTTGACTCACAAGACTGGCATACTCATTATGTTTTCCCTCCAATGGCAGCTGATAACACCCGTTGATGTCCTCTTCATTGAATTCAACGGTTTTGCCTCTCACATACACTATATAGTGTGAATGCTCTGAAACATTGGCGTAGAACTCTTTAATGACTGCAATCACTGTTGGGTCGGGTTGTGCGGTGAGTGTGAACCAATTTTTCTCAGCAATCATGACCGCCATGTCCCCATCCTTAGATTAATCGGGCCTTAAACCGCGTTCGGGGACGAAAGACCGGGTAGCCATACGGTTATAGCGTTCTTGAGCAGCGACGCTGACAAACCGACGGCTGTCAAATTTTAAAAGAGCCGAGGCTGACCCAGAACCTTCTCCTCGTTAACGCTTTGAAGCCATTAGAATACTCTACAAATGGACATACACAATTTATAATTTAGTTCAAAGCATATAAGTTAACTTATATATGTATCACAACCCCCAAACTTTGAATTATAATAGCCTTGTGGAATAGGAGGTGAATACCATTTGAACCTAAGAACATGCAATATTAAGTCGTTGGCCGTTTACCTTGAATGTTCACTATGAATTAGGTTCCTTGACTTCGACATTTCCGTGTGGAGCGACAGATACAACCGTGAAAGGTCCGGACCAGCGAGATTTTAGTTTCCCAAGAAATAAACGCAATCTAGAGTTGAAAAGCAATACTTGTTGGCCCGGTTCAAACATTCGATTAATGATTTTCTTATTGTGCCAGGATTTGACTTTTTCCTTATACAGCTTGGCGTTCTCATATGCATTAAGCCGGAATTAGTCCATCTCATTTAATTAAAGTAACCTTTTCTCACCAGCTGCTTGTAGGTCAAAGTTCAGTTTCTGAATGGCCCAGTATGCATTATGTTCTAGTTCAACCGGGAGATAACACGCCTTTCTGTAGACCATCCTGTAAGGTGACATGCTGATAGGGTTCTTATAAGCCGTTCGATATGCCCATAAAGTATCATCTAGTCGCATGGCACAATCTTTTCGTGATGGATTGACCACCTTCTTTAGGATTCTCTTAACTTCCCGATTCAAGACTTCTGCTTGACCATTGGTTTAGGGATGGTATGCAGCTGCAATCTTATGTCGGACTCCATATTTTGTAAGCAATTTAGTGAACTTCTTATTACATAAGTGAGTTCCCTCATCGCTAATTATCGCCCTCGATATTCCAAATCGTGTGAAAATATTCTTCTTCAAGAACCGAAGTACCGCCTTAGCATCGTTTGAGGGTAAGGCTGCAGCTTCTACCCATTTCGAAACATAGTCCACCGCTAATAGAATATACTGATTATTAAACTAGGATGGGAAAGGTCCCATGAAGTCAATTCCCCATACATCGAATAACTCAACCTCCAAAATAGTGTTAAGCGGCATTTCATTGCGTTTGGAGATATTTCCTACGCGTTGACACCGATCACACTTCAACACATAGAGGTATGTGTCTTTGAATAGAGAAGGCCAGAAAAAACCCAACTGCAATACTTTGGCTGCTGTTCTATCACCCGCGTAATAACCTCCATAATCTGATGAGTGGAAATGACCTAATATGTTATCCATCTCCTCTTGTGGCACACATTGTCTAATCATTTGGTCTGTACAAGCCTTAAACAGAAATGTTTCTTCCCACAAGTATTGTCGGACATCATGGAGGAACTTTTTTAGTTGTTGCGAGTTCAATTCTGGAGGTAACACCTTACTAACCAAGTAATTCACATAATCTGCGTACCAAGGAACGGTCGTTGTTACTCGAAGAAGCTATTCATCAGGAAACCTCTCATTAATCATGACTTCATCTTTTTACTGAACCTACACATTTTTTAAATAAGAAAGATGATCCGCCACCTGGTTCTCGGTACCTTTTCTATCTCGGATCTCTAAGTCAAATTCTTGTAGCAAAAGTACCCACCATATTAACCGTGGCTTGACATCTTTCTTCTCAATCAAATACTTAATAGCTGAATGATTAGTGTAGACAATTACCTTGGTCCCTATGAGATATGCTCTGAACTTGTCGAAGGCAAACACGATCGCAAGTAGATCTTTTTCGATGGTCGTGTAATTCAACTGAGCATTCGTTAACGACTTGCTAGAGTAGTAAATACTATGAAAAATTTTATCGCGATGTTGTCCCAATACCGCTCCAACTGCATAGTCACTGGCGTCGCACATTAACTCAAATGGTAAAGACCAATCGGGAGCCATTATAATTGGAGCTGAAACCAATTTCTTGTTCAATATTTTGAAAGCATTGACGCACAACTGATCCATCTTAAACGGTACATCTTTCTCCAAGAGGGAACATAAGCGTTTCGAAATTTTGGAGAAGTCTTTAATGAAGCATCTGTAGAAACCCGCATGTCCCAAGAAGCTCCGTATTCCCTTCACAGATGATAGAGGAGGTAGTTTCTCAATCATCTCAATTTTTGCTTTATCAATCTCTAGCCCTGCTGCAGAAACCTTATGCCCCAAAATTATCTCCTCTTGCACCATGAAGTGACATTTTTCCCAGTTAAGAACTAGGTTTGTCTCGACGCAGCGCTTCAACACTAAGACCAAATTTTTCAAGCATAAGTTAAAACTATCACCCAACATGGAGAAGTCATCCTTGAATACTTCCAAGTTTTGTTCTACCATATCGGAGAAAATGGCCATCATGCATCGTTGAAAAGTTATCGGAGCATTACATAAACCAAAAGACATACGACGGAAGGCAAACGTACCTTAAGGGCATGTGAATGTGGTTTTTTCTTGATCTTCCGGCGCTATAGCAATCTAATTATATCCAGAATATCCATCCAAAAGACAGTAGAACTGATGTCCCGCTAACCTACCCAACATTTGATCAATGAATGGTAAGGGGAAGTGATCCTTACGTGTGGCTTAATTCAGTTTGCGGTAATCCATACATACTCTCTAGCCTGTAACGGTTCTAGTGGGGATGAGTTCATTAGATTCACTTTTCACTACCGTCATGCCCCCTTTCTTCAGAACGAACTGTACAGGACATACCCATGAACTGTCCGAAATGGGATAAATAATGTCGGCATCCAACCACTTTATGATCTCTTTCTTTACCACATCCTTCATAATGGGGTTTAGCCTTCTTTGCTTCTCAATGGTTGGTTTTTCTCCCTCTTCCAATAAGATCTTATGCATACAAAATGACGAACTAATTCCTCGAATATCCGTTATAGTCCATCTGATTGCTGTTTTAAACTCTCGCAATACCCTTAATAGTTTCTCTTTTTGCATATCAGTCAAATTTATTGAAACAATAACTCGTAGGGTAGCATCTTTTCCCAAATAGTCATACTGCAAATGAGATGGTAGAGGTTTTAATTCCAACACCAGTGGCTCTTTTATCGATGTTTTGAACTTTTTCTCATCCGTTTCAGGTCGATCAAGAGTGTCGAATGATTGTTTAACCTTCTTGGCAGTCGGTAATGCATCTAGCCATTTGACATACTCAATATCATCCTCAATATTGTAGTCATCTATCCTGAACAAAATAGATTCTAGTGGGTCCTCTGAATAATTTTCGTTGAACTTTTGATTAACTAATTCATCCATGACATCCACCCGCAAACATTCACCCTTTTCTTTCAGAAATGTCATTGACTTAAATACATTAAAGGTGACCTGTTGGTCTTCAACTTGCATCGTCAATTCACCTTTTTTCACGTCAATCAACGTTCTCCCCGTTGATAAAAATGGTCGCCCGAGAATGATGAGAATTTCCCTATCTACTTCACAATCCAAGATAAAGAAATCCCCCGGGAAGATGAATTTATCCACTTTTACTAAAACGTCTTCAACAATACCTCGTGGATATGTAACTGATCGGTCTACCAACTGCAAACGGATATTTGTCGATTTTGGTGCCTAAAGTCCAAACTGGCTATAAACGAATAGTGACATCAAATTTATTAAAACTACCTAGATCTTTTAGCTTCGGAGGTAACTTATTCTGGATAATTGTGTTGTACTCTTCGGTTAACGCCACTGTTTCAAAATCACCCAATTTTCTCTTCTTCGACAAGACCTCCATCATGAACTTGGCGTAACTCTGCATTTATTCTAAGGCTTCTGCAAATGGTATGTTGATATGCAGTTTTTTGAAAATCTTGAAAATTGATTATCTAACTTGGATTTCTGAAACCTTTATGGATATGGTATAGGAGGCATTATGAGACTTTATTCAGGTGTTTTCTGCTCTAACTCCTCAACCTGTCATTTTCCGGTGTCTCGGACTTCCTCTTTTTCCACTGTTGCGTTGTCCATCTTTTCCTTGTCCTTAAGTGTCTCTTGCAATTCCTTTCCACTACGTAAAGTCACAACCTTGCAATGCTCATCTCTGCCCAGATTTATCTCGGTATCACTGGGGAGTGTTCCATGTGAACGGCTGTTCAACGCATGTGCTATCTGCCCCATCTGATTTTCCATATTCTTGATTGAAACAACTTGACTTTTCACATTCATATCTACTTGACTCAATAACTTGTCTTGCTCACTGATCCTTTTGTTTGTATCTACAATAAATTTTTCGAAAGTGTCTTCCAAACTTGTTTTCCTCTTGTTGTTGCTGAGTCTGATTTTGAAATCCGGGTAGATTTTGCTGTCTCGGTGCTTGAGCTTGATTATTGCTCCAAGAAAACCCCGGGTGATTTCTCCAACCTGGGTTATATGCATTTTGATTCGAATAAGGTTGGACTGATCGATTATAGCTTCCCACGAACTGAGCTGATTTGGAATTAATGGCACATTGATCTATAGCATGACTCCCAACACATAACTCACAAACCATTGCTACTTGCGGTGCGGATGGTGGACCCCATGTTTCAATCTTTTTAGTTAATGCAGAAACCTCTGCTGCCAACGCTGTCACTGCATCCAATTCAAACTTTCCTGGTGTTTTCGGAGGATTAAATCTAGTCATTGGCCACTGATAATTATTGTTGGCCATCATTTCTAACAGTTGATAAGCCTCATCAAAATTCTTAGCCATGATCACTCCACCTGTTACTACATCAATACTGACTCCTGTGGACGTGTGAAAACCATCACAAAATATCCCAACCTACATCCACTGTGGAATTTTGTGATGTGGACATTTACGGAGCATATCCTTAAATCTTTCCCATGCCTCATATAAGGTTTCTAAGTCGAACTGTACAAAAGTATGAATATCGTTTCGTAGTTTTGCCAACTTTGTTGGTGGGAAAAACTTAGCTAAGAATTTTTGAGCTAAGTCGTCCCAAGCTGTGATTGAACCAGGTGGCAATGAGTGTAACCAACTCCAAGCTTTGTCTTTCAATGTAAACAGAAACAACCTCAACCTTATAGCATCTTCCGAGACATTATTGAACTTGAAGGTGTCGCAAATTTCCAAGAAACTCAAAATGTGCTCGTTTGGATCATCCGTCGAACTAACCCTAAACTATACTGCATTTTGAAGCATCTGAATCTTTCCCGGTTTAATCTCGAAACTATTTGCATTAATCGTCGGTCTCCGAATACTCGACTGTATATATGTGACTGTCGGGATGGCATAATCCTTAAGTGATTTTTGTTCTTTCCCTGCCATGTTTACTTGTGTTTCTTGTGCTTCCAGATCTTCTTCCACAGGTAATACCTCACTAGTCAACTGTAATTTTCAGAACTTCCATTCGATATCGTCTGTATAAGGAAAAAGTTCCTTTTTAGCCCGTGATCAAGTGTGCATACACTTACAAAGAATTCCTGCAAACACAAGAAGAAAAATAAATAACGTTTAAATTAATACCGAATTGATTATAAGTAATATCTAAATAATATTAATAAAGAAGTCCCCGGCAACGGCGCCAAAAACTTGTTGCTTGATTTCACAATCAAGTATATGTTCAAATATACACAGTCAGCAAGTAATAAGGTGATAAAATTAAGTGTCGATCCCACATAGAATTCCAATAAATAAATTCCAACTACTATCACTATACTGATTCAATTTTATTTAAACAACTGTAAAGTGTGATTTTTCTAAATAAGAAAACAAAATTAATCAATTAAAAATAGATTATTTTAAAATCAAATCAAATAAATAAATAAAGACTAAAACTCTATGAATGAATTCAGATAAATAAAGGTTAAGACTCTAATATCCCCAATTATGAACTATAAACCAATTATTCAATTAATCCAATTATTATGCCTACTGAATTGTTAACAAGAATTTTAAGTGTCAAAAGCCCTTTCCCAAGTGATCAGTTAACTTTTATTCAATTCAATTAATCTGGCGATATTCCTATGCAAAATAATTAAATTAAACCCATTAAGTTCCAATTCCCAAATTGTTACATGCAGTGAAAAAATATTCCTATTCAATTCACGACCCTAATTATTCGTCTCATGCAAATAATCAAGCATACATGTTTTCATGTCCAGTTCTAATCCTAGATTTCATCTTCTGAATCCTTCTAGAGTAACACGATAATTACTGGCCAAATAATTAATCAATACGCACAAGACATAATAAACAATTCACCTTGACATAAATAATTGAATTAAATCAAATAATTAATTCAGACATAAAAGGTTCAATTGGTAGTCTTAATAAAAGAATTAGTTCATAATAAAAATTAAAACCAACAATCTCATGAAAATCATCCTTAAGGAATTACACAATTTGAAAATAAGGAAAAGAAGAAACTCTAAAGAAAATCCTCCAAGCCTCAATCTTCCATCTTCAAGTGATTCCTTAATTAGCCTCCAATTATGGTTGATCATCCTCCTTTTGATTATAGCTAATTAGCCTTTATATATTCTGCTCCATCTTGCACCAATCCTAATCCAAGTCTACATCTCGGTTAATTCCCAAATCCAAGTCAAACATTAATCCACGCCTGTTCTTGGTCAACGAAATCCCTGCCACAATGCCCCGACGCTGAGCATTAGTTCAGTTAGAGAGCCCTAACGCTACTCTTCGATTTAATTACAAAATTTCCATTAAACAACTCAAATCCCCAATTTGTCCCTGCATCTCCTCAATCTGCAAATTAATATATAAACACAGTAAAAATACTTCCAAAAGACTCGAGAATACAAAAATTTAAGCCCACATATATCCAATTCATGGGTATATTACCCAATCATCAGACATTCATCAGAACTTCTCAGTACCAAGAACTCCTCAACAAAATGGAGTAGCTGAAAGAAAAAATAGAACTTTTATAGAAGCAAGGAGGACTCTTCTAGCTGTAATAAGGCTACATAAGTATTTTTGGGCTAAACTTGTCGACACTACTTGCTACACTCAGAACTGATCTCTTATTCATTCTTCATTCAAGAAAACATCATATAAGCTAAGAAAAGGGAGGAAGCCCAATATCATTTACTTTTGCATCTTTGGTTGCGTATGTTACATCTTCAACAATGGTAAAAGTTATCTAACTAAGTTTCAAGCAAAGTCAGATGAAGGTATTTTTCTTGGTTATACTACTGATAGTAGGGGTGTTCAAAATTTTCAGTTTTTCCGGTTTTTTACCGCTACAGGCGGTACTGGTTTTTTTCGGTACCGATTTTTCAGTATTTTAACACTTTTCGGCACCGATAGCGATAATGACTTTTTTGAATTCGGTAAAAATCGAAATACCAAAAATACCAAAATTTAATAATTTAATAATTAATAGTTAATGTTTTGTAATTTTATATATTAAATAATTTTTTATATATATTAATAATTTCTATATAATTATAGTTTTATTAATTTTTTTTATATATATTAATAATGTTTTGTAGTTTTATTTTATATATTAATTATTATTAATAGTTGATGATTTCTTAGTTTTTAAAAAAAATTAATATATAAAAAATTATTTAATTATTATTAATAATTATATATATTACCATGTGGTATAACCGAAAACCAAACTGAAAAAACTGGTACCGATTTTGTATCGAATCGGTACCAAAACTGATAATTCGGTACCAGAACTGATAATTCGGTACCAGTTTCGATTCTTGTTTTTTTTATAATTTTGGATCGGTACCGGTTCGGTATTTTTGGTACATGTTCAATTTTTTATCGATTAGCACCCCTAACTGAGAGTAAAACATATAGGGTATTTAATAAATGGTTATTAAATGTTAAAGTATCAATTCATTCGCTAGTATGACCTACCTAAGCTTATTTGGTATTTAATTGGTCGGTCAGAGTATAGGGATAATATGTGTCATGTCAATTGACCTTTTTTTGAAGATATATTCTAGAATGATATCTGAAAAATAAGAGATGAGCAATGGAAAAATCATGATACAGAGGAAATAACCGGGAAAGTATAATCCAAAAAGAAAGTAAGGTATTCTCATCTCTTCGAACTACCACGTACGTAAATTTCGAGGGTGAAATTTCATAAGGAGGGGAGATTGTGAGACCCCAAATTTTATGAAATAAAAGTATTCAATTTTCTTATAATTATTTTATTTAGTAAATGGTTAGAATGATAAAAGGTTAAAGTTAAGGGTGATATGTGAAAAAAATTCAAAGTAAACAAGTTGTTATAAAATAATCGGTGATAAAGTATAGTAATACGCGTGGTTGCATAGTAGCACACGGTATTGATTATTGATGCTTACGTGAGAAGTCACTCAGTTTTATTCAATTATTATCATAGTATCATCTGCATAATATTTTATTTTATTAAATCAATAATTGAGATGACAAGTTATTCATATTATTATTTGCACAATTAACAATGTCTAGAAGTTCTGTCGAGGAGAGTTTTGGTCACCTAATTGCGCGCCAATAGGGAAAAATCCTTATCAAAAAGCCCTTTCTTTCCTGGGAACGATTTGGTTGTTAATATTGCGAATTATAATAATAATGAATAAATGTTATTAAAAATCGAGTTTGAGTTCGAAGCTGAATTTGGAGACGCGGACGTGATATTTGAGTCCGAAATGATGAAATTAGTGAAAATAGACTACAAACACAAAATTTATCGGGGTTGACTTTTTGGTCAAAAAGTTAACAGTTGAATTTTTCGAAAAAAGTCAAACTTCGAAATTTCAAAAATGAAATTGTTGATAAAAATATTTTCATTGTGTTGTGATTATTAGTGTTGGTGGAAATCGACAATTATTTCGATAATAATTGATGTCTGGAGGTTATATTGACCAATCGGGTAATTAACCGGATAAATTAGCATTTAATTGCTATTGATTCACATGATTATAACTATTTGTTCACATGTGTGTACTATTGATTCACATTCATTTACTATTAGGGGAGTTGGTGTAAGATTGATAATAATATCATGACTAAGTTAAAAATGGAGGTATAAATAGAGATACTATACTGTAATTCGTATTTTCATAAGTCTAGAACTATTGATTCACATGATTTACTATTAGGGGAGATAGTGCAAGTTTGATAATACTTGCAGGACTGAATTAAAAATGAAGGAGAAGAGGAAGGTATTATACTGTAATATTTCGAGCCCCAAAACGTGCAATTATCGAAACTATATTTTCCTATGAATAGAATCTCATTCCTTCATTATTTTTCACCAATTCATTAAAGCTATAAAGTAATTATTAGAGAGAGAAATTATAGAGAGAAATAAGAATAGAAGTCTGGTACCTCACTATTCCAGTATCCAGTCTTCTTCTGAGGTAAGGGATATTATTATTATAGTAAGGGATATTATTACTTTCGTATTCATGAAGAGAGTTGTTGGAATAATTTTGTGGACATATGATATCTATTATAACCTTGACGCATGGCCTCCCATGTACGAAGGTTTCCTTGAGCACTTCCCAAAGATTTTAATTTCTAAAATAGTTTTTGACTGTACTTTTATGTAAAGTACTATTGTAAGGTTGTGGTCGAGGAACCATGAGAGTTACATACATTTGTATTAAAACTCACATTTTAACTGTGGTCGTATTCTGCATGATAGTTCAACAGTTGTATAATTGAAGTTTGTAAATAATTTTTATAGTGTGATATCTGGCGACTCATAATGGGTCGTGTGGACCTATTTTGGGGGCGTCACAAATGGTATCAGAGTTTAGGGATATGATCCCTGACTGAGATGTGAGAAACGAGAAATTCCTTCGCTAGTATAACCTACCTAAGTTTATTTGATATTTAATTAGTCGGTCAGAGTGTATGGATAATATGTGTCATGTCAATTGACCCTTGTTTTAAAGATATAATCTAGAATGATATCTGAAAATAGGGGATGAGCAATGGAAAAATCATGATACAGAGGAAATAACCGGGAATGTATAATCCAAAAAGAAAGCAAGGTATTCTCATCTCTTCGAACTACCAGGTACGTAAATTTCGAGGGCAAAAGTTCATAAGGAAGGGAGATTGTGAGACCCCTAATTTTATGAAATGAAAGTATTCAATTTTCTTATAATTATTCTATTTTGTAAATGGTTAGATTGATAAAAGGTTAAAGTTAAGGGTGATATGTGAAATTTTTTTAAAGTAAACAAGTTGTCATAAAATAATCGGTGATAAAATATAGTAATACGCGTGGTTGCATAGTAGCACATGGTATTGATTCTTGATGCTTACGTGAGAAGTCACTCAGTTTTATTCAATTATTGTCACAGTATCATCTGCATAATATTTTAATTTATTAAATCAGTAATTGAGATGACAAGTTATTCATATTATTATTTGCATAATTAACAATGACTAGAAGTTCTGTCGAGGAGAGGTTTGCTCACATAACTGTCCGCCAATAGGGAGAAATCCCCCTCTTTCCTGGGAACAATATGGTTGTTAATATTGTGAGTTATAATAATAATAATGAATAAATGTTATTAAAAAATGAGTTTGAGTTCGGAGTTGAATTTGGAGACGCGGACGTGATATTTGAGTCCGAAATGATGAAATTAGTCAAAATAGACTATAAACACAAAATTTATCGGGGTTGACTTTTTGGTCAAAAAGTCAACAGTTTACTTTTTTAGAAAAAGTCAAACTTTGAAATTTCAAAAATAAAAATATTGATAAAAATAATTTCATTGTATTGTGATTATTAGTGTCGGTGGAAATCGACAATTATTTCGATAATAATTGATGTCTGAAGGTTATATTGACTAATCGGGTAATTAACCGGATAAATGAGCAATTAATTGCTATTGATTCACATGATTATAACTATTTGTTCACATGTGTGTACTATTGATTCATATTCATTTACTATTAGGGAAGTTGGTGCAAGATTGATAATACTTGCATGACTAAGTTAAAAATTGAGGTATAGATGGAGGTACTATACTGTAATTCGTATTTTCACATGTTTAGAAATATTGATTCACATGATATACTATTAGGGGAGATGGTGGAAGTTTGATAATACTTGCAGGACTAAATTAAAAATGAAGGAAAAGAGGAAGGTATTATACTGTAATTTTTCGATCCCCAAAACGTGCAATTATCGAAACTATATTTTTCTATAAATAGAAGCTCATTCCTTCATTATTTTTCACTAATTCACTAAAGCTATATAGCAATTATTATAGAGAAAAATTATAGGGACAAAGAAGAAGAGAAGTCTGCTACCTCACTATTCAAGTATCAAGTCTTCTTCTGAGGTAAGGGATATTATTATTATAGTAAGGGGTATTATTTCTTTCGTATTCATGAAGAGAGCTGTTGTTATTCCATTCCTTAATATTCTGTTGGAATAACATGTATACGCGGACTACCGTAAACATGGTGAAATTCTTCTGTTATTTCATTCTTTATTATTATGTTGGAATATCCTGTGTATGCGGATTATGCATGACCTGGTTCCATTCTTTATTATTCTGTTGGAATAATCTGTCTGTGCGGTATCGCATGCCTGGTGAATTCAATTGTTATTCCATTCTTTATTATTCTGTTGGAATATCCTTTCTGTGCGGATTACGCATGACCTGGTTACATTCTTTATTATTCTGTTGGAATATCATGTCTATGCGGATTACGCATGGCCTGGTTCTATTCTTTATTATTCTGTTGGGAATAACCTGTCTGTGCGGTCTACCACGTGCATGGTGAATTCTTCTATATTCCATTCTTTATTATTTTGTTGGAATAACCTGTCTATGTGCACTACCGCATGCATGGTGAATGATCCTTCGTATTCATTCCTTATTAAATTGTGGAAATGATCTGTCTACGTGGATTACCGCATAGCGGATGAAAATCCATTTGCAGTTTCGTAATTTTTCTGACCCTCAAAAATTCTGGAAAAATTTGAAATGATAAATTGATGAGTTTTCTATATTGTGTCCAAAGATGGCAATTTTTGGATGTATAGATTAAGAGTTATGGATTTTATGGGAAAAGACTATTTTAAAAGTAAACCCTTATAACTCCTTGTGGTTAACTCCAAAATTGGTGAACTTTGTATTGGGAGTACATGTATATAACAGAAGTATACCCTGTAAATTTCAGAATTTTTGGATAAAAGTATAATTTATGATAAATGTCTAAATATTCAGCAGTTTTGGCCATATGAAAAATAGTAAATGAATTTTAAAAATTTTGAGAAAAAATATATGTTCAATATGGGACTATATTCTGTTAAATCCCAGAAAAGAAAAATTTTAGAACTGATTTGGTATTTTTCATGAAAATGAACTAGTTATGAGTAAATGAATTAAATAAGTTATGTGAATTAATAAAATTGGAAAATAGGATTTTATGGCTTGGGAATCCTATATAGGGTATATGCAGATTTTGGATGAGGGATTTGATCATTGGTGATGAAATCTTATGAGTATAGCATTTTTGAATGATTAAATGCATTATTTGGTAAAGCGAAAACAATTGAAATAAATTATTTATAAGTTTAAGAAGTGATTAAAATATTGTTATAATATTAATAATCTTAGATTATGAGTTTATTAAATGATTGATAATATTTAGATAAATTTAAAGTCTTTAATATTTATCTTTGTTTTCGTTTGATTAATGCTTATATCATTGTCATCATCTTCATGCTTATATTATGATGAAAGTCATCTTTGGCTTACGTGCAAAGATGGACTGTTGATTATTGGTTTTACAGTTGTATATCTTTGGCTTATGTGCAAAGATGGACTGTTGATTATTGGTTTTACAATTGTATATCTTTGGCTTACGTGCAAAGATGAATTATTGATTGATGATTATCTTTGGCTTATGTGCATAGATGAACTGTTTATTGGTATGATTATGACCAGGGATCATTCGGTATAATCATGACCCGTAATGTTATAGATGATGTGGTAAAAGTCCTCATTGGCCCGTAGTGCATTGATGGACAGTTATTGATATGATTATAACCAAGGATTATTCGGTATAATCATGACCATTGATGATTACATGAATATCATTGGCCGTAGTGTAGGGATGATTCGTTGATGTGAATTATTTATTAAGCTGAGTCTCAACGATAAAATAATGATTATACACTTTTAATTCGTAAAAGATAGTAGATATCATGCTCTACTTGACTATTCTAAAATACAGTTGTATGTCTTTGGCCTGTAGTGCAAAGATGAATTGTTAATGAATATCTTTGGCCATAGTATAAAGATGAATTTATTAGTATGATTATTAGCAGGAATTGTGATTTGGTATAACCATGATTTTTGATATTTCAGGTGAAGATAGGTGATGAAAATTATCTTCGTCCTGGGTGCAAAGAGGAATTTAGAATCATAATTATGATTATGAGTTATTCATATGAGTGTGGACAGAAATTATTGATTGATGTTACATGGATAAAACATTATTGGTGGACTTTTAACATAGAGAAGATAATAGATCTGATGGTCTATTTGACTCTTCTAATGGATTGTTCGTTTTGCTGCAACTATGGTTGAAATATTTTATCATCTACCATATGTCATAATCTCTGATTTATTACTGATGAAGGCTATTGATAATATAAATTATCTTTAGTCATGATATTCTTTACTGGGCTAGTTGTGCTCACCCTTTTTGTTTTACAATTCCTTTCAGGTAATAAGAGTGTAGCTGGGTCGAGCGGGGGTAACAGGAGAATAGAACGGTGGTCTATCGTATGGAAATAATTTTATTAAGAACTTTAGATAAGTGTGTCATATTGTATACGTCATTTGATATTTAATTTTGGTGAACCGAATAGGGTGAGGTGAACCAAACTTTGGAAGGGTATTTTGCCACTATCATACAAGATGTCTAATGATATACAACCTCGTGTTATCTGTAAGACCCCAACTTTTATGAATAAAAATGAATTTTCTATAAATATCATTTTTGAATATTATGGAATAAATTTGTTATAATGTTATAGTTGTTGGTAATATTTATAAATTTTGCAAAGTACGCAAGTTGTTATATAATATTCGATTGGTCAGGGAATATTCGTACGACGGCACAATCATTGGTGGACCCCACAACAGAATTATTATCGGATTGAGAAAACGACAAAAATATTTTTATGAAAATAACGACGGAAGATTTACCGTTGATACTGTTGAACTACTCGGTAGTAAAAGTACAGTAATACGCGTGGTTGTATAGTAGTACACGGTATTGATTATTAATGCTTATGTGAGAAGTCACTCAGTTTGATTCAATTATTGTCGATATTTTATATGTTATTAAATCATTAATTGAGATGACGAAGTTGTTAATATTATTATTTGCATTATTAACGATGTCTAGAAGTTCTGCCAAGGAGAGGTTTGGTCACCTAATTGCGCACCAATAGGAAGAAATCCCTATTGGAAAGTCCCCCTCTTTCCTGGGAACGACCTGGTCGATTAATAGTGTGAATAAAATAATGATGATGACGTTTTATTTTATTCGTATTATTAACGTAATAAAACAGAAAAACTTTTTATATAAAACAGAATACTTTTATAAAGTTTTTCGTTTTATTAGGCTAATAGTAAAATCTTTTTATATAAAACAGAATACTTTTATAAAGTTATCTGTTTTATTAGACAATAATTAGAATATATTATATTTTATTATGCTTAGTATTTGCATAGTGCTTGCATAGTGTTTGTATAGTAAAATCTTTTTAAAAGTTATTCGTTTTATTAGATTATAAATAGAATATATTATATTTTATTTAAAAGATTTTGCTTTAAATATGGACCATCTGATTAAAGTAAATCAATCTGAACCGTTTATGGATAAGTTACTATTCATTCCCTTCTTCTATAAATAGAAGCTCATTCCTTCATTATTTCTTACGAATTCATTGAAACTATAGAGAGAGAAACTATAGAGAGAAAGAAGAAAAGTATTATGCTACTTCACTACTCCGATATCAAGTTTTTTTTACGGTAAGGGGTATTATTTCTTTTGTATTCATGAAGAGAACTTCTATTATTCCATCTTTATTATTCTGTTGGAATATCATGTCTGTGCTTTACGCCGGACCTGGTTCCGTCTTTATTATTCTGTTGGAATATCATGTCTATGCTTTACGCCGGACTTGATTTCATCTTTATTATTCTGTTGGAACATCCTATTGGTGTGAATTTCACCTGACTTGGTTCCATCATTTAGTATTCTGTTGGAATAACCTGTCTATGCGAAGTACCACATGCATGGTGATTTCTGTTGTATTCCATTCTTTATTATTCTGTTGGAATATAATGTCGGTACGTATTACGCCTGACCTGGTTCCGTTATTTATTATTCTGATGGAATAACCTGTCTATGCGAAGTACCGAATGCATGGTGATTTCTTTTGTTATTCCATTCTTTATTATACTTAGTTGGTTAAAGTTTTGACTTCTACACTCCATGAAATTAGTGGAATATTCTTGATATTTGCGCTTCATCCAGTATCTTTTCATGGAAATATTCTTCTCAGTATTCTTGAATTTTACTTTACAAAGAAGTATCATGTTGACAATTTGGACGTTATTAGTTCCTGAATAAATTAATTCTTGAACTTGTTTTATTGAATTCTTATATCATTGTCATCATCCTCATGTTTATATTATTTTTGAAAGTCATTTATGGCCTGTAGTGCATAGATGGACTTGGTATGATTATGACCAGGGATTATTCGGTGTAATCATGAACGTAATGTTACAAATGATGTGGTAAAAGTCCTCATTGGCCCGAAGTGCATTGATGGACAGTTGTTGGCATGATCATGACCATTGATGAATACACAAATATCCTTGGCCCATAGTGCATGGATAATTTGTGGCCGTGACCCTAATGAATATCATTGGCTGTAGTGCAGGGATGATGTGGATTATTTATTAAGCTGAGTCTCAGCGATGAAAGTGATGAAAAACCTTTTTAAATCATAAAAGATAGTAGATTTTATTCTCTACTTGACTCTTTTAATGGATTGCATGTTCCGCTACAGTTAAACTTGATGTCTATTGTATTTTATCAGTTTAACACTGTTTAGGACTAATGATAATTTATTCTGCATTATTTTAGTCATAATATTTCTTACTAGGCTAGTTGAGCTCACCCTTTTTTTCACTGTTCTCTTCAGGAAATGAGAACGTAGCCGGGACTAATCGGGGAACGGAGTGATGGTATGAGATGGTGTCTTAGTAGTCCTCACTATTCTGTTAAATAGTGTGATAATAAATGTAATGAAGACTAAATTGACTGTGGATATTGTCTAGATGACAATATTTGTATTAAAACTCACAGCATGTATTTTGTTGTATTTTACACGACTGTTGTATAATCAAGTTGTATTTGAATTTAGTATTATATATTTGGCCACTCAAAATGGGTGATGCATACCTATTTTGGGGGCGTCGCAGTTGGTATCAAAACTTAAGGATATGATCCCTGGCTGATATGTGAGATAAGAACTAGGAGGGGATAGACGGGGAATTCCTTCGCTAGTATGATCTACCTAAGTTTATTTGGTATTTAATTGGTCGGTCAGAGTATAAGGATAATATGTGATATATTAATTAACCCTTGTTTTGTGGCAGTATTTGAAAATGGCATCCAAGAATGTTGAGAACATCAATAGAGCACAGAAGACCGTTCATTCTCTATGGATCAATAATCAGGATAATGTGCATCAGGAAGGCGACAATCCTAATGCAAACAACAACACTGACCAAATGATGAACGATGGAATGTTCCGAGGCTTCATGCAATTCATGCAACATCAGGCGAGAGCGGCTCCTGTCCAAAATGCAGGTGGAAACACTGGCAACTCTCGGACTGTCACCGCCAAATAGTTCAAGGAGCTGGGACCATCGGAGTTTTTTGGAGAGCCAAAACCACTTAAGGCGGAGACGTGGATAAAGCAGATCAACAAGATATTTGATGTCTTGGGTTGCTCCGAGGAGCAAAAGGTTTCCTTTTCCACTTTCATGTTACAGGCAGAGGCAGATTACTGGTGGGAATCTGTAAAGCGTACTCAACCTGCCGCACTGAAGATGTCTTGGGAGAAGTTCCAAGAACTGTTCAATGACAAGTACTTTCCCGAAAGTATTCGTCACATGAAAGAGGTAGAGTTCATTAAACTGGAACAAAACAACATGACCGTGTCACAGTACGAAGCCAAGTTTGCCGAGCTGTGCCGGTTTGCATCCCATTTGGTTGATAATAAGAAGAGAATGACGTGAATGTTTCTAAGAGGTTTGAAACCAGAGATACGTCAATATCTTATCTCTCATAAACTGTGTTTGTATTCAGATGTTGTTAATAGGGCTCAGTTATTGGAGCGCGATAATGAGTCAACCCAACCAAAAGAGAGCAGCCGACAAAATGATAATATCAGTGTTAGCAGTTATTGTAGCGGTGACAATAAGCGTGAAGGGAATCAACATGCCAGAAATGGTAACCACTTCTGTAGTAATCATGGCCAAAACAATAAGAATGGACATTTTAAGAAAAGAAGATTCAACAATGATGGAAAGACGTCAACATCATCACCTGTCGTTAAGGATGGAGAACAACCACCTATCATATGCTTCAAATATGGAGGGGAGAGACACATCGGTCCAAACTGCGCGATGCCCTCCAAAGCATGTTTTAATTGTGGAAGAGAAGAACACCTGGCCTGATTTTATCGTGCACCAAAGACAAGTCCAGCTAGGATGGAGGCAGCAAAGGCCGTCCCAGATAAGACAAAACCGGTTGTTCAAGGGAGAGCGTTTGTCGTGACCTCCCATAAAGTAAGGAACCTGAACGAGGTCATCAGGGGTAAGCTTATCATAAATTCTAGTGAAGTATATACCTTATTTGATACCGGTTATACCCATTCTTTTATTTCTCCTACTTGCGCTCAACGTTTAAATTTGACTCCGAAGAAATTAGACTTTGACTTATCTGTTGAAACTCCGTTAGGAGAAACCTTCATTACATCCACTATTTATAAGTCTTGTTTGGTTCAAATCGGTACCCTCACATTACCTATCGACCTTATTTCATTGAAAATACTTGCATTTAACGTAATTATAGGGATTGATTAGTTAACTACTCATCATGCAAAAATTTATTATTTTCGTAAGGTTGTTAGCTTTCATATTCCTAATCAACCTATTATGCGAATTCAAGCAACCAAACCATTAAAATCAATCACTATCATCTCAAGCCATAAAGCTATTCGTTTATTGAAAAATGGGTGTCAAGCTTTCTTAGCTCATGTCACGGATCTAAACAAAAATACGTCAGTTTTGAATGATATTTCTATTGTTAATGAATTTCCTGACTTATTCCGTGAAGAACTTCCTAGCCTACCCCCAGAACGTTAAATTGAATTTTGTATCGACCTTGAACCCGGTACAAAACCCATTTCCAAAGCCCCATATAGAATGGCTCCTATTGAACTTCAGGAGTTAAAGACCCAACTGCAAGAATTGTTAGACATTGGCTTTATTCGTCCTAGTACTTCTCCTTGGGGTGCTTTTATTCTATTCGTGAAGAAGAAAAATGGAAGTATGCGACATTGTATTGATTATCGAGAGTTGAATCATGTCACCATCAAAAACTGAAATACTAAAAATACAGAAATTTAATAATTTAATAATTAATAGTTAATGTTTTATAATTTTATATATTAAATAATTTTTTATATATATTAATAATTTCTATATAATTGTAGTTTTATTAATTTTTATATATATATTAATAATATTTTGTAGTTTTATTTTATATATTAATTATTATTAATAGTTAATGATTTCTTAATTTTTAAAAAAATTATTAATATATAAAAAAATTATTTAATTATTATTAATAATTATATATATATATTACCATGTGGTATAACCGAAAACCAAACTAAAAAAACCGGTACCGATTTTATACCGAATCGGTACATAAACTGATAATTCGGTACCGGTTTCGATTCTTATTTTTTCGATAATTTTGGATCGGTACCTGTTCAATTTTTTACCGATGAGCACCCCTAACTGAGAGTAAAACATATAGGGTATTTAATAAATGGTTATTAAGTGTTGAAGTATCAATTCCTTCGCTAGTATGACCTACCTAAGTTTATTTGGTATTTAATTGGTCGGTCAGAGTATAGGGATAATATGTGTCATGTCAATTAACCTTTTTTTTGAAGATATATTCTAGAATGAAATCTGAAAAACAGGAGATGAGCAATGGGAAAATCATGATACAGAGAAAATAGCCGGGAAAGTATAATCCGAAAAGAAAGCAAAGTATTCTCATCTCTTCGAACTACCAGGTACGTAAATTTCAAGGGTAAAATTTTATAAGGAGGGGAGATTGTGAGACCCCAAATTTTATGAAATGAAAGTATTCAATTTTCATATAATTATTTTATTTAGTAAATGGTTAGATTGATAAAAGGTTAAAGTTAAGGATGATATGTGAAAAAATTTCAAAATAAACAAGTTGTCATAAAATAATCGATGATAAAGTATAGTAATACGTGTGGTTGTATAGTAGCACACGGTATTGATTATTGATGCTTACGTGAGAAGTCACTCAGTTTTATTCAATAATTGTCACAGTATCATCTGCATAATATTTTATTTTATTAAATCAATAATTGAGATGACAAGTTATTCATATTATTATTTGCATAATTAACAACGTCTAGAAGTTCTATCGAGGCGAGGTTTAGTCACCTCTTTCCTGGAGAAATCCTTATCGAAAAGCCCCCTCTTTCCTGGGAACGATTTGGTTGTTAATATTGCGAATTATAATAATAATGAATAAATGTTATTAAAAATCGAGTTTGAGTTCGGAGTTGAATTTGGAGACGCGGACGTGATATTTGAGTCCGAAATGATGAAATTAGTGAAAATATACTATAAACACAAAATTTATCGGGGTTGACTTTTTGGTCAAAAAGTTAACAGTTGAATTTTTCAGAAAAAGTCAAACTTCGAAATTTCAAAAATGAAATTGTTGATAAAAATATTTTCATTGTGTTGTGATTATTAGTGTTGGTGGAAATCTATATTTATTTCGATAATAATTGATGTCTGGAGGTTATATTGACCAATCGGGTAATTAACCGGATAAATGAGCATTTAATTGCTATTGATTCACATGATTATAACTATTTGTTCACATGTGTGTACTATTGATTCACATTCATTTACTATTAGGGGAGTTGGTGTAAGATTGATAATACTTTCATGACTAAGTTAAAAATGGAGGTATAGATAGAGGTACTATACTGTAATTCATATTTTCACATGTCTAGAACTATTGATTCACATGATTTACTATTAGGGAAGATGGTGCAGGTTTGATAATACTTGCAGGACTGAATTAAAAATGAAGAAAAAGAGGAAGGTATTATACTATAATATTTCGAGCCTCAAAACCTGAAATTATCGAAACTATATTTTCCTATAAATAGAAGCTCATTCCTTCATTATTATTCACCAATTCACTAAAGCTATAGAGCAATTATTATAGAGAGAAAGAAGAAGAGAAGTCTGCTACCTCACTATTCCAATATCCAGTCTTCTTCTGAGGTAAAGGATATTATTATTATAGGAAGGGGTATTATTTCTTTCGTATTCATGAAGAGAGATACTGTTATTCCATTCCTTAATATTCTATTGGAATAACCTGTATACGCTGACTACCGTAAACATGGTGAAATTCTTCTGTTATTCCATTCTTTATTATTATGTTGGAATATCCTGTGTGTGCGGATTACGCATGACCTGGTTCCATTCTTTATTATTCTGTTGGAATAACCTGTTTGTGCGGTATCGCATGCCTGGTGAATTCTATTGTTATTCTATTCTTTATTATTCTGTTGGAATATCCTGTCTGTGCGGATTATGCATGACCTGGTTCCATTCTTTATTATTCTGTTGGGAATAACCTGTCTGTACGGTCTACCGCACGCATGGTGAATTCTTCTTTATTCCATTCTTAATTATTCTGTTGGAATAACCTGTCTAAGTAGACTACCGCATGCATGGTGAATGATCCTTCGTATTCATTCCTTATTAAATTATGGAAATGATCTGTCTATGTGGATTACCGCATGGCGGGTGAAAATCCATTTGCAGTTTCGTAATTTTTCACACCCTCAAAGATTCTAGAAAATTTTGAAATGATAATTTAATGAGTTTTCTATATTGTGTCCAAAAATGGCAATTTTTGGATATATAGATTAAGAGTTATGGATTTTATGGAAAAGACTATTTTAAAAGTAAACCCTTATAACTCCTTGTGGTTAACTCCAAAATTGGTGAAATTTTTTTTTGGAGTAAATGTATATGACAGAGGTATACCCTGTAAATTTTGGAATTTTGTACAATTTATGATAAATGTCTAAATATTAGGCAGTTTGGCCATATGAAAAATAGTAAATGAATTTTAAAATTTCTGAAAAAAATATATGTTCAATATGGGACTATATACTGTTAAATCCCAGAAAAGAAATATTTTTGGGACTTATTTGGTATTTTTCATAAAAATGAACTAGTTATGAGTAAATGAATTAAATATGTTATGTGAAGTAACAAAATTAGAAAATAGGATTTTATGGCTTGGAAACCTATATAGGGTATATGCAGATTTTTGATGAAGGATTTGATCATTGGTGCTGAAATCTTATGAGTATGGCATTTTTGAATGATTAAATGAATTATTTGGTAAAGTGTAAACAATTGAAATAAATTATTTATAAGTTTAAGAAGTGATTAAAATATTGTTATAATATTAATAATATTAGATTATAAGTTTATTAAGTGATTGATAATATTTGGATAAATTTAAAGTCTTTAATATTTATCCTTGTTTTCATTTTATTAATGCTTATAACATCGTCATCATCCCCATGCTTATATTATGATGAAAGTCATCGTTGGCTTACGTGAAAAGATGGACTGTTGATTATTAGTTTTACAGTTGTATATCTTTGGCTTACGTGCAAAGATGGACTGTTTATTATTGGTTTTACTGTTGTATATCTTTGGCTTACGTGCAAAGATGGACTGTTGATTATTAGTTTTACCGTTGCATATCTTTGGCTTACGTGCAAAGATATACTGTTGATTATTGGTTTTACAGTTGTATATCATTGGCTTACGTGCAAAGATGAACTATTGATTGATGAGTATCTTTGGCTTATGTGCATAGATGAACTGTTTATTGGTATGGTTATGACCAAGGATCATTCGGTATAATCATGACCCGTAATGTTATAGATGATGTGATAAAAGTCCTCATTGGCCCGTAGTGAATTGATGGACAGTTATTGGTATGATTATAACCAGGGATTATTCGGTATAATCATGACCATTGATGATTACATGAATATCCTTGGCCATAATGCAGGGATGATTCGATCATGTGGATTATTTATTAAGCTAAGTCTCAGCGATAAAATATTGATTATACACTTTTAATTCGTAAAAGATAGTAGATATCATGCTCTACTTGACTCTTTTAAAATACAGTTGTATGTCTTTGGCATGTAGTGCAAAAATGAATTGTTAATGAAAATCTTTGGCCATAGGGCAAGGATGAATTTATTAGTATGATTATGAGCAGGAATTGTGATTTAATATAACCATGATTTTTGATGTTTCAGGTGAAGATAGGTGATAAAAATTATCTTCGTCCTGGGTGCGAAAAGGAATTTAGAATCACAATTATGATTATGATTTATTCATATGATTGTGTACAGGAATTGTTGATGGATGTTACAGGGATAAAACATTATTGGTGGACTTTTAATATGGAGAAGATAATAGATATGATGGTCTATTTGACTCTTCTAATGGATTGCTCGTTCCGCTGCAACTATGGTTGAAAAGTTTTATCATCTACCATATGTTCTAAATCTCTGATTTATTACTAATGAAGGCTATTGATGATGTAATTATCTTTAGTCATGATATTCTTTACTGGGCTAGTTGTGCTCACCCTTTTTGTTTCACAATTCCTTTTAGGTAATAAGAGTGTAGCTGGGTCGAGCGGGGGTAACAGGAGAATAAAACGGTTGTCTATAGCTGTTGAGGTTCTCCTTAAATAGTAAGGAAATAATTTTATTGAGAACTTTAGATAAGTGTGTAGCATTGTATATGTTATTTGATATTTAATTTTGGTGAACCGAATAGGGTGAGGTGAACCAAACTTTGGAAGGGTATTTTGCCACTATCATACAAGATGTCTAATGACAAACAATCTCGTGTTATCATAAGACAGGATTGTGCACATTCACTTGTTGAGTATATCTACGAGCACTACCTATATGATCTTGGAGTTTGGTTGAAATATAATTTTCAATTGCAGACAGTGGAGATAGTTATATGTCAAAAGAAGACTCGCCATTAGAAAGAACATGATAGTAATCCTCTCATTTTTCTTTGGGGTCTATTGGGTCAACCAAGGATAATTCTGTGGACATTTGATATCTATCATAACCTTGACGCATGGCCTCCCATGTACGAAGGTTTCCATGAGCACTTCCCAAAGATTTTAATTTCTAAAACAGTTTTTGACTGTACTTTTATGTAAAGTACCATTGTAAGGTTGTGGTCGAGGAACCATGAGAGTTATATACATTTGTATTAAAACTCACAGTTTAACTGTGGTCGTATTCTGCATGATAGTTCAACAGTTATATAAATGGTATCAGAGCTTAGGGATTTGATCCCTAGCTGAGATGTGAGAGACGGGAAATTCCTTCGCTAGTATGACCTACCTAAGTTTATTTGGTATTTAATTGGTCGGTCAGAGTATAGGGATAATATGTGTCATGTCAATTGACCTTTTTTAGAAGATATATTCTAGACTGAAATCTGAAAAATAGGAAATGAGCAATGGGAAAATCATGATACAGAGAAAATAACCGGGAAGGTATAATCCGAAAAGAAAGCAAGGTATTCTCATCTCTTCGAACTACCAGGTACGTAAATTTCGAGGGTGAAATTTCATAAGGAGGTGAGATTGTGATACCCCAAATTTTATGAAATGAAAGTATTCAATTTTTTTATAATACGCATGGTTGAAAGTAACACACGGTATTGATTATTGATGCTTACGTGAGAAGTCACTCAGTTTTATTCAATTATTATCACAGTATCATATGCATAATATTTTATTTTATTAAATCAATAATTGAGATGACAAGTTATTCATATTATTATTTGCATAATTAACAACGTCTAGAAGTTCTGTTGAGGAGAGGTTTGGTCACCTAATAGCGCGCCAATAAGAAGAAATCCTTATCGGAAAGCCCCCTCTTTCTTGGGAACGATTTGGTTGTTAATATTGCAAGTTATAATAATAATAAATAAATGTTATTAAAAATCGAGTTTGAGTTCGGAGTTGAATTTGGAGACGCGGACGTGATATTTGAGTCCTAAATGATGAAATTAGTAGAAATAGACTATAAACACAAAATTTATCGGGGTTAACTTTTTTGTTAAAAAGTCAACAGTTTACTTTTTCGGAAAAAGTCAATCTTCGAAATTTCAAAAATGAAATTGTTGATAAAAATATTTTCATTATGTTGTAATTATTAATGTTAGTGAAATTCGATAATTATTTCGATAATAATTGATGTCTAGAGGTTATATTGACCAATCGGGTAATTAACCAGATAAATAAGTAATTAATTGTTATTGATTCACATGATTATAACTATTTATTCACATGTGTGTACTATTGATTCACATTCATTTAATATTAGGAGAGTTGGTGCAAGATTGATAATACTTGCATGACTAAGTTAAAAATAGAGGTAGAGATGGAGGTACTATACTGTAATTCGTATTTTAACATGTCTAGAACTATTGATTCACATGATTTACTATTAGGGGAGATGGTGCAAGTTTGATAATACTTGCAGGACTAAATTAAAAATGAAAGAAAAGAGGAAGGTATTATACTGTAATATTTTGAGCCCCAAAACATGCAATTATCGAAACTATATTTTCCTATAAATAGAAGCTCATTCCTTCATTATTTTTTACCAATTCACTAAAGCTATAGAGCAATTATTATAAATAGAAATTATAGAGAGAAAGAAGAAGAAAAGTCTGGTACCTCACTATTCCAGTATCCCGTCTTCTTTTGAGGTAAGGGATATTATTATTATAGTAAGGGGTATTATTTCTTTCGTATTCATGAAGAGAGCTATTATTATTCCCTTCCTTATTATTTTGTTGGAATAACATGTATACACGGACTACCGTATACATGGTGAAATTCTTATGTTATTCCATTCTTTATTATTATGTTGGAATATCCTGTCTGTGCGGATTACGCATGACCTGGTTCCATTCTTTATTATTCTGTTGGAATAACCTGTATGTACGGTATCGCATGCCTGGTGAATTCTATTGTTATTCCATTCTTTATTATTCTATTGGAATATCCTGTCTGTGCGGATTATGCATGACCTGGTTCCATTCTTTATTATTCTGTTGGGAATAACATGTCTGTGCGGTCTACCGCATACATGGTGAATTCTTCTATTATTTCATTCTTTATTATTCTGTTAGAATAACTTGTCTATGTGGACTACCGCATGCATGGTGAATGGTTCTTCGTATTCATTCCTTATTAAATTATGGAAATGATTTGTCTACGTGAATTACCGCATAGCGGGTGAAAATCCATTTGCAGTTTCGTAATTTTTCTGACCCTAAAAAATTCTAGAAAAATTTGAAATGATAATTTGATGAGTTTTCTATATTATGTCCAAAGATGGCGATTTTTGGATGTATAAATTAAGAGTTATGGATTTTATAGGAAAAGATTATTTTAAAAGTAAACCCTTATAACTCCTTGTGGCTAACTCCAAAATTGGTGAACTTTATATTTGGAGTACATGTATATAATAGAAGTGTACCCTGTAAATTTCGGAATTTTTGGACAAAAGTATAATTTATGATAAATGTCTAAATATTCGGCAGTTTTGGGCATATGAAAAATAGTAAATGAATTTTAAAAATTCTGAGAAAAATATATGTTCAATATGAGACTATATTCTATTAAATCCCATAAAAGAAATATTTTTGGGACTGATTTGGTATTTTTTATGAAAATAAACTAGTTATGAGTAAATGAATTAAATATGTTATGTGAAGTAACAAAATTAGAAAATAGGATTTTATGGCTTGGAAACATATATAGGGTATATGCAGATTTTTGATGAAGGATTTGATCATTGGTGCTGAAATCTTACGAGTATGGCATTTTTGAATGATTAAAAGCATTATTTGATAAAGTGTAAACAATTGAAATAAATTATTTATAAGTTTAAGAAGTGATTAAAATATTGTTATAATATTAATAATATTAGATTATAAGTTTATTAAGTGATTGATAATATTTGGATAAATTTAAAGTCTTTAATATTTATCCTTATTTTCGTTTGATTAATGCTTATAACATCGTCATCATCCTCATGCTTATATTATGATGAAAGTCATCTTTAGCTTACGTGAAAAGATGGACTGTTGATTATTGGTTTTACAGTTGTATATCCTTGGCTTACGTGCAAAGATGGACTGTTTATTATT
This sequence comes from Panax japonicus, assembly GCA_020205505.1. NCBI lineage: Eukaryota > Viridiplantae > Streptophyta > Magnoliopsida > Apiales > Araliaceae > Panax > Panax japonicus. The sequence goes on from CM035110.1 coordinate 50,807,118, forward strand.
GGTTTTACAGTTGTATATCTGTGGCTTACGTGCAATAATGGACTGTTGATTGATGAATATCTTTGGTTTATGTGTATAGATGAACTGTTTATTGGTATGATTATGACCATGGATCATTCGGTATAATCATGACCCGTAATGTTATAGATGATGTGGTAAAAGTCCTCAATGGCCCGTAGTGCATTGATGGACAGTTATTGGTATGATTATAACCCGGGATTATTCGGTATAATCATGACCATTGATGATTACATGAATATCCTTGGCCGTAGTGCAGGGATGATTCAATGATGTGGATTATTTAGTAAGCTAAGTCTCAACGATAAAATATTGATTATTCACTTTTAATTCGTAAAAGATAGTAGATATCATGCTCTACTTGACTCTTCTAAAATACAGTTGTATGTCTTTGGCATGTAGTACAAAGATGAATTATTAATGAATATCTTTGGCCGTAGTGCAAAGATGAATTTATTAGTATGATTATGACCATGAATTGTGATTTGGTATAACCATGATTTTTGATGTTTCAGGTGAAGATATGTGATGAAAATTATCTTCGTCCTGGGTGCGCAGAGGAATTTAGAATCACAATTATGATTATAAATTATTCATATGATTGTGGACAGGAATTGTTGATTGATGTTACAGGGATAAAACATTATTGGAGGACTTTTAACATGGAGAAGATAATAGATCTGATAGTCTATTTGACTCTTCTAATGGATTTCTCGTTCCGCTGCAACTATGGTTGAAAATTTTTATCATCTACCATATGTTCTAAATCTCTGATTTATTACTGATGAAGGCTATTGATGATGTAAATTATCTTTAGTCATGATATTCTTTACTAGGCTAGTTGTGCTTACCCTTTTTGTTTCACAATTCCTTTCAGGTAATAAGAGTGTAGCTGGGTCAAGCGGGGGTAACAGGAGAATAGAACGGTGGTCTATAGCTGTTGAGGTTCTCCCTAAATAGTATAGAAATAATTTTATTGAGAACTTTAGATAAGTGTGTCGTATTGTATACGTCATTTGATATTTAATTTTGGTGAACCAAATAGGGTGAGGTGAACCCAACTTTGGAAGGGTGTTTTACCACTATCATACAAGATGTATAATGACATACAACCTCGTGTTATCATAAGACAGGTTTGTGCACATCCACTTACTGAGTATATCTACGAGCACTACCTATATGATCTTGGAGTTTGGTTGAAATATAATTTTCAATTGCAGAAAATGTAGATAGTTATATGTCAAGAGAAGACTCACCATTGGAAAGAACATGATAGTAATCTTCTCGTTTTTCTTTGGGGTCTATTGGGTCAACCAAGGATAATTCTGTGGACATATGATATCTATCATAACCTTGACGCATGGCCTCCCATGTATGAAGGTTTCCTTGAGCACTTCCCAAAGATTTTAATTTCTAAAATATTTTTTGATTGTACTTTTATGTAAAGTACCATTGTAAGGTTGTGGTCGAGGAACCATGAGAGTTACATACATTTGTATTAAAACTCACAGTTTAACTATGGTCGTATCTGCATGACAGTTCAACAGTTGTATAAATGAAGTTTGTAAATGATTTTTATAGTGTGATATCTGGCGACTCAGAATGGGTCGTGTGGACCTATTTTGGGGGCGTTACAGTAGAGTCAAAAGTTCCTGAGTTAGGAACTCTACGAATAGAAGATCTTCATGAACTTGAGATAGATGATCTAGACCTTGAAGTTCTCAAACAATAAGGTATAAGGACTGATGTTCCAATTAAAAGAAGATGGGCTAAATATCACACTCAAGATTTAATCATTCATGATCCAAATACTAGAGTCAGAACTAGATCTACAACCCAAATTGAATGTATCTATTTGAGTTTTCAATCTCAAATGGAACTTAAGCATATTGATGAAGCTCTTCAAGATTCATAATGGATTGAAGCAATGCAAGAAGAGCTAAATAGTTTGAAAGAAGAAAAGTCTGAAGACTGGTTCTAAGACCAAAAGATTATCCAGTTATTGGCACCAAATGGGTTTTCATAAATAAGATGGATGAAGATAGTGTGATCATAAGAAATAAAGCAACACTGGTGGCTAAAGGTTATTCTCAAGAAGAAAGCATTAACTATGATGAGAACTATGCACCAGCGGCAAGACTTGAAGCTTTTAGAATATTTCTTGCCTATGCTACCCATATGAAGTTCAAAGTATTTCAAATGGATGTCAAGATTGCATTTCTCAATGGAGAATTTTAAGAAAAGGTTTATGTAGAACAACTTTCAAGCTTTGTTAATCCTACTCACTTTAACTATGTGTATAGATTAGACAAAATATTATTTGGTTTAAAAAAAATAATTAGGCATGGTATGAAAGTTTAACTAAATTTTTTATTAAAAAATAGTTCACTAGAGGTAGAGTCGAAATAATATTTTTTTTAGAAAGCACGAAGATAAAGCATTGTTAGTACAAATTTATGTAGATGATATTATATTTAGTTCTACCGATAAAAAGTTATATGAAAGATTTTTCAAGCTTATGTAGAGAAAATTTGAAATGAACATGATCGGAGAACTCAACTTCTTTCTTAAATAAGTGAAACAAACAAAAGAAGAAATTTTTATCAACCAAGCCAAATACATCAAAAATCTTCTTAAGAAATTTGGCATGGATTCAACTACCCCCATGAAGACCTCTATGGCTACTACAACTAAACTCGATAAAGATGAGCAATGTAAAAATGTTGATATTACCCAATATAGAGACATGATTGGCTCTCTTCTTTATTTAACTATCAGTAGACTTGATATTATGTTTATTACATGCATTTGTGCTAGATTTCAAGCTAATCCTAAGGAATCTCATTTAATGTCAATTAAAAGGATTTTCATATTTCTCAAGTGTACTCTTAATTTGGGGTTGTGATATCCCAAAAAGTCTCCCTTTGATCTAATTGGATATTCAGATGCTAATTTTGCAAGATATAAAATAGACAGAAAAAGTACTAGTAGAACAACTTGTTAACTGCTTAAAAGTAAATTAGTGTCATGGCTCAGTAAGAAGCAAAACTCAGTATTAACTTCTATTGCAGAAGTTGAGTACATTGCTGCTAGTAAATGTTGTGCTCAAATCTTATCGATGAAGAACCAACTAGCTGATTACGGGTTTGAATTAAAATCTATTCCTATTTTCTATGATAATACTAGTGCAATTACAATTACTCACAATCATGTCTTGCATTCTTGAACTAAACATATTGAAATAAGACATCATTTTATTAGAGATCATGTTCAAAATGGTAATATTTCATTGCATTACACTTCTACAGAAAATCAACTGGTTGATGCATTCACAAAATCATTAGAGGAATATAGATTTAATAAGATAATAAGTGAATTACATATGTTAAATTTAAGTGTGTAAGTTTTTATTTGTCTTGAAAGAACTAACACTAAAGGCAACAAAATTATGGAATAGAATCACTTTATACAAAGATCGTAGAGTGAAAATAAAAGAAATAACAAAATCGTCTAGTAAGAGCTCTACTAACCAATGTTCAATGTTGATCAGAGAAAGATAAAAGTCAAAAATTGAAGCGAGTGAAAATGACAGGACAAAAAAAGTGCGTTAAGATATGGGAAGTAATTGCTAAAGCTAAAGTTGTATTTTGCAAAAAATATTTCCTATCAGATCTAGTCACGTGTCCCACTCACCCAAGTGAGAGGGAAATAAGTATCATTCAAATTTTCACTCTTATTTTTTCATCGTTTCAGTTTCTAAATCTATCTGAGTATTCTCTCTCTCTAAAAAAGCCCTGACTTATTCTACGACCATCAAGCCTTAATCAAATCTTTTTGTATTTTAGACAATTAAATCCTGGAATCATGTCGTCTAACCAGATCATCTCAGAAAATCAATTATGTTTTGATCAATTTGAAGGTGTAGCGCTTCACTTCATCATAATGCTCAATCTTATGAGGAAGTATGGCTTCACCGATTGTCTCAGCGAAAATACTCCAATCTAAACTAAGGAAGTAAGAGGAGTTTTATCTTTATGGAAGAGTTAAAAATGGGAAAATCACCACAAAGGCTAAAGGAGTGGTACTCTCCTATCCCACAGAAATTGGCCTACTTCTAGGTCTTCACAAGTCAAGATTCTGACTTCCACAAAGTGAATAAGCAGAAGGGAGTAGACTTTATGAGGTATAAGAAGAATAACCAAGATGTGAAGGGACTCAAAAAAGAAGGATTTTCCTCAAGATTTCATGTTCCTTGCCGATATTGTGGGTAAATGTATTATGTGAAGGACTCTAATCACGAATCCATTAGCGAGCTCTAACTTTAAATTATGTCAGCCATCATAATGGATGTGATTATCAATTACAGTGAAGTGATGTTTGGATGGTTGTCCTAATGGTTTAAGGATGTAGAGACAAGAAAGAAGGACAAAAAACCTCTTCCAAAGATGTATTTTGCAAGGTTTATCAGCATTATGCTCAAGAAGAAGCTCCATCAACACCTAAAGGAGAAGGATGGTGAACCTCTGAATGTGAATAAGAAAATCACCAAAAGAATGTTTGACAACCAGAAGAAAAATCCAGTAGAAATCAACAAGTCAAAGCTGTCTGAAGGTAGTGAAAGAACAGTTATTGATGTGGAGAAACCTAAAAAAGATTCTAAGAAAAGAAGAGCTTTTGAATCTCATGGATCAGCCACACCAGAGACACCAGCAGCAGAGGCTTCAACTGTTGAGAATCCTCAAAGGAAGAAATTGAAGAAGAAATTAGGCAATGTTCCCAAGGACACTCAGAAATCTCCACTCAATGATTATGAGGAGAGGGAAAATGAAGGAGAAAATGACAACTCTAAGGTTGATCCTAAGGGGCTCAACCTACCCTTGAAGAACTCACAAGAGAACATACCTAGAGAGTAAAAAGAAGATTCATCATAACTCCTCCTCAAACCATTCCTGAAGAAGAAATAGATGAAGATGCAGTTTTCATTATAAAATCTTTCTTTTCGATCATAGAGAAAGAACTTAATGCTACTGAGAAAGCTGGGAAGGCAATTTCGCATGAGCACATTATAGAAGAAATGGTTGGGACGACAGGTGTGCCTGAGCCTATTGTTGATTAAATAGTTGAGAAGGTATCCAATCCTGAGCCATAGAACAAGAAGAGAAGATTGAAACATGTCAGAAAGAAAAAAGTTATCAAGGGGAGAATAACAAAGAAACCAACTAAACAAGCTAAAGATGTTGTTGTTGAGGAGGAGGGAAGTTCAAAAGAAGATGAATCCACACACCAAGAACTCCAACAAGCTGAAGCTAAAACAACAACTCCCCTTACTGAGATAGTGCTGGAAGTGGTTAAAGATTTGCAAAAAAACGTAGAAGAAAGTCCTCGTCACTAATCTCTGACTTTTAGGCTTGCTTCTCCTATTCAAGAAAGTCATCAGACTCAGAGGGAAGAAGAAGAGCAAGAAGAAGACATTGAAGAAATTCAAAATCCTGAGAATGAAAGTACCTGGACAGGAAGAAGAGCCTGAGAATGAAAGTGAGCCTAATAATGGATGTGAGCCTAAAAATTTAAGTGATTTTGATTTCAGAGCCCTCTCTTTTGTTTACTCCCTACTCTACACTTCATTCGAGCCAAATTTCAAAGGGATTACAATCGGATAACTTGGGGATTCTCCAAATGCACATACATACTTAAAGACCCTGAATTTATGAAATAAAAGTATTCAATTTTCTTATAATTGTTATTCTATTTAGTAAATGGTTAAATTGTTAAAAGGTTAAAGTTAAGGGTAGTATTTGAAAATTTTGCAAGGAAAGCAAGTTGATATAAAATATTCGTTGTGTCAGGGAATATTCTTTTTGTCAGGGAATATCCGTATGACGATACCATCATTAGTGGACCCCACAACGGAATAACTGTCAGAGTTAGAAAATGACAGAAATAACTTTTTATAAAAATAACGGTAAAAGTTTTACCGTTAACTGTTGAAATATCCGGTGATAAAAATACAGTAATACGTGTGGTTGCACAGTAGCACACGATATTGCACAATATCTTTGATTATTGATGCTTACGTAAGAAGCCACTCAGTTTATTCAATTATTGCAACAGTAATTGCTGCATAGTATCTCATATTATTGATTCAATTATTGTCACAGTATCATATGCATAATATTTTATATTATTAAATAAATAATTGAGAAAACACATTTATTCATATGATTATTTATATTATTGACAATGTCTAGAAAGTTCTATCGAGAAAAGAGGTTTGGTCACCTAATTGCGCGCCAATAAGGAGAAATCTTTATCGGAAAGCCCCCTCTTACCTGGGAATGATTTGGTTGTCAATATTGTAAGTTATAATATTAATGATGAATAATTGTTGAAGTATTAAGAATGTGTTTATTGAAGATAAGTGAATTACAAAAGTTAAGGGGAATAATGCAAACTTAGAAAACTTTAGGGGTACTAAAGTGTAATAAGTTAAATCAATCTGGACCATTGGTGGTGGTTTTAATAGTAAATCAATATGGACCATCAATGGAGGTTTTAATAGTAAATTAATCTGGACTGTCGAAGGTGGTTTTAATAGTAAATCAATCTGGACCGTCGGTGGTAGTTTTAAAAGTAAATCAATTTGGACCGTCGGTGGTGGTTTAAAAGTAAATCAATCTGGACCCTCGGTTGTGGTTTTAATAGTAATCAATATGGACCATCCGTTCTAATAGTAAATCAATCTGGACCATTCGTGAATTAGTTACTATTTAGTCAATTCTTCTTTCATTCTCACCAATTCACTGAGATTCACAAGAGAAACAATAGAGAGAGAAACTATAAAGAGCAAGGAGAAGAGTATTCTGCTACTTCACTATTGCAGTATCTAGTCTTTTTCTAAGGTAATGGGTGTTATTACTTTTATATTCGTAAGGGTTATTATTTCTTTTGATATTCTTAAATCTAAACTTACTATGGTAAGTATTGATTATATAATTCCTGAAATTAGTAGAATATTTTTGAGCTTTGCAATTCATCTAGTATCATTTTATTGAAATAGTAATCTAATTTTTTTTTATTAAATATCAATATTTCACCTGAGGTACTATTCACTCAGTTACTATTCACTCAAATATTATTCACTCAGGGATTCGGGGTACTTTTCATGTCAGGGTACTATTCAAGAGTTACTATTTATGAGTTACTATTCAATCAAATATTATTTACTCGGGTATTTGAGGCACTTTTCATGCTGGGGTACCATTCACGAAGTACTATTCCGAAGTACTATTCATAGGGTACTATTCACCCGAAAAATTTATTTCTTTTTCGTTTAAATTATTTTTGATATATGAATATTATTCTTGAATTTTACTCCACAAAGCAATATCATGTTGACTATTTGGATATTTTTAAACTCTGGATAAATTTAAAGTCTTTAATATTTATCCTTGATCTGATCACTTGATTGAATCTTTATATCATTGTCATCATTCTCGTGCTTATATTGTGTTGAAAGTCATCTTTAGCCCGTAGTGCAAAGTTGGACTGTTGATTATTTGTTTTACAGTTGTATATCTTTGGCTTACGTGCAAAGATAGACTATTGATTATTGGTTTTACAGTTGTATATCTTTGGCTTACGTGCAAAGACGAACTGTTGATTAATAGCTTTGGCCCGCAGTGCAAAGATGGACTGGTGTATGACATGATCATGACCACTGGTGATACTAACGAATATCATTAGCCCGTAGTGCATGGATAATTCAATGATGTGATTGGCAGGATCATGACCATTAGTTAACAGTTGTATGTCTTTGGCCGTAGTGCACTGACACACAATTGATTGGTATGATCATGACCATTGATTTTATAGTTGAATATCTTTGGCCCGTAGTGCAAAGATAAAGAACTGATTGGTATGATCATTATTATTACATTTGAATATCTTTAGCCTTTGGGGTAAGGATATTGAGTAAACATTCTATTAAGCCTTTGTGGCAAGGAGAAACTATTGTTTACATGATTATTAATATGAATTGTGAATTTAACTATAATCTTTAGTGGTTCAGGTAAAGACAGGTGATGAAAATTATCTTCGTCCTGAGTGCAAAGAGGAATTTAGAATCATAATTATGATTATGAGTTATTCACATAATTGTGGACAGGAACTTTTGATTGATGTTACATGGATAAAACATGGTTGGTGGACTTTTAACATGGAGAAGATAATAGACTTTATGGTCTATTTGACTCTTCTAATTCGTTCCGCTGCCACTACGGTTGAAAATTTTATCATCTACCATATGTTCTAAATCTCTGATTTATTACTGACGAAGGCTATTGATAATTTAATTATCTTTAGTCATGATATTCTTTACTGGGCTAGTTGTGCTCACCCTTTTGTTTCACAATTCCTTTCAGGTAATAAGAGTGTAGATAGATCGAGCAGGGGTAACAGTGGAATAGAACGATAGTCTATAGCTATTGAGGTTTCCCCTAAAATTGTGATAACCCAGGATTTCGAATAATCCAAAATTTGCGAATAATTTTTTTTTTATTAATATTAATATTAATTATCAATTTTGTGACAAGTATATGTGATACGAGTCTCGAGAAAGTCAATTTGTGTATTGACTAATAAAATTAGAGTAGAGTTGTGCTTAACAACTTTAGAAAACCCTAACCCTAATTTTCGGATAGGGATTTGGTAGAAAATATAATTAAAATAATTATATTGCTAAGAATGTGTTTGTGCTGTATGTTGATTATGTTGATCAATAATTGATCGGATAAGGTTTGTAATTAATAAACCTTAATAAGGGATTTAAAACCCTAATCTTAAATTTAGAAAATAAATTGTACAGTTAAAAACCCTAATTGTACGTTAAGGAACCCTAATTTAAAATCTTGGATTTCTTAAACCCTAATTAGGCAACTCTAATTTTTATTGGCAAGCCTAATGTGTTTAATTAAACTTAAATGTGATTAGAAACCCTAATTATATTTTAGTATCTTAATTTTCTATTTTACAAACCCTAATTATAATTTAGAAATTTTATTTTTCTAATTAAACCCTAATTTTGAAAATCCTAGATGTTAGATTTTTAAAACTTAAGGGATTGGACCTTAGGGTTAAACCCTATGGGTTTGTACAAAAGTCTAGAATACCATTTAATTGTATTTTACAAATGACCATAATACCCTTTTTATTATTTTTAGTAAGCTAACTTGCAATTGTGGCTATAACTTTAGTTGGTCACCAACTTTGTTGACTTGGTGGCTCAAAATCTCAGCCATTTGACACTCCATTTGACAGCACATCAAGTGATTCATTGCATCTAAGCATTATATAAGAAATTGGGAGAGAGAAAGTCATTTATTTTACTTTTTTGATATCCAACTCTCACCAACTCTCTTTTTATCCTAAAGCTCCGAAAATAGCTAGTATATCAGTCCTAGAATCAATCCTTAATCAACCAATATCAGATTAGGAAAATCAAGATCAAGATTTAGAACAAAGAGGTATAAACCTAATTTTTTATTTTGATCCATGTTGCTAAGAATTTTTTTGTTTCAAGTGTTTAGAATCTTGCTAATGGATGTTTTATGAAGATCTATGATGATCTATCATGAATCCATAGCATCAATGTGCCTTAAAATATTTTTTTCAAAATCTGTTCTTGAACATTTTCAGTGGTCTGACACGAAATGTCAGTCGCTCTAGATCTTTTTGTGTTTACGAGTTTTGATGTTTTATTGCTTGTATCTGTAGCTTGTTATATTGGCTTTAATCTGAAAGTGGTGTTGCAGCTGATGTGATAAAAATATGTACTGCAAGTGCACAGTGTCGAATTGAAGAACTGGTAAGTACAGGTCGAACCCACAGAGACTAGATTAATTCTTTAATATATCCTTAATTAATATTTTAGGCAAATTAGAAATAAAAATGGTGGAGAAGATTTTTTAACTAAATTATGCAAACTATTAATTATTAATGAAAATTATTAATTAGAAAAGATACCTAGGAATCAGAATCCACCAAATATTAACATAATAAATAATTTCTTATTTCCTAAATCAATTCCCAAATTATTTCCCCTTCCCTTTAAAAATAATGATTCATATAATTAATATGGGCAAGCATAAGTTATGAAAAATTCACAGAATAACTATAACTTATCAAAACCTCGCAATCAATATAAAAATCATATGCAATTTATGCGGAGGAAAATATGAAGGTGAAAATAATTAGGCATTAATTTAGGAACGGAAAGAAAATATAGTTATGAAATATTTAGTTTCATCATAATCCTAGGTATTAGGAATTTAGCTAGCCATGGAATTAAAAACAAAAATAAATAATATTAGTTCTACTATTCGCATGAAATAAGAACAATAATTAAAAAGAGAATTTCTATAATATAAATAAAAGAAAGTTACAAATACTCCCTGACAGTATGTTCCACACGTGATTGGAATAAGAGAAACGACAAACTCTAAATATCTTACTCCCTCCTACACTAGTGAAAAACTAAGAAAAAGAAAATAACAAGTGGTGCCTTTTTCTCTCAAACAAGAGGCCTATTTATAGGGAAAATAACTTTGAACCCTAATTTAGATTCATTGAATTTGGACACTTTGATTATTCCCTTTCCATGTAGAATTCAACTTCCTAGTAGCAATCAACTCCAAAAAGATCTTCTAGATAGACTTTTCTTTCTCTTGTTGGATTTGAATTGCACTAAGATTGTTCCACCTCTTTCCTTCTCCTTGTAGGATTCTTCTTGGACAATCCTTATATGAATAAGAGCATTAAATATAGCTTGATCACCAAGATTTTGACTTTATTGCAACAACTATTAAATCCTACAAAATAAAATAAAACATATTAATTTAATAAACTAATATAATTAAAAGGACAAAATTAGGGATAATAAAATATATGAATTACGTGTCTATCAAATACCCCCATACCTAGCTTTTGCTCGTCCTCGAGTAAAATAAAAAAAAATAAAAAAAATAAAAATAAAAATAAAACAAAAATTACAATACCCCATTTTCGTAGGAAATACGATTGCACTTAGCATGTGCAACAAGCCTTTAAACCCCAAGGTTACCCCAAGTGGACGAGTTGTGTCTCGTGAGGGTTTGCAGTGAATATACCCACAAAATTTAAAAATATTTTTGGGTTCAACAAATTATGAAATTGAAAGAAAACTTCTAAATATTTATGGGCATTATACATAAGCAAGATTAAATTCAAAATCACACTTTCACCTTATCAAAAATACTCGATCTTCATTTTAGACACCATCCTTCATTAAATCAATTTCATGTAATGCATGCATGTGTATGTGATGTAACTCTTAGTAGGGATTTTTATCATGAAAATCAAGCAAACTCTTTTTTCTTTTTCTTTCTTTTTTTCCTTCTTTTTTTCCATTTTTTATTCTTGACTTGTGCAATGTCTCATTTTCTTAGGCTTTTCAGAGTTACCCATGTAGAGCGAGCGTTGGACCAATAACTCCCAAACCAGATGGCTTTAGGGCACTAGGTGTAGAGACACCCCTAAGGATTTACTAACTCGAGTAACAAAGGCCACAAAATTAGACTAGTCAAGCTGCTTTTATCCATCATACTTTTCAGCGTGAATATCGATGCTTCCCAAGGCTTGGATACCCAGTTATTTCGTTTAATGGACATTGAAGCAGTTATTTATTTCTTATTTTTTTTTCAACTTTTCTCAACTTCATTTTTTCATTCTTTCTTCTTTTCTTTTTCTTTTTTTCTTTGTTGAAATTACTCGAATCATGGTTTATACCCCACAACTAAGAATTAGTGCAAACGTGAAGTACAATAATGCTTGTGAAATCAATTTTAAATCCAGATGGTGTTTTGAACTAAGATTTCATATTTTATCAAAAATTCAAGAGTTCTAAATCTTTCAATCTCACTCATACGCTTTGCTCCACAAACACTTATTAGAATTAATTCAATTCATAAAAAGTCAAACAAAATTTTTTTAATTTTTTAATTTTTTTTGTTTTTTTTCTAAAAAAAAAAAAAAAATCTAACTAATACAAACAAACTCCCCCCATACCTAAATCATGCATTGTCCTCAATGTATGCAAATGAAGAAAAGAGAACAAAGATATGAAAGAATTATACCTTGTGTGCGGGGCATTTGTTCTGCAAGAAGATGTGGTGAGAAAGAAAACAAATGTACATATCTACAAATTTTATGCATCCTAAAAACTATGCGACTGTAAATGATCAATGATACAAACAAGCAACCTAAAGTGGATTTCGTATGATTTTCAGGAGGTCTGGGTAATTGGAAATAGTTAGAATTTGCAACAGAAGAGCAATTGTGAGCATACCCGACTGATTCTTTTAAAATTGAGTCATAGAATGATAACGAAAAATGATAGTTCCTTTTGAAAAATTCTAACTTCATAAAATCTATCCAAACTTGCCATCCAAATTTGTTACTAAGGGGCACTAAAACATTTTCATCCTTTTGAATAATTGTTATACCAAGATGTTTAGATACCACTGGATTATCACATGCATTATTTGAAATGGGAGATATGATCTCATTATCTAAACATGGAAGATTATCATTGTCCACAACCTTTGGTTCATTTGTTAAATCATATTTAGTGTTTCTGGAAGACGCTTTGGATGGACCCATGGTAGACATAAAATGATCATAAGAGGATTTAAGGTCAATTTGATTCTCTTGAAAATGCTCAAAATGCGTCAAACTTGATTCAATTATAGGTTCCAATCTAGAGTATGATTTTTGGGCTATTGAGTCCAACATCTCATTGACCTCATTCAAGTATTCAATTTCATCCCAATTTTGACCAAAATGATTTAGACAAAAGTTAACAATTTCATCTTCCCCCGTAATTTCATTTCCCGACATTTTCTGAATCATGTTCACTTCAACGGGTAGGTCAGAAAAATCACAAGGTTGCTTTCCCACATTAAATACATTTAAATCAATTGTCATGTTCCCAAATGTCAATTTCATTAGTCCATTTCTACAGTTGATTAACGCATTAGAAGTTGCTAGAAATGGTCTACCTAAAATTATAGGAATTTGACCCTTGGGATTGACAACAGGCTGGGTTTCAAGGACAACAAAGTCAACAGGGAAGACAAAATCACCAACCTTAATAAGTACATCTTCAACTATTCCTTTTGGCACTTTAATGGAACGGTCAGCTAATTGAAGTGTGACACTTGTCTTTTTCAACTCTCCTAAGCCTAAGGTTTCATACACAGAAAATGGTAACAGGTTCACACTAGCTCCTAAATCAAGCAAAGCCTTTTCAATTAATGTGTCACCTATGATGCATGAAATAGTAGGACAACCGGGGTCCTTATACTTTACTGGGACTTGACATGACAAGATAGAACTCACATGGGCTGTTAGAAAAGCTTTCTTAGGAACATGAGTGGTTCTTTTATGTGTGCACAAATCTTTTAGACATTTAGCATATGAGGGAACTTGTTGAATAGCATCTAGAAGAGGAATGTTAATTTTCACTTGTTTGAACACTTCTAGAATTTTGTCCAACTGGGCCGACTGCTTGTTTGAAATAAGTCTTTGAGGGAATGGGGCTTTTGGTTTAAAGACTTTTTCATTTAATTCAGAAGAATTGGTTTGATCATTTTTTGACACAAGCTTAGTAGATGGAACTACTGACTCAGAGTTTGTGGCCTTTTCTGGCTGGACTGACTTTGAAAATGGATTGTTAGATTCAACGTTTAAAATTTTCTCTTCTTCATTATCAATGCCAGCATGATAATTTCAGACCCTAAAGAAATTACAGAATTCACATGATTGATTTGGTTGTTTTCAAGTGAATTAACATGATAAGGTTTTTGAGTAGGGACTGAAAATTTTGGATTGGTCTCGGGTTGACTAGGAAGTTTCCCCTTCTCTCTTTCACTAACTGCAGTGGCCAATTGACTCATTTGGATCTCTAAGCGAGAAATGGCTTGGGTAGTGTTTTGCATGAAATTGTTAGTGCCTTGCATGAAATTATTGAAATTATTATGAGATTTCATTAAAGTTTCTATGCTCTTCTCTAAAACGTTAAGTCTCTTCTCACTTTCATTAGAAAAACCTGGTGGACCATATTGGGTTGTTGAACTTGAATTTTGGTATGAACCAGGGTTTGGCTTTTGGTAAGGTGGAAAAGATTGATTTAGAGACTGATTGACCTGATTTGAAAAATTATTTGGGTAGGGTCCTTGGTTCCATGCAAAATTAGGATGATTCCTCCAACCAGGATTATAAGTGGGTGCAAATGGGTCATTCCTAGATCGTTGAAACATTGCATTGACTTGTTCATATTCTTCAAATTGGGTTATGACTCTAGGACATTCCTCAATCGCATGGCTTGGTGAATTACAATTTAGACACAAAGGTGTAGGTGTTGAGACTTGATTCACGTGTGATCCCCTAGTTTCTAAATCTTCAAGTCTTTTAAGTACACCAGCCAACTTAACTTCTGTAGCAATTGAATTGTCAATTGTATGAACACCCCTAGATGAACTAGGTTTATCGGTCTCTCGGGTGGTTTCCCATTGCATGGTTTTTTCTGCTAAGTCTTCTAAAAACTCCCAAGCTTTTTCCTCATCATTATTCAAAAAATCTCCTTGACACATTGACTCTAACATTGTTTTAGTGGGATAGTCTAAACCTTCGTAAGCTATTTGACACAATCTCCATTTCTCAATTCCGTGGTGTGGGCACTGGGATAACAAATTTTTAAATCTATCAAAATATTTCCAAAAGGACTCTTTTTCAAGTTGGCAAAATTGATGAATTGCAGTCCGAATTTTAGCAGTTTTATGATTTGGAAAATATTTTTTTAGAAATGTAACAACAAATCCCTCCCAGGTTGATATGGAATTATTTGGTAGGCTATATAACCATTTTTTTGCATTATCTTTTAAAGCAAATGTTATAAATCTTAGCCTAATTGAGTCATCAGACAATTGTTGAATTTTCATTTAAGGCACAAACTTCCTCAAATTCCTGAATAAATAAATATGCATCTTCTATCCCTGTAAACCTAGGTAACATATTTATAAAATGTGGCTTAAGTTCAAAATTATTACTAGTTACCGGTGGTAGACTAATACATGAAGGTTGGGCAGAGCGGGAAGGATAACATCGATCCCTTAAAGAAACAGTTTGGGCGCCCTCCATTTTTGTTAAAGTGAGATCTTTTAAAGTGAAATCCAAAAAATCAAGTTTTCTCACTAATCGGGATGTTTCGTCCCTTATCCACACTTTTTGCATACACTAAATAACAAATAATCAGATAAGCACAAAAAAAAAATAGAAAATTAAAAAAAAAAAAAAAAAAAATTTCTTCTAAGGTTAACCTAAATAAAATCTAGACAGCTCCTAATTGTTTCAAGTTACACCGCAAGGTCCACCAAATTCGAAATTAATCACACCACTAGCCAGGTAAGTGTAAGAAAGGTGGGAGTCTCTCTGTAGAAACGATGACTAATTGAATAACCACACAATCTTTAGGCGTATACCTTTTGAACCACTTGCCTAGACACCAGTAGTTTGATTAATTTAAAATTCAGACTCCTCTTGGAGTTTCTTGTCCTAATTGAGCTCGAGAGTCCTAGGGGCCAACGTCTACTTGATTTTATTAGGTCATGGTCATGCACAATGTAAATTGGGTTGTTTGTGGGCCAAGGAAGGGTGATGAAATCCCCACCTTATCTTGTTACAGGTTGTGCCCTTAATGTTAGATTAAAGATGAAAATGCACAAATAAAAAAAAATTATAAACAAATAAAATGTCCTAAAACTATGTGAATTACGAAAGAAGGAGAAATTTTGACGTACCTCAATCCTCCAACAATCACCACAGTTTATATTTGACAAAAAAATAAAAAATAAGAAAATAAAACCTAACAGGATGTGCTCTACGTGAGTGAATGCATGAATGCGACAAATAAAAAAAAACTAAACTACTATTTTTATTTTTGTTTTTATTTCAAAAAAAAATGGAGATACGAAGTACCGAAGAAAGCACAGCAACAAAATCTTTATCTTTTCGCTTCTTCGATCCGCTTCAATAATCCTGAAAAAAAATGAGTTAAAACTAATTCGAATAAATAAAAATTAAGGAATAAATAAAAATTAATTCTAGTCCCCGGCAACGGCGCCAAAAACTTGATGTGATAAAAATATGTACTGCAAGTGCACAGTGTCGAATTGAAGAACTGGTAAGTACAGGTCGAACCCACAGAGACTAGATTAATTCTTTAATATATCCTTAATTAATATTTTAGGCAAATTAGAAATAAAAATGGTGGAGAAGATTTTTTAACTAAATTATGCAAACTATTAATTAATAATGAAAACTATTAATTAGAAAAGATAACTAGGAATCAGAATCCACCAAATATTAACATAATAAATAATTTCTTATTTCCTAAATCAATTCCCAAATTATTTCCCCTTCCCTTTAAAAATAATGATTCATATAATTAATATGGGCAAGCATAAGTTATGAAAAATTCACAGATTAACTATAACTTATCAAAACCTCGCAATCAATATAAAAATCATATGCAATTTATGCGGAGGAAAATATGAAGGTGAAAATAATTAGGCATTAATTTAGGAACGGAAAGAAAATATAGTTATGAAATATTTAGTTTCATCATAATCCTAGGTATTAGGAATTTAGCTAGCCATGGAATTAAAAACAAAAATAAATAATATTAGTTCTACTATTCGCATGAAATAAGAACAATAATTAAAAAGAGAATTTCTATAATATAAATAAAAGAAAGTTACAAATACTCCCTGACAGTATGTTCCACACGTGATTGGAATAAGAGAAACGACAAACTCTAAATATCTTACTCCCTCCTACACTAGTGAAAAACTAAGAAAAAGAAAATAACAAGTGGTGCCTTTTTCTCTCAAACAAGAGGCCTATTTATAGGGAAAATAACTTTGAACCCTAATTTAGATTCATTGAATTTGGACACTTTGATTATTCCCTTTCCATGTAGAATTCAACTTCCTAGTAGCAATCAACTCCAAAAAGATCTTCTAGATAGACTTTTCTTTCTCTTGTTGGATTTGAATTGCACTAAGATTGTTCCACCTCTTTCCTTCTCCTTGTAGGATTCTTCTTGGACAATCCTTATATGAATAAGAGCATTAAATATAGCTTGATCACCAAGATTTTGACTTTATTGCAACAACTATTAAATCCTACAAAATAAAATAAAACATATTAATTTAATAAACTAATATAATTAAAAGGACAAAATTAGGGATAATAAAATATATGAATTACGTGTCTATCAGCAGCCATTAGATGTCTAGAGTTCGTTTTATTTAAGGTCAAACATCGTTGACCGACGTTGACCGAGTAACTTTCTGGGCAACCCAGAACGTTTAAAACCATGTCTGACAAGATTTTGTAGTGTCCGGATCTGTCAGTATAATTGTTATTTGTTGATGTTATGATATTCATATTGTAGCCCGTAATGAGTACTATAGACCCATGCCTTAATATCTCATAAATCAATCAACATGTTGATCGTAGGAAGTGGTCAAAGTAAGCCCCCAGCACTGTTTTGCATTTCTGGGAAATTCCAGAAATAGTTTAAGAAATATTTCTGACAATGTTTGACCACAATCTATCTGGAAAATGTGTTGTTTTTAATCTGGTTTGTTGATCTATAAATGTTACCTGACACAAGTAGTATGTAATGGAACCATTGTATTACATGAATCAAGAACGGATCGTATAGAAAAATTAATTGGAAAGTGGTCACTCAGACTGCTGGGTTTCTGGGTAATCCCAGAAACCGTCTGACAATGATTTTGAATGCACAGATCTACTTGTTGATTTGTGTTATGACCAAAATGTTAGTTGGATATTGTAGTCTTACATTTCCACTACATGATTTGTGTCTAAGTTAGCTCAGAATGTAAATGTACAGAAAATTATACACGGTCAAAGTTGACCCCTTGCACTGCCGGCTGTCAGTGTTCTTGAGCTCAAGAACACCAACAGCGACGCTTTGTGTCGCTATAGCCCTATAGCGACGGTTTAAATAATTTTATTTTCTGAATATTCCGAAAAATGATTAAAAATAGAAATAAATTCTAAAAATTAGTAAAAATGGTTTTAAAAATTATTTTAAATTATGAAAAATAAATTTTGACCAATTGGAATATTTTACTTTAATATTTATAATTATTTAAATATTAATTGTATTTAATTTATTTAATTATTGTATTAAATAAATTAGAGAAAAATGATTTAATATTATGAAAAATCATTTTAAATAAGAATAATGTATTTAAAAATATTTTAAATTATAAAATTTATTTTTTAATATTTTTGGAGAATTTTCATTAATAATTTAATATTAATGATATTAGATTTATTTGATTATTAAATTAAATAAATAGGATAAAAATGATTTTAATGATTTAAAAATTATTTTAATTTAGCATAAAGTGTTAGAAAATATTTTAAATTATAAAATATAATTTTCAATATTTTTGGAGAATTTTTATTAATAGATTAATATTAATGATTTTTGATTTATTTAATTATTATATTAAATAAATGAATTAAAAATGATTTTATTGATTTAAAAATCATTTAAAAATGAGAAAAATGGTTTAAAAATATTTTAAGTTATAATTTATAACTTTTAATATTTGGATAATAATTTTATTAATATTTAAATATTAGTTGTGATGATTTAAAAATGATTTTAAGTACTTTAAAAATCATTTAAGTAGAATATTAATGATTTAAAAATATTTTAAGTTATTAATAATAACTTTAATATTTTGACAAGTATGTTATTAATATTTTTATATTATTAAATATTAATAATGATAAGATTATTTGATAATTAAATCATTTAAAAATGATTTAAGTGTTTGAAAAATTATTATAAATTATAATAATTGTTTATAAATTATTAAAAGCTTCCGAAAAATATTATAAACGATAATTGACTTATCTAAATTAATATTGAAGCTTAGAGACCAAGTGTAATTGACAGATAACTGTGTTAATTATCAGATAGGGTGACCAGAACACCGAGAAGGGACTGAAGTCCAGCTAGACTGAATTAGTTTGACTTGTTAAGTGTTTATATAGGTTATAAACATTGTTGTGGCTATGTGGTAATATGTCTAGGAGAAGTTTGACTGTGAATTACAGTGTTGTGTGTTATGTGAATTATTGTGCTAATTGTTAGACCGATATTATTGGTTATAGGTCTTTCGAAAGTAGATAAGTATTTTGTGTAGTTGTAATCAGCGGAAGAGGCAAGTTCCCTAACTCAATCTTGAGTTATTCATTCAATTATTATTGGTGGATAATTATTGCTAATTATACCACGTCCAGGGATTTATTGTTGAAATTAAATTATTGAATTAGCAAATATATATTCGTAGGATTACTATTGCTGGATATTCATATCTGTAGAAGTTAGAATTGACAGTACAGATAATTCCTGTTTATTGTCAAATTACACTGAGAAATGTCTTAGCTAATTATTCTAGCTAGACGAATATTTGTTTGAATTTGATAGGTTCGAAAAGAGAATTCAATTATTTTTGACAGATCGATGCCAAATATTTCGGCTAGACCGAGAAGTAAATAGAATTTGAAATCCCAGTATTTCGTTGTAAAATCAAACTCTTGATTCTAAGACTGAGAAGAACAACCTTTTATATAAAGGGAACATTTTGTTGGTCGTGAATTCGACCTTTGCGCGTGTTTTAAGTATTATGCATAATATAGGGTATAATAAGTCGATCACTTGTTATACTTGCAGAGGGGTATGATTTAATCTTTATGGTTATCTGATACACCTGAGTATATATCAAAGTAAATCTTCGATATCTACCCGAGAAAATAAGTTCAAGAACTTGTGTAATCGCTCAGTATTAAATCTGGAAAACATTCCACTTTGTTATTTTGTAGAATTGATTCTTGATTATTCATTAGAATATCGTAGAAACTTTAAAAGTGTTATACTCTTTCATTATTGAATTATTGTGTTGTATAGAATATGAGAAGACTTGTTATTGAATAACAATTTGTTCAGCTATTTCAAAGTTTCCCAAACTTTGGTTTCATTTTGTCAAAATAGATAGTCTGTTGTTTTGAATTCTTATACATTTATTGTATGTCTTAACTTGTGGAGCAAATTAGTTGTTCACCCTTGCTAAATAAAACCTTTCAGCTAGGGACGAAGTTGCAGGAGGTGCTGCGAAGGATAAAGGCAAAGGCATAGTTATTAACTAGTTATAATTAACGTATTTATTATGTTGTATTGTAAACCCTTTTTGTATATCTAAAGGGTATGTTTATAAAGTTAAGGTTAGAAAACCTGGGTGATGTATTATTAAACTCTGATAAAATCTTATGAAAGTTACTATCTATATATATTATGGGTAGTTAAATGTTATTTATATTGTGGATCGTGAACACCAAACTCGGAGGTCAGGTAACCCTGATTTGGGGGTGTCACAGGATGGTATCAGAGCTATAAGCATGAATTTGCGAAGAGCCCCGAGCCTCTCGCTGGTGACTTCCTTGTGTGGAATGCACCGAAGCCAGACTCTCCGTAGGGGACGCTGATTCAGTCGGTGGCAAGCTGATAGGTACCCTTGCAAGGTGTTATGGTTAGAAGTACCATAAAAGTTACAGGTTGGTATCAGAGCTGTAGGTTATAAACCTTAAGTGGGGTGGGGAAAAACCCTTGGATTATAACCATAGCGAGATAGAGAATACTCATTTAGAGTACTAAGTGAGGGATCGTTGAAGTGTATCGATAGTAAGATAAGTGAATTCATAGTGTGAGAAGTTTGTATTGGTATAGTACTAATCAAGTTATTTAAATTGATTGTAGGATGTCGAGAGAAGATAAGATGAGTACGGAGATGCCAGCGGCTGTCGCACCAATGCCAGTAGCCGAGGTGCCAGCACAGAGTGAATCGGTTGAAGAAGTGGGGAAAGATGAACCAATGATTAATCTTGGGAGTGATTATGACGATTATCCTGAGATGTATCTAAATGGTGATGAGGAGGCAAAATCTAAAGAAGTTAAGGTGGAACTAAAGAATAAGATCAAGGTTGGTGAACAAGATCAGCTATCTGTGGAAGTCCAAGAACTCCGAAGCAAAGTATTTCTTTTGGAGGAGTTGTGGAAGACGGAGCGGGCATTACGCGAAATGACTGAAGAACGAAACGAGCTGAAAGCGCAAGTGAACAGGATGAAGGCTGAAGGTGGTGGATCATCTGAAGGAACCAGCAAGAAAGACAAGAAGAAAAGGAAGAGGAAAAATAACAGCGATAATTTGGAAAATTCAAACCGGAAGAAGAAGCAAGTCTGTGGCAAGTGTAGAAAGACTCACGTGGGAGAATGCATGATGTGGAAGAATGTGTGCTTCAACTGTAAGCAGGAAGGACATATTTCTCTCTATTGTCCTAAATCGAATATGAGGAAGTGTTTTTCCTATGGGCAAACGGGGCACGGGTTCAACAAGTGTCCCAGAAAGAAGAAGACTGGTGAAGGGAGTGGACGTTAGATAACTTAGATATAAGTTATAATATCTTTTGGTAGAAGTTTCTGATATTAAGATATGTAATATCAAGAACGATGTTTGAATCTATGTAAATATATGTTTGTATGAATGAAATCTTTATTTTCTATATGAATATAAGATTAAAATGAAATTGTGTGTTCTTAAAACTCATACTTATGGTATGTTCATGACTCATAATTATATGAAATGTTCTGAACCCCTCAGCGAATGGACGCCAAAGGTCTAACTAGGATAAGTTCATACACTCATATAGTTGTGGCAAGTTACTGAACTCCTAAGTGTGGTAAGTTTGATGAACTGGAAATAGTAATGTGAAATTAGAGAATGTCAACTTTTTGTGTAAAGTTGAGGAATTGCAACTTTTGTAAAATTGAGTGTGTTAATCCTAGTATTATTTTAAAGGGGTAATTATATGTGTTAAGTACTATAGGTACTATGTGCTATTTGAATAAATATGCGATTACTTGAGAATTATGTGTTGAATTCTTATTGTGTTAAGAATTTGTATAGAGAAAGAATATTAATATAAGATTTTCATTTAAATCAGATCATGACGCCTAGACGACAGAATCGAAACCAAAGAGAAGAACAATCAGTGAATAACGAAGGAGGTCAAGCGGACCCGATGCAGAATTTTGTGGATATACTGGCCCAAGCTATGGAAAATAGGGCTCCATCCAGGGGAAGACCAAGGAATCAGCCAGCCGACAAATTGGCTAATTTTAAGGATTTTAAAGCGGTAGGACCACCGGAATTTAAGGGGACTACGGATCCAATTGAAGCCCAAAATTGGGTGAAAGAGATGGAGAAAGCGTTCGTGATTGCGCGAGTGGCGGAAGAGCAAAAGACGGCTTTTGCAACATACTTAATGAAGGAAGAAGCCAATTATTGGTGGGAAACCAATCAAGCGAGAGCGGGTACAGCGATGGTGACGTGGACCAGATTTAAGGAATTGTTCTTTGAGAACTACTTCTCACCGAGTATGCAAGCTCGGATGGAAGTTAAGTTCTTGGAACTTAAGCAGGAGAACATGTCTATTTCTGAATACGCGGCTAAATTCAATAAATTAGCAAGATTTGCACCTCATCAGGTGGACACCGAAGCTAGAAAAGCAAGAAGATTTGAGAACGGACTGAAACCAGGGATATTCAACAAGGTGGCAGTATTGCAGATCAACACGTTTGCGGCTTTACTGAAGAAAACGTTAATTGCTGAAGGAGGAAGCGAGGCTGCATCTCGTTTTCATCAGGAGAAGAAGAAGAAGACCAATGATGGTGGAAGTAGTGGTGGCAGTAATCTAAACAAGAGGAAGTGGAGCGAGAATACCCAATCGGGTAGTAAAACTGAAGGGAATAGGAAAGGAGGATGCCTTGTGCGAGTTGTGGGAAGAATCATCCAGGAGTATGTCTGAAAAAGAAGGGAGTCTGCAATAACTGCGCGAAAGAGGGGCATATGTCGCCCAATTGTCTCAGCCCGAAAAAGATTCAAGGTTGCTATGCGTGTGGATCGACTGATCATCTGGTTCGGAACTGTCCGAAGAAGAATGCAGAAAAAGAAAGTGCCAACAAGGGACCTGGTAGTGGAACCTTGGCGATTCGAGGACCTGCACAGCCAGGAAGACCAACAACCCGTACAACATGACGGCGCTAGATGCGGTAGCTACTCAGGAGGTTGCAGCAGGTAACAATTTCGCTTAATATTTAAATTACGCGATTGATATTGGATAAATATGGCTGTGAATTGTATTCTTTTATAGATTCAAGTCATATGTTAGAATTTGAAACACAAATTAATATTGTGCTTGTAAAAACGAATTGATGATACAAATTTAAAAGATTTTAGAGAATAAGAAAGTGTTGATTCCGAGGACGGAATCCTTTTAAGGAGGGGTGAATGTGATAACTCAGAATTTCGAATAATCCAAAATTTGCGAATAAATTTTTTTTTAATTAATATTAATATTAATATTAATTATCAATTTTGTGATAAGTATCTGTGATACGAGTCTCGAGAAAGTCAATTTGTGTATTGACTAATAAATTTAGAGTAGAGTTGTGCTTAACAACTTTAGAAAACCCTAACCCAAATTTTCGGATAGGGATTCGGTAGAAAATATAATTAAAATAATTATATTGCTAAGAATGTGTTTGTACTGTATGTTGATTATGTTGATCAATAAATAATCGGATAAGGTTTGTAATTAATAAACCTTAATAAGGGATTTAAAACCTTAATCTTAAATTTAGAAAATAAATTGTACAGTTAAAAATCTTAATTGTACGTTAAGGAACCCTAATTTAAAATCTTGGAATTCCTAAACCCTAATTAGGAAACTCTAATTTTTATTGGCAAGCCTAATGTGTTTAATTAAACTTAAATGTGAATAAAAACCCTAATTATATTTTAGTATCTTAATTTTCTATTTTACAAACCCTAATTATAATTTAGAAATTTTATTTTTCTAATTAAACCCTAATATTAAAAATCATAGAAGTTAGATTTTTAAAACTTAAGGGATTGAACCTTAGGGTTAAACCCTAAGGGTTTGTACAAAAGTCTAGAATACCATTTAATTGTATTTTACAAATGACCATAATACCCTTTTTATTATTTTTAGTAAGCTAACTTGCAATTGTGGCTATAACTTTAGTTGGTCACCAACTTTGTTGACTTGGTGGCTCAAAATCTCAGCAATTTGACACTACATTTGACAGCACATCAAGTGATTCATTGCATCTAAGCATTATATAAGAAATTAGGAGAAAGAAAGTCATTTATTTTACTTATTTTGATATCCAACTCTCACCAACTCTCTTTCTATCCTAAAGCTCCGAAAATAGCTAGTATATCAGTCCTAGAATCAATCTTTAATCAACCAATATCAGATTAGGAAGATCAAGATCAAGATTTAGAACAAAGAGGTATAAACCTAATTTTTTATTTTGATCCAAGTTGCTAAGAATTTTTTTTGTTTCAAGTGTTTAGAATCTTGCTAATGGATATTTTATGAAGATCTATGATGATCTATCATGAATTCATAGCATCAAAGTGCCTTAAAATATTTTTTTCAAAATCTGTTCTTGAACATTTTCAGTGGTCTGACACGAAATGTCAGTCGCTCTAGATCTTTTTGTGTTTACGAGTTTTGATGTTTTATTGCTTGTATCTGTAGCTTGTTATATTGGCTTTAATCTGAAAGTGGTGTTGCAGCCATTAGATGTCTAGAGTTTGTTTTATTTAAGGTCAAACATCGTTGACCGACGTTGACCGAGTAACTTTCTGGGCAACCCAGAACGTTTAAAACCATGTCTGACAAGATTTTGTAGTGTCCGGATCTGTCAGTATAATTGTTATTTGTTGATGTTATGATATTCATATTGTAGCCTATAATGAGTACTATAGACCCATGCCTTAATATCTCATAAATCAATCAACATGTTGATCGTAGGAAGTGGTCAAAGTAAACCCCCAGCACTGTTTTGCATTTCTGGGAAATTCCAGAAACAGTTTAAGTAATATTCCTGACAACGTTTGACCACAACCTATCTGGAAAATGTGTTGTTTTTAATCTGGTTTGTTGATCTATAAATGTTACTTGACACAAGTAGTATGTAATTGAACCATTGTATTACATGAATCAAGAACGGATCGTATAGAAAAATTAATTGGAAAGTGGTCACTCAGACTGCTGGGTTTCTGGGTAATCCCAGAAACCGTCTGACAATGATTTTGAATGCACAGATCTACTTGTTGATTTGTGTTATGACCAAGATGTTAGTTGGATATTGTAGTCTTACATTTCCACTACATGATTTGTGTCTAAGTTAGCTCAGAATGTAAATATACAGAAAATTATGCACGGTCAAAGTTGACCCCTTGCACTGCCGGCTGTCAGTGTTCTTGAGCTCAAGAACACCAACAGCGACGCTTTGTGTCGCTATAGCCCTATAGCGACGGTTTAAATAATTTTATTTTCTGAATATTCCGAAAAATGATTAAAAATAGAAATAAATTCTAAAAATTAGTAAAAATGGTTTTAAAAATTATTTTAAATTATGAAAAATAATTTTTGACCAATTGGAATATTTTTCTTTAATATTTATAATTATTTAAATATTAATTGTATTTAATTTATTTAATTAGTGTATTAAATAAATTAGAGAGAAATGATTTAATATTATGAAAAATCATTTTAAATAAGAATAATGTATTTAAAAATATTTTAAATTATAAAATATAATTTTTAATATTTTTGGAGAATTTTCATTAATAATTTAATATTAATGATATTAGATTTATTTGATTATTAAAATAAATAAATAAGATAAAATTGATTTTAATGATTTAAAAATTATTTTAATTTAGCAGAAAGTGTTAGAAAATATTTTAAATTATAAAATATAATTTTCAATATTTTTGGAGAATTTTTATTAATAAATTAATATTAATGATTTTTGATTTATTTAATTATTATATTAAATAAATGAATTAAAAATGATTTTATTGATTTAAAAATCATTTAAAAATGAGAAAAATAGTTTAAAAATATTTTAAGTTATAATTTATAAGTTTTAATATTTGGATAATAATTTTATTAATATTTAAATATTAGTGGTGATGATTTAAAAATGATTTTAAGTACTTTAAATATCATTTAAGTAGAATATTAATGATTTAAAAATATTTTAAGTTATTAATAATAACTTTAATATTTTGACAAGTATGTTATTAATATTTTTATATTATTAAATATTAATAATGATAAGATTATTTGATAATTAAATCATTTAAAAATGATTTAAGTGTTTAAAAAATTATTATAAGTTATAATAATTATTTATAAATTATTAAAAGCTTCCGAAAAATATTATAAACGATAATTGACTTATCTAAATTAATATTGAAGCTTAGAGACCAAGTGTAATTGACAGATAACTGTGTTAATTGTCGGATAGGATGACCAGAACACCGAGAAGGGACTGAAGTCCAGCCAGACTGAATTAGTTTGGCTTGTTAAGTATTTATATAGGTTATAAACACTGTTGTGGCTATGTGGTAATATGTTTAGGAGAAGTTTGACTGTGAATTACAGTGTTGTGTGTTATGTGAATTATTGTGCTAATTATTAGACCGATATTATTGGTTATAGGTCTTTCGAACGCAGATAAGTATTTTGTGTAGCTGTAATCAGCGGAAGAGACAAGTTCCCTAACTCAATCTTGAGTTATTTAATTCAATTATTATTGGTGGATAATATTTGCTAATTATACCACGTCCAGGGATTTATTGTTGAAATTAAATTATTGAATTAGAAAATATATATTCGTAGAATTACTATTGCTGGATATTCATATCTGTAGAAGTTAGAATTGACAGTACAGATAATTCATGTTTATTGTCAAATTACACTGAGAAATGTCTTAGCTAATTATTCTAGCTAGTCGAACATTTGTTTGAATTTGATAGGTTCGAAAAGAGAATTCAATTATTTTTGACAGATCGATGCCAAATATTTTGGCTAGACCGAGAAGTAAATAGAATTCAAAATTCCAGTATTTTGTTGTAAAATCAAACTCTTGATTCTAAGACTGAGAAGAACAACCTTTTATATAAAGGGAACATTTTGTTGGTCGTGAATTCGACCTTTGCGCGCGTTTTAAGTATTATGCATAATATAGGGTATAATAAGCTGATCACTTGTTATACTTGCAGAGGGATATGATTTAATCTTTATGGTTATCTGATACACTTGAGTATATATCAAAGTAAATCTTCGATATCTACCCGAGAAAATAAGTTCAAGATCTTGTGTGATTGCTCAGTATTAAATCTAGAAAACATTCCACTTTGTTATTTCGTAGAATTGATTCTTGATTATTCATTAGAATATCGTAGAAACTTTGAAAGTGTTGTACTCTTTCATTATTGAATTATTGTGTTATATAGAATATGAGAAGACTTGTTATTGAATAACGATTTGTTCAGCTATTTCAAAGTTTCCCGAACTTTGGTTTCATTCTGTCAAAATAGATAGTCTGTTATTTTGAATTCTTATACGTTTATTGTATGTCTTAACTTGCGGGGGCAAATTAGTTGCTCACCCTTGCTAAATAAAACCTTTCAGCTAGGGACGAAGTTGCAGGAGGTGTTGCGAAGGATAAAGGCAAAGGCATAGTTATTAACTAGTTATAATTAACGTATTTATTATGTTGTATTGTAAACCCTTTTTGTATATCTAAAGGGTATGTTTGTAAAGTTAAGGTTAGAAAACCTGGGTGATGTTTTATTAAACTCTGATAAAATCTTATGAAAGTTACTATCTATATATTATGGGTAGTTAAATGTTATTTATATTGTGGATCGTGAACACCAAACTCGAGGGTCAGGTAACACTGATTTGGGGGTGTCACAAAAATAGTATGGAAATAATTTTATTGAGAATTATAGATAAGTGTGTCGTATTTTATACGTCATTTTAACCATTGATTTTGGTGAACCGAATAGGGTGAGATTAACCCAACTTTGGAAGGGCGTTTTGTCACTATCATACAAGATGTCTAATGACAGACGACTTCGTGTTATCATAAGACAGGGTTGTGCACATGCACTTGCTGATTATATCTATGAGTACTACCTATATAATCTTGGAGTTTGGTTGAAATATAATTCTCAATTGGAGACAATGGAGATAATTATATGTCAAGAGAAGACTCACCATTGGAAAGAACATGATAGTAATCTTCTCATTTTTCTTTGGGGTCTATTTTTTCAACCAAGGATAATTCTCGAGTCATATGATATCTATCATAACTTAAATGCATGGCCTCCCATGTACGAAGGTTTCCTTGAGCATTTTCCAAAGATTTTAGTTTCTAAAACAGTTATTGACTATAATTTTATGTAAAGTACCATTGTAAGGTGTTGTGGTCGAGGCACCATGAGAGTTACATATATTTGTATTAAAACTCACAGCTTATGTATTGTCGTACTCTGTACGACAGTTCAACAATTGTATTAATTAAGTTTGTATTTGATTTCTGTAGTATGATATCTGACGACTCAGAATGGGTCGTGTGTACCTATTTTGGGGACGTCACACATACTCACAGTTGTTCATCACTATCCTTATGGTGGAAAATTGCCAAGAAGAAAGATTACACACTCCAGTGATGGAACATCTTCAAACATCTACAATAACTATGATCAAACTAGGCAACCTTCATCTTCACAAACTGCCAATATATCCAAACATTTTTATATTGATTTATCTTTTCTATTTACTTCTACACTATCAACTTCACTGATTGTAGAGCCTCAAAACTCTCTGATCGTAGAACAAAATTTTCAACCTTCTACTTCACCAATAAATAGTCTCATACACTCACCCAACTCCATTCCAAAATATTTATATACTCCATCTACATCACCTCTTATCCTTACACAAAATTCTCCATCTAATTATACCCAAACTCAATCAACTCCATCTAGCTCTCCAATCGTAGAACATAAATGTTCTCCTATCGTAGAGTGAGCTCGTTCCCCAAACGTAGAACTACCAAATTCCACATCTATAGAAAGACACTCTAATATACCTTTTATTCAACTTCATCATACCTCCGATTTGTCATCTTCCTCTCACTCTTCACCTCATCAACATCATTTAACTCAAGAAATGTTTGATGTTGTATCTAACAAGATAGAAAATAAGGTGACATCTCTCTCATCCATCATCGACTCCTCCTTAAGAAGAAGAGATGACATCTATTTCAAGAAATTAGATGATCATCCAGCAACTGTTCACAAGTTGCAAGAAACTAGCTCTTCATTTATAAAGACTCTTAAGTGATAAAGTCTTCAGTCTGAGTATAAGCATTCATCAGTTCAACAAATTTACTAGAGACATCATTATTAGGATTGATAGTGCAATGGCTCTAGTCCATAAGCAAAAAGAAGACATGGACAAACAATATGATGAATTGAAAGGTGAAATCACTCTATCAACTCCTCAAGTCAAGTCCATAGTCGAGACTATCCAACAACTAACAGAATAGGGTTGCACCACTACAAGACGTTTCTGACAAAAGGGGGGAGAAGAAACTTCAAACGGTGCGGTGTCGGCTCGAAAATTAATTTAAAAAAATAAACATGTCATACTTACCAAATTTAAAATAAATATCAAACATTTCTAACTTGCTAATATACTATAAAAAGTTGAACTTTTGAAAACCAATCATAAGTTAATTCAAAATTTTTAATTCCCCAAATTGAAAGATGTGTACATTACTACAATACAACCATTGTTTTAAACTTAAAATCTTAAACCATGCAGAAGTACATATTCTAAAATTAAATTTACAATCATACTTAAATAGAACTTAAAAAATTCAAAACATACACAAAAATATGAGAAATAATAAAATGACTAATGGGCGCGATTCCTTAAGGGTGCAGTTTCTATACTAAACCGAAACCGCAATCAAAACCCTAAAGGGTGCGGTTTCTACTGAAAAAATAATATACCACTGCAGCCATTGGTGTGATTTCAGTTGCAAAATTGGTTCTTGCTCTCCCTTAATTCTAGGTGTAGTACTGATCTATCAGCGGGATAAATAATATTTTGGTCACTGTACTAGAGTCCAGTTTTCATTGTGGTAACCGAAACTCTTTTTGTTACAATCGAATAACTGTACTCTCAAATATTACAAAATGGTCATTAATTTCAATTTTCGTCCAAAAACCAGACGAAAATCGTGAGTGTGCAGCTCACGTGATGATTTTTACTGATGTGTACAATCCATTTGCCAGGTGTATATCATGTGCTTGGCACATGCTCAATATTACACAGAGTTGCAATGACTTTATCAAATTTGGGAAATAAAATTAGGGCTCGAGCAATTTCTCTGTGCAAAATTGATTCTGCTGCTCGTTTGGTTCGATTGATTATCTTCATCCTCACTTCTTGAGTCAAAATCGATTCCGCTGCTCTTTGTTGTGTATGCGATTGATTATTCATCATGAATTCTTCATCTGGAGTTTTTGTTCATGGAGATGACACAGATGAGATATCTTCATCTCATCAAATATAATGGCAAAGGCCTCATCTTCCGGTGCAATGTTACTGTGGAATAAGCGCACGGATGTGGGAAGCTTGGAAGGTTGGAACATCTCATCTGGGTATGAGGTTTGTAGGATGCAGTAGATACAAGGTATAAATTGTTAATAACTGTATAATTTGCTTAATGTGAATGTGAATTTAATTTTTTTTAAATTACTTGTATATATATATATATATTGTACACAGTATAATGTATAATTAGCTTAATGTTAATGTTGAGTTAATTTCTTGTTAAATTACTGATATATATATATATATTGTACGCAGGATAAAAATGCTTATTATGGATTCTTTAAATGGTATGATACCCCTTTTACGACAAGATCAAAGGAGGTTATTGATCGATTAAGAAATGAACATCACAAAATTGATAGAAGGTTAAACATTCCAGTTGGGCATGAGGTGGAAATCAAGGAATTGGACAAGGAAGTTAATACACTGAAGACTTCAATTAAAAAAGTTGCAGCTAGAGAAAAAAAATTAATCTTGTTGCTTGTCATATCTTGGGTTTTATGCTTTCTCATCATGTATATGAAGTGAATTAGGATGATTTAGATGAATGTAATGGATTGATTTTGGTATGCAGTTGAATGTAATGGTGACAATCCAGAATTATTATGTAATCCCCTTATTTTGGTAGTGCTATGTAATGCATCTCCTCTGTTGGAATTATTATGTAATGGAGTTATTTTGGTAGTTGAATGTAATGGATTAATTTTGGTAACTCTGTATTTTAATGCAAGATTGTTATGTTTAATGAATTGTAATAAGGTTTAATGAGGCCTTACTACAAAGACAGGGCATCAAGATAACTCTTTGTTAGTGCTATGTTAGGCCTTATTTCCAAAACAGGGCATCAAGACAGAGACAGAGCTGCAACATCAACATTACTGCAACCAAGACAGAGACAACATACTACAACCAAGACAGAGATAGAGCAACCATAATACAAAATAAGCAACAGCTGAAATGGCCATTTAAGGCATCTGCATTAATTTCCTTCAGTTCACAAACTTACACATCAAAACCCAATACAGTGTTCTAAAAATATACCATATATCATATTCATACCAACTGTTTAAACCAAATACAAAATGGTTCATCTAAGCCTTTTATACCATATCCATTCCCATAAACAAAATGTACCATATATCATATTCCTACCCACCCACATTAAATAAAATAAATATAAACTTAAACAACATTAAACATTGTTTATTGTTTAGTCTCCTTCCTCTTTGGCCTTTTGAATGCATTAGTTGCAGTTCATTGTTGACTGCTACCAATCTCAGCTCTTCTTTTTACAGCAGCTTCAGTTAGAGCACTAACACATACTGTAGCTCTGTTTCTGCTCATAAAAGTTTGGATGCCCGTTGAAGTCAATGTTGAGGATGAAGGCACTGTCTGGAGTGGTACACTTACTGTTGGAAGTGTGTTGGTTATTTACAGTGTAGTTGTTGGTGGATCTTGAGAATTATCCATCTAAAAAAGACAAAATGAATTATCAAATACATGAACATTATGTAAAACAAATGATTTTATTATTTCACACTTACAAAAATGTAGCCTAGGTTGCCTGACTGAAACATGGTGTTCCCATTTGGAAGCACAAAAGTCCCAAATCCAACAGGAGGTTGCCCTTTCTTTCTTCTTATTGGCAGCTTCACCCTTTGTATCCCACTTTCACACTCTTTAGCCGTCCTTTTTCCCTTCCCTTTAGCATCTTTAGTAGCCTTTGCCTTTCCTTCATCCATGTTTACCTGACAACTAAATACAACAATCATACACCAATCTTGTAATTCATTATGAGTCACCTTTATTAAACTTTAGTTCTTACCCTTTGTGATTTAGTGCCTTCAGTTTGTTGAAGCTCATTTGAAGCTTCATTTGGTAGTGAATGTGAGTTGTGACAAGTACTTTTATTGTGACCTACTTGTCTACATTTGGTACAATGCATTATTCTTCTCCTTCTTGTAATCCTTCCCAGGTTCTTTTCACTTTCCCATTGTTCTCTCCTCCTTAGTCTTTGAGGCCTACCTTTAAGCTTCCTTGTGATTGGTGGTGGCAATATCTTTTCATATGGTGTCTCCTCCCAGAAATTGTTATCTACCTCTAAGAAATGATTGTAACACTTCATATATGTTTCCCTCTTCAACCAATGACTAACATAATTTTCAACTGGCTCCCTTATGAAATTGATAACACTAATAGCATGACAACAGGGCATCCCAGCTAGCTGAAACACCCTACATGTGCAAGTTTGATCTGCAAGATCAACCATAAATGCATCCCATGACACTTTACCTGCAATGTTTCAGTATGTAGTATGAGACATAAATTAATCACATTGTGACAAGTGTATTATCAATTTGGGGAATAACAAGTTACCTGAAACTTTCTATCCTTGGCCCATAATGGTTCACATTCAGCTGCATTCTCAATTTGAACATCAAGTTTTTTCCTAATCCTAGGACATATAATTGCTTCACACTCAAGCATTTCATCCCTTTTTTGTTGAGTCTAACCATCACTTTACTCCTTATGTCCTCTAGCATGTCTAATGAAGCCATCCATCTAGATTTTATAATCCATGCATTGAAGGTCTTACTCGTGTTGTTCTCTAAATTGTCTGCCTTGGAGTGTGTTTGGAAATGTGCATTGCTCCATAAAGAGGATTCTTTCTCAAACAACTTGTCATAGGCTTCCTTTGATAACCTTTTGATCTCATTCATAGCTTCTTTGAATGGCACAATATGGGTGGCCATAGATGCTTCCCAGAATGCAAATTGCAAGGCTTGAGTAGGGAATCTCTTCCTCCAGTTTGAATAAATATGCCTGGCATAATTCCTATGCTCGGCATAAGGAAGTATATCCTTAACTGCTGGAACCAAACCCTACAACAACAAACAAGAAAATAAAGCAGTCAGTTACACATGTTTGATAATAAAATAAGGCATAAAATTCATTTACAGCAAAATAAGAATAAGACAATTAATTACCTTTTGTTGGTCACTTATAATGGTCCAACCAACTCCATCATTGCCTTCTAAGTCTGCCAATAACAGCTCCAGAAACCATCCCAATTATCCCTATTTTCACTCTCTACTATGGCCCATACTATTGGGTACATTTGATTATTACCATCTCTCCCAACAGCATAAAACAATTGCCCCCCAACCACAATCTTCAAAAAACAACCATCTAAGCCTATAATAGGCCTACACCCTTCAATCCACCCCCTCTTTAGTTCTTCAAAGTATACATAAAACCTCTGAAAGTGAGGCTGATTTTCTGGATTGTCTCTTCTAACCTTAATAATCATTGTGTTTCTTTTATTGCTCTTTATTAAGTGAGCCCCATAATCCCACACTTTCTCATAATGTTTCTTTAATAATTCCCCAACATTTTTCAAATCTATTTCCCTTACCCTGTAACACTTGGTGAAAGACACGTTTACCTTTAATTTTTTGGCTATTTCATCTTGAATATCAATTAACTTCTAATCTAGTTTCTTTCAAATCCTGTCCCCATAAAAGTTTGCAAGCCATTGAGTTTTAAGACACTTGTTTTGTAGTGCCCTTATACAACTATGATCATTGTTAATTTTTTTTATTTACAAAGTTTCAGAGCCTCCAATGGTGCTAACCCACATGTTCCATGGACATTGTGACACCCCCAAATCCGGGTACTTCAATTCCACGGGATTTGGTGTTCACTGTACAAATATCATCTATCTATCTACCCATAATAAATGCAAGCCATGCAATAGATAGAATAAAAGTCTTCCCCTTAAGGGTTACAACATCCGAATAATAATAATAATACAATCCCAGGTTAAACTAACCTTAAACATCTGTGCAGAATCATAAACAAATAAGTCTTAAATCAAGTCTTAAACAAAATACATCATCAAATAAACAACAAGTCTTCATCACTTGTTAACTTTGCCCTTGCCTTTACTAGTGGAAGGTTCATCAGTTCTTTCGTTCTTAACTACAATGTTATTATTAAGCAAGAGTGAGCACTATTACACACAAGTATAATAATGAAATAACAGCATAATAACATGCGAATAAATCAAAGACATCTGA
Source organism: Panax japonicus (assembly GCA_020205505.1). Classification (NCBI taxonomy): domain Eukaryota; kingdom Viridiplantae; phylum Streptophyta; class Magnoliopsida; order Apiales; family Araliaceae; genus Panax; species Panax japonicus. Next base: position 50,841,995 of record CM035110.1, read on the forward strand.
ATAAAAGCTCAACTTTTGAATCAAGAATGAATAACAAGAATCATAAGAATTCTGAGGGTCATAAGACCTTAAACTATGTCCTAGGTTATCAAGGGTTATACTTGAAACCTTTAACAGTCATAAGACTATGGACCTTTCTTCTCGTACTTAGGGGGATCAGCCCTTAGTACCATACTGTGCACAATATCTTAACGCTAACGCATAAGAAAATCCATTTACAGGGTTGTTCATCTCAGTTTAACATTCGAATCCTCACCAAAGGAAGTTTGGTTTGGATAATTCAATAAGGGTTCTGAAATTTAGAACGTTCATCAACTAAGGAATAGTTGAATCAATAAAGTTCACTAGTCTAATAAGGTTCAACAATAATGATATTCAATTCGAATAATAATCTCAAGAAGTATACAATAGAACAATTATTGTATAATTGAATCATGATTTGAAAAGATAATAAATCTTTAATATAACATTCGAACTTGAATAATAGTAATGATAATTTACTCGAGGTAAATAATAAACTTGAACAATAATGACAAGTAGGGTTAGGAAACTTGCCTCATGCGTAGGCTAAACGATTACTACTTCCGTTCACCACAAATCCTACACACATACCATATGTATTCACGACATTCATTAGTTATATTTTTACTTAATTATTTAATATAAACTCCACTTTATTTAACAAATCATTACCCCTCTAATTTAATTACTTAATTAAATTAGAATATTTTCATTCTCTTACTATTTTACACTCGAATAAATTATTTCATAATAATTTCCATCGAATATTTATTTTATTCAATAAATATCTCAATTAAAATATTTTAATAATAATTTTTATCGAATATTTATTTTATTCCATAAATATCTCAATTAAAATATTTAATTTATTTTATAAATATTTTAATAATAATTTTCATAGAATATTTATTTTATTCTATAAATATCTCAATTAAAATATTTAATTTATTTTATAAATATTTTAATAATTTTTATCAAATATTTATTTTATTCCATAAATATCTCAATTAAAATATTTAATTTATTTTATAAATATTTTAATAATAATTTTAATCAAATATTTATTATTATTATTATTATTATTTTGACCGCCGGGGCGGGGTAATTTAGTTTGGTAAAGCCCGCCGGGGGCGGGGTTACCCAGGCTCATTTTTTGTAGTTTCTGCAGTTCTGCAGTTCGCGAACATAACAAGGCCAAATTAGGCCAAAAATCAATCACAGGTAAAATTATACATGAATATGGCCATAACTTCCAATTAGTTATTTTTACACAAATTTAGACTTACCCAATCATTTTAATACATATATAATCATTACTTAACCTATCTAGCATGATTTTTAACAAGTTACAACACATAATTTGCAAAATCAACACATTTACTTCCACTGTTCTTGATGTTCTTGAAGGTTTTGAACATAAAACATAATTTCAACACTACGAATTCGTTATAACACCGAACCGTTCAATTAAGTTTGGTCTCTTCATATTAACACGCATAAAAATATACGAGTATAAATTTTAGTAATAATATATGATCAACACATGAAATATCACGTATAAGGCCATATGGCCAAAATCCAAACTCTGTAAATTTTTGAAATAACAATTCATCGTATTATGAAACAGATTATATGGTTTGTGGAATATATATAATTAAATACAATATGGTAACATTTAACACATATACAACACATAACCCATACCCTTTATAAATACAGAGACTTTATAGAAAACTTGAAAGTCATTTTCATAAAACTTAAACAACGTAACTTTAAAAATTTAGGAAGGAGGAGATTACCCTGAGTGTAAGGTATAGATTAGTAGGGAATAAATTTCTTCTCAACTCTTCTTCAACCAAAATTCTCTCAACACTTCTCAAAATCTCTCTGAAACTCTCTCTGGTTCTACTTTTCTATACTTAGGAAAAATGAAGAAAGAAAAGAAGACGTCGATATAATAAAAGAACTGACGCACTGAGTGGTCAGTTAACCCAATAATGGGTAACTGCTCCAACTCCCCATAGGGCCTTGTTTGGCTGGCAAAATAGATTTAAAACCATTTAATTTAATAAAGCTTTATCATATAGTTTAATAAATGTAACACTCCTTTAAAAAATAAATCAATATCTTATTTAATTTACTTTAATTAAAATCTAATAATTTCTCATAAATTCACATAGTCACATAATTAATTTTCTCATTAATTATAAAATAATATTAGGCTTATTAAATATTTCTTTTAATTTAATAAACTCACATAATTACATACTTGAATAATAATTATTCTCCACATTAATTTAATAAATATAACACATATCATTAAATTAATCTATCACAATTGCATTAATTAATTATTAAATCTAATAATTAAATCCTCAAAAATATTTATTTAATTCAATAAATATTAAAAATTAATTTATAAAAATTACGGTTGTCACATCTTTCCCCTCTTAAAAGGATTCTGTCCCCAGAATCACAACTCAAAAATTTGTCCCGTTACATTCTCCCCCCCCCCTACAAAGATTTTGTCCCCAGAATCGTATATAACAATCTAAGTAAATAAATGAGGATAATTCTTCATCATATTCTCTTCGAGTTCCCACGTAGCTTCTTCAGCGTTGTGGTTCCTCCAAATTACCTTAACAGAAGGTATTACTTTATTTCTCAGAACTTGTTATTTCCGGTCGACAATTTGAACAGGAATTTCTTCGTAAGATAAGTCTTTGTCGAAATGTAGGAGTTCAAATTCAATCACGTGCTTGTAATCGGGTTTGTAGGGTCGTAGAACTGAGACATTGAAAACATTGTGGACATTCTCTAGAGATGGAGGTAAGGCTACCTCATAAGCAACTTCTCCGACCCTTCTCAGAACTTCAAAGGGACCGATGAATCTTGGGCTCAATTTTCCCTTCTTTCCGAATCTGATCTTTTCTTTCCAAGGAGAGACCTTTAAGAACACATAACTACCTGGTTCGAACTCAACATTCTTATGGTGTGGATCGGCGTATTTCTTATATCTATCTTGAGCTGCTGTCAATCTTGCTCGAATCACCTTGACTATCTCTGCTGTTTGTTGTACCGATTCCGGGCCTAGTAGTTGTCTTTCGCCAACTTCATCCCAATATAGTGGAGTTCTGCACTTTCTGTCGTATAACGCTTCATTGGGTGGCATTCCAATACTAGCGTGGTAACTGTTGTTGTAACCGAACTCTACTAATGGTAGGTGATCATCCCAATTTCCTTTAAAGTCCATCATACAGGCTCTTAGCATATCTTCTAATGTCTGAATCGTTCTCTCACTCTGTCCGTCTGTTTGAGGGTAGTAAGCTGTACTCATTCGTAATTGCGTACCCATGCATTCCTAAAGACGTTTCCAGAAATTTGATGTGAAGCGCGGATCCCTATCTGAAATAATTGATACCGGAACTCCGTGCCTCGAAACAATCTCTTTTACGTATAGCCTCACCAACTAATCTAAGTTGAATCTTATTTTGATCGGAAGAAAGTGTGCAGATTTCGTCAGTCGGTCAATGATAACCCATACTGCGTCGTAGCCTTTCTGAGTCGTCGGAAGGCCAACCACGAAGTCCATTGTAATATGTTCCCATTTCCACTCTAGGATCTATAACGGTTGTAACAATCCACTCAGTCTCTGATGTTTCGCTTTCACTTTCTGACAGGTCAGACACTTGGCAACACATTCTGCAACATCAAGCTTCAAATTCAGCCACCAGAAATGTTGTCTAAGATCTTGGTACATCTTGGTACTACCAGGGTGAATCGAATATCGTGAACTATGAGCCTCGCTTAAAATATCTTCCTTAATCTCTTGAACTGGCGGTACCCAAATTCTATTATCAAATCTCAGTATTCCTTCCTTATCCATCTTAAATCTTGGTTCGGTTCCTTCAGATATCTTCTTTGTCACATTTTTACATTCTTTGTCCTGAAGCTGAGCCTTCTTAACTTTATCCAGTAGGGTTATACTAGATTGCATCTGAAATATTTTCTCATCAATCTCCATAGGATACTTCACTTCCAATTCCAGTTTCTCCATTTCTGCAATTAGTTCGTCCTGAGCAATCAACATCATCAACTTCTCCCGACCCTTTCTACTTAAGGCATCGGCAACGACATTCGCCTTACCCAGATGGTATAAAATCTCACAATCGTAGTCCTTAATTAACTCTAACCACCTTCTTTGACGCATATTCAAGTCCTTCTGCGTGAAAATATATTTTAGACTCTTATGGTCCGTATATATTTCACACTTCTACCCGTAGAGATAGTGCCTCCAAATTTTCAAAGCAAAAACAACTGCAGCTAACTCCAAGTCATGGGTCGAATATCCCTTCTTGTAATCCTTCAATTGTCGTGATGCATACGTAATGACTTTGCCATTTTGCATCAGCACACAGCCAAGTCCTTTATGCGATGCATCACTATAAACAAAAAAATTTCCTGTATCATCCGGAAGAGATAACACAGGGGCCGTACTCAACCTCTTCTTCAATTCTTGAAAACTTTCCTCACATTTATCCGTCCAAACAAATTTCACAGCTTTTCGAGTTAAATTCGTTAACGGAGTTACGATCTTGGAAAAGTCTTGTATGAACCTTCTATAATATCATTCCAATCCCAGAAAACTTCTTACTTCCGACGGCATCCTCGGTTGATCCCAGTTAATCACGGCTTCGACTTTGGATGGATCTACCGAAATTCTATTTTTATCGATCACGTGCCCAAGAAATTGTACTCGTTCAATCCAAAATTCGTATTTCGAAAACTTAGCATAGAACTTTTCCCTTCTCAATACTTCCAACGTTAATCTCAAATGCTTTTCGTGTTTTTCTTTGGTTTTCGAATAGACCAAAATGTCATCTATAAATACCACTACGAACTTGTCCAAAAATGGCTTGAACACACCATTCATTAGTCCCATAAATGCTGCAGGAGCATTCGTAAGACCAAACGACATTACTAAAAATTCGTAGTGACCGTATTGTGTTCTGAACGCAGTCTTTGGTACATCCTCCGGCCTCACCTTCAATTGATGATAACCGCTTTTCAAGTCTATCTTGGAAAAGTATCTCGCTCCCTTCAATTGATCAAACAGGTCGTCAATCCTCGGTAATGGATATTTGTTCTTAATCGTGACCTTATTTAGTTCTCTGTAGTCAATGCAGAGTCGCATCGATCCATCCTTCTTTTTCACAAACAACACCGGCGCTCCCCACGGCGATACGCTCGTTTGAATGTACTTCTTGTCCAACAATTCTTGTAGTTGTACCATTAATTCCTTCATCTCTACTGGTGCCATTCGGTATGGTGCCTTCGATATTGGAGCAGTTTCGGGCGCCAAATCGATTACAAAATCTACCTCTCTATCAGGTTGAAGTCCTGGTAAATCGTCTGGAAATACGTCGACGAAGTCCCTCACAATCGGTATTTCTTCTACCTTCAGATTCTCTTTTCGACTGTCGACTATGTAAGCTAAGTATCCTACACAGCCTTGTTTTAACAACTTCCTGGCCTGCATCATCGTCAGGCAACTCGCTTGTCTAGGCGACTTGCTACCATAAAACACAACCTTTGATGGAGTCATAAGGTTAATAAGCTTCTTTAGGCAATCAATTACAACCCCATAATTGGATAACCAGTCCATACCCAAGATAACATCGAATTCTCCAAGTCGAATAGGGATAAGATCTACGTTCATAATGTTACCCTTAATATCCACCCTACAGTTCTTGTGTACGTATTTAACAGGGATCACTTCTCTATTCGCAATTTCTATGTTCATGGGGTATTCTAACTCATCCTTAGGCAATTCTAAGTTCTTAGCAAAGTCATCGGATATAAATGAACAAGTAGCACCCGAATCAAATAATACATAAGCATTAACTTTATTGATCGGAATGATACCTGACACCACATCGTGAGACTGCACTGCATCCTGAACTGTCATGTTGAATGTTCTGGCGGTCGGTCGGTTGGTTGCAGTTGGTCCTGTGATAGTCAGAGTGCTTCCACCGTTGTTTCCTCTATTCCCTCCTGATCCTGTTCCTCCAGATCCCTTTATAGGACAATCCCTTGCAAGATGATCCTTTGAGCCACAAGTGAAGCAGGCATCCTTCTTTGGTTCAGAACAGTTAGGTGCTATGTGGCCTTCCTGACCACAATTGTAGCATACTCGTTTTCCCTTCATGCAAACTCCCAAATGAGCTTTTCCGCAGGTTGAGCACGCTTCAATCTTCTTCTTTTGCCCTCCTTGTTGACTTCCAGCTGACGAGTTATCAGACCACTTTCTCTTCTGATTATTATTACCTCCCGTGCTACTTCCACCAGTCTTGTTAATTCCTTCATTTTCACTTTTTTTCTTCTTCTGATCCTGATTATATTTAGATACCGCATCGCTTCCACCTTCAGCAAGTATGGCCTTCTCTAACACTCCAGCAAAGGTGTTCAATTGGAACATTGACACCTTGCTATACAACCAGGGCTTCAGTCCCTGCTCGAAACGTCTTGCCTTTCTCTCGTCAGTATGCACTTGATACGTGGCGAACCTAGCCAATTCGTTGAACCTTACCGCATAATCTGTTACGGACATATTCCCTTGTTTCAACTCCAAAAACTGAACTTCTATTTGGTTTTGCGAACTAGTCAGAAAATACATCTCAAAAAACATCTCCTTAAATCTCTCCCAGGTTATTACACCTTCTCCTCCCCGTACTTTGTTTGCCTACCACTAATAGCTGGCTTCAGACTTCAGCGTGAATGTTGCATATGCGGTCTTCTGGTCTTCCTTTACTCTGGCGACGTCAAACACCTTCTCCATCTCCATAACCCATGTTTGAGCCTCGATTGGGTTCATGGAACCTTTGAACTCTGGCGGTCCCACCGCCTTGAAGTCCTTAAACGTTGTGTTTGGTGGAGCTTGAGGTTGGTTATTCATGGCTCCAGTCAGTAAGTTCACCAACTGCTGAACGGGATTAGCGTTGGCATTATTTTTATTATTGGTTGACTCTTCCTGAGCCGGGTGACGTTGTTGTCTTCTCCTTGGCGGCATTTTTCTGTTAAATAAACGCTTATTAGAACTTTATTTATTTCTCTAAATAGTTAAGGCATTACTTAACAATTTAACATATTCATTTAACACATCATCTCAAACAACTTGATATATTTTCATTCAAATCAAAAGTTTTAACATTAAACGATAGCATAACTGCTATTTACATCAACTATCCTGGAATAAAGAATCCACAGGATTAAAACATTCAAATATTTTTTCGTTCATAAACACGTCAGAATTTACATCTAAAAACTAATTAAGTTCTTTACATAATTAAGCAAATCATATCACTGCCAGTTAAGGTGCTGAAAAGCCTTGCTACGCTCCTCTTCTAAGATGCGATACATCGTCCTGCGATCCATCATGTACAATGGTAGTCCTTCGAACTGGATTGGGTACCTCAAAACTTGTTCTTGGGTTTCATTCATTGCCTTGTTAAGTGTAGAGTACGTTTCCCCAATCTTCGCTTTCTTTGCACGACTATCATCCTCTGCACGATCAGCTCGACGCGATTCTCTTACCCATCCTTCCTCTGCTATGTTCAGCCTTTCGGAGGTTTCCTTCAGTTCCTTCTTTAGTTTCTCTATCTCCTCGGTCTTATCTTCAGTTTGACCCTTCTCATGGACCAAATCCCATTCTATATTTGTCAGTCGAGAGTGAAGAGTCGAAATCTCCCTCTCCTTCTCCTCTAGAGTAATATGCTGAATAACCGCTCGATCAGTCAAATCCTGGACCTCGTCTCGTAACTCCACGTTACGGTCGTATAACGTGTCATACATCTCAGCATCAACGGTGTACCGTGGTAACTCTTCTTCTTCCTCTTCCTCAACAAATTCCTCCTCAGGATCCTCCTCAGGATCAGTCTCGGGCTCATTCTCCTGACCAACAACGGTGATCAATGGAGATGACTCCCTCTGTACCAGCTGCTCCCTAACAACATGAATGTCTCGGGGCTCCTCCTCTGTCGGTATTATAGGTACACGGGGTTCCTCCTCAGTAGGTACTATAAGTACTCAGGGTTCTTCCTCCCCAGCTTGACTAGCTTCTCCAACATTCGACATCCTAACAACAAAATTTTAAGTTTTAGTTATTAAGTCGTATCATCTAACGCATACTTTAACACATAAACACATAACGTCTTTTATTATCTTTAATGAATTACATAAATTCATTTCTTATAACTCGATAAGAGTTTTCCATCACTATCTTCTTTCTATAAGGCTACTACCTAAGGTTGTTCCCCCACCTAAGGTTCATAACCTTCAGCTTTGATACCAACCTGTGACACCCCCAAATTCGGGTACTTCAATTCCACGAGATTTGGTGTTCACTGTACAAATATCATCTATCTATATACCCATAATAAATGAAAGCCATGCAATAGATAGAATAAAAGTTTTCCCCTTAAGGGTTACAACATCCGAATAATAATAATACAATCCCAGGTTAAACTAACCTTAAACATCTGTGCGGAATCATAAACAAATAAGTCTTAAATCAAGTCTTAAACAAAATACATCATCAAATAAATAACAAGTCTTCATCACTTGTTAACCTTGCCCTTGCCTTTACTAGTGGAAGGTTCATCAGTTCTTTCGTTCTTAACTACAATGTTATTATTAAGCAAGAGTGAGCACTATTGCCCACAAGTATAATAATGAAATAACAGTATAATAACATGTGAATAAATCAAAGACATCTGAATAAAAGCTCAACTTTTGAATCAAGAATGAATAACAAGAATCATAAGAACTCTGAGGGTCATAAGACCTTGAACTATGTCCTAGGTTATCAAGGGTTATACTTGAAACCTTTAACAGTCATAAGACTATGGACCTTTCTTCTCGTACTTAGGGGAATCAGCCCTTAATACCATACTGTGCACAATATCTTAACGCTAACACATAAGTAAATCCCTTTATAGGGTTGTTCATCTCAGTTTGACATTCGAATCCGCAAGTTTGGTTTGGATAATTCAATAAGGGTTCTGAAATTTAGAACGTTCATCAACTAAGGACTAGTTGAATCAATAAAGTTCACTAGTCTAATAAGGTTCAACAATAATGATATTCAATTCGAATAATAATCTCAAGAAGTATACAATAGAACAATTATTGTATAGCTGAATCATGCTTTGAAAAGATAATAAATCTTTAATATAACATTCGAACTTGAATAATAGTAATGATAATTTACTCGAGGTAAATAATAAACTTGAACAATAATGACAAGTAGGGTTAGGAAACTTGTCTCATGCGTAGGCTAAAAGATTACTACTTCCGTTCACCACAAATCCTACACACATACCATATGTATTCACGACATTCATTAGTTACATTTTCACTTAATTATTTAATATAAACTCTACTTTATTTAACAAATCATTACCCTTCTAATTTAATTACTTAATTAAATTAGACTATTTTCATTCTCTTACTATTATTACACTCGAATAAATTATTTCATAACAATTTTCATCGAATATTTATTTTATTCATTAAATATCTCAATTAAAATATTTTAATAATAATTTTCATCGAACATTTATTTTATTCCATAAATATCTCAATTAAAATATTTAATTTATTTTATAAATATTTTAATAATAATTTTCATCGAATATTTATTTTATTCCACAAATATCTCAATTAAAATATTTAATTTATTTTATAAATATTTTAATAATAATTTTAATCAAATATTTATTATTATTATTATTATTATTTATTTTATTTTTTATTATTATTATTATTATTATTATTGACCGACGGGGCGGGGTAATTTAGTTTGGTACGCCCGCCGGGGGCGGGGTTACCCAGGCTCATTTTCTGCAGTTTCTGCAGTTCTGCAGTTCGCGAACATAACAAGGCCAAATTAGGCCAAAAATCAATCATATGTAAAATTATACATGAATATGGCCATAACTTCCAATTAGTTATTTTTACACGAATTTAGACTTATCCAGTCATTGTAATACATATATAATCATTACTTAACCCATCTAGTATGATTTTTAACAAGTTACAACACATAATTTGCAAAATCAACACATTTACTTCCACTGTTCTTGATGTTCTTGAAGGTTTTGAACATAAAACATAATTTCAACACTAAGAATTCGTTATAACACCAAATTCGTTCAATTAAATTTTGGTATCTTCATATTAACATACATAATAATATACGAGTATAAATTTTAGGAATAATATATGATCAACACATGAAATATCACGTATAAGGTCATATGGCCAAAACCCAAACTCTGTAAATTTTTGAAATAACAATTCATCATATTATGAAACAGATGATATGGTTTGTGGAATATATATAATTAAATACAATATGGTAACATTTATCACATATACAACACATAATCCATACCCTTTATAAATACAGAGACTTTATAGAAAACTTGAAAGTCATTTTCATAAAACTTAAACAACGTAACTTTAAAAATTTGGGAAGGAGGAGATTACCCTGAGTGTAAGGTATAGATTAGTAGGGAATAAATTTCTTCTCAACTCTTCTTCAACCAAAATTCTCTCAACACTTCTCAAACTCTCTCTGAAACTCTCTCTGGTTCTACTTTTCTATACTTAGGAAAAATGAAGAAAGAAAAGAAGACGTCGATATAATAAAAGAACTGACGCACTGAGTGGTCAGTTAACCCAATAATGGGTAACTGCTCCAACTCCCCATAGGGCCTGTTTGACTGGCAAAATAGATTTAAAACCATTTAATTTAATAAAACTTTATCATATAATTTAATAAATGTCACACTCCTTTAAAAAATAAATCAATATCTTATTTAATTTACTTTAATTAAAATCTAATAATTTCTCATAAATTCACATAGTCGCATAATTAATTTCTCATTAATTATAAAATAATATTAGGCTTATTAAATATTTCTTTTAATTTAATAAACTCACATAATTACATACTTGAATAATAATTATTCTCCACATTAATTTAATAAATATAACACATGTCATTAAATTAATCTATCACAATTGCATCAATTAATTATTAAATCTAATAATTAAATCCTCAAAAATATTTATTTAATTCAATAAATATTAAAAATTAATTTACAAAAATTACGGTTGTCATAGACATCCAGGCTGACACACAACCTGAAACCTCTTCCCTGCATTAATTTTGAATCTAACTGACCTTCCCTTCCCAATCCCATAATTCCTAACAGCTTCTTTCATCTGCTCTTTAGAATTGAATTGCAAACCAACACTAAACTTAATATGTTTTCTTTTTGTTTTAGGGTCATAAGGTATAATTGCACACTTAGGTTTTACATTCTTCTTTCCCCTCTTATCCCTAACTATCTCTTACATTTCATCATGGTCCTCCTCACTGTTTTCCTCATTTGGGGAATAGTGCGTGTCACTATTCTCATCATCACTGTCCCACTGCCCATAAGTGCTTTCACTGTCGTCATCCACATTATAATCATCATCTTCGCTGTTTTGAACAATTACATCTTTTAGTTCATGTGGAGGTCTGTGTTCATTTTCAACTACTTGTTCTTGTTGAATTGGAGTATGGTTTACATTTTTAGTTGTTTCAGCTTCTTGTTCACTCTCATTTTCACTCTCATTTAGATCACCTGCATCTTCTAATGTATTATCCTCCCCATTCTTTTTCACCTCTCTTCTATATTCCCTTGACTTCTTTTTAGCCTCAATATACTCCTCATCAGTACTTAACCCATCAGATTCATGGTAATCACTGTCATCGGATGACAAATCTAAATACCCTTTATCATCAGCCCCTTCATTATTGTCCCCATCAACATTACCCTCTGCATTATACTCTAGAATATTATCCCCATGATCAACATATAAATCAATAGAATCATAACCTATGCAGGTTGCCTGCAATGCCCCAATACTTTCATCATCATGCAATTTTCTAAGTCCATGTGCCATTGGAACCCCATTTTCTTTATAGTAAACTACAGAGTTCTTATGATAAGTAAAATGTTCAGACATAGAAACTATCATTTGGGGACAAAGATAATCAAGATCCAATTTTGTTGTTTTTATAAAACCACCATCATACTCATATACTGGCACAAACTTAAACTTCCCACCATAATGTACATTCAACAGCAACAAAGACATCCTGTGATAGTGAAATTCATAAAGTTACAAAAAAATGAAACTTATAACTAGAAAGAGGCTACATTGCTAACATATGACAAAAAAAAACTTTAACTTTATATCAAAGGCAGATAATGGGAGACAAATAAATATTTAAACTTTAAACTAATATGCATGTCAGATAACACAAATAATGGGGGACAAGAACTAGAATATGTTGTACAAATTAGATATAATGGGAGACAACACAGGGCCACAACAGACATCTTTTTCTACTCACTAATACGCATGTAAGAGATGCCTAGGGCCACCATCAGTAAACAAAACAAACCAAGGTCCACCACCATCAGCAGACGCAGACACACCTAGGGCCACCATAAAAAAAACAATACTCTAAATTTTTTACCAAAAAACAACAAAATAGGACCATCGGGACCACAAATTGAGTAAAAAACATGGCATGGAGGGAATTTGACCCAATTACATCTATTAAATTTCAAAACTCCAAAAACCCCTCTTTTACTTTAACCTTAGAACTGAGATGAGAAGAAATTGAGACTCGATTTTACTTACCTATAGAGTACTTAACGTTTTTCTTCAACCGATCTCGCTAATATCTGATAAATTTCACAAGTCTCAGACGAAATCGCGTACCCCTTGGCCTCGACTGTTTTTTCTCTCAAGTGTTGTTCGAAAAATGAAATGGAGAGATGAATGGAGAATGTGATAGTGTCTGGACATTTGACTCTAGATCCACGTGGAAGTGGACCCTATGTGCCACCTCAGTGTCACTTGTATTTTGTTAGTCTACTAAGCATTTCTGTCTGGTTTTTGGACAGAAATTAAAATTAAAGACCATTTTGTAATATTTGAGAGTACAGTTATTCGATTGTAACAAAAAAAATTCAGTTACCATAATGAAAATCGGACCCTAGTACAGTGACCAAAACGTTATTTATCTCATCTATCAGCCATATGCTAATTGAGTGTCATTTTGAATTTAACAAAAAAAATATTTAGTATCATACTCAATAAATTTTATAATATTTCTCACAACTTTAATTAATATGTTGAGTATTTATAAATATTAATTAAGACAAACTCATGCCTCTAACGGATTAAAAAGCTAGTATAATATATATATATATATATATATATATATATATATATATATATATATATATATATATATATATATAGAACCGATCAGGTGAGGGCTCCCTTACTTTGTTAAAATGTTTTGGGCGTGTTTTGAATACCTATACCAAAAAGTGGTGGTACAGTCTGCCCAGACTGTACATACATATTTTTTTTACGTACCCAAATCACATCCAAAACACTGTATTATGAAAAAATTTCAGTTCCATAAAATATTAAACTTTTTTTTTAGTTATTAAAAAAAAAACCAAAAAAAACCAAAAAAAAAATCCACATTTTAACAAAGTAAGGGAGTCCTTACCTGATCCTGACCCTATATATATATATATATATAAAAACTAGAGTTTTGGGTATATATGTGTTTCGTTTATAATATATAGTCACCTGGCACACATTGACGTGTGCGCTTTAATTTTTTTTTTTTTTTAGTATAGAAAATAAAATAAAAAACTTAAAGATAAATTGTGTTTAAAATAAAATAAAGAGGGTTAGAAGAAACCTGATTTAATTATGTGGGAGGGGTTAGTAGAGATAAAATAGGAATAGAGAGATTGGGGAGAAGAAATAGGAAACCAAATTATATCCTGTGAGTTGCAACACAAAATCACTGAAATGACGGTTAAAAATGTTGGAGTCTTTATTGATAGAGATATTATATATATATATATATATATTAGCTGGGTCCCGTGCCTCCGGCACTGTATGGGTAGTGAGATTTATCTCAAACTTAGAACGGTCCAGATGATATATCGTGATATATCTTGATTGACTCTGTACGTGTAACAATTTGATTGTAAAATTTGATGTCTTTCAGGAGTATTCAACTAAAGTTGTTTGGTTGTCTTACAAACTTTCTAATTTTACAGAAATACAATGCAAAGCTATCTAATTTTGGGTTGGCGAAAGACGGTCCAGTAGATGGTAAAAGCCATGTGTCTACAAGGATATATGTATGCAGCTCCTGAGTATATGGTTATAGGTAAAGAGTTGTTCAGTTTCTAACAGAAGATATCACACCCTCCTTTGATTTTCTTGTGCCTTACTCTATGTGACCTTCTATGCGATTTACCTATATCAAATCTAGCATTTTGTTTTTTGGACATATAGTAACTGTTTCACAAATGCATATCTTGTGTCAGACATGACTTAATGAAAACAAATTCAAAACAGATTATTCTTTGCTTTGAGCATGAGACCTTTCCAGTTTCCACCACATTTTTCATCTCAGCCCCCCTCCCCGCCCAAAAAAAAAAACAACATAGAGGGGAGTTGTCTGCCTGCTATCAGTATCTCAAATCTTTATTGCTTTTGATTGTTGTTGCATTTTAATGGGAATTACAATTGTTAGTTTCAAATAATCTGGTTGATTAACATTGTGGTATCATCTTATTATTGCTTTGGACGTGGGTGGTGCTCATATACAGCCTGATAAAATACTCAAAAGTTATAAAAATGCAATATCAGGTTATAAAAATATTATGAACTGGCACTAAGCTTGCTACACTAGATCCTAACACATAACTGTTATTACGAATTACTAAAAGATGAACGATCTCATGTGAACTCTGTTTGGTTGGTTTCTGTGTTTTGGAAAATATTGCTTAGAGAATATCACTATGGAAATTTTTCCGATAATTCTATATAAAATATTCGACATGATTTTTGTTTGTGTAGTAATATCACGATGGTTTTCATAACAGACGGCAACAAAATTCCCCTTTTCACTGATTGCATCTTTGGAAATGGCACAATAGTACCATCAAATAATTAGCCCAGTAGAGACTGGCTGAATATTAACAACTCATTTACAAGGGTACATAGTTTTAAGACTAGCAATTGGACAACTGGAAAGAATAAAACAAAAACAAAATACTTTTCCCTTCATATAACGTAGTCACGTAGATGAATTCAGAAAAAAAGGGACAAAACCAACTTTGATAGCAAGTAAATAATCCTTCACATTTAATATAAAATGCTCTTCCAACACCCACTTTAACGTTTGTCACTCTTAAGTCACATGTCTGCTATGTATAGCAATGGGGGCTGATATGGGTCATACTAGGGGTCATTTAGGATCCATGGGGCTGACTGCAAGGGGAGGGAGCTCAGCCATATAGGACTAGCTCTCCACCCCCCAACATAGTTAGCCATTGCAAAACTATAGTGACATATAGAGAGAGAGGAAGAGAGCTCCGACTAGGATAAGGATGGGCAAGAAAGTGCAACAATTCAGTCAACATTTCCTTCAACTGTTTACTTATTGGTTCGTTACTGCTGTAGATCTGCTGTATTTCTTTTTTCCTTCATTTATTTAATAATGTTTTTTAGACAGTTTTCCTTCATTTATTTAATAATGTTTTTTGTGAAATTATTGGTTCGTTACTGCTGTATTTCATTTTTCAATACAGTTTTCCTTCATCTATTTAATAATGTTTTTTGTGAAATTATTGGTTCGTTACTGTTGTAGATCTGCTGTATTTCATGCTTTTGTCTGATGAAGTAATCAGTTAATTATGTTGAGCTAGATTTGGTGAATGCAGCTGGAGAGAGATTGATTTTACTGCCCTTTTAATTCAATGACGATCTCTCCTCCTCTGCCTTTTGTCTAAAGGTTAGTGGGCGTTCATTCAATTCCATCATTTTTGATTTCATTTTTGGGTATAGCGCATTTTGGTGATTTTTATGCATTTATTATGTTGGATGTAAACACATTGTTGAATTGAAAAGAATAAAGGAGTTTAATTTTGATTTACTTATGTCTGAATTTGATTTATTTTATGATTTTAATGCTTGAATTTCATTTTCTTTATATTCTTGATTTGAGATCTAGAAGAAGTCAGATGGGCATGTGAATCTTTATTTTCTCTGTTTTTCTACAAAATAAAAATTTTAAAAATATTCACAGCCTTAAAAACGGATGAACGGATGCAAATGTTTTACGGATTACTTTTTATTCTCTTTATTTTTTTCATCGAACTTTAGCAAATTAGTTCATTTTTGTAACTAAATTAATTCAATTATTTTCTCCGTACATATCTCTTATTCATCTTTATGCTCTCAAATTTAATAATATTTCTCAACTCAACTCCAATTTTGTCTGTTTTTTCTCTTCAAAAGAAATTAAATATGTAATATTTATTTAAATATAATGCTACGTGTATCCAGAAAGAAAGATATTTAAATATGTAATATTTATTTAAATTCAATGTATTTTCATTAAAAATAATTTCATCAGAAGTCATTTTTTCACAAAGGTTTTCTGTGAAACAATCGGAGCTCTGTTGGGTTACATGTTTTTTTTTCTTTCCTTTAAATTTATGAATTGATTTGCCATATTGATAGAGAATAATTCATTTGTTCAATTTTGCTATTTTAGCAAAATATTAGTATTGATCTGAAGTTTATTTTAAAAAAACTTGGTGAATTATTCTCACTCATGATTTACTAATAGTATATTGTTAAAATAATGTAGTGTAATTGATAGTGGAGATTCTATAGAAAGCTCTGATAAATTTTAAGAATTCATTTTATTTTTCTAAACTGTTTTTCCAAAATAGGATTAATTATTTTTTTCTTCCTTTTATCTTGATTTAAGTTTTCTACTCTTTTATTTTTGGTTGGAAATATATGGAAGATAATAAATTTTAAAGATGTGATTTGATTCACTCACATACAAGAGACTATTTATAGACACTTTAATAGTAATTACTATATGTGCTTGGATGTTACCCATTCACGTACTAATACTAATTAAGATAATTCATGATAACATATTTATAAATTTGATTTAGTTTGCTAATTAACAAAAAGCTCATAAAAATTATAATGGAAATACTGCAGGACTTCTATAACTTCATGTTGGATGCTTCAAAATAAGCAATTGCTACAAGCAAGAAATCGAAAGGAGAAGCTGCATTGAGGAGGTACCCCACTTATCTTAGTACCACAATATCGACCAAAGCTTCATCAGCTCCTGACCTGCCAACCTTGATGAATGGGCCGATTTAAAAAAAGCTCAACATCATTCCTCCAGGTGTAACGTAAGTAATTAATTCTTCAATTTGCTATATATATATATACATATATATATATATATATATATATCAGAGGTTGTCAATAGCATGAAAGATCTTATAAATAGTCTCTTGAAGTCGTAAACTCAGTATTACTTATGTCATCAACAATTTTATATTTGTACTAACATGCTTTGCTCAATCAGTCCAGTTGTGTATTAGCAAGAGTTCGCTTTATGTGAAATAGTGAAAGAGAGACTGCGAAACACAGATGATTACTAAGCATTTTTGAAGTGTCTTCATATTTATAGCACTGAATTAATTACAAGAAAGGAATTACAAGGTTTTTTATGTATCAAGCTGATCATGCTAATTGTTGCTTATTTTTGTGCTGCTTATTTAGATGTTTATTGTAGAAGTCATTACAATTTGACTGTTTTGAGTGGCTCTTTCCAATCACTATGTAAAGTCTTTGTTCAGAACTTGGTTACTTATTTAGATCCTGAACCAACGATTTTAATACACAGAAGTAGAGGAGGAAAAAGGATTCTTTTCATGCAAGAGGAACCCAACTATGATTTTAGAGAAATGATTCCTATATTAATTTGGACCTGGAGGCAAATTCTATTTAATTCTATACTATTTTGTCTCAAGTAAACCCTTCATAATTCTACTTCGACCACAACTTGGCTTCTCTTCATTTGTATCTCGGGACTAA
The DNA here is from genome assembly GCA_020205505.1 of Panax japonicus. Classification (NCBI taxonomy): domain Eukaryota; kingdom Viridiplantae; phylum Streptophyta; class Magnoliopsida; order Apiales; family Araliaceae; genus Panax; species Panax japonicus. Next base: position 50,860,097 of record CM035110.1, read on the forward strand.
AGGATAATTTATGGATTAAGCATTAAACAGCAGATGTAGTTATTTTTATCGTATTATAGGTTCCACTATTCTAGGATTTGTCTACTTCCAATATTTTATTGTCTTATAGCTATGTCTTATGTTAATTGCTATGTTTCTCAACATTTTTTCCCCATTAGTTGTTTCAACATTGTTCAAGCAATTTTCTTTTTTATTAGTGTAGCTTACGCTTAATGCCAATGCAACGTGTAAGTCATTCTTATGACGTTTAAATATTGGCATGTCTTAGATCCATGAGAAAGTGAAGGAGTTACAGTCTGTCAAAATTTGACTGCAACAAGAACTTGAAGCAAGAATTGACAAACATATCCAGGTGATTTTGTGCTTTCTTTTTTACTTTGCGGTGAAATTATTATGGCATGTGTTTTACTGAGGTTGGATTCAGAAGTAGTGACTGACGTAGTCATGACCAAGGATGTTATTGTAATGTACATCAATTGTCTATCCATCTCAAGTTTGTTGATGTTATAGGAGACATACAACTCGAAACAATATAAACATAGAAAAGGATGTAAAAGCGTTAAATGAGAAAGCTGTTGCTTTAATAGGTAGCATGGTAAGGTAAATTTCCACTCTCTCATATATCCTCATTTTTCAGCCGCCATTTTTGCGACTGTCTATTCAATAATACAAACATGGCTCCTTCAAATGCAAATCCTATTTCCTTTCAGTTTGGATGTCTCTTAATGCTTTACATTCCTTGACATGACACTGCATTTTGTCAATAAGTTTAAAACGATATGAAATTATCACCTTCAATTGATTTAATTTTTCGAGTTCTTAAGCGTCTGTAATTATTTGAGTTCTTAAGATTCTGCCAAAATGTATGGCGAACGCCCCAAATCTGCACCTCACTGGGCATTGTGCACCTTTAACAACAATGACTAACAATAAAGAGGTCGAACTGGAAACTAAAAATATAAGACTGCAATGTATGAATCATCTTCAGTGCTAACAAAATATTACCAAACCACCTAAATAACTGATTTCATACAAATTTGATGCGCGTTTTCTACCTTTCTTTTAATCTCTTATATCCTCTCCAAAAAGTGGTTTATTATTAATTTGTAAAGCAATACTTTTAGTTTTCTTAAAGGTAATGTGGCTGTGTAACCACATCAGTCCCATTTTTACATTTTTTAAAATTTTCTGTACAATGTTTAAATACGTTTAGTTTTTTTATTGACAACATGATTGCTGATGTAGATTCATGAAGCATAAAAGGTTGAGCCAAATTTATTTCACGAACATAAAAAAGTTATAGATTTGTAGACACCATCCTCTATCTACCAACTAATGTGACACATAGCTAATATTACACACTATTCCATCATCCTTTCTTGTGCCTATATTCTAAAACTGAATTACTTGGATCAATTACATTGTAGACCAAGCACAATAACATGATGAATAACAGGTCTCCAGTACTTTTTGTTGACAACAGTGAATTACTTTATTGAATAGTATATATTATTAAGCAGCATTAAAAATTAATATGTTTAACAGTTTGATAACCCGCTGAAGCTTGACAAGGCAAGGAAGAACAAGGCAGAAGGCGCACGAGTCCCAACCATCTGGATTGTCCCTGTGAAGGTAAGACCATATGATTCCATTTGGAACAATTCTTTTGCAACATTCAACTTGCTTGAAGAGCTCCCACAACTACACAGGAGGTCCTTATTGATAAGGCACTGGACGTCTGGTAGTTGTAACTGATAGAGCTGAAGCTCTAAAAGAGAATTGCTTACTAATTTCATTAATGGAAGGCATATAAATAATAACAAATACTAACTGATTCCCTCTATTTAGCTGGGAGACCAAGTCCTAAGGGATTACAAACTGAGAGCTTATCATCTCAAACTATAACAGAGTCCTAAACTATCTGTTACAACTACAAACGGAAATACATTGGCTAACATGCCCCCTCAAGATAGGCCACGATCAGAGAGGCCAATCTTGTCACGAAACAGTTGAAATTGAGAGGTGGATAGTGGTTTGGTTAGAAGATCAGCGAGTTGATCAGCAGAAGAAACATGAGCAACGCGAAGCTGACCAGATTGAACTTGATCACGAATAAAGTGATAATCCACTGCAACATGCTTCATACGAGAATGAAAAATTGGATTGGAACTTAACTGAGTCGCCCCTATGTTGTCACAATAGATCACAGGAGAAGAGGGAAGAGTAACGCCAAGTTCTTTAATCAGCGAGCATACCCAACTTAGTTCAGCAGCAGTGGCTGCAACTGAACGATATTCAGCCTCTGTTGAGGACCTGGCAATGGTCCGTTGTTTCTTCGAACTCCAAGAAATTAAATTACTCCCAAGATAGACTAGATAGGCACTGGTGGAGGAATAATCATCCTTGTTGCCAGCCCAATCAGCATCGGAAAAGGCATGAAGCTTGTCTGCAAAAGCATGAAGAGAATAGGAGGAGTCACGACGCAGAAGAAGACCCTTGTTGAGCGTACCAAGAAGATAACGCAGGATGCGCTTGACAAGAGTCTAGTGTACATCTGTTGGTTTATGCATGAACTGAGACAGTTTGTTCACAGCAAAGGACACATCCGGTCTTGTAAGAGAGAGATATTGAAGACTCCCTACAACTTCACGATAAATGGTTGGATCGGGTAGAGGCGAGCCAGACAATAAGGTAACAGCAGAGGCAGTACTTGGTATAGGCGTGGGGACTGGTTTGGATTTCAGCATGTTCAGGCGAGTGAGGAGGTCATTGATGTACCTGCGTTGAGAGAGTAAAAGTCCATGTTTGTGAAAAAGGACTTCTACACCCAAGAAGTAGGACAAATCACCAAGATCTTTAAGGGAGAAACGTTTGGCAAGGCTGGAAACAAATTGTGAGAGAATATCATTGCTGCTTCCTGTGACAATTATGTCATCCACATAAACCAATAAATATAAAACATGCTGAGCACTGTTAAGAATAAACAGAGAAGTATCAGAGTGGGAATTGCAGAACCCAGAAGCCAACAGAAATTGGCGCAGTTCATAATACCAGGCTCGGGGAGCTTGTTTAAGCCCATAAATGGCTTTGTGGAGTTTGCAGACAAAAGAAGGATTGTCACGATCAACAAACCCAGGTGGTTGCGCCATGTACACTGTTTCAGAGAGGCGACCTTGTAGAAAGGCATTATTGACGTCCAATTGTTTAAGAGACCAGCCTCGGCTGACAGCAAGACTAAGCACCAAACGAACAGTTGTTGGTTTAACAACGGGACTGAAGGTCTCATGAATCATGATAGTCCACTCCAGGACGTTGATGAAAGCCTTTAGAAACAAGACGTGCTTTAAACCTTTGAATGGAACCATCAGAGTTTCTTTTGATGCGATAAACCCACCTGCATCCCACAATATTTGTGATACCATTAGGTGGAACAAGTTCCCACGTGCCATTGCGAACAAGAGCATCATATTCCTCAGACATAGCTTTACGCCAATTCAGATCTTTGAGGGCTTGAGAAGTGGTGGAAGGTTCGGTTTGGGAGTTGGCTGATGTAATGGTGTGAAGGGTGAGTTTTTGGACCGGTTTCTTGATATTATTTCTAGACCGAGTGATCATGGAGTGTTGGGGATTTTGTAGAGGTGGAGGTGGTTGAGAGGCTAGAGGCGGATGGGAAAGTAAAGAGTTGATATGAGAGGAAGGAGAAAGTACCTGCGGCATAGTTTGTTGGGAAGAGGTGATAGATGGCATAGCTTCGGCAGTGGAAGATGGAGATGATGAAGGATGCGGTGAAGAGCCCATAGAAGGAGAAACATCTGCAAGACGTTGTGAAGATGGAGCTGAGAGAGTCAGTTGCTGCTGAGGTGTAGAAGAGACGGTAATGAGTGGAGGAATCCAGTCAGACACGGGAAATGTAAGACTTGATGGTTCAGTGGTAGAAGAGTTATAAGGAAAGACAGACTCTACAAATTGCACATGACGTGAAACATGTATTTTTCGAGTAGATTTTTCAAAACATAGATATGCACTTTGAGAAAGTGAATAGCCAAGAAAGACACAAGGCTTGGACTTGGGATCAAGTTTATGAGATGTGTATGGACCTAACCAAGGATAACACAAACACCCAAACACTTTTAGTTTTGAAAAATTAGGACTCGTGTGAAAGATGGACTCATATGGAGAAGACATGTTTAATGTGGGAGTAGGCATCCTATTAATTAAGTAAACTGCGGTGATGAAAGCATAAGTCCAGAATGTGATTGGAAGAGAGGCATGAGAGAGGAGTGCAAGGCCTGTTTCGACAATGTGAAGATGTCGTCGTTCAGAATATCCGTTATGTTCAGGCGTGTGTGGTGGAGAAGTTAGATGACTTATTCCATTTTCTGAAAGAAATGTTTTGAGAGTGATGTACTCACCACCGTTATCTGAGTAAAGGGTGACAATGTTCTGTTGGAAATATTTTTCAACAATTGCTTTATAACGTTTGAACACTGTTTGAACATCAGATTTTCGTTTTAATGGATAAAACCATATGTACTTGGTAAAATGATCAACGAAAATGACATAGTATTTGTATCCATCATGTGAGACAAGGGGAGATGTCCAAACATCAGAAAATATAACTTGAAGGGGACGAGTTGTGCTCAAGGTAGATGTAGAAAATGGAAGTTTATGACTTTTATTGCTTAAGCATGCATTACAACATAAATCTTTTTGGGAAGAAAAATTTAAATGATAAAATGACAGAATATGATTAAGAATAGATGAGGCTGGATGACCGAGTCGCTGGTGCCAAATGGATGTTGTTGTTTTAACAGTGGAGAAGGCGAGAATGGGAGACGAAGGAGAGTTTGCAACTGGCCATTCATAAACTCCATCTTTAGTTCTGCCCTGTAGAAGGATTTCCCCCGTCCGTAGGTCCTTCACATGAAAACAAGTAGGAAAAAGTTCAATAGAGACATTATTGGTTATACAAAACAAGGCAGTGGAAATTAAATTTTTTTGCATTTTTGGAACACATAAAACATCTTTTAAGTGAAAGGAAGAGGTGGGTGTAGTGAGAAATACGGAACCAGTGTGACTTATGGGTAGGTTGGTACCATCACCGATCATAACATCATCGTGACCAGTGTAAGGCTTATGAAGGAAAAGATTATCCTGGTCCGCAATGACGTGATGGGATGCTCCACTATCCAGTAACCACTGTGCATTGGTGGATGGGGTATGAGAGTTAAAATTAGCCTGGGGATGCCATGATGGTGTCATGTCATAAGAAGAGTTGGTATTGATAGAACCTTGAACTGGCACCAAATGAAATGAAGGACATCGTTTAGCAGTGTGTCCCTAAGTTCCACAAATTTGGCAATGTCCCAAATAGGGACGTGCAGGTGGTCGACTGTTCCTAGCCTGGTTTGTGTTGGGCATGGCAGGCCGGAAGTTGGTGTTGGATGATGGACGATAATTGTTCCCCATAGGAAAGAACGAGGGTCGCCAGTTGTTTTTGGAGGGTCGCCAGTTATTGTTGTTGGAGGTCCGAGTCATGGGATTGGCGGTAACAGGTCCAAGAATAGAGGAACGCGACTGGGTTTGAAGTGACGCTTCAAACGAGAGAAGCTTCTCATGAAGCTCATCGAAGGAGATAGCAGCATCTCGAGCTTGGACGGCTCGGACAAGCTCCTTATAGTCATCATCTAAACCATCCAAAATTCTGTCAGTAAGATCTTCAGTGTCCATGGGAGCACCGAGGATAGCGAATTCATCGGATCTTGCTTTGACAGAATAGACAAAATCCGTGATGCTCAAGGTACCTTTGGTGAGATTCTTCAACTGATTTTTCACATGTTTGATACGGCCACGGGAAGGTTTTGCATATGTGGTGGCGAGAACATTCCACGCTTCACGGGAAGAGAGAGTTCGTGCCACAAAGGAAATAAGTGGGGGAGAGATTCTGCTGATGAGAGCATTCGGGATGAGTTTGTCTTGCCTAACCCAGAAATTATAGGCAGGATTAGGAGCAGTGGTGTCGTTAGTTGTGAGGGTTGGTGGTGGGCATGGCTTTGATCCATTGATGTAACCAAGGAGATCATAGCCGACAAAGAGAGTTTCGAATTGAATTTTCCAGGAAGCAAAGTTGGAAGAATTTAGTTTGAGAGGAGCTTGAGCAGCTGTGTTAATGGTGATGAGTTGGTTTTCTGTGTTTGACGGGATTGAGTTTGACATTTTGTTGTTTGAAAGGAAAAGAATAAAATAAAATTTAATGAAAGATCAGATACAACTCTGATACCATGATAGAGCTGAAGCTCTAAAAGAGAATTGCTTACTAATTTCATTAATGGAAGGCATATAAATAATAACAAATACTAACTGATTCCCTCTATTTAGCAGGGAGACCAAGTCCTAAGGGATTACAAACTGAGAGCTTATCATCTCAAACTATAACAGAGTCCTAAACTAACTGCTACAACTACAAACGGAAATACATTGGCTAACAGTAACATCCTCTGATAAACCCGTTTACGTGAATGGGACAAAGTCTCTCCTACCATACGGGTCCTATGTAAGTTCTAAACATGCCACATGTTGTCATCGTATGAATATCTATTTATGTTCTTTTTTATGTGATTTTCATTTGGACTTTTCCAATTCCAATTATCTCCTAGAATCACTACTTTATAATCTCACATTAATATTTTGCATTTATAATCCCTTAAGTCACTACAAATCTTAACAGTTTTAGTTATGTCAAATGTTATGATATTATCCTTTGTAATTTAATTATTATTTTTTAATTTTTTTGAATTTATAATCTCCTAAATCACTACAAATCTAAAATATTTTGATAATGTCAACTGTTTTGACATTATCCTTGGTAATATAATTATTATCTACTAAAATCACTATTTTATGCTATTAATTAATTTTTTGATTTATAATCCCATAAATCAGTACAAATTTAAATTGTTTTGATATTATCAACTATTTTTATATCGTCCTTTGTAATTTAATTATTATCTACTAAAATCACATGATTATGTCATCTTTTCTGCCTCTGTTTAGAGAGTTCATTCCAAGTGCTGCTTCAGAAATAGAATCTGAAATTGACAATTACATGTCCAAAGGAGGTCTATCCCTGTATAATATTTCATTTCATTTCTTTTCTTTTTTTTGTTGTGTCTGGGATCATCAAAAATTGATATTCTTAAATACACATTTTCTATGTTTAGCAATCTTTCACTAATAATTTGCTTTAGCTTGGTGTAACCACATTAAACAGTCTGTTGGGCGATAAAAAAATTGGATTGGTTAAAAACTTAAAATATATAGTTTTTCTGTTTTCCTTTTCAAGGAGTGGGCACCTGTGGGAATTGACATCATTTTATAATATATATGACATATCGTCACCCTTTTCTTGGTCTTAAGACAGCCTATCACTAATTTTATTCATGTTTTTGTTTTGGTTATTGTAATCGCAGCATCTAAAGATGACTTTGTATATGACTTGTATGTTGTGAAGGATGATATTACCATGACTGCTGAAGATACTTCAAATCCATTTCCTTTGTGAGCTTTTACTCATAGATTCGTTTATTGGTTGTCCTCTTTTTGAAATATATATTTCATTTTATAGTCTTCTTGAAATATATATATTTTCGGAAAATTAAATAGTAATAAACTAAAAAACTTCAAAAACAATAAGTTTTACTTATAAACAAACACAAATCACAAACACATAAACCCAGATTATATGTTCAACATGCAATATGAAAAATGTATGAAACAAGTATGTACTTTCTACTTAACTTTGAATTTTGCTTTTCAATCATTCCATGTATGATGTATCATATTCTTCTAAAGAGTTTGAAGCTATAAAGACGAAGAATGCAAAGCTGATCTTCAACCGAGCTAATAAGTTATATGCACAAGAATATGAGAAGCAGGTATATGTGATTATATTAGTATTGTTCAGAATGTTGTGTATGAGTCTCTGATTATTTGAATAAGTATATTCAATGAGTTGTGTGTTGCCTTTTCCAGCAAAAATAGCTGATACGCCTGAAGTGCGAGGCAAGATTGAAGGGTGGCTTTTATGTTAACCCAGAAACTAAGATGTTGTTTATCATTAGAATGTTGCTTATAATTAGAATTTGTGGGTAAGAAAATATGTTAGCTGAGGTCACTTCCTGTTCTGGAACTTATGGAGATTGGAACATTGGCTAAAGATAAAGTAAGATTGCACTCCAGTGAGATTTTATGGTAGTTTCTTGGTTTCAGTTGGGTGTCACTAATTGCCTGCTCAAGAGGAACTGAACAGGAGGAAGAATCTTCTACATCAGGTGTCACTGTTGATTCTTAATTTCTACTGTTATTTTATGAACAAGTAGGCAATATCTGTAGGTTCATATTAGCAAGTGTTTAAGGCTCATATAGTTGTTGGAAACTACCTTCAATAAATATTGATATATGAAAGCAGTAAAATAATGCTTACTAAAAGGCCTTACCATCAAAATAGTTCGTTGCCTTCGAGTTTTTGGGGAAGGTGATTGTGAATACTCCTTATGTTCCAAAATCAGAGACATTTTAGTACTTATTGATTCCCATTTTAGGCAATACGAGTTTTATGTTTTTGACTTTCGCAACTTCCTTAGGTGATATTATTTTAATTCTGCATTCCACCAGAACTGCTTTAAAACATGCTCTGCTTTATAGTCTGTATCAAATATGATCTGCTGGTGAATGATTTTGTAGTGAGAGAGACGTCCAGTTCTCAGTCATTTGATGACATTGACGAATTTAAGAGCTCTCACGTTGTCAAATCTGCTGGTGATTCAGATGAAATAACTAGGGGGCCTGATTATGTCGCGTTTGTTAGAATTGTTGCCCTATGGGTAAGGACAGCCTAACTCATATGATGTTATATGCCAAATAAACATTGATTCTATATCTTTTTGGATTAGAGGCAATAAAGTCCTTCCTCATTTTAGGTGTGCGCAGCTGAGGCATTTGGTGTTGGTTTGGGATTGAAAGATGGAGTTGGCAGGGCATCCGAGTTTTTTGCTGGGTATGAGCATGATCCCCTATATTAGCACATCGAAGTATTTCATGCCCATTGAGCTGTTTTTTTTTTCTCACTCAAATGTTATATTTTCAGTTGCAACAAATAAAATATCTTTTTTTCATTATTTATTTCCTTTTCTTTTCGGGGGAATACTGTCCCCTTTTCAGTAAGGGTCGTTACTGTATTTTCATTTGACATCCAATTAGGGAACTGTATGCATATTGGCCATCTTTCCAAACAGAAATCTGTTCTACTGATGACTAGAATCTTGCAATTTCTTAGCTTTACAAGTCTGTGTATGGATGGATGGCGTCTCACTTACCTAGGTACTGTGCTTTCATCACCCCATAGTTGGGTGGTCATGGTTCTCTTTCGAGTTATAATGACTATTTTCAAATAGTTTTTTGGAGCCATTGTTTAAAGTAATAGTACTATTGGTCTTCATCCCAGGAGCACCAATACTCTTGGCCATTGCATTGTGAATTATCGTTGAGCAGGAAGAATAAAATAACCTATGCTTATCCAGGGTTAAAACATTAAAATTTTTGTTTTAATATTTTATATGTACATTATTGATTAAGCAATCTTGAGTCATATATCAACTATCAAGTTTATGTATACTAGGAACGTATAAAATGAAAAGTTTAAAAGATACTTCTTTTTTAAAAAACAAGAAAAGGTCCCTTCAAAAAAGAAAATAAACGATCGTGTTAACTTCCAATGAGCGGGTGTTTTGGAATTTTTATAAAACTTTTGGCTGACCAGCCAAGTATTCGCGGTACCTGAAAATACAATGAACTATTTTTCAGGAAAAATTATGCTCCATCACCAAGACTCAAACAATCCACCTTTAACTTGAAAAAGAATTGGCTCCATCTTTTTTTGGGGTTAGGGTTTGAACCAACACCATGAGATGTGTCACTCAGTCATGTCAATATTTTGTTTAAAAAAAGGAGAGCTTACATGAAGTCAATTTTGGTCAAAGGCTTGAAACAATTGTTATAAAAAATACCTTAGAACAAAGCAGAAGATGTAATTCACAAACCGGTAAACTCTCAACACTATCCCCTACAATGTATATTCCTTTGTTTTTTTGTGTAAAATTTGATCATTGCACAACAATCTACCATCTTCTTATTATATTTTAATTTATTAATTGTACGTACACATTTATTATTAAAATTTTGAATAATCCAGCCGCAACGCGCGGGTTTGTATCTAGTTACTTTACTAATTTAAAAGTTAAAAAAATTTAACTTGAAGGATAGATAAAATTTTAAATTGAAGGATAAAATAAATAAATAAATAAACTAAAAGTATTTTATAACGTTAAAGAGTAAAATAAAAATATCACTGAACTCGAAGTATAAGGATTAAGAAAGAGAAGAAAGACAGAATAAAGTATGTCAAATTATAATTACGAAACTTATTAATTCATGATATTAATAAAAATTCTAAAAGACCCCCACTAATTACGTATATCTTTAAAAAAATTATCACTAATATTTATCTACGTAACTGATAATTAAAGACATAAATTTTTGCAATATATATCATTCTTCGGAAACTTTTCATTTGGGGTAAAATAAAAATATTAATTACATGCTAAAATATAAAGGTCTTTAACGGATCCGGTTAGCATGAAGTTTATTTTTTGATAAGTTAGTACATTAGCCAATAGAATACTGACACACATAAAGTCTCGCATGTGTATCAGTATTCTATTGATTAATTGACTAACTTATCTAAAAATAAACTTCTTATTAACCACTTCCCTCTTTAACCCATTGAAAGAAAAGTTCGGTGAGGTCACCTACTTTTTATAATGAAATGACATAAATACACTTAATAATAAATTAATTAATCAGTGTTGATTTCAATTATATTATCTAAGGTGATGTTTGATTACCTCTAAATAGATGTACATCTGATTTGGTCAGAGGTTATAGTTGATTGGTATTTTTTTGTCTCTTGATCGATAAGAGAGAAATATAATTCTAAATTATTCAAAGGTACATATGACCAAAAGTTATATTTTTTCTAGATAAAAATAACCTCTTCATTGTTACAAAATTCCAATTATATCCCCAATAAAATGTTAACCTTAATCCCTCATGTTTCTTCACCCCAGCCGCTCCAAAAGTTCCTATATGTTGCTCCTTCACCGCTGATTTGCTTTCCTTCACTGCTCTTTGCTGGTATTTCTTTTTCAAACCCTTTTTTTGTTTGATTACTGTGAATTTGTGGTGATTTCGAAATATTAAATAGATCAATTTAAATGAGAATGATATACTACTCTGTGTGTTTGGTTTCATGAAATTGCTTCATAGAATTTTTTTACCTGGTTAAGAGCCACAACAGGCATGAGGGAGAAATTGGCACGCTTGACCTTTCAACAATTTAAGAAAAAAGGTTTAAAATTATTCCTTTTTCTTTCTTTTTTCAAAAATTAAAAAAATGACGAAATAACTTATGAATATATTTTCTCCCCTTAGTTTTGGAAGCATAAATGGTATTGGTTCCTCAACCTTATACTTTAAGGTTCCAGTTGTTGAGAAGAAAAATCAGTATTGTTATCGAAGAAGAGCAAACAAATATTTACCCCTAATTAATAAGTAAAGTGATTGCAACAGTTGACATGGCAGCATGCCCACTGGGGCTGGCATATAGGAATTATTTGAAGTTGATGATTTTTTCGTATATATTGTACCATATTGAAAAATCGGTTTGTGATTGGAAGCTAGTAGTCAATAGTATTTTTTAATGTTTGTAATTAGATATTATTACTACTAGTTTATTTACTGATTGTATTTTCTTCAAATATTTGTTGTGGTTCATAAAATTTAATTTGTTCTTTATTGTTCAAATTATTTAAATGTTTGTTCTTTATTGATTACACCTTTTATAATCTATGTACTTAAGGTATGGAACAAAACGGTGAAACTAAAAAAAAAAAAGAGACTACTTAGTTGAAAGAATGAAACATTAATCAAATTTTTTTAAAAGCATGTATTCGTGAGGTTGAGTAAAATGATAAGGAAGGTGCAAGCCTCAAGTCACAATCATACAGAAAGGTTGGAAAAAATACAAAAAGACAACTTGATTGTAGATCAAAAACAAATGAAGAATCATTATAACTACTTGAGAGAAAAATATAGTGCATTGTGCAAATTTAAAAGTAAAGCATGAAATGTGTATGACCTGTCAACTAATAGGTTCAACCTTTCGGATGAGGAATGGAAACAAGAGAAAAATATGCTCTCTTTAACTTTTTTACATTTTACGCTAATTAGTAATAGTCCTTGAAAATATTTTATAACATGTTATTTACTGTTTGAATACAGACAAATAAAATGGTAGAAACTTTGAAGATCTCACCTCTAATCTTCCCCGATCTTTATATTGCATTATTTGATGAAACCGCGGCAACGGGACATGATAGTTGGGGTCCTAGTTGTGAAAAAGCTAGGAATAAAGATACGTCCATTTGAACTTGAAGGTTGTTAGTCTTTGAGGACATTCCTTTTAGCACCCAAAGTCGATGGTCTTCTATTCCATCTCCTAATTCATCAACTCCCGATACGCAATCTCATGCTTCCACTCCTAGCTTTGAAGAAGAAAGACCAAAGAAAAAAGTTAGACATTCATAAAAACAAACCTACAACACTCACTAACCTAGATGAAGAGATGTCCAAGGCCTTGAAACTCATTATTGAAAAGAATAGTGGACCATTCGTGAAAGAATGCAAAGATAAGTTCGAAGAACTTGGATGGGGAGCAGAAAATCCACTACACAAGATGGCTCTTGGAATATTTTGTGAAAAATCAAGCTAAAGAGAAGCATGGATGATTCTCGAAGAGAATGAGGTTGAAAATTGGGTTATGATGGTTTCACGCAAGTTAGGATATATTGCTTAGTTTGTTAGATATTATTTAATTACAAACTTGATATTATGTTAGTGGATATATTTGGGGCTATGTAATTAGATAAGTCAGGCTCAAAACTTCTTATCTTTGGGGCTAGCTAATTTGATATTTTTAGAATACAAACTTGTATATATTGGAGCTTATTTGCTAATTATGGATATGATATTTGTTTTTGCTAATTATGAATGTGATATTTGTTACAGATGCTTTTGAATGAACTTATTATGCTAAATTTATAAGGGATGTTATGATGATTATTTAAAGTGGTGATTATTTTTATATCATGTTATGATGACCTTGTAATATTTAAATTACTCTAGTTAATCTTTTTCTTTTATTAATTGTTATAGTATTTTAAAATTGTTATGTCTTAAAATAATCATCATAACACTCATTATAAATTTAACATAAGAAGTTCAAAATCATCTGTAACAAATATTACATCCATAATTAGCAATAATTAGTAAATAAGCCCCCACATATACAAGTTTGTATCCCAAAAATATTAAATTAGTTAACCCCCCACATATACAAGTTTGTATCCCAAAAATATTAAATTAGTTAACCCCAAAGATAAAAGAAGTTTGTACCCAAAAATATGAAATTACTTGGCCCCAAATATATCCACCAACATAATATCAAGTGTGTAATTAAATAATATCTAACAAACTAAGCAATATATCCTAACTTGCGTGAAACCATCATAACCCAATTTTTAACCTCATCCTCTTTTAGGATGATCCATGCTTCTCTGTAGCTTGATTTCTCACAAAATATTCTAAAAACCACCTTGTGTAGTGAATTTTCTGCTCCCCATCCAAGTTCTTTCTAACTTATCTTTGCATTCTTCACGAATGGTCCATTATTCTTTTCAATAATGAGTTTCAAGGCGTTGGACATCTCTTCATCTAGGTTAGTGTTGTATGTTTGTTTTTATGAGAGTCTCTAACTTTTTTCTTTGGTCTTTCTTCTTCAAAACTAGGAGCGAAAGCATGAGATTGCATATCGGGAGTTGATGAATTAGGAGATGGAATAGAAGACCCTTGACTTTGGGTGCTAAAAGGAATGTCTAACGTGTATATCTTTATTCCTAGCTCTTTCACAACTAGGACGCCAACTATCATGTTCTGTTGTCGCGATTTCATCAAATAATGCAATAAAAAGATCGGAGAAGATTAGAGGTGAGGTTTTCAAAGTTTCTACCATTTTATTTGTCTGTATTCAAACAGTAAGTTCAACATGTTATAAAATATTGTTAAGGACTATTACTAATTAGCTTAAAATGTAAAAAAGTTAAAACGAACATATTTTTCTCGTTTCCATTCCTCATCCGAAAGGTTGAACCTATTAGTTGACAGGTCATACGCATTTCATGTTTTACTTTTAAATTTGCATCATGCACTATATTTTCCTCTCAAGTAGTCATAATGATTCTTCATTTGTTTTTTATCCACAATCAAGTTGTAGTTATCTTTTTATATTTTTCCCACTTTTCTCTATGATTGTGACTTGTGGCTTTGATTGCGACTCGAGGCTTGCACCTTCCCTATCATTTTCCACCACATCACGAATACATGTTTTTGTAAAAAGCTTTACTAATGTTTCATTCTTTCAACTAACTCGAGTCTTTTTTTGTTTTTGAGTTTCACCGTCTTGTTTCATACCTTAAGTACATAGATTATAAAAGGTGTAAACAATAAAAAACAAACATTTAAATAATTTGAACAATAAAGAACAAATTAAACTTTATGGACCACAACAAATATTTGAAAAAAATACAATCAATAAATAGACTAATGATAATAATATCTAAATACAAACATTAAAAAAACGGAAGTAGTTAGCATGAAGTTCATTTTTGAGTAAGTTGATCAATTGACCAATAGAGTACTGACACGCAGACGAGACTTTATGTGTGTCAGTATTCAATTGGTCAATTGACCAACTTACCAAAAATAAACTTCATACTAACCGGATACTAAAAAAACTATTGACTATTAATTGTATTAAAATTAGCAATACCTCCAATCACATAAAATGGTTGTTCAATATGATAAAGTATGTATGAAGAAATCATCAACTTCATATAGTTCATATGCGCCCACCACAGTGAGCATGCTGCCATGCCAACTATTGCAATCATCTCCCCTACTAATTATGGGTAAATATTTGTTTGCTCTACTTTTTCAAGGACAATACTTGGTTCTTCTCCTCAACAACTGGAAACCTTAAGCTTTCTACACATTGAATAAATAGACCCAGCTTACCATTGACGGGTAAAAAGTAATCAACGCATTTTAGAAATCCAACTAGTAGTCTATGACATTCTTATAGTACATCTCTACTTTAAAATATAAGGTTGAGGAGGAACCAATACCATTTCTACTTCTAAAACTAAAGGGAGAATATTCTTTTATTTTTGAAAAAAGAAAGAAAGAAAAAGGAATTGCTTTAAACCTATCTTCTTAAATTGTTCAAAGGTCAAGCGCGACAATTTCCCCTCATGCCAATTGTGGCTCTTAACCAGTTAAGAAATACAACAACGCAATTTCATGAGACTTAACACAGAGAATAATATATCATTCTCACTCAATTTGGTTTATTTAATATTTCAAAATCACCAGAAATTCACATTAATCAAACAAAAAAAGAGTTTGAAAAAGAAATATCAGCAGAACAATAATGAACAATAGAGGAAGAAGATTAATAAGAACAAGATTAATCACATTTAATCAAGTAATAACGAATAATAGATGAAGAAGAGAAAAAAAAAATTACCGGCCGGCAAAAGAGAGCAGCGAAGGAAAACAAGTCAAAGATGAAGAGCAACATACAGGAACTTTTGGAGCGACTGGAGTGAAGAAACATGAGATTAGGGTTAAAATTTTATTGGGGATAAAAGAGAAATTTTGTAATATTGAAGATGTTATTTTTGTTCAGGAAAAACTATAACTTTCGGTTAGATATACCTCTAAATAGTTTAGAATTATATTTCTCTCTTACCGATTAAGAAACAATAAGAGGCAAAAAAAATATCAAACAACTATAGCCTCTGAACGAATCAGATGTACATCTATTAATCAGAGGTAATCAAAAACCACCTTTATTTGGGAACCAACATCTTACAGCATAATAAAGCAGAAACCCTTTCATGAAATCTCTGTTTTTAGGGAAATCTCTTGCTCGATAAGTTATATCATATAAAAATTTGAACAAGAGGATGCAACCCCCAACAAGTAACTAAAATATGTTCTCACGAACCTTTCGTGCTTCGGTTCCAATGTTAAATCATTTCCTTACATCACATATTGCATTAGTATCTCAAATCTGCATACTAGTATCTTTCGTTACCTACATTCTCTTAATAGATAAATGGTATTCGTGAAACTAATAGTAGCTGGCAACAGACCAAATTAAAACAAATTAGTTCCCAAGTAAATATAGTTAAAGAAGATCTTTACTATCAATGTTTGCTTTAACACAAACGGTGCATAATATCGTCATCAGCTTCAACAACTGCAGGAAGTCACATCATCGTCACCAAGTCCAAGAAACTCATTTGCTGGAGATCAAATTAATTGGTGCAAAGGAATACCACCACCGGAATACTCAACTTCCTTAAATTGAATAAGGTTCCGATTGTTAGCATTGCCATGAAGTAACAAGTATAAAATGCATCAGGCATGCTTATGGGAAAATGATTTTCTGAAGTTACAAAGTCAGAGACACAAAATGAGAAAGAAAAAAAATTAGTCCTGCAAGATTTGTGAAGTGTGTAACATTGTAAGAGACTCGCGTCACAAAATAGATTAAATTTCTCCCAAGCAAATTGAGAAGTTGGACTAAAATGATAACTTTATTGGACAACACGTCCCATTAAATTGAGAACTTGAACTAAAAAGACAACTTTATTGGACAACAAATCCTATTTGTTGTTTAAAGTACTTTTGTGTGATTTCAATAAATTCCTCCACATATGATGATAAATTTGAGTAGTCCCACCATTCATTGGAATGATTTCATGGGTATGTAACGGTTAAATAGCTATCTATTTAAAATTCTTCTATTCTTCTAGACCAACATAATTTCACTCTCTTTCCTTTTCAACAACAATAAATTCAAGGGAACGCCTTTGGAGGCAAAGATCCCCAAAACTAAAAACAACAAAGAGAAAGCAGACGAAAGCTTAAGCTACCTTAAGTCACAGCAAATACAAAAATTTAAATGAACTCTATATCAGATCCTATACTTAATCATACAAGGCTATAGAGCCCTTTCCAGCCTATATCAACTTCTGATGGACCAAAATATCAAGTAACACTAAAGAGCACAACAATCCACTTGCATATGCAAGAAAAGAGTGCCATTAGTTTCTTTCCTGAAAATATCTCCACAGGACCGTAGCAGCCAGCAAAATATTGATTAACCAGAGAAAAAAAAATTACTGAATCTGGATAATTAGCAAATAAAGGCATTAAAGCCTAATACAGTAGGATAATGAAAAAACAGTAATGTGGAAACGAAGTTCACCCAACTTACAAAAGTAGAAGAATTATACAAGTCCTTCATAAAAGGCAGTACTCAGGATAGCGCCCTTGGCCATTTTTGTACGTTAAAGGTTGCTAGGAATTTGAGAGAACCAGTGGGCTTTATAACTAAGATTTGAGAGGATCGACATTTATGAAGCACTGACACGGATACGTGATATGGATACGAAACGAAACACGATATGTGATATGGCATTTTAAAAAAAAATAGGATACGATATTTTGGGGATACATTGAATTTTATATACATTTATAGATACAGATATCTCTATAACAAATAAACTATGCTACATACATAAGCAAGTAGTTAACTTCAAAGTTTTAGTTCATTTAACATAATAGTACCCGCCTATTATGACATAACATAACCAAAAGGTAGGAGCTTAACATTTCGCACCAAATATCATCATTTCTCCTAATCCGAAGACTTATTTACTAGCATCAAATTTATCATTACATAGGTAAAAGAAAGAAGTACATTACATGAAAAAACCATAAACATCTCCAAGTCATTAGACACAATAGTAAACTAAAAACAAGATGAAGCAAGCTAGTATCATCATTGAACAAGCCATAACATGGCATCCGAATCCCCTTGCATATCAAGTTGTATCCTTAAGTATCCGGAAGTATTCCTAAAGATTCCAGAAGTATCTTTAAAGTGTCTGGAAGTGTCCAAAATCAAAAGGAATAAAAATAATAAAGTTGGAGTATCCGAGAGTACCGATCACGTTTCCGGAAGTATCCGTGGAGTATCGGTGTCCAACATGGATACATTCACTTGCACCAAACCTACTAGGGACTCGAACTTCCTAATCAGAAACAACCGACTCTACCTAAAGATCTAACATATACTCGATAAAACCATTTTAAATGACCTGAAAACGCATAAAATAATAAAATATACCCACAAGTCACTATACTCGATACTAGTAACCCGTGACTAATCAAAAGAAAAATAAAACACCTACGACTTGTCTAGCAAAATCAAAATTCACCAAAACTACATGTCAAGTAAATGAAAATTCACCACGAGACGTCCAACCTCCAAAATGACAAGAAAACCATATAAAGGTGGTCAGCAATTTATTAAAATAGGTTAAACCAAGACAGAGAAGATTATGAAAGATCCAAAGTAGGCACCACCTAGAAGTCTAGGTGTCTAGCCAGTTTTGAAACTTTCAAGCTTTTCAAATAACTTTTTAAAACTTTAGAATTTAATGAGATGAGAAAGATTCCTATATATGAAGATTATGTTGAGAATGAGGTGACTCCAGTTTATGATTGTCCACCCACCTTTGATGCAGCACTACAATATGAAGGGAATCATATGTATAATGAAAATGCTGAATTCAATGGCAATAATAAACAACCTAAATGCGATGAAAAATTCTGTTATGATGAGGAACCTATATTTGATGAGGATCCTAAAGTGGAGCAAGGATTCATGAAGAAGGTAGTTTTAGCACTTTCTGAACAGCAATAGGAAGTTTCCTTGGTAAGGAAACTGTCAAAACAACCTCATATGCTACAAACCAGGTTAGGAAATGATGAAGTTCCAGGTCCACAGGGTCCCAAGCTTTTTATTGAGAAAATGGAATTCATTCCAAGAGTTGATTGCCATCCAAAGCAGTCCAAGAAGGAATGGTCTGCAACTCTCCAGATCCTTGGAGAGACAAGTAGTTGTCTCCATGCAAAACTTACACTCAGAAACTAGTAAATCAAACTCCTCCCCATATATCTGTCATAGGTATGTTGATGAGGCCATTGGCCTACTCCTTCCTTCCTTTGACCCTGCTAAGGCCATTGGAGATCTTGTCAAGCAACCCAACTTCCATTCTTATACAAATCAACTCCACTACTTTACCAGGTTCATCCAAACCCACACCAAACCAGCTGCCCACAAATTCAGTTTGTTAACACCCAAAGCCACTACCAAAGACCAAATACATGGAAGAAGAGCCCAAGAGTTTTGTTATAAGGAGTTGTGGAAAGAACAAAATGTCCAAGTACCAAACTGCAGAATATTCACTAGTTTGGATAGAGGGAACAACCTCTTTAATGATTTAAAGTGGTCACAAGTCAAATGGAAAATGAGGAGAGAAAAGTTTGCAATTGATATGAATTTGTGGCCTTTAAAGGATATTGATGCAGTCCTAGTAAAACCATCTGCATTAGTGTTAACGGGTGACCAAGATTGGGGCAGGCTTTCTAAGAGGGAGGTTAGGAGACTCACAAATAACAAGGAGCTACACCAAGCAGATTTTCAATGGAGAATCTTTACTAAAGAGCAACCTGTTATATTCTGAAGATATCATTGGCACTTCTTGCCCCCCCCCCCCCCCCCAATCACTCTTCCCTGCTTCTATTATGGCAGAAACAACCAGTAGGAGGATGAAACTTATAATTCATCTTCTGATTCCCAAGTCCCTCATTCTAAACACTATGGGAACCCTTGTTGGACATGCTGAACTAAAAACAATCACGATTGGTAAAAGGATGCTTCAAGTTCCTAGAGCAATCAGTTACATTGGATGCATTGGAAGGGAAATGTTTGGCAAGGAGATGAAAGTAAATGCAAACTGTACTAATGTGATTGTTCACCACTATAGAGATGAATCTGCACTAAAGGGTACTTGTGCTGTTTGTGTAAAGGATGGTGAAGGGACTCTTGTTGCCAAATCATTGGCTGCAAATTGCTACAAACCTACACACTTGAAGCCACCATAAAATAAATCATTCATGGAGAAGGCCAAGTATTTCTACATATAGCAAAACTCTTTTTCAGTGTATCATTTGAGCTCTTTCTTCTTGTTGTTAAGCAGCCAGCTCCAAAAGAATTTGGATGTCTCCTAGTCCAATATATGCAGAAAAATGATCTCCAATGGAAGGAAGCATATGATGAGGCCTTTGAAGAGCTCCAAAGTAGCTCTTGGGTTATGCTTAAGCCTGTTACAATCCATGGAATGCTCCCTCCATTCCTAGCTCTGCATTTCTCGCAGATGATGAGTTAAGGTGTTGTTTTTGAGGGGCATCCCTTCACGATAAAATAGATAGCCTCGGATCGCATTTAGATTAGCCAAAATGCTCTCTCTACTATACCCATCGTTGCGTAAAGAAATCTCTATTTTTTTCAATAAGAAGTTGTGTATCAATTAAATCCCTCTCCACATTTGGTGAAAAAGACTAGGATGGAAGCGGGTGATCAAAGAAGCGAAGAAATAAATTTAAAGGAACCAAGGCCCTTTTCTGCAAGCAGTTCATTAAAGAATATGGCGTCTTGGGAAGTGCTCCTATTCCCCTAGTGCAGAAAAATACCTCTCTAAAGACAGAGAAGGTTGCAGAAGACTATGATAAGTTCAAGAGAACTATGAAAGAACATTCAAGAACAAGTCACTAAGGCGCTGAATATTCAGAAAAATGAGAAACACAAGTGCCAAGACATGCTAAAACTAATATTGAGGCAAGCTTTTGCTATTGAAAGGTTCATGTAAACAAGTTCCTGAGTTTTGTTTTTTGATGCTGGAAAAGTGTTTAGAGCTACCAAAACAAGAGGTAGAGAAGACCAATTATACAGGACATGGATGCTTTTAAGGGGGAGGGAATGTCAGGCAAGAGCATATTGGGTAGTTACTATCTAATAGAATATTCTAGTGACAACTATGTTATAAGCAAGTGAGTTATGGGTGAACGGTAAGAGAATATGGTGTGGGTTTAAACATTACTTTTCCAGCAAGTTTTTGCAGTCTATATATACAAGCGTTTTGTAACTATTATTTTTCAAGTATGAATGATATGAAAATCTGAGAAGCAAGTTTACTCTCAAACCTATCCCCCTCCTTCTAACCTCCCTCCTTCTATCTACCCCCAAATTGAAATTATCTGTCGGTTTCTCTCTTTCCTCCATAAATTTCTTCTATCTATCCCACTATTTTCTGTTATATCTCCGCAAATTCAAGTCAAGGCCAAAGTGTGGCCAGACAATCACACAGCACAACTCACCCGCCAACATACTAGCTAGGATTCTTACTACTTTGGATGTATCCATCAGCTATACAAAGTTAAAAACCACTATGCTATGTTTGGCACCCAAATTTTGAAATTTGAATTGAAAGCATATGTTTTGAAATTTGAATTGAAAGCATATTTGCAATTCCAAATAATTATAATTTTAGCTAAAATAAATTTCTCAATTAGAGTTCGAAAGACTTCGAAAGACGAACCAAAATTAAAATATCAAGAATAAAAACCCTATTGTAGAAAGAATATCTTATATTCTCGAATCCGACATTTTCCTTCTTGTTCGGGAATGACTTATAAGTTAAAATATAAGTTGACTTATAAGTTCTTTTAAGGAGTGATTTATAAGTAAAAGCGTTCCGCATCAATTGGACTTATAAGTCAAAAATTAAGTTAAAACAAGTTATGAAGGTGTTTACTCATAATGACTTATAAGTTAAAATAAATATAAAGATTACTAAAAAGGACATTAATAAAGAGGGACAAAATAGACATTATATTTGGGTAAACTAACTGATTTTAAAATGATTTATAAGTCATTTTAAAATAAATTATAAATATTTGCTGCTTCTTTTTTTTGACTTAAAATCTCAACTTATAAATAGAAAAATAAGTCATTCCCGAAAAGGTAAAAAGCAATGATAAATATTTCAAGGGAAATTGAAGAGGATCGATATTCACCTGAGCTTTCCAATTAGCTTCTGCATCCTTCTTTTGGCGGCTCAGAGTCGAATCATCCTACAAAACAAATATTATGATTACATCAAAATCTATACAAAAAATAAATAACAAACAATGCATAAAAATATATGTATTAGAAAGGGAGAAACCTGATCTTGAGAAGCACGAGAGAAACCAGGAGGATCGGGGATGTCACGAGAGGAAGGAGTGGTGGAATTGTCAGTGAAATCGACGGCCCATTTTCGTCCCGCCACCATTAATCCTTTCCCTTTCTCCATTTAAACTCACTCTGTGTAGTCTGTGTACAGATCGTAGCTCTAGGTTGCAATTGAGCTATGGACTCTGGAGCCGGCCAATTTTTGAGATCGATTGAATTGCCCGTTTGGCAATTTTAAAACGACTTAAAAGTTAAAATTATATGATAAAAACGTTAGACACCGATTTGACTTATAAGTTAAAAATTGAATTATAAAAGTATTCGGCCGGTAGAATAAAAAGAACATTATTGTTGTAGAAACTAAATTAAATAGATAAATTTTCTCGATTAATAACAACACCAAAAACAAACAACAAACACTTTAAATCAATACCTATATTTAAAAGTAAGACTTGAGCTTTATTTTTCAATTAATTAAAAGATCAACTGGAGTTAACTGGATATTATTTTAGGTGGATAAATTTTTAAATTTTTCAAGTTTCTTGAATACAAATAATTTTTAAATTGATTAAACAATTTATCTTCAACTATATAAATAAGAGAATATGAGACCCAAATTTTATGAAATAAAAATATTCAATTTTTATATTTTGGTAAATAGTTAAATTGATAAAAGTTTAAAGTTAAGGGTAATATGTGAAAATTTTGCAAAGTAAACAAGTTGATATAAAATATTCTTTTTGTCGAGGAATATCCGTACGACGGTACAATCGTTGGTGGACCCCACAACGAAATTATTGTCGGATTGAGAAAACTACAAAAATATTTTTATGAAAATAACGACGGAAGTTTTACCGTTAAAACTGTTGAACTACTCGGTAGTAAAAGTACAGTAATACGTGTGGTTGCATTGTAGAACACGGTATTGATTATTGATGCTTACATGAGAAGTCACTTAATTTTGTTCAATTATTGCTACTGTAATTGCTGCATAGTATCTCACGTTATTTGATTCAATTATTGTCGATATTTTATATATTATTAAATCAATAATTGAGACGACAAAGTTATTAATATTATTGTTTGTAATATTAAAGATGTCTAGAAGTTCTGCCAAGAAAAGGTTTGGTCACCTAATTGCGCGCCAATAGGGAGAAATCCTTATTGGAAAGCCCCTTCTTTCCTGGGAACGACCTGGTCGATTAATATTGTGAATTATAATAATGATGATAAATGTTGTTAAATATATTGAGGTATTTTTTTTATGAAGTCACGGAAGTTTATATATATATATAGGGGTTTCATCCACAGCAACCGGTTGTTGGGAGCAACCCATTTTTGGCCAGCCGTAACAGCTTGTACCGGCCTTAGAATTTTTTTTATAAGCCGTAACAAGCTGTACCGGCTGGCCAAAAAGGGGTTGCTCCCCAACAACCGGTTGCTGTGGATGGAGACCCATATATATATATATATATATATATATATATATATTATAAATTTTGTTTTATTAGTATTATTAATGTAATAAAACATAAAGCTTTTTATATAAAACAGAATACTTTTATAAAGTTATTTGTTTTATTAGACAATAATTAGAATATAATATATTTTATTATGCATAATATTTTGCATAGTAATTTTTTTATATAAAACAAAATACTTTTATAAAGTTATTTGTTTTATTAGACAATAATTAGAATATAATATATTTTATTATGCATAGTGTTTGTATAGTGCATGCATAGTGTTTGCATAGTAAAATCTTTTTATATAAAACAGAATACTTTTATAAAGTTATTCGTTTAATTATATTATAAATAGAATATATTATATTTTATTTTAAAAAATTTATTTTATTAGAATATTTTATTAATACTGAATAGTAAATCAATATGGACCGTCCGTTTAAAAGTAAATCAATCTGGACCGTTCATGAATTAGTTACTATTCAGTTCATTCTCATATAAATAGAAGCTCATTCCTTCATTATTTCTTACGAATTCACTGAAACTCTAAAGAAAGAAATTATAGAGAGAAATTATAGAGAGAAGCTATAGAAAGAAAATCTATAGAGAGAAAGAAGAAGAGAAGTCTGCTACCTCACTATTCCAGTATCCAGTTTTCTTTTAAGGTAAGGGATATTATTTGTTGTACTCGTAAGGGGTATTATTTCTTTCGTATTCATAAAGAGAGCTTCTGTTATTCCATTCTTTATTATTATGTTGGAATAACCTGTCTATGCGAAGTACCGCATACATGGTGAAATTCTTCTGTTATTCCATTCTTTATCATTCTGTTGGAATATCCTGTCGGTGCGTATTACGCCTGACCTGGTTCCATTAATTATTATTCTGTTGGAATAACCTGTCTGTGCGGTCTATCGCATGCACGGTGATTTCTGTTGTTATTCCATTCTTTATTATTCCGTCGGAATATCATATCTGTGCGTTTACGCATGACCTGGCTCTATTCTTTATTATTCTGTCGGAATATTCTGTCTGTGCGTTTACGCATGACCTGGTTCCATTCTTTATTATTATGTTGAATAATCTTGATGTGCGGTCTATCGCATGCATGGTGAATTCCGTTGTTATTCCATTCTTTATTATTCTGTTAGGAATAACATGTCTGTGCGGTCTATCGCATGCATGGTAAATTCTTCTGTTATTCCATTCTTTATTATTCTATTGGAATAACCTGTCTATGTGGATTACCGCATGCATGGTGAATGATCCTTCGTATTCATATGAATAGTATTTTCATTTAAAAGGGGTTTCTGCCAGGGGCAGTTTCGTAATTTTTTTGACCTTCAAAAATTCTGAAAAAAATTAAAATGATAATTTGATGAGTTTTCTAGATTGTGTCAAAAAATGGCGATTTTTGGATGTATAGATTAGGAGTTATGAATTTTATGGGAAAAGACTATTTTAAAAGTAAACCCTTATAACTCCTTGTGGTTAACTCCAAAATTAGTGAAAATTTTATTGAGAGTACATGTATATAACAGGAGTATATCCTGTAAATTTCGGAATTTTTGGATCAAAGTACAATTTATGATAAATGTCTAAATATTCGGCAGTTTTAACCATATGAAAAATAGTAAATGAATTTTAAAAATTTTGAGAAAAATATATGTTCAATATGGGACTATATTATGCTAAATCCCTGAAAAGAAATATTTTTGGGACTGATTTAGTATTTTTCATGAAAATAAACTAAATTTGAGTAAATGAATTAAATATGTTATGTGAAGTAATAAAGTTGGAAAAATAGGATTTATAGCTTGGGAAACCTATATAGGGTATATGCAGATTTTTGATGAGGGATTTGATCATTGATGATGAAATCTTATGAGTATGACATTTTTGAATTAGTAAATGCATTATTTGATAAAGTGTAAATAATTGAACTAAATTATTTATAAGCTTAAGAAATGAATAAAATATTGTTATAATATTAATGATATTAGATTATGAGATTATTAGGTGATTAATAACATTTGGTCATTATTGAACGCTGGATAAATTGTATTATAAATGTTTAATATTTATCTTTTATCTCATTTGATTGATTCTTTATATCATTGCTATTATCCTCGTGCTTATATTATGATGAAAGTCATCTGTGGCCTGTAGTGAATAGATGGACTTGATATGATTATGACCAGGGATTATTCGGTATAATTATGACCGTAATATTATAAATGATGTGGTAAAAGTCCTCATTGGCCCACAGTGCATTGATGGACAATTTTTGGTATGATTATGGCTATGGATTATCTTCGTCCAAGGGTGCAAAGATGAATTATTTTATGGCATGATCAGGACCGTTGATGAAAACACGATTATCTTTGGCACGTAGTGCATAGATAATTCGTGGTCGTGATATTAACGAATATCCTTGGCCTGTAGTGCAGGAATGATTCGATGATGTGGATTAATTATTGAGCTGAGTCTCAGCAATGAAATATTAATTCATGGATGTGATATTAACGAATATCCTTGACTGTAGTGCAGGGGTGATTCGATGATGTGGATTATTTATTAAGCTGAGTCTCAGCTATAAAATATTAATAATAAATTTTTTTATTCGTAAAAGATAGTAGATATCATGCTCTACCCGACTCTTCTAAAATATAGTTGTATGTCTTTGGCCTGTAGTGCAAAGATGAATTGTTAATGAATATCTTTGGCCGTAGTGCAAAGATGAATTTATTAGTATGATTATGAGCAGAAATTGTGATTTTGTATAACCATGATTTTTGATGTTTCAGGTGAAGATAGGTGATGAAAATAATTTTTTTCCTAGGTGCGAAGAGGAATTTAGAATCACAATTATGATTATGAGTTATTCATATGATTGTGGACATGAATTGCTGATTGATGTTACAGGGATAAAACATTATCGATGGACTTTTAACATAGAGAAGATAATAGATCTGATGGTCTATTTGACTCTTCTAATGTATTGCTCAGTTCCGTTGCAACTATGGTTGAAAAGTTTTATCATCTACCATATGTTCTAAATCTCTGATTTATTACTAACGAAGGCTATTGATAATTTAATTATCTTTAGTCACGATATTCTTTACTGGGCTATTTGTGCTCACCCTTTTGCTTCATAATTCTTTTCAGGTAATAAGAGTGTAGCTGGGTCGAGCATGGATAATAGGGGAATAGAACGGTGGTCTATAGCTGTTGAGGTTCTCTCTAAATAGTATGAAAATAATTTTATTGATGATTTTAGATAAGTGTGTCGTATTGTATACGTCATTTGATATTTAATTTTGGTGAACCGAATAGGGTGAGGTGAACCCAACTTTGGAAGGGTGTTTTGCCACTATCATACAAGATGTCTAATGACATATAACCTCGTGTTATCATAAGACAGAGTTATGCACATCCACTTGCTGAGTATATCTACGATCACTACCTATATGATCTTGAATTTTATTTGAAATATAATTTCAATTGCAGACAATAGAGATAGTTATATGTCAAGAGAAGACTCACCAGTGGAAGGAACATGATAGTAATCTTCTCGTTTTTCTTTGGGGTCTATTGGGTCAACCAAGGATAATTCTCTGGACATATGATATATATCATAACTTAGATTCATGGCCTCATATGTACGAAGGTTTCCTTGAGCACTTCCCAAAGATTTTAATTTCTAAAACAGTTATTGACTGTATTTTTATGTAAAGTATCTTTGTAAGGTATTGTGGTCGAGGCACCATGAGAGTTCATAGATTTTGTATTAAAACTCACAGCTTATCTGTTGTCGTACTCTGCATGACAGTTAAACAGTTGTATAAATGAAGTTCGTATTTGATTTTTATGGAGTGATATCTGACGACTCAGAATGGGTCGTGTGGGCCTATTTTGGGGGCGTCACAGAGAATATATTTTTACTAATATTCAGTTCAGGATATATTAAATTTAATAGGCAAAAAGCACTTTTATCCCACTGTGGTTTTAGTGTTTTAAACAATTAGCCACTGTAATTTTAAAATATTCAATTGACCCACTGTGATTTTTAAAAATGTACAATCAAGTCATTCCGTCCAATTTCTTGGACGGACGTTAAATAATTACACACGTGACATTGAAAAAAATAATAATTAAAAATCATTATTTTCAGATATGGCAAGCCAGTCAGCCAAATTCTTAATACTATTGAGCCACTGCACTTTAAAAAAAAATAATTAGCCCACTGTGGTTTTAAAAATATTTTTATATTTTATTTTCTTTCTTTTTCTTTACATAAATATTTATAATATGTATAATATTAGTAAAAATCAAATTCTAATATTTATAATATGTATGTTTTATTTTAAAAATAAAATTAAAAATACTTATTAAAAATACTTTTATGTTTTAAAATACTTATAAAATTTTTAAAATAAAAATGATATTGATATTCATCATCCAACCCTTTTCTTCTTGTTCTCATTTTCTTTTGTTTGACGGTAACTATGGTGGAGATAGTACAGATCTAATTTTTGTTTTTGACCAAACAATTTGATTTTTGTGATATTGATTTTTGAGATAGTACAGATCTGATTTTTGTGACCAAAAATAAAAATGATATTGATTTTGTTTTTGACCAAATAGATCTGACGGCAACTATGGTGGAGAAAGTTTTCACAATCCAGATCTGATTTTTGTTTTTGACCAAACAGAGATGGCGGATCTAAGTATAAAAATGGTCGAGCGTGTTGGGATCTAGAGTTGTTAGAGATGATGATGTTTGCTGAATCTAGACTAGGAACTGATGTAATATTGATGATGATGAGATTGGCGACTATGTACTAGCGTTTGTTGGTGGTGGCTGGGTGGTTGGCAGCTGGATGATGGTGGTGGGCAGTGTTGGCTGGTGGCAGCGGTGGAGAGGGCGGTGGGTAGCGGTTATTTTAAAAATTTATAAGTATTTTTATAAGTATTTTAAAACATAAAAATATTTTTATTTTTATTTTTAAAATAAAACATACATATTATGAATATTATAATATTAATTTTTATTAATATTATACATATTATAAATATTTAGGTAAAGAAAAAGAAAGAAAATAAAACATAAAAATATTTTTATTTTTAAAATTTTATAAGTATTTTAAAACATAAAAATATTTTTATTTTTATTTTAAAATAAAACATACATATTATGAATATTATAATATTAATCTTTTTTAATATTATACATATTATAAATATTTAGGTAAAGAAAAAGAAAGAAAATAAAACATAAAAATATTTTTATTTTAAAATTTTATAAGTATTTTAAAACATAAAAGTATTTTTATTTTTATTTTTAAAATAAAACATTCATATTATAAATATTATAATATTAATTTTTATTAATATTATACATATTATAAATATTTAGGTAAATTAAAAGAAAGAAAATAAAATATAAAAATATTTTTAAAACCACAATGGGCTAATTATTTTTTTTAAAGTGCAGTGGCTAAATAGTATTAAAAATTTGGCTGCCTGGCTTGCCACATTAGAAAATAATAATTTTTAATTTTTTTTCAATGCCACGCGTGTAATTATTTAACGTCCGTCCAAAAAATTAGACGGAATGACTTGATTGGTCATTTTTAAAAAGCATAGTGGGTCAATTTAATATTTTAAAAGCACAGTAGCTAATTGGTTAAAACACTAAAACCACAGTGGGATAAAAGTGTTTTTTTACCAAATTTAATATCACCCAAATTCACCTATAAATAGTTTCCACTACATTAACAAATTTCAATATTTCTTAGAGTCAAATAATCACTACTCATGATTGAAGCATATTTTTTTAGGAAATTGATATTTTCACACATTAAAATGATATTTCTATATGAATCTCCATCGCATAGAGATAGGAACCCACTTATTATTCATGTGAAAGAATCATGTGAAAATATTAATTTTTTTATATAAAAATATAAGTTCCCTATTATTTACTATATGAGCTCGATGGGAAAATCCAAACTACAGCAATCAAAGTGGAAGTTATTAGAAAATGGGATACAATCAATCTAAAAATTGAAATGTTGTTAAACACAACTTGGTTATACTTGATGAAGGGGTAATTTTTTAAAATGTATTACAAACAAATTCCAATACTATATTTGTAATGACCCGAATTTTTGATAATAATTAAATATTAATTTGAAATTTTCTAAAAGCATAATTGAATTAAAAAAGGTATGTTATTTTTTTTCTCGCTTGGAAAATTAAATTCTTTTAGTAACTAATTAAATAATTGAATTAATTAAAATTGAAGAGTCCGTTAGGGTTTTGGTAACTCCTATTGTTTTCTTGTTATTTTTAAAGAGTATACATGTAACCCTAATCATATTCTAATTTGATTAGTCGAATTCCTGAGTAGAATTCTTATGTGTATTGCAGTCCATTAGAAAAATTATAATTAATTCATCCGATGTCGGAATTGAGTGAATTCAAAGCATGTTTCTTTAGTTTTTTGTCCTCTACAATTTTGAAGAAGGACATAAGTTATTTGACGTCATCTACGTGCCTTAAATTGTTGAAAACCACAACCTAACTCGATTCTTGTTACTATTTTCAGCCCTACTTTGAAAATTCGTAACTCAATCATATTACTCCAAATTGAGTGATTCTTGAGTCTATTTCGTGTATCTTTTAGAGAGCTACAATTTTCGTGAAGACATAAAGAGATTTTGAAAAATCTTGAAGACCTGAAAGTTAATTTTTTTACTACTACGTATTAAAGAAAGATGAACAATGGAAGGTAACTATTATTTTATATTTTGATTTTAAGTTTAGTTATGAGGGTTTTTAAATTAGAGATTGTTTTTAAATAAAATATAGATATGAAATTAGATATCATGATAATCGAAAAGAGGAGACAAATTTATATTTAGCAATATAATTTGATTGAATGTAAACGTTAAAATCTGAAAATCAGTTTTCAATATTTTAAGGTATATTATGTGGGTTATATTTTTTAATTCGACCGTTGGATCGTTATAAGTTTTGGATATGTTATATATATATAAGTTGAGAATATGTTCACCAATTTTGAACGGTTAAAGATTAACGTATGATTTGTTATGAATTATAAGAAAGGGCTAATTTGAAATTTTTGTAGCAAAATTTTCAGTAACAAGTTATAATGTTTAAAAATATTTAACTTAACGATTTTAAAATCGATTTGGGTGATTCTTAAGGCTAAATTGAAGTATTTGAATTCTTGTTTCTGTTTATAATTTTATATTTAGAAAATAAGTTAAATATGAGGGATTTTTGGTAGAAATAGTGACCTGAGGTCTTGATTGTATTTAGACAAATTTAAGAATTGGATGTTTAGGATTTGTGATTAATTATTAAAACTCTAATTATGCAGTGGAGTGTTATGAGGTGAAATGGTAGTTGATTCTCTAGTTGAGACGACATTTTGTATCACGAGATTAATCTTTTGGGTACTTGTACGGTAAGTGGTTTTTTCGAACTATTTAGTGCATTTAAATTATCATTTATGGTTTCAAAATTTGTTTTTTTATTTAAGGCTTCCATTTAAATTAAAATGTTATGCTCTTTTATTTCAAACTTCGGATCAAGTATTTATTTTTGAACTGTGAAATGAGATTATATGATTTTGAATTATGAAAAAATATCGTTTAAAATATCGATAATATTTAGAAAAGATTTTGAAATCCTCAATTTGACTATGTATAGAACCCGTTATTGATTAGGTTTAGTTTCGGAGCTAATATAATACCTACTAAGGCGCACCCCTTTTAGATGTCATTCAGGGAGCATGCATATTAGATACCTTAGTAGGGTTCGTGATCATTAACGTTATTGAATTTTTGGGTCGTGTTACAGGGTTATTGTAACCCTAGTCAATAAGGTTGTGGATTAAAAGATATATTAAATATATTAAAAACATTTTTAATGTGAATTTACTTCGTTATGAATTGTTTTAGTTTTGAAAGCATACTTACTATTTTATCGAACAAAAGTTATTTCAAAAATGTGTTTTGTAAATTATACTTGATCCACTTAAATAGTAAGGATTGTGACTTGATGTGCTTCATTGCTCACCCCTTACAATATTACAGGTTATCTTGTTTCGAGACTTGAGACATCATGGGTCAAGTTAGGGATAAACAAGAGAGATTAATTTAAGTTTCAGTATAGTATTATGGTATGATTTTGTTAGACTTTGATTTAGAGGAGTTGCAGTACCTCTTTTGGTATTGTTTTAATGCTCAAGACTTGTTATTCGATGAAAATTTTATTGAGGCTTTATAATAGTAACATTATTCATTTGGTTTTGTAATTGTTTTAAGATGCGTTATTGGATTTTAGTCGCATTTTAACTAATGGTGAAAAGACCAAAATAGTGAACTGACGTCTTAAGAATAATTTGTCATAATGGGTGTTGTTATTGTTTTTTAAGTTTTGGAGTATTAATAATGATTTAAGGCGATAATTAAAGGTATCTTAAATGGATTACGAATTATTTTGAAATTATTAGTTTGGATTATATTTAATTTGAGGTGAACATGTTTAGGTGGTAAATAACATTTTGTATTTGATATCGTTGGCATTTTAGGGTAAGATTTTATGGAGTGTGCTATAAGTGGTTTTGCGTATTAAGTACGGATTTCGTATTCCTTCAGCAATACTCTTGTTAAATTTAATTAGTTCATTTTGTTCCTCAGTTCGAATTTGGTTATTATTTCACATAATTATTCCGTGTGAAATTAATATGATAGTTTCATGTTTGTGTTGATACGTAGAACTCGTATTTGTACTATTTGAACTTTATTCGGTTTGAATCATTCTTTGTATATTTTCATTCACATTCAGGAGTTATTTTGATAATTGGTATCTTGTGATAGTGAAGTATTTTTGTATTTGAAATAATTTGATGTCATTTGGAGATGGTCTTGTAAGCCTAGTGATTTAAACCACTTTTGGCTTACATTTTATAGTCTAATCCTTAGGGTATACTTGAGTTAACCACCTGTGGAGGTATAACATGCATATCTTCTTGACATCGGGGCATGACACCTTCCGTGGTTGGGTGATCATTCCATGTCGTAACCTTTTATTTTCTATATTGCTCTTAATGTGAGTTTTGGCCATTTGATTTGTTTGTTCAAGATATGTATAGTCGACCCAGTATTTGATTTGATTTGATTCGTTTGGCGGATTAGTGACGTATGTGTCATGCGTACTATCCGATTTTGTGACGCCCCCAAAATAGGTATACAACACCCATTCCGAGTCGCCAAAAACATGGTACATAAACAACTACAATTTTATTAATACAATTGTCGTGCAAAATACGACAACACATAAACTATGAGTTTAAATACAAAAATTGTCATCTAGACAATATCCACACTCAAATAAGTCCTCATTACAATTATTGATACATTATATTATAAAAATGGTGAGGACTACTAAAACAACTCTTTAGAACCATCATTCCATACACCGACTAGAACTCGCTACATTCTCGCTTCCTGAGAAGAAAAATGGAACAAAAAGGAAAAAGGGTGAGCTCAACTAGCCCAGTAAAGAATATTATGACTAAGATAATATAGAACAAATTATCGTTAGTCTTCAACAGGAAAAAATCTGAGAGAATATAATAGACAACAAATTTCAGATCAATATCCGCAGCGGAAATAATAATTCATAGAAGAGTTACGTAGAGAATGAAATCTACTATTATCTATGAATTTAAAAGTCCATCATCAATATTTTATCCCTGTAACATCAATCAATATACATCATGAATCAAATATTCATCTTTGCACTACAGGCTAAAGATATTCATCAGTTGGTCATGTTCATCTCAACACCTGTTCATCTTTGCACTACGGGCCAAAGATATTCATCAGAAAATCATTCATCTTTGCACTACAGGCCAAAGATATTCAGTAATATAATCATTTAGGATTGAGGATGATGAAAAATATTTTAAAGAAAACGAATCCAGTGAAACATAAAAAACAAATATTAAGGATTCATACTTTAAACAATCTCAGTTCAAAAATACTTCATAAATAACCATAGTGAAGTAAAATTCAAGAATGATCAAAACATGGATACAATCAAAGCTAGTATCCATAATAGATATCTTGGACAAAAATGAAAATTTTAATTTTTCTGTGAATAGTGTGGTATCTGTGAATAGTGCCGTATACGTGAATAGTGTCGTATACGTGAATAGTAATCCCGACACTAAAAGACAAGAATTTCACAAGAAAAATCTTACCAATATTTCGGCATAATGATATCGAAAGAAATAATATCATTTATAAAAAAAAATAACATCCCTTACCTCAGAAAGACAGTACTTCTGACTGGAATACTGGATATAGTGCTGAAGGAACTTGCACCGTATAACAACACTCAAAGTATCAAAATACTCACAAGAATACGCTCGATAATATAGAGAGAGAAATCTTTAGTTTCTGGTGTGATTTTCAATTCTAACCTAAGCACCCTATTTATAGGAAATTACTTAGAACACCAAAGTAGAAAATTTAATAAAATATTAATATAATTATAAAATTTTCCTACGCCCACTTTGAAAAACTGAACTCAGCATATTTGCAATACTAGTGGGGCCCACCAACTTGTTAAAAACGCTTTTCTTAAAAAAATATTTTAAACTCCAAAAATTAATTATTTCGGAACTTCGGAACTTCAATAATTCATAATAAATAGCCCTTTAATCAAAAAAATTCAAATCTTATGTCTATTCCATAGAAAATTTAATTCTCTACAACTTTGCAGAAAAAAGTTTTTCCAAATTCCAAACAAAAATTGATCGAAATCCACATACGGACGATTTTGCAGGCTATAATCAAATTTCAGTCAAAAAATGGGGTCCACAAACATGAAAACATGTTTTAAATATTTTTAGTAACAAAAATAATATTCCTCCTTATATACTCATATATCCCACATTCATTGTAAAAATATCACCATTATTATATTATTATAATATAACAATATATTCAAATGAATTATTTTATCAAAAAAAGATAAAATATTAATTTTCAACAATTATCACATTAAAATTTTCTCCATCCATATCCACATAAAATGAATATTTTTCTCACCATATAAATTAATAATTAATTATTCACAAATAATATTACAGAATTACAATACTGACAATCAAGGTCGTTCCCAGGAAAGATGGGGGCTTTCCAATAAGGATTTCTCCTTACTGGCGCGCAATTAGGTGACCAAACCTCTCCTTAAACAGAACTTTCTAGACATTGCCAATAATGTTATCTAATAATATTATTCAAAGTAATATGAATTATTGCTCCGATAATAGAAAATACTGTGTAGTGACAATTATTAAAACAACAATAATATAAAATATCAACGAAGCAATTATTGAATCAATAAAATAAAATATTGAATAACAATTACTGTAACAATTATTGAGTAGTGCCTTCTTACGTAAGAATCAATAATTAGTGCAATACCGTGTGCTACTGCGTTTTAACCACCGAGTATGTCAACAGTATTAACGGTAACAACTACGCCGTTGTTTATAAACAACTTATACTTGTCGTTTTCTTCATCTAATCACTTTTCGTAATGGGGCCCACATAAGGCTGGCCGTCGTATGAATATTCCATGACCAAACGAATATTTCCCGACAACAATGAATATTTTACAATCACTTGCTTATTTAAAATATTTGCGCATTTTACCCATAACTAACCACATTAATCAAATCAACCTTTACTATTTCAAAATAATAAATAGAGAAAATTCAATTTCATTTATAATAAGTTGGGGTCTTACAACCTCCCCTCTTTATGAAATTTCGTCCTCGAAATTGATGTAAGTACCTGGTGTTTCGAAAAGGTGAGGAAACCTCGCTTTCATTTTCGTTTCCAACTCCCAGGTCCATTTCCTCTTATAGCATGGTTCCTCCACAAAACTTTGACTTGTGGTATGACCTTTGTTCGTAGGACATGCTCCTTCCTATCCAAGATCTTGACAGGTACCTCTTCATACGTTAAGTCTTCGGCTATCTCGTCTGGTTCTAACTCAATAACAGTGGTTTGCGTCTTTCACATATTTACGAAGCACAGATATGTGAAAAACATTATGAACACGAGACATACTTGGAGGTAATGCGAGTCTATAGATCACATTTCTTACTCGGTCAAGAATCAGAAATGGACAAATAAATCGTGGATTGAGCTTTCCTCTCTTCCCTAAATCTTGTAACTCCCTTCCATGGAGCAACACACAACAATACATGATCCCCAATGCTAAATTCCACGTCCTTTCGATGAAGATCCTGCATAACTCTTTTGTCGATCCTGTGCCATTTGTATATAGTTGTCGAATTATTTGGATCTTTTCCGTAGTCATACGTACCAACTCGGGTCCCAACAATGTTGCTTCACCCACCTCATCCCAACATATTAGAGAGCGACATTTTCGTCCATATAATGCTTCAAATGGAGCCACACCTATACTTGCCTGATAACTGTTGTTGTAAGAGATTCCACCAATGGTAAATACTTATCCCAACTCCCTTTGAAGTCTAGGACACTAGAGTCTTAATAGATCTTCAAGAGTTTGAATAGTCTTCTGTGATTGTCTGTCCATTTGAGGATGGTATGCCGAACTGAATCGTAAATACGTCCCCATATCTTTTTGCAATGCTAACCCAAAATCGTGAAGTGAATCTTGGGTCACGATCCAAAACTATGGATTCTGGCATGCCATGCAATCTCACAATCTCATTTATATACATATAAGCAAGACGTTCAAGGGAATAAGTCTCCCGTATCGGCAAGAAATGAGAAGACTTGGTTAATCTATCAATAATAACCCAAATAACATTTATACCTTGAGAAACCATGGGAAGACCCGTAACGAAATCCATGGCAATGCGTTCCCACTTTCATTTTGGAATCTCAAGTGGTTGCAATGGACCCTTAGGCACTTGACTGCTCCGCCTTTACACATTGACAAGTTAAACACCTCGAGATAAACTTTGCAATCTCTCTCTTCATATTATTCCACCAAAATATATGTCGAAGATCACGATACATTTTGGTACTTCCAGGATGGATTGCAAACGGTGTATCGTGTGCCTCCAACATGATCTTGTATTTCTAATCAAAGTCATTAGGAACAAAAAGTCTAGGAGTGGACTCGAAGTATTCCTTCTTCATCGATTCTTGATTCTGGAATAGCACCTTCTTGTACTTTCTTCTTCATACGCATCAGCTCCGGGTCTGTGGCTTGAGCAACTTTAACTTTTTCGATTAAAGTCGGTTTTATGCGTATACTTGACATCATTGCATGAGTCCCCAGGAGTCTTGAATTCTATCTTCATCTTTTGTAAATCACACAAAATGGGCCTTTGTGTTGACAACATCGCACTCGTTCCCAGCGTATGATCTTCTACTCAATGCGTCAGCCACGACGTTCGTTTTTCCAAGATGGTATTGAATGGTGTGGTCGTAGTCTTTCAATAGCTCGAGCCAATGTCGTTGCCGCATGTTGAGTTCCTTTTGGGTGAAGAAATATTTGAGGCTTTTATGGTCTAAATATATCTCCACTTTCTCCCCATATAGATAGTGCCTTCAGATCTTTAGTCGCGAAAATGACTGCTGCCAACTCTAGATCATGAGTAGGATAATTTCTCTCATATCCTTTACGCTGTCGCGAGGCATAGGCTATTACTTTCCTATGTTGCATGAGAACACATCCTAACCCTTTTCCCGAATCATCGATGTAGATAATAAATCCATTCGAACCAGATGGTATTGTTAGAACAGGTGGCAAAATGAGTCTCCTCTTAAGCTCTTGGAAACTCCTCTCGCATTCCTCACTCCATACAAATTTTATATCTTTCCGAGTCAGCTGAGTTAATGGAGTAGCGATTCGAGAAAATCCTTCCACGAATCTCCGATAATAACAAGCTAAGCCCAGAAGGCTACGAACTTTAGTCACCGTCTTCGGTTGCTCCCAATTTTGTATTGCCTAAATCTTCGTCGGGTCGACAGGTACTCTATGTTTTGACACCACGTGTCCAAGGAATGCTACTTCCTCAAGCTAGAACTCGCATTTCTTCAACTTAGCATAAAGCTTGTTTTCACGAAGCCTTTGGAGTACCAGCTTCAAATGGTGCTCATGATCTTCACGACTTTTGGAATATATAATGATGTCATCAATAAAGATAGCAACAAACTGATCCAAATATTCCTTGAATACTCGGTTCATCATATCTATGAAAGTCGCAGGAGCATTAGTCAATCCAAAAGACATGACTAAGAATTCATAATGCCCGTACCGATTTTTGAAGGCAGTCTTTGGAATATCCTCAGTTCTAATCTTCAGCTGATGATATCCAGAACGAAGATCGATCTTTGAAAAGAATTATGCACCTTGTAACTGGTCAAATAGGTCATCAATGCGAGGTAGTGGATACCTATTCTTGATGATGACATGGTTCAATTCCCGGTAGTCGATACAAAGTCGCATACTTTCATCTTTCTTCTTTACGAATAAAACAGGAGCACCATAAGGAGATGTACTAGGATGAATGAAACCGATGTCTAACAACTCCTGTAATTGGACCTTTAACTCCTGAAGTTCAATAGGAGCCATTCGATATGGGGTTTTAGAAATGGGCTTTGTACCAGGTTCAAGATCAATAAAGAATTCAACTTCATGTTCTGGGGGTAGACCGGGAAGTTCTTCAGGAAATATGTCAGGAAAGGTACTAATAACAGGAATATTATTCAAATCTGACGTGTCTTTATTCAAATCCATAATATGGGCTAAGAAAGCTTGACATCCGTTTTTCAATAAACGAATGGCTTTATGGCTTGATATGGCAATGATTGATTTTAGTGGTTTAGTCGCTTGAATTCGTACAACAGGTTGGTTAGGAATATGAAAACTAATAACCTTACGAAAACAATCAATTTTGGCATGTATCTTTAAAGAGATAAGATCAACAGGTAATATGATGGTGTCAACTTGGATCAAACAAGATTTATAAACAGTGGATGTGATGAAAGTTTTTCCTAACGGAGTCTCCACAGATAAGTCAAAGTCTAATTTCTCCGGAGTCAAGTTTAAACGTTGAGCACAAGCAGGAGAGATAAATGAATGGGTAATACCGGTATCTAGTAATGTATAAACTTTGCAAGAATTTATGATTAGCTTACCCGTGATCTCCTCGTTTGGGTTCCTTGCATTTTGACCAGCCACAACAAACACTCTTCTAGGAACTGTTGA
The DNA here is from genome assembly GCA_020205505.1 of Panax japonicus. Classification (NCBI taxonomy): domain Eukaryota; kingdom Viridiplantae; phylum Streptophyta; class Magnoliopsida; order Apiales; family Araliaceae; genus Panax; species Panax japonicus. Next base: position 50,899,274 of record CM035110.1, read on the forward strand.
CTTTGACTTTTCTGGGATAGCCTTTTGAGTCACCATCCCCGCTGGACTTGGTTTCGCTACCATACAATCTCGAGCGATATGTCCTTCCTTTCCACAATTATAGCATACCTTGAACTGTTGTGGACAGTTTGGCTTGATATGTCCCTCTTTTCCGTATTTGTAGCGTGTATACTGGTGGTCGTTCTCCTCCCTTAGAACCAGCTGCTGGTGCTGACGTCTTCACATTGTCATTGTTGAATCTCCTCTTTTTAAAATCTCCCTCCGACTCACTTCTTCTATTTTCATGGCCATGATTACCACCAGAGTGGTTGCCACTCTTGTCTGCATTTTTCTTTCTCCGCTGGTTATTGTTGCTCCAATGAATGCTGTCACCGGTACGACCCTAGTTGTGGTCCCTCGGTTGAACGTACTCGTTATCTCGCTCTAATAATTGAGCCCTATTGATAACATATGAATATAGAGAAAATTTATGAGAAATGAGATACTGACGTATGTCGGGTTTCATACCTCTCAGAAACATCCGCGTCATACGTTCCTCATTCTCCACCAAATAAGGTGCAACCTGGATAACTTCGCGAACTTCGCCTCGTACTGGGACACCGTCATGTTATTTTGCTCCAGTCTAATAAACTCTACCTCCTTCATATGACGAATACTTTTAGGAAAGTACTTGTCATTGAACAGTTTCTGAAACGTTTCCCAAGACATGCTAAGTGCGGCTGGATGTGTACGCTTCACAGATTTTCACCAGTAATCTGCCTCATTACGGAACATAAAGGTGGCAAATGGAACCTTCTGTTCCTCCGTGCATCTCAAGACGTTGAATATCTTGGTAATTTGCTTGACCCACGTGTCCGCCTTAATCGGATTTGGTTTTCCCCAGAATTCTGGTGGTCCCAACTCTTTGAACTGCTTGGCTGTGATAAACCGTGCGTTGCTATCATTTCCACCTGTATTTTGTACACGAGTCTCCTTCGTCTGATTTTGCATGAACTGCAAAAAGCTTCTAAACATCCCATCGTTCATCGTCTGATCAGTGGTGTTGTTTATAAGAGGAATATTGCTGGCCTGTTGCACGTTTTCCTCATTGGTGGGTAAAGGTGTCTCCACGGTCTCATTTACTCCACTGTTAACATTCTCGGTTGCCATTCTCAAATACTGCCATAAAACAAAGGTTAATTGAAGAAATTAACATATCACATAATATCCCTATATTCTGACCAACCAACAAATAAGCTTAGGTAGGACACACTAGCGAAGGATTTACTCGTCTCTCCCCTCCTAGTTCTATTCCCTGATCTCCGCCAAAGATCATATCCCTAAGCTCTGATACCATCTTTGATGCCCCCAAAATAGGTATACAACACCCATTCTGAGTCACCAAAAACATGGTACAGAAACAACTATAACTTTATTAATACAATTGTCGTGCAAAATATGACAACACATAAAATGTGAGTTTAAATACAAATATTGTCATCTAGACAATATCCACACTCAAATAAGTCCTCATTACAATTATTGATACATTATTTTACAAAAATGGTGAGGACTACTAAAACAACTCTCTAGAACCATCATTCCATACCCCGACTAGAACTCGCTACATTCTCGCTTCCTGAGAAGAAAAATGGAACAAAAAGGAAAAAGGGTGAGCTCAACTAACCCAGTAAAGAATATTATGACTAAGATAATATAGAACAAATTATCGTTAGCCTTAACAGGGAAAAATCTGAGAGAATATAATAGACAACAAATTTCAGATCAATATTCGCAAGCGGAAATAATAATTCATAGAAGAGTTACGTAGAGAATGAATCTACTATTATCTATGAATTTAAAAGTCCATCATCAATATTTTATCCTTGTAATATCAATCAATATATATCATGAATCAAATATTCATCTTTGCACTACAGGCTAAAGATATTCATTAGTTGGTCATGTTCATCTCAACACCTGTTCATCTTTGCACTACGGGCCAAAGATATTCATCAGAAAATCATTCATCTTTGCACTACTAGGCCAAAGATATTCAGTAATATAATCATTTAGGACTGAGGATGATGAAAAATATTTTAAAGAAAATGAATCCAGTGAAACTATAAAAAACAAATATTAAGGATTCATACTTTAAATAATCTCAGTTCAAAAAAACTTCATAAATAACTATAGTGAAGTAAAATTCAAGAATGATCAAAACATGGATACAATCAAAGCTAGTATCCATAATAGATATCTTGGACAAAAATGAAAATTTAATTTTTCTGTGAATAGTGTCGTATTCGTGAATAGTGCCGTATATGTGAATAGTATCGTATACGTGAATAGTAACCCCGACACTAAAAGAAAAGAATTTCAGAAGAAAAATCTAACCAATATTTTGGCATAATGATATTGAAAGAAATAATATCATTTATAAAAAAAATAACATCCCTTACCTCAGAAAGACAGTACTTCTGACTGGAATACTCGATATAGTGCTGAAGGAACTTGCACCGTATAACAACACTTAAAGTATCAAAATGCTCACAAGAATACGCTCGATAATATAGAGAGAGAAATCTTTAGTTTCTGGTGTGATTTTCAATTCTAACCTAAGCACCCTATTTATAGGAAATTACTTAGAACACCAAAGCAGAAAATTTAATAAAATTAATATAATTATAAAATTTTCCTATGCCCACTTTGAAAAACTGAACTCAGCATATTTGCAATACTAGTGGGGCCCACCAACTTGTTAAAAACATTGTTCTTAAAAAAACATTTTAAACTCCAAAAATTAATTATTTCGGAACTTCAGAACTTCAATAATTCATAATAAATAGCTATTTAATCAGAAAAATTCAAATCTTATGTCGATTCCATAAAAAATTTAATTCTCTAGAACTTTACAGAAGAAAGTATTTCCAAATTCCAAATAGAAATTGACCAAAATCCACATACGGACGATTTTGCAGGCTATAATTAAATTTCAGTCAAAAAATGGAGTCCACAAACATGAAAAACATGTATTTAAATATTTTTAGTAACAAAAATATTCTTCCTCCTTATATACTCATATATCCTACATTCATTGTAAAAATATCACCATTATTATATTATTATAATATAATAATATATTTAAATGATTTATTTTATCAGAAAAAGATAAAATATTAATTTTCAACAATTATCACATTAAAATTTTCTCCATCTATATCCACATAAAATGAATATTTTCCTCATCATATAAATCAATAATTAATTATTCACAAATAATATTACAGAATTACAATACTGACAACCAGACCGTTCCTAGGAAAGAGGGGGCTTTCCAATAAAGATTTCTCCTTACTGGCACGCAATTAGGTGACCAAACCTCTCCTTAAACAGAACTTTTTAGACATTGCCAATAATGTTATATAATAATATTATTCAAATAATATGAGTTATTGCTCCGATAATGGAAAATACTGTGTAGTGACAATTATTAAAATAACAATAATATAAAATATCAACGTAGCAATTATTGAATCAATAAAATAAAATATTAAACAGTAATTACTGTAATAATTATTGAGTAGTGCCTTTTTACGTAAGAATCAAAAATTGGTGCAATACCGTGTGCTACTGCGTTTTAACCACCGAGTATTTCAACAGTATTAACGGTAACAACTACGCCGTTATTTATAAACAACTTATACCTGTCGTTTTCTTCATCTAATCGCTTTCCTTTATGAGGCCCACACAAGGCTGCGCCGTCGTACGAATATTTCCCGACAACAAGAATATTCCACGACCTAAACGAATATTCCCCGACAACAATGAATATTTTACAATCACTTGCTTATTTAAAATATTTGCGCATTTTACCCATAACTAACCATATTAATCAAATCAACCCTTACTATTTCAAAATAATAAATAGAGGAAATTCAATTTCATTTATAATAAGTTGGGGTCTTACAGGTTTGATTTCGCATACATTATGGTATCAATATATTTTGTTAGCCTTTGGCTATTTGTATTTGAGATCAATATGAAATTTCTACCTTATAAACATTTGATTCAACCTTATTTTGTTTGGGATCCTTTTGACTATAGTTGTTCGTTTGATAGCATTCATAATTTGTACTCGGTCTTACTAATTCTGATATATTCATAATTCGTTCATTCATTCGACTCTTTTAGTTACATTATATATTAGGGTATATTTGTATATCTTTATATACGTACTGGGCATTTGACTCATGCTGTGTTTTTCTTCCGACAGGTTTGCAAAGACAATTTAGGATTTTGTGTGAAGAGAGCTACATTTGACCTAATTGTTTATTTGATTTAAGGTTTTGATTATTTTGTAAATTTTTGGAGAATTGTATTTAATTCGAAATTAATGGATTATCAAGTATTAAATATTTTGAAATTATTACTGCTTTGTTTACTTATTTTGAGGTTTATTGTGTTTTACACATGACCTCCCTTTTTTATTCGGGAATGGGGTATAACAATATCGAAATTTCAATACTTGGTTATTCTTTTTGTTTTCTTTAGTTTTCCTATATAGTGTAATAAAGAATTAAAATGCACCAATAACTTTTTAGATTATTTTTCTTTTCCTTTTTCTTTTCTTTAGTTTTCCTTGTATTTTTCAAGTACAAACATAATCAAACCAAGATGACCACATACAAGATGACAGCAAGTTTTCACGAGTTGCTAAATTCAGTTAATTACAATTTTTGAATAGTTATCTACCAGTTCATTTATTTATGACTGAAAAGAAGTATCGGATTTGTATTTTGTAGATACAATAATATTTTTGTTGGGGCATGTTTATTTGGGCCCGGATGATTTGGTGGGCCATACTCCACGTGGAGGAAGTTTCCCCATGTAGGAATCTGTTTTGGGCAGTTGAAGAATTTTAAGGAATCTAAGATTCCTAACCATATTTAATTTTCAATTCCTATGGAAAGAGTCATGATAATATCCAACTTCCTTTCTTTAAGAAGATTCAATTTTTTCCTATTAAGGTATCTATCCTAATGATGACTTCTATTTTCGTACGGGGGCGAACATGTAGGAGGAGTTGTGATCACTATAAATACAAGGCTAGACCATAGTTCTCAGGCATCACATTATTTTCCAGCATTAAACTTAATACCTCAATTGTTAACCTTATTCAACTTGTACTTATTCTCACACCGGAGCTATCCCCCAGTGCCCAGGCCATCAAGTTTCTCCGTGTGACTTCGTTTCTGTGCAGGATTGGATACGTTATTGGTGATTAAGGCGCGTGGACGAATCTTGGCATTAACATTGGTGCTAGAAGGAGGGCTTCATAGTGATAGGTAGATTTCAATCATCTAAAAGTTTGATCAGAAGTAATGGCGACAAGCAAGGCGAAAATTGTCTTTGCCGAGACAAATCAATGACCAGCCTTTCTCAACCTAAGGGTTCGGTCAAGGACAGATTGGGGACTTCCAAAGACATCTCGGACAGGCTCGGGCCCTATAGTCACTCAGTGGGACCAACTAATCCTCAAATAGCAGTTGTCAGAAGGAAGTTGTTCTCGATTACGCAGAAGACGGTAGGCCATAATAGTTGTGCCGAAGACCAAAACTCTAAGCAGGGAGGTCGGGATGAAATGGAGTCGATCTTGGCCAAGAAGATGCAACAAAACTAACACGCTATGGAGGCTCTTCGCTTTCAGTAAAAAGAGTTGGATGCTCAGATGACTCTATTTTTGGGTGGAGAGGAGGTCTCCTCCATCCATAATTGGCATGGGGATGTATCGCCAGAGAACCGATCTAGGACACGTCATCATTTTTATTTGTTAGTGTGTTGCATTCATGGTAGGCTGTTAATGTGTTGGGTTTAAGTTTGCATTATATCTGTTAGGTTAAGTTGTTTGAATATATTCTACATGAATCTAAGCATTGAATTGATACGTCTAGCTTGGCTTATGATAAGATTGGTATTGCAATTTAACTTAAACAGTGTTAAAAATTGATGTTTAGTTTTAATTTCAATTATGGGGATAATTTTAATTTGTCTGAAGCTCATGTTTATCAGATAGCACATCATAATTAACTGTTTTGATTAACCTAGTTCAAAGGTTTCATAATTTGCTTCTAGGGGAAAATAGTGGTTAAATTTTGAGAAAATCAGTGAACCATCAGTGCAGGCTAAAATTGAGCAATAAAATAAGTTTGGGAAAATCTTGGGGTATAGTCATATAAAAAAATATATAAAAAATAAATAAAGTAGAAAAAATCTATAAATAGCTTGACTAGTTTGATTTTATGGCATTTGTTACTCAGATAAGTAAGCCCTAGGGGTGTTTCTACACTCAGCGTGCTAAAACCATCTAGTTTGGGAGTCGTTGGTCGAAAGTTCGCTACATAGATGACTTAGAAAAGCCTAAGAGAACCAAAAATTACACAATCAAGTTTTAAAATGAGATGGAGCGTATATGCACTTGTGCAATAATATGATATATAGAAATAAACCTCGTTAGTTAGTTACCCTTAGACTAAACAATTACATGATAGTAGCCGAAATTGTTGTGTTCATAAAGTTATTTGAGTTGGAATCTAAAATTTTCTTCTAAGAAAATCATTAAGTGATTAATCTTAAATTGTGGTTGGTTAGAATGGTTAATGAGCACACACGCACAACATGGGTGATGACATGTATTGATTGTCTTATTAATTAGAGTTATTGATTTTGCATTGGTTAGACACACTGTTTGAGTACATTGATGATATCTTTGAGGTCTGTTGTTGGGTAATGTACTGATTTATTGCTTAATTTATAGGCATATAGTTATTAGTTTGCATTTGCATAGGGTTGCATTGTATTGCTTGGGGACAAACAATGATTCAAGTTTGGGGGTATTTGATGAGTAAGTTTTATACCTATGAATCGAATCTCATTAGACTTGGATTATTGTTAATCTCTATTATTTTGTGCGCATTTAATACATTTTATATTATTTTGTAGGCTATGACATGACATTGGTATGAAGAAGCAAAGAAAAGAAATTGGGACATCTTTTGGAGTAAACTAAGTAAGCAAATGTAAGAAGGAAAGGTTGAAAGGCTTTCATTGCCAATTTGGATGTATTTTCTTGACTTGGAACTTGGATTTTATTGTAGATTTACTTCTTAGCTTTTCAAAACATCTTGAATCATCCCAATCGGAGTTCGGATGCGAGAGTTAAGACCTTTTTATCAACAAAGATCAAAGCTTAAAGTTGTCATGCTTGCCATTTACATAACAGCCACTTGAAGCTCAATGTCGACCTTGATCCAACCCGTATCTCTCAATTCTTAAAGAAATAAAGTTTTAGAACTCATAGAGAACTCCCGATTTGATAGGTGGAATGCCTCGTAACTCTTCCCGAATAAAAAATTATGACTATTTTACGAAAGGACGTTGCTGCAAAAAATTATCTGGCACAACAGCTCCATTTCCTTGTACTATTCTGTTGCGGCAGCACCATCCATGCAGGGAATTAGTGTTGCAGTGCTATGAGTGGTGTTGCAGCGCCTGGGTCGCGGTTCGATCAAGTATTGACGCATTTTTGCATATTTTTGAATCCAAATTAGATTGGGTTTCCTCCTAAGCTAGGGATTTTAACTTGTAACCTATAAATACACGATGTGAGGCATAAAATAAGGGGATCTTGTAAGACCCTAACTTTTATGAATAAAGATTTAATTTTCTCCAAATATCTTTTTGAATATTAATGTAAGACCCCAACTTTCATTAATAAAAATTAATTTTTTTCTTGAAATATATTTTTTGAATATTATGGTGTGGATTTGATATAATGTTATAGTTGTGGGTAATATTTGTAAATTTTTTAAAGTAAGAAATTTTTTATAAAATATTCGATTGGTCGGGAAATATTCATTTTAACTGGGAATATTCGTACGACGACACAATCATTGGTGGACCCCACAACGAAATTATTGTCGGAGTTAGAAAATGATAAAAATGACTTTTTATAAAAATAACGGCGAAAGTTTTACCATTAACTGTTGAAATACCCTGTGATAAAAGTACAGTAATACGCGCGGTTGCATAGTAGCACACGGTATTGATTATTGATGCTTACGTGAGAAGTCACTCAGTTATACTCAATTATTGTTACAGTAATTGCTGCATAGTATCTCATGTTGTTTGATTCAATTATTATCATAATATTTTATATTATTAAATCAATAATTGAGACGACAAAGTTATTCATATTATTATTTGCATTAGTGATGATATTTAGAAAGTTCTGTCGAGGAAGGGGGTTTGGTCACTTAATTGCGTGCCAATAGGGAGAAATCCTTTTCGAAAATCCCCCTCAATCCTGGAAATGATCTGGTTGTTAATATTGCAAGTTATATTATTGATGAATAATTGTTGTTTAAAAATATGTTTTGTGAAGCCAAGTAAATTGAGATAAATAGAGGGAATTTGTATGAAGTATTTGTTATAAGTTTGGCGTATTGTTTAGACCCCACTTACTAATTTTTTAAAATAATGGGTAGGAAGTTATAAGGTATATATATATATGTGTGTCTGTGTGTGTGTGTGTGTGTGTGTGTGTGTGTGAGTGTGGGTGGTGGAAAAGTGAAGGTGGAAAAATGAAAGTGAAAGTGATATTATATATATATATTATAATAAGTTATGTTTTTTATGTAAAGTAGAATATATTATATTTTATTAGTTGCATAGTGCTGCATAGTGAAAATCAAAATTTTTTCAGCCGAATGAAATTCGCCCTTGATTCCTTACTGTGCAGTCCGTTATTTTCTAAATTCAAATAGTATCTTTCCATTCTCCTATAAATAGGCTGCTTAGTTTAGAATTGAAAATCACACCAGAATCAGAGAATTCTTCTTCTATAATATTGAGCGTATTTCTTTAGAGTTTAAGGGAGCTTTGAACGTAGAAAACAATATAATTTTTTTTTAAGAATTTATCCACTATACCAGTCCATACCAGTCAGAAATACTCTCCTTTTAAGGTAAGGGATATTATTTTTTTCAATATTCGTAAGAAATAATATTTTCTTCCATACTCTATAGTATGTAAGTAATATTATTTCATTTTAGATTCCGAATTCTACACTCATTTTGTTAAACTATTGCTTGTATACTCCTTGAAATTAGTAGAATATCCTTGAAATTTGCGCTTCATCGAATATCTTTTCATAGAAATATTATTCTGAGCATTATTCACGTGGTACTATTCACTTAGGTACTATTCACCCGGGGTACTATTCTTAACAAAAAATGATTTCTTTTCCGTTAAAATAATTTTTGATACAGTATTATTCTTGAATTTTACTCCACAAAACAGTATCATGTTGACAATTTGGACATTATTGAATTTGAAATAAATTGAATTATAAATATTTAAAATTTATCCTTGTTCTCATTTAATTGAATTCTTATATCATTGTCATCATCTTCATGTTTATATTGTGATGAAAGTCATCTTTGGACCGTAGTGCATAGATGGACTGTTGATTGGTATGATTATGACCAAGGATTATTCGGTATAACCATGACCTGTAATGTTACAAATGATGTGGCAAAAGTCCTCATTGACCCATAGTGCATTGATGAAAAGTTATTGGCATGGTCATGACTATTGGTGATACAACGAATATCCTTGGCCCGTAATGCATGGATAATTCGTGGATGTGATACTAATGAATATCATTAGCCCGTAGTGCATGGATAATTCGATGATGTGAATTATTTATTAAGCTTAGTCTTAGTGATACAATTGATGATAACTTTTTAAATCATAGAAGATAGTAGATATCATGCCCTACTTGATTCTTCTAATGGAATGCTTGTTCCGCTGCAGTTAAACTTGTTGTTTATTATATTCTATCAGTTTAACACTGATAAAGGCTAACGATAATTTATTCTGCATTATCTTAGTCATAATATTTCTTACTGGGCTAGTTGAGCTCATCCTTTTGCTTTCATTGTTCTCTTCAGGAAATGAGAACGTAGCCGGGACTAGTCAGTGAATGGAGTGACGGTCCAAGATGGTGATTATAGTAGTCCTCACTATTTTATAAAATAGTGTGATAATAACTGTAATGAGGACTACATTTGAGTTTGGATATTGTCTAGAAAACAATATTTATGTTAAAACTCTCAACTCATGTTGTATAATTAAGTTTGTATTTGTATTTTGTACCATGTATTTGGCGACTCAGAATGAGTTATGTATACCTATTTTGGGGGCGTCACAATTAAGACGTGAATTTGTTATAACGTTATAGTTGTGGGTAATATTTACAAATTTTGCAAAGTAGCAAGTTGTTATAAAATATTCGATTGGTCAGGAAATATTCGTTTTATCAGGGAATATTTGTACGACAACACAATCATTGGTGGACCCCACAACGGAAATACTGTTGGAGTTAGAAAATGATAGAAATAACTTTTTATAAAAACAACGGCAAAAGTTTTACCATTACCTGTTGAAATACCCAGTGGTAAAAGTACAGTAATACACGTGGTTACATAGTAGCACACAGTATTGTGCAGTATCTTTGATTATTGATGCTTACGTGAGAAGTTACTTAGTTTTGTTCAATTATTGCCACAAGTAATTGCTGCATAGTATCTCACGTTATTGATTCAATTATTGTCCACAATATTTTTATATTATTAAATCAATAATTGAGAAGATAAAGTTATTCATATTATTATTTGCATTATTGAAAATGTCTAGAAAGTTCTGTCGAAGAAAGGAGTTTGGTCACCTAATTGCACGCTAATAAGGAGAAGTCCTTATCGAAAAGCACCCTTTTTCCTAGGAATAATCTGGTTGTTAATTCTTCAAGTTATAATATTAATAATGAATAATTGTTGTTCAAAAATGTGTTTAGTGAAGTCAAGTGAATTGAGATAAATAGATGAGATTTTTATGAAGTATTTGTTATAAATTTGGCCTATTATATGGACCCACACTTACTCATTTTTTTCAAAATCATCGGTGGAATGTGTATATATATATATATATATATATATATATATATATATATATATATATATTGGTGAGATGCCATTGAAATGAGGGAGTATATATATACATTATATAAGTTTTATTTTATTAGATTATAAATAGAATATATTTTATTTTATTTAAAGTTTTCATTTTATTAGAATATTTTATTGCACAGTAATGAATAGTAAAATCAAAATTTTTTCAGCCGGTTGCGCCCGTGAAGAAAAGACTGTTCACCCTGTGATTTTTATTTTCAAATAGTATCCTTCCATTCTCCTATAAATAGGATGCTTAGTATAAAATTAAAAAATACACCAGAATAAGAGAATTCTTCTTCTATAATATTGAGCCCATTTCTTTAGAGTTTAAGGAAACTTTGAGCGTAGAAAACTGTATAAGTGTTCTTCAAGAATATCCCCGCTATACCAGTTAGAAATACTTTTCTTTTAAGGTAAGGGATATTATTTTTGTTCAATATTCGTAAAAAATAATATTTTCTTTCATACTCTGTAGTATGTAAGTAATCTTATTTCGTTTCAGATTCTGAATTATACACTCATTTTGTTAAGTATTGCTTCTATACTCCTTGAAATTGGTAGAATATCCTTGAAATTTGCATTTCATCTAGTATCTTTTTACAAGAATATTTTTCTGAAAATTCTTGTTAAATTTTGATTTTTTTATGCCTGGGTACTATTTAAGGGGTACTATTCATGAAATACTATTCACGGGGTACTATTCACCCAAAAAATTAATTTCTTTTCAGTCTAAATTATTTTTGATACATGGATATTATTCTTGAATTTTACTCCACAAAGCAGTTATCATGTTGTCAATTTGGATATTTTTAAACTCTGGATAAATTAAAAATCTTTAATATTTATCCTTGATTTCGTTTGATTGAATTTTTATATCATTGTCATCATCCTCATGCTTATATTGTGATGAAAGTCATCTTTGGCCCGTAGTGCATAGATGCACTATTCATTGGTATGATTATGACTAGAGATTATTCGGTATAATCATGACCATCGGTGATAATATGAATATCCTTGGCCCGTAGTGCATGGATAATTCATGGATGTGATACTAATGAATATCCTTGGCCCATAGTGCATGGATAATTCAGCGATGTGGATTATTTATTGAGCTGAGTCTCAGCGATAAAATTGATGATGAACTTTTAAATCATAGAAGATAGTAGATATCATGCTCTACTCGACTCTTCTAATGGATTGTTTATTTTGCTGCAGTTAAACTTGTTGTCTATTGTATTTTATCAGTTTAACACTGTTGAAGGCTAACGATAATTTATTCTGCATTATCTTAGTCATAATATTCTTTACTGGGCTAGTTGAGCTCACCCTTTGCTTTCATTGTTCTCTTCAGGAAATGAGAATATAGATGGGACTAGTCGGGGAACGGAGTGATGGTCCGAGATGATGGCTATAATATTCCTCACTATTTTATAAAATAGTGTGATAATAATTGTAATGAGGACTGCATTTGAGTTTGGATATTATCTACGAGACAATATTCGTGTTAAAACACTCAGCTTATGTTTGTCGTATTGTATTAATGAAGTTTGTATTTGAATTTTTTACCATGTATTTGACGACTCAGAATGGGTGATGTATACCTATTTTGGGGGCGTCACAGTTGGTATCAAAGCTTAGGAATATGATCCTTGACTGAGATTTGAGGCTAGAACTAGGAGGGGAGAGATGGGTAAATCCTTCACTAGTATGACCTACCTAAGTTTATTTGTTATTTAATTGGTAGGTCAGAATATAGGGATAATATGTGGCATGTCAATTAACCCTTGTTTTGTGGCAGTATTTGAAAATGACATATGAACATGTTGAGATAAGCAATGGAGCACAAGAGACCATTGAGTCACCACAGAACAATAACCAGGATAATGTGCATCAGGAAGGCAACAATCCTCATGTAAACAATAACACCGACCAAATGATGAACGACAGGGGTGTTTAGGAGCTTTCTGCAATTCATGCAACACCAAGAGAGAGAGACTCCTGTTCAAAATGCAGGTGGAAACACTGGAAACTCTCGGATAAACTGCTAAGCAATTCAAGGAGCTGGGACCACCAGAGTTTTTGGGAAAGCTAGAACCACTTAAGGCAGAGAGGTGGATTAAGCAGATTATCAAGATATTTGATGTCTTGGGATGCTCCGAGGAGCAAAAGGTTCCCTTTTCCACCTTCATGTTGCGAGGAGAGGCAGATTATTGGTGGGAATCTATAAAACGTACTTAGCTTTCCGCACTGAAGATGTCTTAGGAGAAGTTCCAAGAGTTGTTCAACGACAAGTACTTTCCCGAAAGTATTCGTCACATGAAGAGGTGGAATTCATCAAGCTGGAGCTAAACAATATGATCGTGTCATAATACGAGGCGAAGTTTGTGGAGTTATCCCGATTTATATCCCATTTGGTAGATAACGAAAAGCATATGACGCGGATGTTTCTAAGAGGTTTGAAAACCGAAATACGTCAATACCTCATTTCTCACAAACTTTGATTGTATTCAGATGTTGTGAATAGGGCTCAGTTATTGGAGCGCGATAATGAATCAGCCCAACCAAGTGATAGCAACCGGCAAAACCATAATACCAGCGGTAACAGTCATCGAAGAGGTGACAACAAACGTGGAGGAAATCAACATGCCAGAAATGGTAACCACTTCGGTGGTAATCATGGCCAAGATAATAGAAGTAAAAATTTCAAGAAGAAAATGTTCAATAATGATGGAAAGACAGCAACACCAACACCCGTTTTTAAGGAAGGAGAACGACCACCGGTCGTATGCTACAAATATGGAGGGGAGGGACACATCAATCTAAATTGCACGCAGCAATCCAAAGCGTGTTATAATTGCGAAAGAGAAGGTCACCTAGCCTGATTTTGTCGTGTAGTGAAGTCAAATCCAGCTGGGATGGAGGCACCAAAGGCCGTCCTAGACAAGTCAAAGCCAGTAGTTCAAGGGAGAACGTTTGTCGTGACCTCCCATAAAGCGAGGAACCCGAACGAGGTTATCATGGGTAAGTTAATCATAAACTCTTGCGAAGTTTATACCTTATTTGATATCGGTTCTATCCATTCTTTTTTTCTCCTACTTGCGCTCAACATTTAAATTTAACTCCGAAGAAATTAAACTTTAACTTATCTGTTGAAACTCCGTTGGGAGAAACCTTCATTACATCCACTGTTTATAAATCTTGTTTGATTCAAATCGACACCCTCACGTTACTTGTCGATCTTTTCTCTTTAAAAATACTTGCATTTGATGTTATTTTAGGGATTAATTGGTTAACTACTCATCATGCTAAAATTGATTGTTTTTCGTAAGGTTGTTAGCTGTCATATTCCTAACCAACATATTATGCGAATTTAAGCAACCAAACCACTAAAGTAAATCACTTTCATATCAAGCTATAAAGCCATTCGTTTATTAAAAAACAGATGTCAAGCTTTCTTAGCCCATGTCACGAATTTAAACAAAAATACATCAGATTTGAATGATATTTCTATTGTTAATAAATTTTTTGACGTATTCTCCGAAGAACTTCATGGCCTACCCCCAGAGCGTGAAATTAATTTTTGTATTGACATTGAACCCGGTAAAAAACCCATTTCCAAAGCCCCATATTGAATGGCTCCTTTTGAACTTCAGGAGTTAAAAACCCAACTGTAGGAGGTAGAGTTTATTAGACTGGAACAGAACAACATGACAATGTATCAGTACGAGGCAAAGTTCACAGAGGTATCCAGGTTTGCACCTCATTTGGTAGAAAATGAGGAACGTATGACGCAGATGTTTCTGAGAGGTCTAAAACCCGAGATTCTTCAATACCTTATCTCTCATAAATTTTCTCTGTATTCAGATGTTGTCAATAGAGCTCAATTATTAGAGCGTGATAGTGAGTATGTTCAACCAAGGGACCACAACCAGGGTCATACTGGCGACAGCAGTCATCAGAACGATAATAACCAGCGAGGAGGGAAGAATACGGATAAAAGCGGTAACCACTCGGGTGGTAATCGTGGCCATGATAATAGGAGAGGTGAGTCAAGTGGAAATTTCAGAAAGAGGAGATTCAACAATGACGAGAAGACATCAACAGCAGCACCAACACCAATAACCAATTCTAGTGGAGGAGAACGACCGCCAGTTAGATGTTACAAATGTGGGAAAGAGGGACATATCAGCCCAAACTGCCCACAATAATCCAAGGTATGTTACAATCCACTCAGATTTTTCCCTGTTGAAGACTAATGATAATTTGTTGTGTATTATCTTAGTCATAATATTCTTTACTGGGCTAGTTGAGCTCACCCTTTTCCTTTTTGTTCCATTTTTCTTCTCAGGAGACGAACATAGCAGGATCGAGTCGGGGTATGGAGTGATGGTTCTAGAAAGATGTTTTAGCAGTCCTCACTATTTCTGTAAAATAGTGTATGAATAGTTGTAATGAGGACTTATTTGAGTGTTAATATTGTCTAAAAGACTAATTGTATTTAAACTCACAGTATGTGTTGTCGTATTTTTCACGATAATTATATTATTGAAGTTGTAGTTTGCTTTCTGTACCATGTATTTGGCGACTCAGAATGAGTGTTGTATACCTATTTTAGGGGGTGTCACAGTTGGTATCAAAGCTTAGGGATATAGTCTCTGGCGGAGATTGGGGAATAGAACTAGGTGGGGAGAGATGAGTAAATCCTTCGCTAGTGTGTCCTATCTAAGCTTATTTGTTAGTTTGGTCATAATATAAGGATATTATGTGATATGTTAATTTGTTTAATTAACCCTTGTTTTATGGTAGTATTTAAGAATGGTTGCTGAGAACGTTAATAATGGAGTGTATAAGACTGTGGAACAACCTTTAGTCATAAACCAGGAGAACGTGAAACAGGAAGACAATATTCCTCCTGTAAACATCACTACCGAGAAAACGATGAATGAGGGAATGTTTAGGAGCTTTTTGCAGTTCATGCAAAATCAGACGAGGCAGACTCGTGTACAAAATACGGGTGGAAATGATGGCAACACACAGTCTATCAAAGCCAAGCAGGTCAAGGAGTTGGGACCTCCAGATTTCTGGGGAAAGCCCGATTCGATTAAGGCGAAAACGTGGGTCAAGCAAATTACCAAGATATTCGATGTCTTGGGATGCACGGAGGAACAGAAGGTTCCATTCGCCACCTTTATGTTCCTGTGGAGAGGCAGATTACTGGTGGGAATCCGTTAAGCGTACCCAGCTAGCCGCACTTAACATGTCTTGGGAAAGATTTCAGAAACTGTTCAATGACAAATACTTTCCAGAAAGTATTCGTCATATGAAGGAGGTAGAGTTTATTATACTGGAACAGAACAACATGACGGTGTCTCAGTACGAGGAAAAGTTCGCAGAGTTATCCAGGTTTGCACCTCATTTGGTAGAAAATGAGGAACGTATGATACAGATGTTTCTAAGAGGTCTAAAACCCGAGATTCGTCAATACTTTATCTCTCATAAATTTTCTCTGTATTCAGATGTTGTCAATAGGGCTCAATTATTAGAGCGAGATAGTGAGTATGTTCAACCGAGGGACCACAACCAGGGTCATACCAGCGACAACAGTCATCAGAACGATGATAACGAGCGAGGCGGGAAAAATACGGATAAAAACGGTATCCACTATGGTGGTAATCGTGGCCATGATAATAGGAGAGGTGAGTCAAGTGGAAATTTCAGAAAGAGGAGATTCAACAATGACGGAAGACATCAACAGCAGTACCAGCACCAACAACCATTCTATGGGAGGAGAACGACCGCCAGTTAGATGTTACAAATGTGGGAAAGAGGGACATATCATCCCAAACTGCCCACAACAATCCAAGGTATGTTACAATCCACTCAGATTTTTCCCTGTTGAAGACTAATGATAATTTGTTGTATATTATCTTAGTCATAATATTCTTTACTGGGCTAGTTGAGCTCACCCTTTTCCTTTTTGTTCTATTTTTCTTCTCAGGAGGTGAGAACATAGCAGGATCGAGTCGGGGTATGGTGTGATGGTTCTAGAAAGATGTTTTAGCAGTCCTCACTATTTCTGTAAAATAGTGTATGAATAGTTGTAATGAGGACTTATTTGAGTGTTGATATTGTCTAGAAGACTATTTGTATTTAAACTCACAGTATGTGTTGTCGTATTTTTCACGACAATTATATTATTGAAGTTGTAGTTTGCTTTCTGTACCATGTATTTGGCTACTCAGAATGGGTGTTGTATACCTATTTTGGGGGCGTCACAGTTGGTATCAAAGCTTAGGGATATGGTCTCTAGCGGAGATCGGGGAATAGAACTAAGAGGGGAGAGATGAGTAAATCCTTCACTAGTGTGTCCTATCTAAGCTTATTTGTTGGTTCGTCATAATATAGGGATATTTTGTGATATGTTAATTTGTTTAATTAACCCTTGTTTTATGGCAGTATTTAAGAATGGCTGTTGAGAACGTTAACAATGGAGTTTATGAGACTGTGGAACAACCTTTAGTCACAAACTAGGAGAACGTGCAACAGGAAGACAATATTCCTCCTGTAAACAACACTACCGAGAAAACGATGAATGATGGAATGTTTAGGAGCTTTTTACAGTTCATGCAAAATCAGACGAGGCAGACTCGTGTACAAAATACGGGTGAAAATGATGGCAACACACGGTCTGTCACAGCCAAGCAGTTCAAGGAGTTGGGACCTCCAGATTTTTGGGGAAAGCCCGATTTGATTAAGGCGGAAACGTGGGTCAAGAAAATTACTAAGATATTCGATTTCTTGGGATGCATAGAGGAACAAAAGGTTCCATTCGCCACCTTTATGTTCCGTGGAGAGGCAGATTACTGGTGGGAATCCATGAAGCGTACCCAGCCAGCCGCACTTAACATGTCTTGGGAAAGATTTCAGAAACTGTTCAATGACAAGTACTTTCCAGAAAGTATTCGTCATATGAAGGAGATAGAGTTTATTAGACTGGAACAGAAAAACTTGACGGTGTCTCAGTACGAGGCAAAGTTCGCAGAGTTATCCAGGTTTGCACCTTATTTGGTAGAAAATGAGGAACGTATGATGCGGATGTTTCTAAGAGGTCTAAAACTCGAGATTCGTCAATACTTTATCTCTCATAAATTTTCTCTGTATTCAGATGTTGTCAATAGGGCTCAATTATTAGAGTGAGATAGTGAGTATGTTCAACCGAGGGACCACAACCAGGGTCATACCAGCGACAACAGTCATCAGAACGATGATAACTAGTAAGGAGGGAAAAATACGGATAAAAGCGGTAACCACTAGGGTGGTAATCGTGGCCATGATAATAGGAAAGGTGAGTCAAGTGGAAATTTCAGAAAGAGGAGATTCAACAATGATGGGAAGACATCAACAGCAGTACCAGCACCAACAACCATTTCTAGGGGAGGAGAACGACCGCCAGTTAAATGTTACAAATATGAGAAAGAGAGACATATCAGCCCAAACTGCCCACAAAAATCCAAGGTATAAAATTTCATCTAGTATCTTTTTACAAGAATATTTTTCTGAAAATTCTTGTTAAATTTTGATTTTTTTATGCCGGGGTACTATTCACGAAGTACTATTCACGGGGTACTATTCACCTAAAAAATTGATTTTTTTTTCAGTCTAAATTATTTTTGATTCATGGATATTATTCTTGAATTTTACTCCACAAAGTAGTTATCATGTTGTCAATTTGGACATTTTTAAACTCTGGATAAATTAAAAATCTTTAATATTCATCCTTGATTTCGTTTGATTGAATTTTTATATCATTGTCATCATTCTCATGCTTATATTGTGATGAAAGTCATTTTTAGCCCGTAATGCATAGATGCACTATTAATTGGTATGATTATGACTAGGGATTATTCGGTATAATCATGACCATTGGTGATAATATGAATATCCTTGGACCGTAGTGCATGGATAATTAATGGATGTGATACTAATGAATATCCTTGGCCCATAGTGCATGGATAATTCAGCGATGTGGATTATTTATTGAGCTGAGTCTCAGCGATAAAATTGATGATGAACTTTTAAATCATAGAAGATAGTAGATATCATGCTCTACTCGACTCTTCTAATGGATTGTTTATTTTGCTGCAGTTAAACTTGTTGTATATTGTATTTTATCAGTTTAACACTGTTGAAGGCTAACAATAATTTATTCTGCATTATCTTAGTCATAATATTCTTTACTGGGCTAGTTGAGCTCACCCTTTGCTTTCATTGTTCTCTTCAGGAAATGAGAATATAGATGGGACTAGTCAGGGAACGGAGTGATGGTCCGAGATGGTGGCTATAGTATTCCTCACTATTTTATAAAATAGTGTGATAATAATTGTAATGAGGACTCTATTTGAGTTTGGATATTGTCAACGAGACAATATTCGTGTTAAAACACTCAGCTTATGTTTGTCGTATTGTATTAATGAAGTTTGTATTTGAATTTTTTACCATGTATTTGACGACTCAGAATGGGTTATGTATACCTATTTTGGGGTCGTCACAGTTGGTATCAAAACTTAGGAATATGATCCCTGACTGAGATTTGAGGCGAGAACTAGGAGGGGAGAGACGGGTAAATCCTTCATTAGTATTGTGGCGACCCCAAATCCAGGTACTTGAAACACGAACTCGGTTCTCCACGATACCATTTCTTTAAGCTGAATCATACTAAATAACAATACATTCGAACTTAATTTACATACATCAAAGTTTACTTCCCCAGGTACGTGACCTTCAAATACATTCCTTACAATACTTGAATAGATATCAATACAACTATAACCATTAACTCATAATATAAACTCATTCGAACAGCTTTCCTTTCCCCTTGTTCGTGCCTGAGCCTTCAGGTTGCTCATACATAACTGAAAACATTTAATTTAAGCAAAGATGAGCATTTGAGTGCCCAGCAAATAATAGCAATTATATATATAAGCTGAAAGAATATAAGTATTCTCTTTACATAACACTTCTACAACGAATCGAAAGTTGTGAAGTAATCTGTACTGATAAAAAATTCACATAACAACTCTCTTCTAAATTATTTAAATTTGGCTCTGGCTCTACCCATGAATAGGGTTTAAGAAACATACTATGAACATTGTTTTTCATTTTTGAAAAGGTTTAGCAGAAATTCATCCGCAAACCGTTCTAGCTTACGGGTACGGAGGGTGATCAGCCCCGTTGTACCCTGTATTGATCAATACTACATAACTTGAACGAAATTCATCGCTCACTCTATCCGCCTTGGGCGCAAAAATCTTCCCATATAGGGATGTTCATACATGCCTGGTTCCAAACCCGAAGGTTTTTAATCTTGCTCAACAATAATATGTAATTCAACATATATGTATACGGGTAATTGAAGAAGTGTATCAACATGTGAATAAATGCCATGATTATCCAAGTGGGGACACTTGTATAACCATTTAGAAATCAATGAACAGAATATATATCTGAGCTAACATGTTGATAATCAAAGCGTACATAATCTGTACAGGAATAGAAAAATTCTGAAACTTCTTACTCATGTCCATTGCATAAAGAAAATGCAAAGGTAGGATACTTGCCTGATTTGCTGATTACAAATCTCAACTTAGGTTTTATCTCTTTATCACAACTTATCAATAATCAGATCATTCGTTCGATTAGAACAATATATCATAACACATAGTACTGTCTATTACAGTCAGCACATAGTCTAATCACGTCATCACATAATCACAGTGATCATACTTTTAGTTTATATTCTATACTTGAAATATTTTTATACATTTTTCAAATATCTCATCCATGTTCTTACAGTAGTCTTTTCTTTCTTTTATAAGGTCTGACATTTGTCAGCGTACCGACAGCATTATCGGGTAAATACTGAGTCTAAGACTCTTATTCTGTATCTCAACATCTGTGAGTACCAATCATTTTATTTTTAATCATTTTTAAAATTTTTAGAAATTGAAAAATTTAAAATAATTCAAATCTGTCTCTAAAAGGATCTATAGTGACATAACTGTCATTATGGTTGTTCTTCATCAAATCATGAACTTCATAACCGGTTCTCAAGTCAACTAGTTTGACCGGATATAACTTTCAAACATCGGAATCATAATTAAATGATTTAAACCTCAAACAATTCCATTATCATTAATAATTAATTAATATTAAACTATTAATGAAACCATTGTCAAAATATAAAAGTTATTTATAATAACTCAAACTATTTTTAAAACATTTATATTACCCTTAAATGATTTTTAAAATAATTAAAATTATTTTTAAATAATTACCATTAATATTTAAATATTAATGTACTATTTGTCAAAATATTAAAAGTCATTAATTATAACTTAAAATATTTTTAAATCCTTAATATCCTCTTTAAATGATTTTTAAATAAATAAAACCATTTTTAAACTATTTATTTAATAAAAATTATTAAATAAACTAAATATCATTAATATTAAATTATTAATGAAATTATCCTTTAAATATTAAAAGTTATATTTTATAACTTAAAATATCTTATTTTCATTTAAAATGATTTTTATAATACTAAAATCATTTTTAAACTAAATTTTTTAATATAATCATTAAATAACTTTAATATTATTAATATTAATTAATTAATGAAATTCATCATAAAATATTAAAAGTCATGGAAAATAACTTAAAATATTTTCTTATACCATAATATAATTTTTCATGAATTAAAACTATTTTTAAATCATTTATTTAATATTATAATTAAATAAATAAATACCTTTTATATTCCAAAAATATTAAATATTTATGAAATATACTGAAAATAATTAAAAACTATTTGTCAGACTTTAAAATAATTTTTCATAATTTATTAAGTATTTTTAATAGTTAAAATCTAATTTTTCTAATTTTTAAATCATTTTCAGAATTTTTAGAAATTAAAAATAATTAAAACCGTCGCTGTAGGTCTTTAGCGACAGATTCTGTGGTCTTAGGTGTTCTTGAGGCAGTTTCCAGTAGGGTAGTTTGACCATGCTTATAGATCGGATCGAGATGTTTCTGTGAAATCTAAAACATAAATCTTGTAGTACTCATGTAAGACTGCAATTATCAACAAACATCATGGCTAAAGAATATCAGACCTGGGAGTTATTAGCCATCAAAGTAGCTGTCAGAGCTGTTCTTCATGAAGAACAGTTCGTGATGCCTATTTTGGACCTCTATATCTTGATGATCGTGTAACTTTTATGTGATCTATCAATTCCATTGTGTATACAATATGTGGGAATACAACCTCAAACCTTAATATCATCATAAAAACATTAAATCAAGCATCTAAAGTATGGTCAAACCTTATCAGAAAAATCAACACTTAGGAAATTCTGGACTGCCCAGAATTTTCCGGTCAATGCCGGTCAACCCACCTTGACCTTAAATAACTCTTAATCCATAATATATATGGACCTGATACTTTTTGGAGATTAAATTCCACATAACATAATACACATATCAACTTTCAAAAAAAAAAAAACATTTAAGATAACCGAGATATAAGACCTGACATTTTCCAAAAAAATATTTTCTGGACACTTATAATATTTTCTGGGTTTGAAGAACAGCCGGTCAATTCCGGTCAACCCATTTTGACCGCTTATAAATCCCGATCTACAATATCTATGAACTTGATTACTTTTGGAGGTTAAAGAACACATAACAACATACACATAACAACTTTTAAAAAACACAAATCATGATCGAGCAAAGAGTTATAAGCCCTGACATTTGATGAAAAATCACAGAATTCAGTTTTTCCAACTTGCTCAAATCTTCAAATTCGTGCACTTTGATGTTATGGGTCTGTGTTTTTACAACCCAGAACATTAATAGATTCCCTATTACACTACTTTAAACAATCAATTTCACCAATTAACATAGAATCAAAGGATTTCTAGAATTTAGGATTTCCCACCTTTTCAAGCTTCGATTTCTAATTTTTTTGGCTTTGATGCTTCTGATTTGTTGTTTGTGATTGCTGGGCTTTGATTATGGGTGTATGGGCAAGACAAATTCGTTGGTAAGAGGTTGGGAGAGTATAGGATGAGACTTTGGAAAATTTTAGTGTGTAATGAGGACTTTCTCTCTTAAATAATGCAATGAATTGCTACCATGTGTTTGTAATAGTTGAGAAATGTGTTGCATAAATGTTAAATCAGTAGGGTAAGGTGGTTGGCTGGTCACTTGTAAGATTCTACCAACAATGCAACTAATAATGGACAATAATTCACTAATAATACACTAAAAGGGTATTTTGGTAATTTCACATATAATTTCATGGACATTTTTGTACAAGGCAATTAAATATAATATTTAATCACTAGATGGTAATTCTTATCATTTACCAATTAATTCTATCCTTTTGTAAATTAAAACACTTGTACATTAACATTATAATTAAACCCAATAATTTTAAATTAGGGTTTTCTATAGAAAATTAGGGTTCTAAAATTAGGGTTTTTTAACGTCATCAATTAGGGTTTCCTAATTGACCATTAGGGTTCTCTAATTATCTGTGTATGTTCTAACACAGTCGTTACGGTCTCTAACTTCAACCGGTTAGGGTTATAATAATTAGGGTTTCACAGCACGGTAATATGTTATGACCTAATTAACTGTTATTGCTCAATATTATCTGTCCGCACATACACAATACATAATTATTGTACTGTAAAATCATTATAACAATAATATAATATTATTATTCTCATATCTTGATCACAATCCCAATCTAGGGTTTGGATCTCATATCTGACTTATTCTTCGTACACAGCATCAATAATCAAGTTAAAATAATTAACTTAAATATTCTGAACAAATCATATAATAAAATATTTATTATATAATTCTAATTATCACTTCATATATTATTTCCAATCATGTTTTCATGAAAAAATTAATAAAACATTTCGTCTTACAGGAATTAATTACCATAAAAATATAATTTGTAGTAATTAATTATTCCAAAATTATTTCTAATTTTTCAAGTAATAAATATATTCGCGTTTATCGTTCACATTACTAGACACTTATTCTCGTCATTAAATAAATAAAAAAAAATTTATACGCAAAAATTTCTTATTTATTTTATATAGGAAATCTCGGGTTATTATATTCACCCTCCCTTATAAGGATTCCGTCCCCGGAATCACCGCTTTAAAAACTCATATGCAGAAGGGTACATAGCATATAATCACTGCACATAGACCTCGATCATACTTGATCGAACTGATCTTTAACTATTCTTCATAATACTCTGATTAGGCAGAAATTTTATTTCTAAAAGAACTCAAAATAAAATCATTTACTATATATATATATATATGTAGGAAAACATATAAGATATATAAGTGATTCACATAGCACCTGGAGTTCTGTTTCCAGCTGCCACCGTATCCTGGACCGTCATGTTGTAGACCCTCGGAGTTGCTTTCGTTGGGGTACTGGTTGAGTTTGGTCCTGAAATTGCTAAAGTCCCACTGCTTCTTCCTGTGGTTACGTTTCCTGCCTCCATTCCCCTCTTTGGACAGTTCCTCACCTGATGCTCAGTCGATCCGCATATGAAGCATCCACTGATCTTCCTTGAGTTGGGGCAGTTGGGAGAGATATGACCCTCTTGCCCACACTTATAGCACACGAACTTACCCTTTAGACACTCGCCAGAGTGATTCTTTCCGCAGTTCTTGCACTGCACTACCTGCTTCTTTGTACCTTCTTGTTTCATTTGAACATTCCCTGAAAAATTCCTTATTCTCTTCTCACCCCGATTCCCACTACTACTTTCTATCTTCACTGCTCCTCCTGACTTGCTCTTGTTCTTTTTCTCCTTGTTGTAGAGGCTCATGGCCTCACTTCCCTGTTCAGCTATGATATCCTTTTCCATGAGTGCTGTAAAAGTATTTATTTGCAGTACTGCCACCTTATTGTAGAGCCAGGGTTTTAAGCCCAGCTCAAACCTCCTTGCCTTTCTAGCTTCTGTACTCACTTGATGTGGAGCAAACCTAGTCAATTCATTAAACTTTGCGGCATACTCCGCAACAGTCATGTTCTCCTGTTTTAACTCAAGGAATTTTACCTCCATTCTAGATTGCATACTATCAGAGAGATAGTTTTCGAAAAATAAATCCTTAAACCTATCCCAAGTAATTTCTTCTTCTCCTGCCCGAGTCTTATTTGCCTCCCACCAAAAGTTAGCTTCCCCTTTCAACATATAAGTGGCAAAATCGGTCTTTTTCCCCTCATCTACTCTAGCAATTATGAACGCCTTTTCTATTTCATTCACCCATATCTGGGCTTCTGTAGGGTCAGCTGATCCTCTAAACTCTGGTGGTCCTACGGCTTTGAAGTCTTTGAAACTTGACAAGTGATTGCCTGGCTGGTTCCCTGCAGCTGGTACTCCCTGCTGCATAGCCTGAGCTACCATGTTTGCAAAGTTTTGCATCAGTTCTGGCTGTCGTTCTCCAACATTAGTAGATTCTTCTACCCTTTGGTTTTGAGTTCGACGGATTGGCGGCATTATCTGGTTAAATAAAACCATAAATTATACCCTTACATTTTAAACATTATTGCATAAGATTAATGTATTAAACTCGTTTCATTTCTCAAACTTAGATTCATATTCATTTATCGAATATTTACATAGCACATACTGTTTTTAATCAACAGCTATCCCTTTGTGACTACGAAAGTCGGGATTTAAAATCTTGACCAACATAAAATTTGAAAATAGTTCATTACTTATCACACATATTACATAAACACAACATTACCCATACCACTTATTTACCAAGCCTTTCTTCTCGGACATTCATTCACTCGATGTCCTTCCATACCACAATTAAAGCATCCACCTTTCTTATAGTCGGGGCAACGAGGAGATGTATGTCCCTCACAGCCAAAAATATAACATATCTTCTTCCCTTTCTTCTTATCAGGTTTTCCTAAGTCAGGATCTTCTACCTTTCTTTTTCCCTTACCTCTCGGAGCTGAACACGATGTGTAGTTTGAGGCTCCCATCTGGTCAATTTGGATTTTGAGCTTATCTTGCTTTTCTATTGTTTCCAGCAATGCTTGACGCAGTTGAATATTAAGAAACATCTCTATCTCCCACAGCCTTTCCAGCGTAGAAACCTTGTTCTCCAGATCCTGCACCTTCGTTGATGCTTGAGCAACTTTAACTTTAGTGTCTGAATCACTATCTGTCAAATCCACCATTTCCGGATCTGATGCTACGTTTTCCACGATAGCCACCTCGTCCAATTTGGGTTCCTGTTGAGCTTCTATTTCAGCTGTTGGCCTCGATATTAGCTCGGGGGTATGGATCTGATCCTTCTTATTCCACATATCTTTCTCACCAGACATCTACATACATAAGTTACCCTGATTAGCATATAGTATATATACACAGCAATCAAGAGTTTTATATACGTTGTCTCTTATTTTGTTTGACGATAAATTTATTCAATTCTCATCAACGCCTATCTCTCTGCCGAAAGGCAGCTCCATCCACTCTGCATCGAATCGCATGAAGGTGATGACTAAAGCCTGCTCCAAGGTATATATCTTGGTGTCTTTGGCTTCTATCTCAACCTTCAACTGTCCTATCTGTATCTCTCTCTGCTCCAACCTTCCTCGTAACTCGGCTAATTCTATCTGTGTTCGGTGAGCAGCGTCCTTGTACTGCTGTTCTGAAATCTGGAGAATACGATTCTGTGCCTCCGCCTGCTCAACTCTAACCGTTAAGTCGTCGTTCCTAACTATCAAATCTCTTATCATCTCACTATCTGTGTACTCCTCGCTAGAGTCCATCGTCTCTTGGGTCAAGGAATTACTATCTTGAATTTCGTCATCCATCCTATGACCACAATAAATGAGACAACATTAGTACTAAAATAAAATATATTCATCGATAAAATGAAGGAATATTTTATTTAGTACCACTTGATGAATCTTCTCGACTCATCATATCCTATAACTTCTCACCAGAGTACTTCATCTCTTGGTTTACTGAATATCTATCTTAACTTTCGTTCTCCATTCTATTAAGGTTATAAACTAGGTTTCACATTCCTAACGTTTATAACCTACAGCTTTGATACCAACCTGTGGCGACCCCAAATCCAGGTACTTGAAACCCGAACTCGGTTCTCCACGATACCATTTCTTTAAGCTGAATCATACTAAATAACAATACATTCGAACTTAATTTACATACATCAAAGTTTACTTCCCCAGGTACGTGACCTTAAAATACATTCCTTACAATACTTGAATAGATATCAATACAACTATAACCATTAACTCATAATATAAACTCATTCGAACAGCTTTCCTTTCCCCTTGTTCGTGCCTGAGCCTTCAGGTTGCTCATACATAACTGAAAACATTTAATTTAAGCAAGGATGAACATTTGAGTGCCCAACAAGTAATAACAATTATATATATAAGCTGAAAGAATATAAATATTCTCTTTACATAACACTTCTACAACGAATCGAAAGTTGTGAAGTAATCTGTACTGATAAAAAATTCACATAATAACTCTCTTCCAAATTATTTAAATTTGGCTCTGGCTCTACCCATGAATAGGGTTTAAGAAACATACTATGAACATTGTTTTTCATTTTCGAAAAGGTTTA
This sequence comes from Panax japonicus, assembly GCA_020205505.1. NCBI lineage: Eukaryota > Viridiplantae > Streptophyta > Magnoliopsida > Apiales > Araliaceae > Panax > Panax japonicus. The sequence continues at coordinate 50,927,046 of CM035110.1, forward strand.
GCAGAAATTCATCCGCAAACCGTTCTAGCTTACGGGTACGGAAGGTGATCAGCCCCGTTGTACCCTGTATTGATCAATACTACATAACTTGAACGAAATTCATCGCTCACTCTATCCGTCTTGGGCGCAAAAATCTTCCCATATAGGGATGTTCATACATGCTTGGTTCCAAACCCGAAGGTTTTTAATATTGCTCAACAATAATATGTAATTCAACATATATGTATACGGGTAATTGAAGAAGTGTATCAACATGTGAATAAATGCCATGATTATCCAAGTGGGGACACTTGTATAACCATTTAGAAATCAATGAACAGAATATATATCTGAGCTAACATGTTGATAATCAAAGCGTACATAATCTGTACAGGAATAGAAAAATTCTGAAACTTCTTACTCATGTCCATTGCATAAAGAAAATGCAAAGGTAGGATACTTGCCTGATTTGCTGATTACAAATCTCAACTTAGGTTTTATCTCTTTATCACAACTTATCAATAATCAGATCATTCGTTCGATTAGAACAATATATCATAACACATAGTACTGTCTATTACAGTCAGCACATAGTCTAATCACGTCATCACATAATCACAGTGATCATACTTTTAGTTTATATTCTATACTTGAAATATTTTTATACATTTTTCAAATATCTCATCCATGTTCTTACAGTAGTCTTTTCTTTCTTTTATAAGGTCTGACATTTGTCGGCGTACCGACAACATTATCGGGTAAATACAGAGTCTAAGACTCTTATTCTGTATCTCAACATCTGTGAGTACCAGTCATTTTATTTTTAATCATTTTCGAAATTTCCAGAAACTGAAAAATTTAAAATAATTCAAATCTGTCTCTAAAAGGATCTATAGTGACATAACTGTCATTATGGTTGTTCTTCATCAAATCATGAACTTCATAACCGGTTCTCAAGTCAGCTAGTTTGACTGAATATAACTTTCAAACATCGGAGTCATAATTAAATGATTTAAACCTCAAACAATTCCATTACCATTAATAATTAATTAATTTTAAACTATTAATGAAACCATTGTCAAAATATAAAAGTTATTTATAATAACTCAAACTATTTTTTAAACATTTATATTACCCTTAAATGATTTTTAAAATAATTAAAATCATTTTTAAATAATTACCATTAATAATTAAATATTAATGTACTATTTATCCAAATATTAAAAATCATTAATTATAACTTAAAATATTTTTAAATCCTTAATATCCTCTTTAAATGATTTTTAAATAAATAAAACCATTTTTAAACTATTTATTTAATAATAATTATTAAATAAACTAAATATCATTAATATTATCTTAATATCATTAATATTAAATTATTAATGAAATTATCCTTTAAATATTAAAAGTTATATTTTATAACTTAAATATCTTATTTTCATTTAAAATGATTTTTATAATACTAAAATCATTTTTAAACTAAATTTTTTAATATAATCATTAAATAACTTTAATATCATTAATATTAATTAATTAATGAAATTCATCATAAAATATTAAAAGTCATGGAAAATAACTTAAAATATTTTCTTATACCATAATATAATTTTTCATGATTTTTTATGAATTAAAACTATTTTTAAATCATTTATTAATGTTATAATTAAATAAATAAATACCTTTTATATTCCAAAAATATTAAATATTTATGAAATATACTGAAAATAATTAAAAACTATTTTTCAGACTTTGAAATAATTTTTCATAATTTATTAAGTATTTTTAATAATTAAAATCTAATTTTTCTAATTTTTAAATCATTTTCGGAATTTTCAGAAATTAAAAATAATTAAAACCGTCGCTGTAGGTCTTTAGCGACAGATTCTGTGGTCTTAGGTGTTCTTGAGGCAGTTTCCAGTAGGGTAGTTTGACCATGCTTATAGATCGGATCGAGATGTTTCTGTGAAATCTAAAACATAAATCTCGTAGTACTCATGTAAGACTGCAATTATCAACAAACATCATGGCTAAAGAATATCAGACCTGGGAGTTATTAGCCATCAAAGTAGCTGTCAGAGCTGTTCTTCATGAAGAACAGTTCGTGATGCCTACTTTGGACCTCTATATCTTGATGATCGTGTAACTTTTATGTGATCTATCAATTCCATTGTGTATACAATATGTGGGAATACAACCTCAAACCTTAATATCATCATAAAAACATTAAATCAAGCATCTAAAGTATGGTCAAACCTTATCAGAAAAATCAACACTTAGAAAATTCTGGACTGCCCAGAATTTTCCGGTCAATGCCGGTCAACCCACCTTGACCTTAAATAACTCTTAATCCATAATATATATGGACCTGATTCTTTTTGGAGATTAAATTCCACATAACATAATACACATATCAACTTTCAAAACAAAAAAAACATTTAAGATAACCGAGATATAAGACCTGACATTTTCCAAAAAAATATTTTCTGGACACTTATAATATTTTCTGGGTTTGAAGAACAGCCGGTCAATTCCGGTCAACCCATTTTGACCGCTTATAAATCCCGATCTACAATATCTATGAACTTGATTACTTTTGGAGGTTAAAGAACACATAACAACATACACATAACAACTTTTAAAAAACACAAATCATGATCGAGCAAAGAGTTATAAGCCCTGACATTTGATGAAAAATCACAGAATTCAGTTTTTCCAACTTGCTCAAATCTTCAAATTCGTGCACTTTGATGTTATGGGTCTGTGTTTTTACAACCCAGAACATTAATAGATTCCCTATTACACTACTTTAAACAATCAATTTCACCAATTAACATAGAATCAAAGGATTTCTAGAATTTAGGATTTCCCACCTTTTCAAGCTTCGATTTCTAATTTTTTTGGCTTTGATGCTTCTGATTTGTTGTTTGTGATTGCTGGGCTTTGATTATGGGTGTATGGGAAAGACAAATTCGTTGGTAAGAGGTTGGGAGAGTATAGGATGAGACTTTGGAAAATTTTAGTGTGTAATGAGGACTTTCTCTCTTAAATAATGCAATGAATTGCTACCATGTGTTTGTAATAGTTGAGAAATGTGTTGCATAAATGTTAAATCAGTAGGGTAAGGTGGTTGGCTGGTCACTTGTAAGATTCTACCAACAATGCAACTAATAATGGACAATAATTCACTAATAATACACTAAAAGGGTATTTTGGTAATTTCACATATAATTTCATGGACATTTTTGTACAAGGCAATTAAATATAATATTTAATCACTAGATGGTAATTCTTATCATTTACCAATTAATTCTATCCTTTTGTAAATTAAAACACTTGTACATTAACATTATAATTAAACCCAATAATTTTAAATTAGGGTTTTCTATAGAAAATTAGGGTTCTAAAATTAGGGTTTCTTAACGTCATCAATTAGGGTTTCCTAATTGACCATTACGGTTCTCTAATTATCTGTGTATGTTCTAACACAGTCGTTACGGTCTCTAACTTCAACCTGTTAGGGTTATAATAATTAGGGTTTCACAGCACGGTAATATGTTATGACCTAATTAACTGTCATTGCTCAATATTATCTGTCCGCACATACACAGTACATAATTATTGTACTGTAAAATCATTATAACAATAATATAATATTATTATTCTCATCTCTTGATCACAATCCCAATCTAGGGTTTGGATCTCATATCTGACTTATTCTTCGTACACAGCATCAATAATCAAGTTAAAATAATTAACTTAAATATTCTGAACAAATCATATAATAAAATATTTATTATATAATTCTAATTATCACTTCATATATTATTTCCAATCATGTTTTCATGAAAAAATTAATAAAACATTTCGTCTTACAGGAATTAATTACCATAAAAATATAATTTGTAGTAATTAATTATTCCAAAATTATTTCTAATTTTTCAAGTAATAAATATATTCGCATTTATCGTTCACATTACTAGACACTTATTCTCGTCATTAAATAAATAAATAAAAATTTATACGCAAAAATTTCTTATTTATTTTATATAGAAAATCTCAGGTTATTACAAGTATGACCTACCTAAGTTTATTTATTATTTAATTGGTAGGTCAAAATATAGGGATAATATGTGGTATGTCAATTAACCCTTGTTTTGTGGCAGTATTTGAAAATGACATCTGAACATGTTGAGATAAGCAATGGAGCACAAGAGACCATTGAGTCACCACAGATCAATAACCAGGATAATGTGCATCAGGAAGGCAACAATCCTCATGTAAACAACAACACCAACCAAACAATGAACGACGGGGTATTTCGGAGCTTTCTGCAATTCATGCAACACCAATCGAGAGAGACTCCTATTCAAAATGCAGGTGGAAACACTGGCAACTCTTGGATAAACTGCTAAGCAATTCAAGGAGCTGGGACCACCAGAGTTTTTGAGAAAGCTAGAACCACTTAAGGCAGAGAGGTGGATTAAGCAGATCACCAAGATATTTGATGTCTTGGGATGCTCTGAGGAGCAAAAGGTTCCCTTTTCCACTTTTATATTACGAGGAGAGGCAGATTATTGGTGGGAATCTGTAAAACGTACTCAGCCTGCCGCACTGAAGATGTCTTGGAAGAAGTTCCAGGAGTTTTTCAACGACAAGTTCTTTCCCGGAAGTATTCGTTACATGAAGGAGGTGGAATTCATCAAGCTGGAGCTAAACAATATGAACGTGTCATAATACGAGGCTAAGTTTGCGGAGTTATCCTGATTTACATCCCATTTGGTAGATAATGAGGAGCATATGACGCAGATGTTTCTAAGAGGTTTGAAAACCGAAATACGTCAATACCTCATTTCTTACAAACTTTGATTGTATTCAGATGTTGTGAATAGGGCTCAGTTATTGGAGCGCGATAATGAGTCAGCCCAACCAAGTGATAGCAACCAGTCAAAACGATAATACCAGCGGTAGCAGTCATCGAAGAGGTGACAACAAATGTGGAGGAAATCAACATGCCAGAAATGGTAACCACTTCGGTGGTAATCATGGCCAAGATAATAAAAGTGAAAATTTCAAGAAGAAAAGGTTCAATAATGATGGAAAGACAGCAACACCAACACCCGTTTTCAAGGAAGGAGAACGACCACCGGTCGTATGCTACAAATATGGAGGGGAGGGACACATCAATCTAAACTGCACGCAGCAATCCAAAGCAGTGTTATAATTACGAAAGAGAAGGTCACCTAGCCTGATTTTATCGTGTAGTGAAGTCAAATCCAGCTGGGATGGATGCACCAAAGGCTGTCCTAGACAAGTCAAAGCCAATAGTTCAAGGGAGAATGTTTGTCGTGACCTCCCAAAAAGCGAGGAACCCGAACGAGGTTATCACGAATAAGTTAATCATAAACTCTTGCGAAATTTATACCTTATTTGATATCGGTTCTACCCATTCTTTTATTTCTCCTACTTGCGCTCAACATTTAAATTTAACTCCGAAGAAATTAAACTTTGACTTATCTGTTGAAACTCCGTTGGGAGAAACCTTCATTACATCCACTGTTTATAAATCTTGTTTGATTCAAATCGGCACCCTCACGTTACCTGTCAATTTTTTCTCTTTAAAAATACTTGCATTTGATGTTATTTTAGGGATTAATTGGTTAACTACTCATCATGCTAAAATTGATTATTTTCGTAAGGTTGTTAGCTTTCATATTCCTAACCAACATATTATGCGAATTCAAGAAACCAAACCACTAAAGTCAATCACTTTCATATCAAGCTATAAAGCCATTCGTTTATTAAAAAACAGATGTCAAGCTTTCTTAGCCCATGTCATGAATTTAAACAAAAATACGTCAGATTTGAATGATATTTCTATTGTTAATAAATTTATTGACGTATTCTCTGAAGAACTTCATGGCCTACCCCCAGAGCGTGAAATTGAGTTTTGTATTGACTTTAAACCCGGTAAAAAACCCATTTCCAAAGCCCCATATTGGATGGCTCTTATTAAACTTCAAGAGTTAAAAACCCAACTGTAGGAATTGTTAGACATCGATTTCATTCATCCTAGTACGTCTCCTTGGGGTGCTTCTCTTTTATTCGTAAAGAAGAAAGATGAAAGTATGCGACTTTGTATTGATTATCTAGAGTTGAATCATGTCACTATAAAAAATAGGTACCCGTTACCTCGCATTGATGACCTGTTTGACCAGTTGCAAGGTGCCAAATTCTTTTTGAAGATCGATCTTTGTTCTAGATATCATCAGTTAAAGATTAAAACCGATGACATTTCAAAGACTACTTTTAGAACTCGGTGCGGGCATTACGAATTCCAAGTCATGTCGTTTGGATTGACTAATACTCCTGCTGCCTTCATGGATAAGATGAACCGAGTATTCAAGGAATATTTAGATCATTTTGTGGTTGTTTTTATTGATGACATCCTTATATACTCCAAAAGCCATGAAGATCATGAGCAACACTTGAGGTTGATACTCCAAAAGCTTCGTGAAAACAAGCTATATGTCAAGTTAAAGAAATGCGAGTTCTAGCTTGAGGAAGTAGCATTCCTTGGGCACGTGATATTAAATCACAGAATATCTATTGACCCAGCGAAGATTGAAGCAATTTAAAGTTGGGAGCAACCTGAGTTGGTAACCGAAGTACGTAGCTTTCGGGGCTTAGATGGTTATTATTGGAGATTCGTGGAAGGGTTTTCTTGAATCGCCATTCCGTTAACTCAGCTGACTCAAAAAGATAAAAAATTCGGTTGGAGCGAGGAATGTGAGAAGATTTTCTAAGAACTCAAGAGGAGACATATTTTAGCACCTGTTCTGACAATACCATCTGGTTCGGAGGGATTTGTCATCTATAGTGATGTTTTAGGCAGAGGTTTATGATGTGTTCTCATGCAACATGGGAAAGTCATAGCCTATGCCTCACAAAAACTCAAAGTATATGAGAGAAATTATCTTACTCATGATCTAGAGTTGGCAGTAGTCGTTTTGCGCTAAAGATCTAGAGACATTACTTGTATGGGGAGAAAGTGGAGATTTATACAGATCATAAAAGCCTCAAATATTTCTTCACCTAAAAGGAACTCAACATGCGGAAACGATGTTAGCTCGAGCTGCTGAAAGATTATGATTATACCATTCAATAAATCCTAGAAAAGCGAACATAATAGCTGACGCATTTAGTAGAAGATCATACGCGGGTACGAACACGATATTGTCAACGCAAAGGCCCATTTTGTATGACTTACAAAGAATGGAGATAGATTTAAAGACTCAAGGGACTCACGTGATGATTTTAAATATACGAGTAGAACTGACTTTAATCGATAAAGTTAAAGCTGCTCAAGCTACAGACCTGGAGCTGATGCGTATGAAGAAGAAAGTGCAAGAAGGTGCTATCCCGAAAACAAGAATAGATGAAGAAGGAATACTTCGAGTCAACTCCAGACTTTATGTTCTTAATGACTCTGATTTGAAGTATAAAATCATGATGGAGGCACACAACATACCGTTTACAATCCATCCTGGGAGTACCAAAATTTATCGTGATCTTTGACATACATTTTGGTGGAGCAATATGAAGCGAGAGATAACGGAGTTTATCTGGTGTTTAACTTGTCAACGTGTCAAGGTAGAGCATCAAGTGCCAAAAGATCCATTGCAACCACTTGAAATTCCAGAATGGAAGTGGGAGAACATTATTATGGATTTCGTTATTGGTCTTCCCAAGGTTTCTCAAGGCATAGATGTAATTTGGGTCATTGTTGATAGATTAACCAAGTCTGCTCATTTCTTACCTATACGAGAAACTTATTCACTTGAACGTCTTGCTCGTATATATATAAATGAGATTGTATGACTAAATGGTGTGCCAGTATCCATAGTTTCTGATCGAGACCTAAGATTCACTTAACGATTTTGGGTTAGTCTGCAGAAAGCTACGGGCACGAATTTATGATTCAGTTCGGTATATCATCCTCAGACGGATGGGAAGTCGGAGAGGACTATTCAAACTCTTGAATATTTATTAAGACTCTGTATCCTTGACTTCAAAGAAAGTTGGGACAAGTTATTGCCATTAGTGGAATTCTCCTACAACAACAGTTATCAAACAGGTATAGGCATGACTCCATTTGACGCGTTGTATGGACGCAAGTGTTGTTCTCCAATATGGTGGGACGATGTGGGTGAAGCAACGTTGTTGGGACCGGAATTGGTACGCATAACATCAAAAAAGATTCAAATAATCCGGCAACATATAAAAACCTCATAAGATCGACAAAAGAGTTATGTTGTTCTCCATTGAAGGGACGTGGAATTCAATGTTGGGGATCATGTGTTGTTACGTGTTTCCCCATGGAAAGGAGTTACGAGATTTGGAAAGAGAGGAAAGATCAATCCTCGATTATTGGCCCATTTGAAATCCTCGATCGAGTAGAAACTGTGGCCTATAGACTCGGTTTACCGCCAAGTATGTCTCGTATTCATAACATTTTTCACATATCTATATTGCATAAATAACCACATTATTGATTTAGAATCGGACGAGATAGCAGAAGATTTAACGTATGAAGAGGTACCTATTAACAGAGGCGGAACTAGGGGGCGAGGGGGAGGGGGGTATCTGACCCCGGTAGAGAGGCAGTCCAGGTGGACTAGGGGGCAGTGGGGGGGGGGGCAGCCGCGGTGCTCCGGTCATCTTCTGACTTTTCTTCTACGACTGCAGAGTCTGCAACATGTTTGTTTCTTTTATTTCTTTTATTTTTATAATAACATGAAATTGAAATCAAAGGTAATGATATATTTATTCTCAGTTCAATTTTGGTAATCATATACATAAACAAATTGGTGTGATACAGTGATACTTTGTGTTAATTGTTATTTGGATGTTGTAATTATATGAAGGATTAAGGACCGATTTCAAACTAAAATCTGGGTTTTTTCATGATTAATGAACTCTGAACATTTTTGAAAGTAATTTGTGCCTATCTTATGTTTGCTAAAATGTTTCAATGGAAAGGGTTTATTAAAATAAAAGAATTGGTATATTATATAAAGTAAATATGATATATATAATTGAATTATAATGTAATCTTAGTGTATAAATATTTGGGTCATGTATGCATATTAGAAAGTGTAAAAGTTATGAAATTTTGGGTTTTGAGAAAACTAGTGTATAAACTAAGTGAAGTATAATTCCAATGGATGGCTTTTGTATAATCAACTGCATTATGTGCTTGTTATCTTTGGAGGTAATTTTTGTTATCAGTGAGTGCGTATTCATATTTCGAAACTGTGGTTTGTAGATATGGTATTTTGGTTCTAGCACAAACTTTTGTTTCATAACTTACAAAGACTCTTTGCTGATAAAATAATAATAATAATTAATTACCAAGTTCCGAAGCAAGTGGTGGTATTAATAATTTCGGCTCGCTTGGTTTAAAATTTTGACCCCTCTACAAAAACGTTCTGGTTCTGCCACTGCATGTTAAAATCTTGGATAAGAAGGAACATATTCTACGCTCTAGGGTTATACCTCAAGTCAAAGTTTTGTGGAGAAACCACGATGTTGAGGAAATGACCTGGGAGTTAGAATATGAAATGAAATCAAGGTATCCTCACCTCTTCGACATACCAGGTACGTACACCAATTTCGAGGACGAAAATTCATAAGAAGGGGAGGTTGTAAGACCCCAACTTTTATGAATAAAGATTTAATTTTCTCCAAATATCTTTTTGAATATTAAGGCGTGAATTTGTTATAATGTTATAGTTGTGGGTAATATTTAAATTTTTTGCAAAGTAAGCAAATTGTTATAAAATATTCGATTGGTCGGTGAATATTTGTTTTATAAGGGAATATTCGTACGATGGCACAATCATTGGTGGACTCCACAACAGAATTACTGTCGGAGTTAGAAAATGACAGAAATAACTTTTTATAAAAATAACGGCAAAAGTTTTACCATTAACTATTGAAATACCTGGTGGTAAAAGTACAGTAATACACGTGGTTGCATAGTAGCACAAGGTATTGTTCATTATCTTTGATTATTGATGCTTACGTGAGAAGTCACTCAGTTTTGTTTAATTATTGCCACAGTCATTTCTGCATAGTATCTCACGTTATTGATTCAATTATTGTCATAATATTTTTATATTATTAAATCAATAATTAAGACGACAAAGTTATTCATATTATTATTTGCATTATTGACGATGTCTAGAAAGTTCTTTCGAGGAAAGGGAATTGGTCACCTAATTGCACGCCAATAAGAAGAAGTCCTTATTGAAAAGTCCCCCTCTTTTCTGGGAATGATCTGGTTGTTAATATTACAAATTATAATATTAATGATGAATAATTGTTGTTCAAAAATGTGTTTAGCAAAGTCAAGTGAATTGAGATAAATAAAGGAGATTTTTATGAAGTATTTGTTGTAAATTTGGCTTATTATATGGACCTTCACTTACTCATTTTTTTTCAAAATTATCGGTAGAAAGTATATATATATATATATATATATATATATATATATATATATATATATATATATAATTCACCTCAAACACACAACTCACACATCAACATCACATCACATCCACATCACACACATTATATATATAAGTTTTGTTTTATTAGATTATAAATAGAATATATTATATTTTATTTAAAGTTTTCGTTTTATTAAAATATTTTATTGCATAGTAATGAATAGTAAAATCAAAAAAATTTCGCCGGTTGCGCCCGTGAAGAAAAGATTGTTCACTCATGATTTTTATTTTCAAATAGTATCCTTCCATTCTCCTAGACCTGGCAATTTAGGCACATGCCCGCAGGCCGGGCCGGCCCCACCCGTAGAAACATGGGCCATGGGCTGTAATATTTCAGCCCAGGAAAATGCGGGCCATTTTGACCCAGTCCATTTTTGGCCCGACCCGGCCCGTGGCCCGCGACTTATTTTTTTATAAAACCAAATGTTGCTACTTGTGGGTTATGAGGCTTGAACACAAGACTTGTAAGTAATAAATAAGAGTTCAAACCAACCGAGTTACAATAACTATTTGTTTTTAATTCAATCTTCAATATATTGTTTCTTTACTTTATAATGTTAACATTATAAAATGTTGTACAAAAATTCATATGAACAGAATTTATCATGACAAGTGCAATTCCAGTTCCGTTATCCCAAAATCATACCAATAAGAAAATTAAATTACAAAAATTATACGCAGTGTTCGGGCTCGATATAATTTTAGTGTTGAAATGGATCACTCCCTTTGCAAAAAGTAGGAAACTTGGTTGAGAAACCTAACATTCAAATTAAGTGACGAATGAAAGGAAGAAATTTTATATAGTGAATCATCTCAAATTCACCATATAGCATGTAGCCATGTAGCCTGAATTACTGAAGTGCTTTTGCAAGTCTACGAGTTTAGAAAATGGATCATTTCAATGAAATAAATGTTACTATTAATCGTGACATGGCTCCTTTAAAACTAGGATCAGTAGGAGAGAACAATTAATCATTGTCAATGTTACATTACCCTTCTTGGACAGAAGGAAATATCATCCCTATAATTAAAATGTACATAACATTTTCAAAATTATTTCGATTAAAATTAAAATATACATAACATTTTCAAAATTATTGTTTATTATTAATTATTTTATTATTTTTAAGATTTATTATTATTACTATTATTATTGCAAAAAAAATAAAATAAATGTAGAAGTCCACGAGTCAGCCCGACCCGTCCCAACCTGGGCCACGAGCCTCACAATATCAGCCCATCAAAACCCGAGCCATTTTGGCCCGGCCCACCATTGGCCCAGTGTGAGACCCCGAATTTTATGAAATGAAAGTATTCAGTTTTCTTATAATTATTATGTTATTTAGTAAATGGTTAAATTGAGAAAGGGTTAAAGTTAAGGGTGATATTTGAAAATTTTACAAAGTAAGCAAGTTGTTATTCGTTGTGTCGGGGAATATTCGATTGGTCGGGAAATATACATTTTCACAGAGAATATTCGTTCGACGGCATAATCATTGGTGGACCCCCCAACAGAAGTATTGTCGTGTTTAGAAAACGACAGATTTATCTTTTTATAAAAATAACAGCGAAAGTGTTACCGTTAAAACTGTTGAACTACTCGGTAGTAAAAGTACAGTAATACGCGTGGTTGCATAGTAGCACACGGTATTGATTATTTATGCTTACGTGAGAAGTCACTCAGTTATACTTAATTATTGTTACAGTAATTATTGCGTCATATCTCTCATATTATTGATTCAGTTATTGTCACAGTATCATCTGCATTATTTATATTATTAAATCAATAATTGAGACAACAAAGTTATTCATATTATTATTTACAATATTGACAATGTCTAGAAGTTCTGTTAAGGAGAGGTTTGGTCACCTAATTGCGCGCCAATAAGGAGAAATCCTTATCGAAAAGCCCCCTCTTTCCTGGGAACAACCTAGTTGTTAAATATTATGAATTATAATATTAATGATGAATAAGTTCGTATTGATTAAGATGAAATTGATAGTTCCATTGTGTTGGAATTATTAGTGTTAGTGAAATCGATATTTATTTCGATAATAATTGATGTCTGGAGGTTATATTGACCAATCGGGTAATTAATCGGATAAATGAGCAATTAATTGCTATTAATTCACATGCTTATAACTATGTGTTCACATGTGTATACTATTGATTCACATGATTTACTATTAGGGGAATTGGTGCAAGATTGATAATACTTGTATGACTAAGTTAAAAATGGAGGTATAGATGAAGGTACTATACTATAATTAATTTTTTCACATGTTTAGAACTATTGAGTCACATGATTTACTATTGATTCACATGATTTACTATTAGGGGAGGTGGTACAAGTTTGATAATACTTGCATGACTAAATTAAAAATGAATGAAAAGATGAGTGTATTTTACTATAATATTTTGAACCCCAAAATGTGCAATTATGGAAACTATATTTTCCTATAAATAGAAGCTCATTCCTTCATTATTTTTTCACCAATTCACTAAGTCTCACAAGAGCAATTATTATAGAGAGAGAAGCTATAGGGAGAAAGAAGAAGTGAAGTCTGCTACTTCACTATTCCAGTATCCAGTCTTCTTCTGAGGTAAGGGATATCATTATTGTGTAAGGGGTATTATTCTTTCGTATTCTTGAAGAGAGTTATTTTCTTTCAATACTCGTAAGGGTTGTTATTCCATTCTTTATTATTATGTTGGAATAACCTGTCTATGAGAAGTACCGCATACATGGTGAAATTCTTCTATTATTCCATTCTTTATTATTTTGTTGGAATAACCTGTCTGTGCGGTCGATCGCATGCCTGGTGAATTCTGTTGTTATTCCATTCTTTATTATTTTGTTGGAATATCTTGTCTGTGCGGATTACGCATGACCTAGTTCCATTCTTTATTATTCTGTTTAAATAACCTATCTGTGCGGTCTATCGCATGCCTGGTGAATTCTTCTGTTATTCAATTTTTTATTATTCTATTGGAATAACCTGTCTATGTGGATTACCGCATGTATGGTGAATGACCTTTCGTATTCATTCTTTATTAAATTGTGAAAATGATCTGTCTGCGTGGATTACCGCATGGTGGGTGAAAATCCATTTGCAGTTTCGTATAATTTATTATACTCGTATGAGATATCATTTCTTTTGTACTCGTCATGGAATATCATTTTCTTTGGTATTTTTTTACGAGTTACTATCCACGGGTTACTATTCACTCAGTTACTATTTACTTGGGTATTCGGGGCACTTTTCGTGTCGGAGTACTATTCACAAGTTACTATTCATAAGTTACTATTCACCCAAATTACTTTTCACCCAAATATTATTCACTCGGGTATTTAGGGTACTTTTTATGTCGGGTTACTATTCATGAGGTACTATTCCTGAAGTACTATTCACGAGTTACTATTTACCTGAAAATATATTTCTTTTCTGTCCAAATTATTTTTGGTACATGAATATTATACTTGAATTTTACTCCACAAAGCAGTATCATGTTGACAATTTAGATATTTTAAAACTCTGGATAAATTTAAAGTCTTTAATATTTATCCTTGATTTCATTTGATTAATGCTTATATCATTGTCATCATCCTCTTGCTTATATTATGATGAAAGTTATCTTTGGCTTACGTGCAAAGATAGACAGTTGATTATTGGTTTTATAGTTGTATATCTTTGGTTTACGTACAAAGATGGACGGTTGATTATTGGTTTTACAGTTGTATATCTTTGGCTTACATGCAAAGATGGACTATTGATTATTGGTTTTACAGTTGTATATCTTTGGCTTACATGCAAAGATGAACTATTGATTGATGAGTATCTTTGGCTTATGTGCATAGATGAACTGTTTATTGGTATAATTATGATCAGGGATCATTCAGCATAATCATGACCCGTAATATTATAGATGATGTGGTAAAAGTCCTCATTGGCCCGTAATGCATTGATGGACAGTTATTGGTATGATTATAACCAGGGATTATTCGGTATAATCATGACCATTGATGATTACATGAATATCCTTGGCCATAGTGCAGGGATGATTCGATGATTTTTATTATTTATTAAGCTGAGTCTCAACGATAAAATATTGGTTATACACTTTTAATTCGTAAAAGATAGTAGATATCATGCTTTACTTGACTCTTCAAAAATACAGTTGTATGTCTTTAGCCTGTAGTACAAATATGGATTGTTAATGAATATCTTTAGCCGTAGTGCAAAGATGAATTTCTTAGTATAATTATGAGCAGGAATTGTGATTTGGTATAACCATGATTTTTGATATTTCAGGTGAAGATAGGTGATGAAAATTATCTTCGTCCTAGGGTGCGAAGAAGAATTTAGAATCACAATTATGATTATGAGTTATTCATATGATTGTGGACATGAATTGTTGATTGATGTTACATGGATAAAATATTATTGGTGGACTTTTACCATGGAGAGGATAATAGATCTGATGGTCTATTTGACTCTTCTAATGGATTGCTCGTTCCGCTGCAACTATGGTTGAAAAGTTTTATCATCTACCATATGTTCTAAATCTCTGATTTATTACTGATGAAGGCTATTGATGATGTAAATTATCTTTAGTCATGATATTCTTTACTGGGCTAGTTGTGCTCACCCTTTTTGCTTCACAATTCCTTTCAGGTAATAAGAGTGTAGCTGGGTCGAGCGGGGGTAACAGGAGAATAGAATGGTGGTCTATAGCTGTTGAGGTTCTCCTTAAATAGTATGGAAATAATTTTATTGAGAACTTTAGATGTGTGTCGTATTGTATACGTCATTTGATATTTAATTTTGGTGAACCGAATAGGGTGAGGTGAACCTAACTTTGGAAGGGTGTTTTGCCACTATCATACAAGATGTCTAATGACATACAACCTCGTATTATCATAAGACAAGGTTGTGCACATCCAGTTGCTGAGTATATCTACGAGCACTACCTATATGATCTTGGAGTTTGGTTGAAATATAATTTTCAATTGCAGACAGTGGAGATAGTTATATGTCAAGAGAAGACTCACCATTGGAAAGAAAATGATAGTAATCTTCTCATTTTTCTTTAGGGTTTATTGGCTCAACCAAGTATAATTCTGTGGACATATGATATCTATCATAATATTGACGCATGACCTCCCATGTACGATGGTTTCCTTGAGCACTTCCTAAAGATTTTAATTTCTAAAACAGTTTTTGACTATACTTTTATGTAAAGTACCATTGTAAGGTTGTGGTTGAGGAACCATGAGAGTTATATATATTTGTGTTAAAACTCATAGTTTAACTGTGGTCGTATTCTGTACGACAATTCAACAGTTGTATAATAAGTTTGTATTTGATTTTTATAGTGTGATATCTGGCGACTCAAAATGGGTCGTGTGTAAGACCCTAACTTATTATAAATGAAATTGAATTTCCTCTATTTATTATTTTGAAATAGTAAGGGTTGATTTGATTAATGTGGTTAGTTATGTGTAAAATGCGCAAATATTTTAAATAAGCAAGTGATTGTAAAATATTCATTGTTGTCGGGGAATATTCGTTTGGTAATGGAATATTCTTGCTGTCGGGGAATATTCATACGACGGTGCAGCCTTGTGTGGGCCCCATAACGGAAAGTGATTGGATGAAGAAAACGACAAGTATAAGTTGTTTATAAATAATGGCGTAGTTGTTACCGTTAATACTGTTGAAATACTCGGTGGTTAAAACGCAGTAGCACAAGGTATTGCACCAATTATTGATTCTTACGTAAGAAGGCACTACTCAATAATTGTTACAGTAATTACTATTTAATATTTTATTTTATTGATTTAATAATTGCTAGGTTGATATTTTATATTATTATTATTTTAATAATTGTCACTACACAGTATTTTCCATTATCGGAGCAATAATTCATATTATTTGAATAATATTATTAGATAACATTATTGGTAATGTCTAGAAAGTTCTGTCTAAGGAGAGATTTGGTCACCTAATTGCGCGCCAGTAAGGAAAAATCCTTATTGGAAAGCCCCCACTTTCCTGGGAACGGCCTGATTGTCAGTATTATTATTCTGTAATATTATTTGTGAATAATTAGTTATTGATTTATATGATGAGGAAAATATTCATTTTATGTGGATATAGATGGAGAAAACTTTAATGCGACAATTGTTGAAAATTAATATTTTATATTTTTCTGATAAAATAATTTATTTAAATATATTATTATATTATAATAATATAATAATGGTGATATTTTTACAATGAATGTGGGATATATGAGTATATGAGGAAGAAGAGTATTTTTGTTACTAAAATTATTTAAAACATGTTTTTCATGTTTGTGGACCCCATTTTTTGACTAAAATTTGATTATAGCCTGCAAAATCATCCGTATGTGGATTTCGGTCAATTTCTATTAAACTTTCTTCTGCAAAGTTGTAGAGAATTAAATTTCCTATGAAATAAACATAAGATTTGAATTTTTCTGATTAAAGGGCTATTTATTATGAATTATTGAAGTTCCGAAGTTCCGGAATAATTAATTTTTGGAGTTTAAAATGTTTTTAACTAGTTGGTGGGCCCCACTAGTATTGCAAATGTGCTTAGTTCAGTTTTTCATAGTGGGCATAGGAAAATTTTATAAATATATTAATATTTTATTAAATTTTCTATTTTGGTGTTCTAAGCAATTTCGTATAAATAGAGTGCTTAGGTTAGAATTGAAAATCACACCAGAAACTAAAGATTTCTCTCTCTATATTGTCGAGCTTATTCTTGTGAGTATTTTGATACTTTGAGTGTTGTTATACGGTGCAAGTTTCTTCAGGACTATATCCAGTATTCCAGTCAGAAGTACTGTCTTTCTGAGGTAAGGGATGTTATTTTTTTTTATAAATGATATTATTTCTTTCAATATCATTATGCCGAAATATTGGTAAGATTTTTCTTGTGAAATTCTTGTCTTTTAGTGTTGGAGTTACTATTCATGTATATGACACTATTCATGTATACGACACTATTCACGAATACGGCACTATTCACAAAAAAATTAAATTTTCATTTTTGTCCAAGATATCTATTATGGATACTAGCTTTGATTGTATCCATGTTTTGATCATTCTTGAATTTTGCTTCACTACGGTTATTTATGAAGTATTTTTGAACTGAGATAGTTTAAAGTATGAATCCTTAATATTTGTTTTTTTTTTGTTTCACTGGATTAGTTTTCTTTAAAATATTTTTCATCATCCTCAGTCCTAAATGATTATATTACTGAATATCTTTGGCCTGTAGTGTAAAGATGAATGATTTTCTGATGAATATCTTTGGCCTGTAGTGCAATACAAAGTTGGGAGCAACTGAAGACGGTGACTGAAGTTCGTAGCTTTCTGGGCTTAGCTGGTTATTATCGGAGATTCGTGGAAGGATTTTCTCGAATCACTACTCCATTAACTCAGCTGACTTGGAAAGATATAAAATTTGTATGGAGTGAGGAATGCGAGAAGAGTTTTCCAAGAGCTTAAGAGGAGACTCATTTCGGCATCTGTTCTAACAATACCATCTTGTTCGGATGGATTTGTTATCTACAGTAATGCTTCGGGCAAAGGGTTAGGATGTGTTCTTGTAAGACCCCAACTTATTATAAATAAAATTGAATTTTCTCTATTCATTATTCTAAATTAATAAGGTGTTAATTTGATATAATGCTTTGGTTATGGGTGAAATGTGCAAATTTTATAAAATAAGCAAGTGGTTATAAAATATTCATTTTTGTCGGGAAATATTTTTTTGGTCGTGGAATATTCTTTTTATCGGGGAATATTTGTACGACGGCGCAACCATTCGTGGGGCTCATAACAGAATAAATATCGGATGAAGAAAACGACAAAGTATGAGTTTTTATAAATAACGACGTAATTGTTACCGTTAACACTATTGGAATACCTGGTGGTTAAAATACAATAATACGCGTGGTGGCACCGTAGCACACGGTATTGCACAGTATGCTTAATTATTGATTCTTACGTAAAAGGCACTACTCAATAATTATTACAGTAGTTACTGTTCAATATTTTATTTTATTGATTCAATAATTGCTGCGTTGATATTTTATATTATTGTTGTTTCAATAATTGTCACTGCACAGTATTTCCCATTATCAGACAATACTTCTTATTATTTGAATAATATTATTAGATAACATTATTGGCAATGTCTAGAAAGTTCTGTCTAAGGAGAGGTTTGGTCACCTAATTGCGCGTCAGTAAAGAGAAATCCTTATTGGATAGCCCCCTCTTTCCTGGAAACTGCATGGTTGTCATAATTATAATTCTGTAATATTATTTGTGAATAATTAATTATTGATTTATATAATAAGGAAATATTTATTTGATGCGGATATAAATGATGAATTTATTTATTTTATGTGTTTGTAAATGAAGGAATTAATACTGAGGTGTTTTATCAGTATTTTGTTGGATTGGAGGTATTAAAAATCATCCGTTTGTGGATTTTGGATATTTTCAGTTTGGAATTTGGAAAAAATTTCTTCTGAAAGTTGTAGAGAATTCAATTTCGTGTGGAATGGACATAAAATTCACATTTTTTTGATAAACGAGATATTTTCTATGAATTACTAAAATTTTAAAAAATAAAATGATTTTTATTAAATTATGGGTGGGACCCACTTTTGTTTTAGCACATGTGGGCTGCTGATTTTTGTTCAAAGATGGCTGGTCTTGAGTCTTGATTAGCATGCATAGAATAAAAGTATTGAATTAATAATATTTTATTATTTTAGTCTCCTATGGCGTTCTAGCATTTTCCTATAAATAGACGCTTAGGTTAGAATTGAAAATCACACCAGAAACAAGTTTTCTTTATCTCTATATTGTCGAGCGTATTTTTGTGAGTATTTAGATACTTTGAGAGTTGCTGTTCGGTACAAGTTTTATTCGGCTTTCTATCCGATATTCCGATCAGAAGTACCGTTATTTTGAGGTAAGGGATGTTATTTTCTTTCGAAATGATATTAATTTCTTCAATATCATTATGCCAAAATATTGGTTTGAACTTTTTAATCAAATTTGGAACTTTTTGTGTCTGGATTACTATTCACGTATACGACACTATTCACCGAAAAATGAAAATTTTTCTTTTTGTCCAAGATGTCTATTTTGGCTACCATCTTTGATTGTATCCATGTTTTGATCGTTAGTTTTGAATTCTGCTTCACAATTGGTTATTATGAAGTATTATAGATCTTGGATAAACTGTTATACGAATTCCTAATATTTGTCCTTCTGTCTCACTGGATTCATTTTTTAAAAATATTTTTCATCATCCTCAGTCTTAAATGATGATATTGCTGAATATCTTTAGCCTGTAGTGCAAAGATGAATGATTAACTGATGAATATCTTTGGCCCGTAGTTCAAAGATGAGCAGGTGTTGAGATGAACATGACCAACTAGTGATATAAATGAATATCTTTGGCCTGTAGTGCAAAGATGAATATTTGATTAAAGATGTATATTGATTGTAGTTACAGGGATAAAATATTGATGATGGACTTTTAAATCTTAGAAGATAGTAGAATTCATTCTCTACATAACTCTTCTAATGGATTACTGTTTTCGCTGCAGTTGTTGATCTAAAACTTGTTGTCTATTATATTCTATCAGATTTTTCCCTGTTGAAGACTAATGATAATTTGTTGTATATTATCTTAGTCATAATATTCTTTACTGGGCTAGTTGAGCTCACCCTTTTCCTTTTTGTTCCATTTTTTTCTAAGGAGGTGAGAACATAGCAGGATCGAGTCAGGGTATGGAGTGATGGTTCTAGAAAGATGTTTTAGCAGTCCTCACTATTTCTATAAAATAGTGTATTAATAGTTGTAATGAGGACTTATTTGAGTGTTGATATTATCTAGAATATAATATTTGTATTTAAACTCACAGTATGTGTTGTCGTATTTTGCACGATAATTATATTATTGAAGTTGTAGTTTGCTTTCTGTACCATGTATTTGGCGACTCAGAATGGATGTTGTATACCTATTTTGGGGGCGTCACAATTGGTATCAAAGCTTAGGGATATGGTCTCTGGCGGAGATCGGGGAATAGAACTAGGAAGGGAGAGATGAGAAAATCCTTCACTAGTGTGTCCTATCTAAGCTTATTTGTCATAATATAGGGACATTATGTGATATGTTAATTTGTTTAATTAACCCTTGTTTTATGGAAGTATTTAAGAATGGCCGCTGAGAACATTAACAATGGAGTGTATGATACTGTGGAACAACCTTTAGTCACAAACCAGGAGAACGTGCAACATGAAGACAATATTCCTCCTGTAAACAACACTACCGAGCAAACGATGAATGATAGAATGTTTAGGAGCTTTTTGCAGTTCACGCAAATTCAGACGAGGCAGACTCGTGTACAAAATACGGGTGGGAATGATGGCAACACACGGTCAGTCACAACCAAGCAGTTTAAGAAGTTGGGACCACCAGATTTTTGGGGAAAGCCCAATCCGATTAAGGCGGAAACATGGGTCAAGCAAATTACCAAGATATTCGATGTCTTGGGATGCACGGAGGAACAGAAGGTTTCATTCGCTACCTTTATGTTTCGTGGAGAGTCAGATTACTGGTGGGAATCCGTGAAGCGTACCCAGCCAGCCAGACTTAACATGTCTTGGGAAAGATTTCAGAAACTGTTCAATGACAAGTACTTTCCAGAAAGTATTTGTCATATGAAGGAGGTAGAGTTTATTAGACTGGAACAGAACAACATGACAGTGTCTCAGTACGAGGCAAAGTTCGCAAAGTTATCCAGGTTTGCACCTCATTTGGTAGAAAATGAGGAACGTATGACGCGGATGTTTCTGAGAGGTCTAAAACCTAAGATTCGTCAATACCTTATCTCTCATAAATTTTCTCTGTATTCAGATGTTGTCAATAGGGCTCAATTATTAGAGCAAGATAGTGAGTATGTTCAACCGAGGGACCACAACCAGGGTCATACCGGCGACAACAGTCATCAGAACGATGATAACCAGGAGGAGGAAAAAATACGGATAAAAACGATAATCACTCGGGTGGTAATCGTGACCATGATAATAGGAGAGGTGAGTCAAGTAGAAATTTCAAAAAGAGGAGATTCAACAATGATGGGAAGACATCAACAGTAGCAACAACACTAACAACCAATTCTAGGGAGGAGAACGACCGCCAGTTAAATGTTACAAATGTGGGAAAGAGGGACATATCAGCCCAAACTTTCCATAACAATCCAAGGTATGTTATAATTGTGGAAAGGAGGGTCATATAGCCCGAGAGTGTTCTGTAGCAAAACCAAGTTCAGTGGGGATGGTGACTCCAAAAGTTGTCCTGGATAAGTCGAAGTCAACGGTTCCTGGAAGAGTTTTTGTCGTGACTGGCCAAAACATGAGGAACCCGAACGAGGTGATCACGGGTAAGCTAATCTTGAATTCTTGCGAAGTTTATACCTTACTAGATACCGGTTTTATCCATTCTTTTATCTCTCCTGCTTGTGCTCAACGTTTAAACTTGACTCTAGAGAAATTTGACTTTAACTTATCTGTTGAAACTCCGTTGGGTGAAACATTCGTTACATCCACAGTTTATAAATCTTGCTTAATCCAAGTTGGCACTATCACATTACCTGTTGATCTTATCTCTTTAAAGATACTTGCTTTTGATGTTATTTTAGGAATTGATTGGTTAACCACTCATCATGCCAAAATTGATTGTTTTCGTAAGGTTGTTAGTTTTCATATTTCTAACCAACCTGTTATACGAATTCAAGCAACTAAACCACTGAAATCAGTCACTGTCGTATCAAGCCATAAAGCTATTCATTTATTGAAAGACGGATGTCAAGCTTTCTTAGCCCATGTTATGGATTGGAACAAAGACAAGTCAGATTTGGATAATATTTCTGTTGTTAGAGAATTTCCTGATGTATTTCTTGAAGAACTTCCCGATCTACCCCTAGAACGTGATGTTAAATTCTTTATTGACCTTGAACCGGGTACAAAACCCATTTCTAAAGTCCCATATCGAATGGCTCCTATTGAACTTCAGGAGTTAAAAGTCCAACTACAGGAATTGTTAGACATCATTTTCATTCGTCCTAGTACATCTCCTTGGGGTGCTCCTGTTTTATTCGTAAAGAAGAAAGACGGGAATATGCGACTTTATATTGACTACCGAGAATTAAACCATGTCACCATCAAGAATAGGTATCCGCTACCTCGCATTGATGACCTGTTTGACCAGTTACAAGGAGCATAATTATTTTCAAAGATTGATCTTCGTTCTGGATATCATCAGATGAATACTTAAAACTGAGGATATTCCAAAGACTGCCTTCAGAACTCGGTACGGGCATTATGAATTCTTAGTCATGACTTTTGGATTGACTAATGCTCTTACTGCTTTCATGGATATGATGAACCAGTGTATTCAAGGAATATTTGGATCAGTTCGTTGTTGTCTTTATTGATGACATCCTCATCTATTCCAAAAGTCGTGAAGATCATGAGAACCATTTGAAGCCGATACTTGAAAGGCTTAATGAAAACAAGCTTTATGACAAGCTGAAGAAATGTGAGTTCTAGCTTGAGGAAGTAGCATTCCTTGGGCACGTGGTGTCAAAACATAGAGTATCTGTTGACCCGACGAAGATTGAAGCAATACAAATTTGGGAGCAACCGAAGTCGGTGACTGAAGTACTTAGCTTTCTGGGCTTAGCTGGTTATTATCGGAGATTCGTGGAAGGATTTTCTCGAATCGCTACTCCAGTTAACTCAGTTAACTCGAAAAGATACAAAATTCGTATGGAGCGAAGAATGTTAGAAGAGTTTCCAAGAGCTCAAGAGGACACTCATTTAGGCACCTGTTCTGGAAATTCCATCTGGTTCGGATGGATTTGTTATCTACAAAGATGCTTCAGGCAAAGGGTTAGGATGTGTTCTCATGCAACATAGGAAAGTCATAGCCTATGCCTCGCGATAACTCAAAGAATATGAGAGAAATTATCCTACTTATGATCTAGAGTTGGCAGCAGTCATTTTCGCGTTGAAGATATGGAGACACTACCTGTATAGGGAGAAAGTGGAGATTTATACGAATCATCAAAGCCTCAAATATTTCTTCACCTAAAAAGAACTCAACATGCAGCAACTGATGTTGGCTTGAGCTATTGAAAGACTACGACTTACACCATTCAATACCATCCTAGAAAAGCGAACGTGATAGCTGACGCATTGAGTAGAAGATCATATGCGGAAATGAATGCGATGTTGTCAACACAAAGGCCCATTTTGTGTGATTTACAAAAGATGAAGATAGAATTCAAGACTCCAGGGGACCCATGCAATGATGTCAAGTATACGAGTAGAACCGACTTTAATCGATAAAGTTAAAACTGCTCAAGCTATAGACCTGGGGCTGATGCGTATGAAGAAGAAAGTGCAAGAAGGTGCTATTCCAGAAGCAAGAATCGATGAAGAAGGAATACTTTGAGTCAACTCTAGACTTTGCGTTCCTAACGATTCTGACTTGAAGCATAGAATCATGATGGAGGCACAGAACACCCCATTTGCAATCCATCCTGGGAGTACCAAAATGTATCATGATATTAGACACACATTTTGGTGGAACAATATGAAGAGAGAGATCGCGTAGTTTATCTCGAGGTGTTTAACTTGTCAACGAGTAAAGGCAGGAGCATCAAGTGCCAAAAGGTCCATTGCAACCACTTGAGATTCCAAAATGGAAGTGGGAACACATTACCATAGATTTCGTTACAGGTCTTCCCAAAGTTTCTCAAGACATAAATGCGATTTGTGTTATTGTTGATAGATTAACCAAAGTCTGCTCATTTCTTGCCTATACGTGAGACTTATTCCCTTGAACGTCTTACTCATATGTACTTGAATGAGATTATGAGATTGCATGGCATGCCAGTATCCATAGTTTCGGATCAGTGACCCAAGATTCACTTCACGATTTTGAGGTTAGCTTGCAAAAAGCTATGGGCACAGATTTATGATTTAGTTCGGCATACCATCCTCAAACGGACAGGACAATCAGAGAGGACTATTCAAACTCTTGAAGATTTATTAAGACTCTGTGTTCTAGACTTCAAAGGGAGTTGGGATAAGTATTTACCACTGGTGGAATTCTCCTATAACAATAATTATCAAGCAAGTATAGACATGTCTTCATTTGAGGCGTTGTATGGACGGAAGTGTCGTTCTCCAGTATGCTGGGACGAGGTGGGTGAAGCAACTTTTTTGGGACCGGAATTGGTACGCATGACTACTGAAAAGATCCAAATGATTCGACAACGTATTCAAACCTCACAGGATCGACAAAAGAGTTATGCTGATCTTCATCAAAAGGATATGAAATTTAATATTGGAGATCATGTAATGTTACGTATTTCTCCATGGAAGGGAGTTACAAGATTTGGGAAGAGAGGAAAGCTCAATCCACGATTTGTTGATCCGTTTGAGATTCTTGACCGAATAGAAAATGTGGCCTATAGACTCGCATTACCTCCAAGCATGTCTCGTGTTCATAATATTTTTCATATATCTATGCTTCGTAAATATGTAAAAGACCCAAACCACATTATTGCATTAGAACCAGACGAGATAGCCGAAGATTTAACGTACGAGGAGGTACCTGTTAAGATCTTGGATAGGAAAGAGCATGTCCTACGCACTGAAGGTTATACCACAAGTCAAGGTTTTGTTGAGGAACCATGTTATTGAGGAAATGACCTGAGAGTTAGAATCAGAAATGAAAGCGAGGTACCCTCACCTGTTCGAAACACCAGGTACGTATGTCAATTTCGAGGACGAAATTTTATAAGGAGGGGAGGTTGTAAGACCCCAACTTATTATAAATAAAATTAAATTTTCTCTATTCATTATTCTAAATTAATAAGGTGTTAATTTGATATAATGCTTTGGTTATGGGTGAAATGTGCAAATTTTACAAAATAAGCAAGTGGTTATAAAATATTCATTTTTGTCGGGAATATTCTTTTGGTCGTGGAATATTCTTTTTGTCGGGGAATATTCGTACGACGGCGCAACCATTCGTGGGGCTCATAACAGAATAACTGTCGGGTGAATAAAATGATAAAGTATGAGTTTTTATAAATAACGACGTAATTGTTACTGTTAACACTATTGGAATACCTAGTGGTTAAAATACAATAATACGCGTGGTGGCACAGTAACAAGGTATTGCACAGTATTGTTGAATTATTAATTCGTACGTAAGAAGGCACTACTCAATAAGTGTTACAGTAGTTACTATTCAATATTTTATTTTATTGATTCAATAATTACTGCATTGATATTTTATATTATTGTTGTTTCAATAATTGTCACTGCACAGTATTTCCCATTATCAGATCAATAATTCACATTATTTGAATAATATTATTAGATAACATTATTGACAATGTCTAGAAAGTTCTGTCTAAGGAGAGGTTTGGTCACCTAATTGCCGCGCCAGTAAGGAGAAATCCTTATTGGAAAGCCCCCTCTTTCCTGGGAACTGCATGGTTGTCATAATTGTAATTCTGTAATATTATTTGTGAATAATTAATTATTGATTTATATAATAAGAAAATATTTATTTGATGTGGATATAAATGATGAATTTATTTATTTTATGTGGTTATAAATGAAGGAATTAATACTGAGGTATTTTATCAGTATTTTGTCGGATTGGAGGTATTAAAAATCATCCGTTTGTGGATTTCGGATATTTTTGGTTTAGGAATTTGGAAAAACTTTCTTCTGCAAAGATTGTAGAGAATTCAATTTCGTGTGGAATGGATATAAAATTCATATTTTTCTGATAAACGGACTATTTTATATGAATTACTGAAGTTTTAAAAAATAAAATAATTTTTATTAAATTATGAGTGGGACCCACTTTTGTTTTAACACACGTGGGCTGCTGATTTTTGTTCAAAGATGGCTGGTCTTGAGTCTTGATTAGCATGCGTAGAAGAAAAGTAATGAATTAATAATATTTTATTATTTTAGTCTCCTATGGCGTTCTAGTATTTTCCTATAAATAGACGCTTAGGTTAGAATTGAGAATCACACCAGAAACAAGTTTTCTTTCTCTCTATATTGTAGAGTGTATTTTTATGAGTATTTAGATACTTTGAGAGTTGTTGTTCGGTACAAGTTTTCTTCGACTTTCTATCCGATATTCCGATCAGAAGTACCGTTATTTTGAGGTAAGGGATGTTATTTTCTTTTGAAATGATATTAATTTCATCAATATCATTTTGCCAAAATATTGGTTTGAACTTTTTAATCAAATTTGGAACTTTTTGTGTCGAAGTTACTATTCACGTATACGGCACTATTCACGTATACGACATTATTCACGAATACGGCACTATTCATCGAAAAATGAAAATTTTCCTTTTTGTCCAAGATATCTATTTTGGCTACAATCTTTGATTGTATACATGTTTTGATCGTTATTTTTGAATTCTGCTTCACAATTGGTTATTATGAAGTATTATAGATATTGGATAAACTGTTATACGAATCCCTAATATTTGTCCTTCTGTCTCACTGGATTCGTTTTCTTTAAAATATTTTTCATCATCCTCAGTCTTAAATGATGATATTACTGAATATCTTTAGCCTGTAGTGCAAAGATGAATGATTAACTAATGAATATCTTTGGTTCTAGAAAGATGTTTTAGCAGTCCTCACTATTTTTGTAAAATAGTGTATGAATAGTTGTAATGAGGACTTATTTGAGTGTTGATATTGTCTAGAAGACAATATTTTTATTTAAACTAACAGTATGTGTTGTCATATTTTGCACGACAATTGTATTATTGAAGTTGTAGTTTGCTTTCTGTACCATATATTTGGCGAGTCAGAATGGATGTTGTATACCTATTTTGGGGGCATCACAGTTCTCATGCAACATGGAAAAGTCGTAGCCTATGCCTCGCGACAACTTAAAGGATGTGAGAGGAATTATCCTACTCATGATCTAGAGTTGGCAGCAGTCATTTTCGCGTAAAAGATCTCGAGACACTATCTATATGGGGAGAAAGTGGAGATATATTCAGACCATAAAAGCCTCAAATATTTCTTCACCCAAAAAGAACTCAACATGCAGCAACGATGTTGGCTTGAGCTATTGAAAGACTACGACTACACCATTCAATACCATCCTAGAAAAGCGAACGTGGTAGCTGACGCATTGAGTAGAAGATCATATGCGGAAATGAATGCGATGTTGTCAACACAAAGGCCCATTTTGTGTGATTTACAAAAGATGAAGATAGAATTCAAGACTCCGAGGACCCATGCAATGATGTCAAGTATACGTATAGAACCGACTTTAATCGAAAAAGTTAAAGTTGCTCAAGCCACAGACCCGTAGCTGATGCATATGAAGAAGAAAGTATAAGGTGCTATTCCAGAAGCAAGAATCGATGAAGAATGAATACTTCGAGTCCACTCCAGACTTTGTGTTCCTAATGACTCTGATTTGAAATACAAGATCATACTGGAGGCACACAATACACCGTTTGAAATCCATCCTGGAAGTACCAAAATGTATCATGATCTTCGACATACATTTTGGTGGAATAATATGAAGAGAGAGATTGCTAATTTTATCTCAAGGTGTTTAACTTGTCAACGTGTAAAGGCGGAGCATCAAGTGCCTAAGGGTCCATTACAACCACTTGAGATTCCGAAATGGAAGTGGGAACACATTAACATGGATTTCGTTATGGGTCTTCCCACGGTTTCTCAAGGTATAAATGCTATTTGGGTTATTGTTGATAGATTAACCAAGTCTGCTCATTTCTTGCCGATACGGGAGACTTATTCCCTTGAACGTCTTGCTCATATGGGGATAAATTTACGATTCAGTTCGGCATACCATCGTCAAACGGATGGACAATCAGAGAGGACTATTTAAACTCTTGAAGATCTATTAAGACTCTGTGTCCTAGACTTCAAAGAGAGTTGTGATACGTATTTACCATTGGTGGAATTCTTATACAACAACAGTTATCATGCAAGTATAGGTGTGGCTCCATTTGAAGCATTATATGAACGAAAGTGTCGCTCTCCAATATTTTGGAATGAGGTGGGTGAAGTAACATTGTTGGGACCTGAGTTGGTACGTATGACAACGGAAAAGATCCAAATGATTCGACAACGTATACAAATGCCACAGGATCGACAAAAGAGTTATGCGGATATTCATCAAAAGGACGTGGAATTTAGTATTGGGGATCATGTATTATTTTTTGTTGCTCCATGAAAGGGAGTTACGAGATTTGGGAAGAGAGGAAAGCTCAATCCACGATTTATTAGTCCATTTCAAATTCTTGACCGAGTAGGAAATGTGGCCTATAGACTCGCGTAACCTCCAAAAATGTCTCGTGTTCATAATGTTTTTCATATATCTGTGCTTCGTAAATATGTGAAAGACCCGAACCACGTTATTGAGTTAGATCTAAATGAGATAGCCGAAGACTTAACGTACGAAGAGGTACCTGTCAAGATCTTGGATAGGAAGGAGCATGTCCTACGCACAAAGGTCATACCACAAGTCAAAGTTTTGTGGAGGAACCATGCTATAGAGGAAATAACCTGGGAGTTGGAAACAGAAATGAAAGCGAGATATCCTCACCTTTTCGAAACACCAGGTACGTACGTCAATTTCGAGGACGAAATTTCATAAGGAGGGGAGGTTGTAAGACCCCAACTTATTATAAATGAAATTGAATTTCCTCTATTTATTATTTTAAAATAGTAAGGGTTGATTTGATTAATGTGGTTAGTTATGAGTAAAATGCGCAAGTATTTTAAATAAGCAAGTGATTGTAAAATATTCATTGTTGTCGGGGAATATTCGTTTGGCCGTGGAATATTCTTGCTGTCGGGGAATATTCGTACGACGGAGCAACCTTGTGTGGGCCCCATAACAGAAAGCGATTGGATGAAGAAAATGACAAGTATAAGTTGTTTATAAATAACGGCGTAGTTGTTACCGTTAATACTGTTGAAATACTCGATGGTTAAAACGCAGTAGCACACGATATTGCACCAATTATTGATTCTTACGTAAGAAGGACTACTCAATAATTGTTACAGTAATTACTGTTCAATATTTTATTTTATTGATTCAATAATTGCTAAGTTGATATTTTATATTATTGTTGTTTCAATAATTGTCACTACAAAGTATTTTCCATTATCGGAGCAATAATTCTTATTATTTGAATAATATTATTAGATAACATTATTGGCAATGTCTAGAAAGTTCTGTCTAATGAGAGGTTTGGTCACCTAATTGCGCGCCAGTAAGAAGAAATCCTTATTGGAAAGCCCCTTTTTCCTAGGAACGACCTGGTTGTCAATATTGTGATTCTGTAATATTATTTGTGAATAATTAATTATTGATTTATATGATGAGGAAAATATTCATTTTATGTGGATATAGATGAAGAAAATTTTAATATGACAATTGTTGAAAATTAATATTTTATCTTTTTCTGATAAAATAATTTATTTAAATATATTATTATATTATAATAATATAATAATGATGATATTTTTACAATGAATGTGGGATATATGAGTATATGAGGAGGAAGAGTATTCTTGCTACTAAAAATATTTAAAACATGTTTTTCATGTTTGTGGACCCCTTTTTTTGACTGAAATTGGATTATAGCCTGCAAAATCGTCCGTATATGGATTTCGGTCAATTTCTGTTTGGAATTTGGAAAAACTTTCTTCTGCAAAGTTGTAGAGAATTAAATTTCCTATGGAATTGACATAAGATTTGAATTTTTCTGATTAAAGGGCTATTTATTATGAATTATTAAAGTTCCGAAGTTCCGGAATAATTAATTTTTGGAGTTTAAAATGTTTTTTTTAAGAAAAACGTTTTTAACAAGTTGGTGAGCCCCACTATTATTGCAAATGTGCTGATTTCAATTTTTCAAAGTGGGCGTAGGAAAATTTTATAACTATATTAATATTTTATTAAATTTTCTGCTTTGGTGTTCTAAGCAATTTTCTATAAATAGGGTGCTTAGGTTAGAATTGAAAATCACACCAGAAACTAAAGATTTCTCTCTCTATATTATCGAGCGTATTCTTGTGAGCATTTTGATACTTTAAGTGTTGTTATACGGTGCAAGTTCCTTCAGCACTATATCCATTATTCCAATCAGAAGTACTGTCTTTCTGAGGTAAGGGCTGTTATTTTTTTTATAAATGATATTATTTCTTTTACTATCATTATGTCGAAATATTGGTAAGATTTTTGTTGTAAAATTCTTGTCTTTTAGTGTCAGGGTTACTATTCACGTATACGGCACTATTCACGTATACGACACTATTCACGAATACGACACTATTCACAGAAAAATTAAATTTTTGTTTTTATCCAAGATATCTATTATGGATACTAGCTTTGATTGTATCCATGTTTTGATCATTCTTGAATTTCAATTCACTATGATTATTTATGAATTATTTTTGAACTGAGATTGTTTAATGTACGAATCCTTAATATTTGTTTTTTTGTTTCACTGAATTCGTTTTCTTTAAAATATTTTTCATCATCCTCAGTCCTAAATAATTATATTACTGAATATCTTTGGCCTGTAGTGCAAAGATGAATGATTTTTTGATGAATATATTTGGTCCGTAGTGTAAAGATGAACAGGTGTTGAGATGAACATGACCAACTGATGAATATCTTTGGCCTGTAGTGCAAAGATGAATATTTGATTAATGATGTATTTGATTGATGTTACAGGGATAAAATATTGATGATAAATTTTTCAATTTATAGATAATAGTAGATTTCATTCTCTACGTAACTCTTCTATTAATTATTATTTTCGCTGCGAATATTGATCTAAAATTTGTTATCTATTATATTCTCTCAGATTTTTCCCTGTTGAAGGCTAACGATAATTTGTTCTATATTATCTTAGTCATAATATTCTTTACTTGGCTAGTTGAGCTCACCCTTTTTCTTTTTTGTTCCATTTTTCTTCTTTGGATGCGAGAATGTAGTGAGTTCTAGTCGGGGTATGGAATGATGGTTTTAGAGAGTTGTTTTAGTAGTCCTCACTATTTTTGTAAAATAATGTATCAATAATTATAATGAGGACTTATTTGAGTGTGGATATTGTCTAGATGACAATATTTGTATTTAAACTCACAGTTTATGTGTTGTCGTATTTTGCATGACAATTGTATTAATAAAGTTGTAGTTGTTTCTGTACCATGTTTTTGACGACTCAAATGAGTGCTGTATACCTATTTTGGGGCGTCACAGTTGTAAGACCCCAACTTATTATAAATGAAATTAAATTTCCTCTATTTATTATTTTGAAATAGTAAGGGTTGATTTGATGAATGTGGTTAGTTATGGGTAAAATACGCAAATATTTTAAATAAGCAAGTGATTGTAAAATATTCATTGTTGTCGGGAAATATTCGTTTGGTCGTAGAATATTCTTGCTGTCGAGGAATATTCGTACGAAGGCGCAGCCTTGTGTGGGCCCCATAACGGAAAGCGATTGGATGAAGTAAACGACAAGTATAAGTTGTTTATAAATAACGGCGTAGTTGTTACCGTTAATACTGTTGAAATAGTCAGTGATTCAAATGCAGTAGAACACGGTATTGCACCAATTATTGATTCTTACGTAAGAAAGCACTACTCAATAATTGTTACAGTAATTACTGTTCAATATTTTATTTTATTGATTCAATAATTGCTACGTTGATATTTTATATTATTATTGTTTCAATAATTGTCACTACACAGTATTTTCCATTATCGGAGCAATAATTCATATTATTTGAATAATATTATTAGATAATGTTATTGGCATTGTCCAGAAAGTTCTGTCTAAGGAGAGGTTTGGTCACCTAATTGCGCGCCAGTAAAGAGAAATCCTTATTGGAATGCCCCCTCTTTCCTGGGAACGGCCTGATTGTCAGTATTGTGATTCTGTAATATTATTTGTGAATAATTAATTATTGATTTATATGATGAGGAAAATATTCATTTTATGTGGATATAGATGGAGAAAATTTTAATGTGACAATTGTTGGAAATTAATATTTTATCTTTTTTTGATAAAATAATTAATTAAATATATTATTATATTATAATAGTATAATAACGGTGATATTTTTACAATGAATGTGGGATATACCAGTATATAAGGAGAAAGAGTATTTTTGTTACTAAAATATTTAAAACATGTTTTTCATATTTGTGGACCCCATTTTTTGACTGAAATTTGATTATAGCATGCAAAATCGTCCGTATATGAATTTCGGTCAACTTCTGTTTGGAATTTGGAAAAACTTTCTTCTGCAAAGTTGTAGAGAATTAAATTTTCTATGGAATGGATATAAGATTTGAATTTTTCTGATTAAAGGACTATTTATTATAAATTATTGAAGTTCCGAAGTTCCAAAATAATTAATTTTTGGAGTTTAAAATGTTTTTTTTAAGAAAAACGTTTTTAACAAGTTGGTGAGCCCCACTAGTATTGCAAATGTGCTGAGTTCAGTTTTTCAATGTGGGCGTAGGAAAATTTTATAATTATATTAATATTTTATTAAATTTTCTGTTTTGGTGTTCTAAGCAATTTCCTATAAATAGGGTGTTTAGGTTAGAATTGAAAATCACACCAAAAACTAAAGATTTCTCTCTATATTATCGAGCGTATTCTTGTCAGTATTTTGGTACTTTGAGTGTTGTTATACGGTGCAAGTTCCTTCAGCACTATATCCAGTATTACAGTCAGAAGTACTGTCTTTTTGAGGTAAGAGATGTTATTTTTTTTATAAATGATATTATTTCTTTCAATATCATTATGCCGAAATATTAGTAAGATTTTTCTTGTGAATTTTTTGTCTTTTAGTGTCGGGATTACTATTCACGAATATGACACTATTCACAAAAAAATTAAATTTTTGTTTTTGTCCAAGATATCTATTATGGATACTAGCTTTGATTGTATTCATGTTTTGATCATTCTTGAATTTTACTTCACTATAGTTATTTATGAAGTATTTTTGAACTGAGATTGTTTAAAGTACGAATCCTTAATATTTGTTTTTTTGTTTCACTGGATTCGTTTTCTTTAAAATATTTTTCATCATCCTCAGTCCTAAATGATTATATTACTGAATATCTTTGGCCTGTAGTGCAAAGATGAATTATTTTTTGATGAATATCTTTGGCCTGTAGTGCAAAGATGAATATTTGATTCATGATGTATATTGATTTATGTTACAGAGATAAAATATTGACGATGAACTTTTAAATTCATAGATAATAGTAGATTTCATTCTCTACGTAACTCTTCTATGAATTATTATTTTCGCTGCGAATATTTATCTGAAATTTGTTGTCTATTATATTCTCTCAAATTTTTCCCTGTTGAAGACTAACGATTATTTGTTCTATATTATCTTAATCATAATAATTTTTACCGGGCTAGTTTAGCTCACCCTTTTTCCTTTTTGTTCCATTTTTCTTCCCAGGAGGCGAGAATGTAGCGAGTTCTAGTCGGGGTATGGAATGATGGTTCTAGAGAGTTGTTTTAGTAGTCCTCACTATTTAAGTAAAATAATGTATCAATAATTGTAATGAGGACTTATTTGAGTGTGGATATTGTCTAGATGACAATATTTGTATTTAAACTCACAGTTTATGTGTTGTCGTATTTTTCATGATAATTGTATTAATAAAGTTGTAGTTGTTTCTGTACCATATTTTTGCCGACTCAGAATGGGTGTTGTATACCTATTTTGGGAGCGTCACAGTTGGTATCTGGGCTTACGGATATGATCTCTGGCATAGATCGGGGAATAGAACTAGGATGGGAAAGACGAATAAATCCTTCGCTAGTGTGTCCTACCTAAGCTTATTTGTTGGTTGGTCAAAATATAGGGATATTATGTGATATATTAATTTTTTCAATTAACCTTTGTTTTATGGCAGTATTTGAGAATGGCAACCGAGAATGTTAACAATGAAGTAAATGAGACCGTGGAGACACCTTTACCCACCACTGAGGAAAACGTGCAACAGGCTGACAATGTTCCTCCTGTAAACAACACCACTGATCAGACGATGAACGATGGGATGTTTAGAAGCTTTTTGCAGTTCATGCAAAATCAGACGAAGGAGACTCGTGTATAAAATACAGGTGGAAATGATAGCAACGCACAGTTTGTCACAGCCAAGCATTTCAAAGAGTTGGGACCACCAGAATTCTGGGGAAAATCAGATTCGATTAAAGTGGAGACGTGGGTCAAGGAAATTACCAAGATATTCGATGTCTTGGGATGAACAGAGGAACAGAAGATTCCATTCGCCACCTTTATGTTCCGTAATGAGGCAGATTACTGGTGATAATCTGTGAAACGTACCCATCCAGCCGCACTCAGCATGTCTTGGGAAACATTTTAGAAACTGTTCAATGACAAGTACTTTCCTGAAAGTATTCGTCATATGAAGGAGGTAGAGTTTATTATAATGGAGCAGAACAACATGACGGTGTCCCAGTACGAGGCGAAGTTCGCGGAGTTATTCAGGTTTGCACCTCATTTGGTAGAGAATGAGGAACGTATGACGCGAATGTTTCTGAGAGGTTTGAAACTCGACATACGTTAGTATCTTATTTCTCATAAATTTTCTCTATATTCAGATGTTGTCAATAGGGCTCAATTATTAGAGCGAGATAACGAGTACGTTCAACCGAGGGACCACAACCAGGGTCATACCGGTGACAGCAGTCATCGGAGCAACGATAAACAGCGGGGAAAGAAAAATGCAGACAAGAGCGACAACCACTCTGGTGGTAATCATGGCCTTGAAAATAGAAGAAGCGAGTCATGGGGAGATTTTAAAAAGAGGAGATTCAACAATGACAATGTGAAGACGTCAGCACCAGCAGCAACTAGTTCTAAGGGAAGAGA
The DNA here is from genome assembly GCA_020205505.1 of Panax japonicus. Classification (NCBI taxonomy): domain Eukaryota; kingdom Viridiplantae; phylum Streptophyta; class Magnoliopsida; order Apiales; family Araliaceae; genus Panax; species Panax japonicus. The sequence goes on from CM035110.1 coordinate 50,962,708, forward strand.
ACGACCACCGGTCGTATGCTACAAATACGGAAAAGAGGGACATATCAGCCCAAACTGTCCACAACAGTTCAAGGTATATTATAATTATGGAAAGGAAGGATATATCGCTCGAGATTGTACGGTAGCGAAACCAAGTCCAGCGGGGATGGTGACTCAAAAGGCTGTCCTAGAAAAGTCAAAGTCAACGGTTCCTGGAAGAGCGTTTGTTGTGACTGGTCAAAATGCAAGGAACCCAAACGAGGTGATCACGGGTAAGCTAATCATAAATTCTTACGAAGTTTATACATTACTAGATACCGGTGCTACCCATTCATTTATCTCTCCTATTTGTGCTCAACGTTTAAACTTGACTCCAGAGAAATTAGACTTTGACTTATCTGTGGAGACTCCGTTAGGAGAAACTTTCATCACATCCACTGTTTATAAATCTTATTTGATCCAAGTTGACACCATCATATTACCTGTTGATCTTATCTCTTTAAAGATACTTGCATTTGACGTGATTTAAAGGATTGATTGGTTAACTACTCAGCATGCCAAAATTGATTGTTTTTGTAAGGTTGTTAGTTTTCATATTTCTAACCAACCTGTTGTACGAATTCAAGCGATTAAACCACTAAAATCAATCACTGCCATATCAAGCCATAAAGCCATTCGTTTATTGAAAAACGGATGTCAAGATTTCTTAGCTCATGTTATAGATTTGAATAAAGACACGTCAGATTTGAATAATAATCTTGTTGTTAATACCTTTCCTGACATATTTCCTGAAGAACTTCCCGGTCTACCCCAGAACGTGAAGTTGAATTCTTTATTGATCTTGAACCCGGTACAAAGCCCATTTCTAAAACCCCATATCGAATGGCTCCTATTGAACTTCAGGAGTTAAAGGTCCAATTACAGGAGTTGTTAGACATTGGTTTCATTCGTCCTAGTACATCACCTTGGGGTGCTCCTGTTTTATTCGTAAAGAAGAAAGAAGGAATTATGCGACTTTGTATCGACTACCGGGAATTGAACCATGTCACCATTAAGAATATGTATCCGCTACCTCGCATTAATGACCTGTTTGACCAGTTACAAGGAGCAAAATTCTTTTCAAAGATTGATCTTCTTTCTGGATATCATCAGCTGAATATTAAAACTGATGATATTCCAAAGACTGCCTTCAGAACTTGGCACGAGCATTATGAATTCTTAGTCATGTCTTTTGGATTGACTAAAGCTCTTACGGCTTTCATGAATATGATGAACCTAGTATTCAAGGAATATTTGGATCAGTTCGTTGTTGTCTTTATTGATGACATCCTCATATATTCCAAAAGTCATGAAGATCATGAGCACCATTTGAAACTGGTACTCCAAAGGCTTCGTGAAAACAAGCTTTATGCTAAGTTGAAGAAATGCGAGTTCTAGCTTGAGGAAGTAGCATTCCTTGGACACGTGGTGTCAAAACATGGAGTATCTGTCGACCCGGCGAAGATTGAGGTAATACAAAGTTGGGAACAACCGAAGACGGTGACTGAAGTTCGTAGCTTTTTGGGCTTAGCTGGTTATTATCGAAGATTCGTGGAAGGATTTTCTCGAATCACAACTCCATTAACTCACCTGACTCAGAAAGATATAAAATTCGTATGGAGTGAGGAATGCGAGAAGAGTTTTCAAGAGTTTAAGAGGAGACTCATTTCGGTACCTTTTCTAACAATACCATCTAGTTCAGATGGATTTGTTATCTACAGCGATGCTTCGGGCAAAGGGTTAGGATGTGTTCTCATGCAACATGGGAAAGTTATAGCCTATGCCTTGCGACAACTTAAAGGATATGAGAGGACTTATCCTACTCATGATCTAGAGTTGGCAGCAGTCATTTTCGCGCTAAAGATCTGGAGGCACTATCTATATGGGGAGAAAGTGGAGATATATTCAGACCATAAAAGCCTCAAATATTTCTTCACCCAAAAGGAACTCAACATGCGGCAACGACATTGGTTCGAGCTACTGAAAGACTATGACCACACCATTCAATACCATCCTGAAAAAATGAACGTGGTAGCTGACACATTGAGTAGAAGATCATACGCAGGAACGAGTGCGATGCTGTCAACACAAAGGCCCATTTTTTGTGATTTACAAAAGATGAAGATAGAATTCAAGGCTTTAGAGACCCATGCAATGATGTTAAGTATACGCATAGAACCGACTTTAATCGAAAAAGTTAAAGTTGCTCAAGCCACAGACCCAGAACTGATGCGTATGAAGAAGAAAGTACAAGAAGGTGCTATTCCAGAAGCAAGAATCGATGAAGAAGGAATACTTTGAGTCCACTCCAGACTTTGTGTTCCTAATGACTCTGATTTGAAATACAAGATCATGTTGGAGGCACACAATACACCATTTGTAATACATCCTGGAAGTACCAAAATGTATCATGATCTTCGACATACATTTTGGTGGAATAATATGAAGAGAGAGATTGCAAAGTTTATCTCGAGGTGTTTAACTTGTCAACGTGTAAAGGCGGAGCATCAAGTGCCTAAGAGTCCATTGCAACCACTTGAGATTTCGAAATGGAAGTGGGAACACATTACCATGGATTTTGTTACGGGTCTTCCCACAGTTTCTCAAGGTATAAATACTATTTGGGTTATTGTTGATAGGTTAACCAAGTCTGCTCATTTCTTGCCGATACGGGAGACTTATTCCCTTGAACGTCTTGCTTATATGTATGTAAATGAGATTGTGAGATTGCATGGCATACCAGTATCCATAGTTTCGGATCGTGACCCAAGATTCACTTCACGATTTTGGGTTAGCTTGCAAAAAGCTATGGGGACGGATTTACGATTCAGTTCGACATACCATCCTTAAACGGACGGACAATCAGAGAGGACTATTCAAACTCTTGAAGATCTATTAAGACACTGTGTCCTAGACTTCAAAGGGAGTTGGGATAAGTATTTACCATTGGTGGAATTCTCCTAAAACAACAGTTATAAGGCAAGTATAGGTGTGGCTCCATTTGAAGCATTATATGGACGAAAGTGTCGCTCTCCAATATGTTGGGATGAGGTGGGTGAAGCAATATTGTTGGCACCCGAGTTGGTACGTATGACTACAGAAAAGATTCAAATAATTCGAAAATGTATACAAACGGCACAGGATCGAAAAAAGAGTTATGCGGATCTTCATCGAAAGGACGTGGAATTTAGTATTTGGGATCATGTATTGTTGCGTGTTGCTCCATGGAAGGGAGTTTCGATATTTGGGAAGAGAAGAAAGCTTAATCCACGATTTATTGGTCCATTTCAGATTCTTAACCAAGTAGGAAATGTGGCCTATAGACTCGCGTTACCTCCAAGTATGTCTCGTGTTCATAATTTTTTTCACATATCTGTACTTCGTAAATATGTGAAAGACCTGAACCACGTTATTGAGTTAGAACCAGACGAGATAGCCGAAGACTTAACGTACGAAGAGGTACCTGTCCAGATCTTGGATATGAAGGAGCACAAAGGTCATACCACAAGTCAAAGTTTTGTGGAGGAACCATGCTATAGAGGAAATGACGTGGGAGTTGGAAACGGAAATGAAAGCGAGGTATCCTCACCTTTTCGAAACACCAGGTACGTACGTTAATTTCGAGGATGAAATTTCATAAGGAGGGGAGGTTGTAAGACCCCAACTTATTATAAATAAAATTGAATTTCCTTTATTTATTATTTTGAAATAGTAAAGGTTGATTTGATTAATGTGGTTAGTTATGGGTAAAATGCGCAAATATTTTAAATAAGCAAGTGATTGTAAAATATTCATTGTTGTCGGGGAATATTCATTTGGTCGTAGAATATTCTTGCTGTCGGGGAATATTTGTACGAAGGCGTAGCCTTGTGTGGGCCCGATAACGGAAAACGATTGGATGAAGAAAAAGACAAATATAAGTTGTTTATAAATAACGGCGTAGTTGTTACCGTTAATACTCTTGAAATACTCGGTGGTTAAAACGCAGTAGCACACGGTATTGCACCAATTATTAATTCTTACGTAAGAAGGCACTACTCAATAATTGTTACAATAATTACTGTTCAATATTTTATTTTATTGATTCAATAATTGCTACGTTGATATTTTATATTATTATTGTTTTAATAATTGTCACTACAAAGTATTTTCCATTATCGGAGCAATAATTCTTATTATTTGAATAATATTATTAGATAATATTATTGACAATGTCTAGAAAGTTCAGTCTAAGGAGAGGTTTGGTCACCTAATTGCGTGCCAGTAAGGAGAAATCCTTATTGGAAAGCCCTCTCTTTCTTGGGAACAGTCTGGTTGTCAGTATTGCGATTCTGTAATATTATCTGTGAATAATTAATTATTGATTTATATGATGAGGAAAATATTCATTTTATATGGATATAGATGAAGAAAATTTTAATATGACAATTGTTGAAAATTAATATTTTATATTTTTCTGATAAAATAATTCATTTAAATATATTATTATATTATAATAATATAATAATGATGATATTTTTACAATGAATGAGGGATATGTGAGTATATGAGGAGGAAGAGTATTCTTGTTACTAAAAATATTTAAAACATGTTTTTCATGTTTGTGGACCCCCTTTTTGACTGAAATTTGATTATAGCCTGTAAAATCGTCCGTATGTGGATTTCGGTCAATTTCTGTTTGGAATTTGGAAAAACTTTCTTCTGCAAAGTTGTAGAGAATTAAATTTCCTATGGAATTGACATAAGATTTGAATTTTTCCGATTAAAGGGCTATTTATTATGAATTATTGAAGTTCCGAAGTTCTGAAATAATTAATTTTTGGAGTTTAAAATGTTTTTTTAAGAAAAACGTTTTTAACAAGTTGGTGAGCCCCACTAGTATTGCAAATGTGCCGAGTTCAGTTTTTCAAAGTGGGCGTAGGAAAATTTTATAATTATATTACTATTTTATTAAATTTTCTGCTTTGGTGTTCTAAGCAATTTTTTATAAATAGGGTGCTTAGGTTAGAATTGAAAACCACACCAAAAACTAAAGATTTCTCTTTCTATATTATCGAGCGTATTTTTGTGAGTATTTTGATACTTTGAGTGTTGTTATACGGTTCAAGTTCCTTCATTACTATATCCAGTATTACAGTCAGAAGTACTGTCTTTTTGAGGTAAGGGATGCTATTTTTTTTATAAATAATATTATTTCTTTCAATATCATTATGCCGAAATATTGGTAAGATTTTTCTTATGAATTTTTTGTCTTTTAGTGTCGGGGTTACTATTCACGTATATGACACTATTCATAGAAAAATTAAATTTTCATTTTTGTCCAAGATATCTATTATGGATAATAGCTTTGATTGTATCTATGTTTTGATCATTCTTGAAATTTACTTCACTATGGTTATTTATGAAGTATTTTTGAACTGAGATTGTTTAAAGTACGAATCATTAATATTTGTTTTTTTCTTTCACTGGATTCATTTTTTTTAAAATATTTTTCATCATCTTTAGTCCTAAATGATCATATTACTAAATATCTTTGGCCTGTATTGCAAAGATGAATGATTTTCTGATGAATATCTTTGGCCTGTAGTGCAAAAATGAATATTTGATTCATGATGTATATTGATTGATGTTACAGGGATAAAATATTGATGATGAACTTTTAAATTCATAGATAATAGTAGATTTCATTCTCTACGTAACTCTTCTATGAATTATTATTTCCGCTGCGAATATTGATCTGAAATTTGTTGTCTATTATATTCTCTCAAATTTTTCTCTGTTGAAGACTAATGATAATTTGTTCTATATTATCTTAGTCATAATATTCTTTACTAGGCTAGTTGAGCTCACCCTTTTTCCTTTATGTTCCATTTTTTTTCTCAGGAGGCGAGAATGTAGCGAGTTCTAGTCGGGGTATGGAATGATAGTTCTAGAGTGTTGTTTTAGTAGACCTCAACTTATTATAACTAAAATTGAATTTCCTCTATATATTATTTTGAAATAGTAATGGTTGATTTGATTAGTGTGGTTAGTTATGGGTAAAATGTGCAAATATTTTAAATAAACAAGTGATTGTAAAATATTCATTGTTGTCGGGGAATATTCGTTTGGTCGTGGAATATTCGTACGACGGCGCAACCTTGTGTGGGCCCCATAACAGAAAGCGATTGGATGAAGAAAACGACAAGTATAAGTTATTTATAAATAACGACGTAGTTGTTACCGTTAATACTGTTGAAATACTCGGTGGTTAAAACGCAGTAGCACATGGTATTGCACCAATTATTGATTCTTACGTAAGAAGGCACTACTCAATAATTGTTACAGTAATTACTGTTCAATATTTTATTTTATTGATTCAATAATTGCTACGTTGATATTTTATATTATTGTTGTTTCAATAATTGTCACTATAAAGTATTTTCCATTATCGGAGCAATAATTCTTATTATTTGAATAATATTATTAGATAACATTATTGGCAATGTCTAGAAAGTTCTGTCTAAGGAGAGGTTTGGTCACCTAATTGCGCGCCAGTAAGGAGAAATCCTTATTGGAAAGCCCTCACTTTCCTAGGAACGGTCTGGTTGTCAGTATTGTGATTCTGTAATATTATTTGTGAATAATTAATTATTGATTTATATGATGAGGAAAATATTCATTTTATATGGATATAGATGAAGAAAATTTTAATATGACAATTGTTGAAAATTAATATTTTATCTTTTTCTGATAAAATAATTTATTTAAATATATTATTATATTATAATAATATAATAATGATGATATTTTTACAATGAATGTGGGATATATGAGTATATGAGGAGGAAGAGTATTCTTGTTACTAAAAATATTTAAAACATGTTTTTCATGTTTGTGGACCCCTTTTTTGACTGAAATTTAATTATAGCCTGCAAAATCATCCGTATGTGGATTTCGGTCAATTTCTGTTTGGAATTTGGAAAGACTTTATTCTGCAAAGTTGTAGAGAATTAAATTTTCTATGGAATTGACATAAGATTTGAATTTTTCTGATTAAAGGGCTATTTATTATGAATTATTAAAGTTCCGAAGTTCCGGAATAATTAATTTTTGGAGTTTAAAATGTTTTTTTAAGAAAAACGTTTTTAACAAGTTGGTGAGCCCCACTAGTATTGCAAATGTGCTGAGTTCAATTTTTCAAAGTGGGCGTAGGAAAATTTTATAATTATATTAATATTTTATTAAATTTTCTGCTTTGGTTTTCTAAGCAATACTGTATGCTACTATGCAACCACACGTATTAATGTACTTTTATCACCGGGTAATTCAACAGTTAACGGTAAAACTTTCGCCGTTATTTTTATAAAAAGATATTTTTGTCGTTTTCTCATTCCGATAATAATTCCGTTGTGGGGTCCACCAATGATTGTGTTGTCGTATGAATATTCGCTGTTAAAATGAATAGTCCCCGACCAATCGAATATTTTATAACAACTTGCTTACTTTGAAATTTTTTTAAATATCACCCTTAACTTTTACCTTTTATCAATTTACTAAATAAAATAATAATTATAAGAAAATTGAATACTTTTATTTTATAAAATTCAGGATCTCACAATCTCCCCTCCTTATGAAATTTCACCCTCAAAATTTATGTACGTACCTGATATTCGAAGAGATGAGAATTGCTTTCTTTTCGGATTGTATCTTCCTGGTTATTTCCTCTCTATCATGATTTTCCCATTTCTCATCTCTTATATTTCAGATATCATTCTAGAATATAGTTTTAAAATAAGGGTTAATTGATATGCCACATATTATCCCTATACTCTGACCGACCAATTAAATACCAAATAAACTTAGGTAGGTCATACTAGCGAAGGAATTACCCGTCTCTCCCCTATTGTTCTAGTCTCATATCTCAGCCAGGAATCATATCCCTAAGCTTTGATACCTACTGTGACGCCCCCAAAATAGGTATACATCACTCATTCCGAGTCACCAGATACGTGGTACTGAATACAAATACAAACTTAATTATACAACTGTCGTGTAAAATACGACAAAACATAGCTGAGAGTTTTAGCACGAATATTGTCTTCTAGACAATATCCATACTCAAATTCAATCTTATTACAATTGTTATCACACTATTTCACAGAATAGTAAGGACTACTAATGCAATCATCTGGACCGTCAATCCATTTCCCGACTAGTCCCAGCTATATTCTCATTTTCTAAAGAGAACAGTGAAAGAAAGGGTGAGCTCAACTAGCCCAGTAAAAATATTATGACTAAGATAATGCAGAATAAATTATCCTTAGCCTTCAACAGTATAACAACTGATATAATATAATAGACAACAAGTTTTAGATCAACAACTGCAGTGGAATAAACAATCCATTAGAAAAGTCAATTAGAGCATGATATCTACTATCTTCTATAATTTAAAAAGTTTATCATCAATTTTATCGCTGAGACGACTTAATAAATAATCCACATCATCGAATCATCCCTGCACTACGGGCCAAGGATATTCTCTACACTCAAAGTTTCGGAAAACTCGAAAGAAGTACGCTCAATATTATAGAAGAAGAATTCTCTGATTCTGGTGTGTTTTTCAATTCTAAATAAGCATCCTATTTATAGGAGAATGAAATGACAATATTTAGAAAAATTATCACGGACCAACAGTAGGACTTCGAAAGAATCACGGGCGGAAGAAAAATAAACGCAGATGTCCTTTTTTTTCAAATTATTAATATAATATTCAATAAAATATAATATATTCTATTTTTTATAAAAAACAAAACTTATTATAATATATATATATATATATATATATATATATATATATACAAACACTATTAAATTACTAAATAAAATAATTTTATTGATAATGACTAAAACTATTTACAAGATGAATCAATTGAAATAACTTACAAGTTTACTAAAATAAGAACATTAGATGAAGAGGGTTTAAATAGGCTTAATCAGCGGTTGAGGCTAAAGATTTATCAGATAAGGAACTCTGAGTCTTTCTAAGTCTGCCTAAACCAAATGAATTCGATTTCCTTTTATAGAACAAGGAAATGAACTGTTACAAGATTACTATTACAATGACTGGGGTAAAGTAAAAGTAAGAAACATATTACTAAAGTAAAAGTACAAGTAAAAACATTTTACTAAAGTAAAAGGAAAAGAAACTGCTTTCGGTGGAAAAGCAGACGTTTCTTTTGACTAATGCGGCTGTGGGGCCAGATGCTTGACTGATAACTGTTTTCGGTGGAAAAGCAGAAGATACTGCTGACTATGCTGCCGGGGAAGGTGCTGGCTGACTGGCTATACTGCCAGGGCAGGTGCTGGCTATGAAGGCGACAGATGATCATCATCATACCCACCTTGATTGATTACTACTGGACTCAAGAAAAGGGATCTTGAGCATCCTAAAGACTGATCGTGTCGTAGGGATCACAATCACCTTCAACTTCAAGATCTTAACTAGAATTTTCTCCTCTAGACTGAGAAGAGGCTTTGTCTGATTCTTTGTGTAACTGGTCAAGTCTCATATGGATGGCATCAGCTAGATGCCTTAACTGAGAAGTGGAGTAGCTAGAAACGTTAGTAACTTTATCAGAATCAGGAGGTACAACTGATTTTTCTTTTGACTTATCAACTGTTTCAGTGGCTGTTTTACTGGAAGATGCAACGGCAGGGGCCGTAGTGACTGAAAGAGTGGTTACTGGAGGAGTCAATAAAGGAGAAGGCGAAAATTCTTTCTGAACTTGGCCAACTATTCTATCAACACCGAATTTATCCCAATATTTAATGAAAAAACGGCGAGAGACATGAGAAATAGGGGAGAGGCAAGTCTGAGCAGTCCTAATACCTATGGACGAGGGAGACTAAAATATTGTGACTTCTTGGGTGGCTAAAATGACATATTGCCATTTAAGAATCCAAGGGATTTTATATTTACTACAAAATATAAGGAAGACTGGAATTTCTTCATATTTGGAATGATAATTACTATGATGACAAAAATGTTCTAACTGAGCAAGGAGAGGTTTGGGGAAAATATCATGACACAAACCATACCTTGTCCACCAAAAGATGAACCATTTAGGGAATTGACTTTTGAACTTGTGGTCGAACTAGAAAAACCATGAATGACTATGATCATCATTTTGATGAAGCATGATTTTATGCCAAGCCTCAATATAATCATAATAGCAAAAGGAGTTAGTGTGATTAGAAAGTGACTTGAGATCTAATGGATGACTACCCCAATCGGACAGATTGAGAACTTGTTTGATATACAACGAATGATAAAGGAGCTTTGATTTATCATCATTGGCATAAATTGGTTTAATGAAGACTGACTCTGTTTCAATAAGGATATCCCTATAATACACAAGTGATTTATAAGGAGCAAGAGGGAGGAAATGCCATACAGTAGGAAAATACTGGGCAACCAATTGAATTGGGTCATTCTTGGGTTTCATAGGTAACTCAATATGGAATAAGTGCTGATCAAAAATCTGACGATAATCAGACACTGGGTGACTAGGTTTTGATGAGGTAGCTTGGGATTAACTAGCAAAAATATGAAATGGTTTGGGCTGACTAACAAGAACTGAGGAGTAGGGCTTGGGAACTTTACCAAGCACCTGGAATTTATTATGGGTTTGGATAACTGGATGAGGAACAACAGTTCCTTTTGACTGATTAACTGGACCGGCAGAGCGGCCATGACCACGAGAAGATGAACCTCCTCGTACACTCATGTTGCTGCAATAGTACCTATGTTAATAAACTCACGAGTGAGAAAATCTTGAACTGAGTTGTTACTACCTTTAATATATTCAATATCAAAATCAAAAATACATAAAATTGTTTGCCATCTAGCGAATGAATGCTTAGAGGCGACATTCTCAACATCTTTTTCAAGAATAAATTTTGCTGACTTACAATTTATTCTAACTAGGAATTTCTGGTTCAATAAATCTCTCATAAATTTTTTAATACATAAAACTAATGATAAAATCTCTTTTTAATAGTACTGTATTTTAAATGTGTAGGGTTCCATGCGCCAGAATGGAAACGAACAATTTGTTCATCAGAGGTAAGAGTTAACTTTTGTTTGAGTATGCCACCGAATCCAATGTCAGAGGCATCTGTTTCAACTATTTTGAAAGCTGAATCGTTTGAGATGCCAAGGCAGGGCAAAACCTTAACATATTTTTTAACTTGTTGGACGACATAAGTATGAATGTCAGTCCATGGAGGTGGATTACTTTGTAAGCGCTGAAAGAGAGGTTTACAAATCTTCCTGAGGTTATTGTAAAACTTGCCAATATAATTGTGCGAGCTAAGAAACCTCTGTAGCTGAGTTTTGTCAATAATCTTATCTGGGAACTGGTCGGCGAATTGAATAGCTTTGTCAATTGATCGCTTGAGTCCATGATAGAGGATTAACCTGAGATACCTGACTTTAGTCAGAAACGGACTACATTTGGAAGGGGAAAGGACAAGACCATTGATTTTAACTGTTTTGAAGGATGAATTCAAATGTTTAATATGCTCTTCAATAGTCTTGGAGAATACGAGGATATCATCGATGTAAACAATAATAAAATGACTGAAAGGATTCAAAATATTATTAAGAATATTTTGAAATTCACTAGGTGAATTTTTAAGTCCAAATGACTGAAAATTGCATTCGTAGTGTCCGAACGGAGTGGTGAATGCAGTTTTGTACCTATCATCGGGATGAATAGCAACTTGCCAGAATCCAGACTTAAGGTCAAATTTACTAAAGATGGTAGAGACACTTAACCTACTAAGGAGATCATCCTTGTTGGGCAAAGGGTACCTAATCCATTCTAGTACTTTGTTTAATGGTTTATTAATGACTAACCGAGGGACACCTCTTTCTTTTTTAGCTTCGTTATTAACATAGAAGGCTGAGCAAGACCATGGTGACTTACTATGTCTAATTAAACCCTTATTAAGAAGATCATTAATTTCATTTTTACATAACTCCATATGTTCATGACTCATTTGAATAGGTCTTGCTTTGGTGGAAATTAAATGTTCTTTAAATTCCTTAGCATAGGGTAATCTAACTGTATGTTTCTTCCTATGCAAAAATGCATTGGGAGAATCAGAACATAAATTTTTTTATTAAATAATCCTTTAATTCTTTTATTTTTTTCTTGAACTCTGTTACTCTTAAGTTGTTCTTCAACTTGTTGATACCTAACTTCTTCTTTAAGGAAACTTAGGTGGGTGACTTTGCAATTTAACAGATTCAATGATTTAGAAATTGATTCTTCTTGAATAAATTTTAAATCTCTTTCTTTTGGTTTGATTAGGAATTTAAATGTAATCTTTTTTTCTAAATGTTCGCAACTTAAACCTTTATTACTAGTAGTAAATGGGTATAATAAATAGATAAATGGTAATCCTAAAATGATTTTGTCAGTAAGATTGCGAACTAAGACAAATGAGGTCTTAAAACACATAATGTCTTGACAAATATGTATATTGGGTTTTAAGACAAATTTGACTACCGTTAGCTGAATTTAGTTTTTCACTAGTTTTCTTATAATATCTTGTTGGGATAATACCTTCTTGAATACAGTTCAAGTCTGCACCAGTATCAACCAAGGCAGGGAGCTGTACTGAGAAAGTTTTATCGATAACTAAATTAATAGAGATATACCATTTTTGAATAGTAATATCCTTAATTCTTTTAAGGGAAAGACCTTGAATAAAGAGATCAGAATCTTAAGCACCTGATGATTCTGGTTCATCGTAACTTTCATCACTAGAAGAGGAATCATGAACTTGAAGATCTGATTTTTTAATCATCAATCTCTTTTCTTAAGTCGGAAATATCTAATTTTAAGTTAGAAATTTCTTTCTTAAGTTTATTAACTTCTTGATTTAATTCAGGGAGGGTAATTTCTTTTACCGGAGCCTTAAATCTTTCAAGATTTTTATTGAGACTAAAAATAAGTTTTTCTTTGGCTCTAAGAACCTTATCAGTAACTTTTTTATCTTTGGTTAACAAGTCTTTTAATTGTTTTAAATACTGAGTTTTTAATTCAGGGTATGTGATTTTACTAATTAAATCTACTAATAAGGAACTTTCTTCTTCTTCTTTTGTAATTACATTAACTCTTTTACAATAGTTTTTATTTCAATTTTTTATACATATGGTGACTTCATTTTCACTATCAGATTCATTGTTAGATCCATTATTACTAGAAGATTCTGGGATATCAGAAGCTTCTTCATTACTGCTACTACAATTATTATCAATTCTAATTAATTCTAATAATTGTTCTGTATCTTCAGCTGAAATATTCAATTGAGCTAATTTTTGTTTAAATTTACATTCACTTTTATAATGTCCTTTCTACCCACAATTGTGACAAATAATTTTACTTTTATCATATTTCTTTGATTTTTTATATGACCTTTTCTTAGATGACTTAGGTTTATTGTAATAAATATCCTGATTATGACTTTTATTATTACTTTTATCTTGATTATATCTTTTCTTACGACGTTTATGACTTTTATGTGACTCAATATGTTTATTCTTATGCCTGTGCTTTCGTCTAGAGGGAGCAATCGGCGGTAAACCATACTGTTCACACAATGTTCCTAACTCGTATTTGGCTTTATTTCTATCTTTACTAGCTTGTTTAGCTAATTTAAAATCAATACACATTTTAATCCAATTTTTTGAATATAACTAATAATATCACCATAGGTTAAGTTATCATAATCAATATATCCTAAATTTTTACTTAATTCTTCTCTAACTTTGTGAGCAAATAAAGATGGTAAACCATTAACGAATTTCTCTTTCCAAAATGGTTTATTACTGTCATTTCTCGTCATAACTCTAGAGGTAAATACATCTTTGTACCATCTGAAATCACTCAGAGTGGGACACATAAGATTACTTAATTGATCATGAATTCTTTCTGAAATATTACTAGGGGTTCCAACAAAATGTTTAATTATAGTAAATATTAAAGTATTAACTCCATCAGGAAGACCAATACCAGCATCTTCATCAAAGATGGGATTGCCTTAATTATCTCTTTAGATAGCATGAACTATGGATATTCTAATATCTTTTGTGAGATGTTTTTCCCATCAAGACCTGAGAATACCAGTAAATCCACTAGCTAATAATTCAACTATATCCGGTTGAGATAAAGTGTTGAATTTGGTAATATAGATGTTGGCTACCATAGACACATGATTAAGTTTATTAAGAATCTCTTGTTCACTAAATCCATCTATATTCCATTCATAAATTTTATTAGAAGACACAGAAAATTGTTTATCTAGATTTCTCTCTTCGAACTGTAGATCCAGAGGAGTTGGTCAGAGTACCAATTTTTGGTAATACTTGTGTTATTGACAGTTAATTTATTTAGCTGTTCATTAAGGTTTGAAATAGATGAGTGAATTGAGTGATCAGAAGAACTTTCTTTATCAGCTTCAGATTCTACTTGATTGATAACAGCAATAGTTCCACTTGAACCGGGTTCTGTTTTAAGTTTTTTAAATAACTTTTCAATAGATTGGACCAATTCACTTTCTTCATTAGGTAAACCTAAATTATATCTATTTTGAGGTAATTTGATTAAAGGTTGTTCAATCTTTGAATCAGGTTTTTTAATAATACTTTCTTTAAATTTTTCTTCAATCCTATCTAGTTGTTTTCCTACTGTTGCTAGATATTGATTATTAAAGTTTAATTGTTCAATCATTTTTTTATTATCATTATTTCCATCAGGTATTTTGAAGGGACTAACGATAACTGAAGTGTTTTTAACTGGAATTAGAACTGTCTCTAAAGGTGGATGACTAGACGATACTTTAGACTTGTCTTCTTTAATCCATTGAGTTTTACTAATAACATTACATTTACTTTGATATTGTTCATACCAGTCATGAAAAGTAATATTAATTTCTTCATTTTTAATAAATCTTTTCCATCTATTAACTACCTTCTCTCTTTGTTTTTCACTGGGGTGATTAGATCTGAATAGATGTCTTTTTTCTTTGTTAAATTTTGAATTAAAATCTTTTACTAAGTTATCCCAATCTAAAACGAAATTCTTTTTAATGACTCTTAATTGATTATGAATTGGAGCATTAATATCAGACTGACTGGGATATATTGAGGATGCCGGAGAAGAAGAACCATCATCTTCTACGGTATCATTCTTAGTATAGCAAGGATGACTAACTTGTCCTTGATTAAGGATACCTTTAAGTTTGATATCTCTAACCGAAGGATTACTAAGAATTTCAGTATCTCTTCTAGTGTGGATAACTGAAGGGGCTGAAGAACTAGAAATGTCTTCTATGATAACTGGTGTTTTAGTACGTTCAAAACTAATTTTAACAGTTCCATCAGAAAAAAGCTGGATGTTTTCAATATTTAACAAATTGTTAACTACTGGTTGTTGTGGTAATTCATTCGGTAAAGTCCATTGATTAGCATCACTAGTTGAACTTTGAATTAAAACTTTTTAATCTTTTGGACTTTTATTAAGAGCATGAACGTTTAAGTTTGATTTCATTGTTTTATAATAAATCTTGTAAATCAAAGCAATGGGTTGAGATCCTTCAATCATTTGAGTAATCTCTCCATCAGTTTTAATGTTTAATGATAAAGCATTAAATAAGTTTTGATCACTAAGACTTAAGGTGAAATCAGGAAAGCAATTGAAATGGATAGGTCCATTATGCAAACTTGCTTCCATGGCACCAATAATACTTGGATAATAATTTAAAAATCTAGCATCTCTAAGGCAGAGGTAGATGGATGAATTAATTCCTTTTCTGTTGAGTGGTTTAACTGCAACTTGAACAAGACCTATATGAATAAAATTGTAACCCTTTTTTCTGTGTTTATTAATAACTTCAGGTGATAAAAGACTACAATTTTCATACTCTTTGTTAATTGCATAAACTCTTTCAAATGTTTTGACATTATAGTCAGTTTTGAATTTATCTGAAAAGGTTGACTGATAAATATCTTTTGGAGACACTCTAGGTATGTTCCAATTATGTAAAACTTGATTAATGTTTTCATAACTATGTTCTTCTTGGTTAACTCCGGGACAAGAGGAAAAGTTGATATGTTACTAACTGAAGAGCTGGACCTGAATAATCTACTCATCTTGACTGTTTCAAAATAAAATCTTGCTCAAGGTTCATTCGTACATACCCCGTTTACCCAAAGTAGACTCATACCTATGTTCTATAACCTGACACTTCTCACACCCTGGAGACTTACAAAGGTTAGACACGAACTAGGTGGACTACAGGTAAGTAAGGTGACTGCAGAACACTGAGGAAAGAGAAGATTTTGAAATAGTAAAGAGAAGTTTGATTAAAAGATCTGACTAAACAATTACTAACAACAAACAACTTGGCTCTGATACCATTAGAGGGCAAACCCTAATGAAAATTAACACATGTTATTTGAAAAAAACAAACCCTTCCCATGAAAATTTTCAGATTCCTTCCCCCCCAATTCCTTCTTCCAACATATAGGCCCCACCCACATATCATTATCATATATATATATATATATAAGACCATTTGGGGCGGAAGCAAGTAATGATCAGAGTAGTACATATAAACAACACAACTGAATTACTTTAAACAAAATAATTTTATTGATAATTGAAACTATTTACAAACAAGCTGAAAATTAAAATGACTTACTATTTATAACATTTAGAAGAAGAGAAGAGGGGTTAAGTAGGTTAAACAGTGGTAGAAACCAAAGATTCGTCTTAGAAGGAACTCAGAGTCTTTTTAAGTTTCGAAGTGTGTTTAGCTAACTAAGTTCGGTTTCCTTTTATAGAATAAGGAAAGGAACTATTACAAAGTTACTATTACAAAAGTAAATGATTACCAAAAACTTTTACTATTGATGAACAGTGCTACAGTGCTGACTTTTTTTACTATTCATGGACGCTTTCGACAACTTTTGACGAAGAGGCCGACAAATTTTGACTCGGCAGATGCTTTCGGTGGAAAAGAAAGTGCATCTTTTGACTTTGAAGGCTGCTGAGGAAAGTGCGCGTGAATGGAGCTGCTTTTGGTGGAAAAGCAGATTCCTTTAACTGATTAGTTGTAGGGGCAGGTGACTGAATTTTGAATGGCTGCTGGAGCAGGTGCAAGTGACTAGACTGAAACTATTGAGATGTTAGGCAAATGGGTCCTGAGCATCCTGTAGATCGATGGTGCCATATGGATCATACTGACCATCATCATCTGTAAACTGGCTGACTGAAGCATTCTGAGAAGAGGAAGAAGAATGAACAAAAGCTTCCTCATGTAACTCATCAATTCTTTTGTTAAGTGCCTGGGCAATTAGCTTCAATTCTTTACTGGAACAGTCTTTGAAATCAGAAATACTATGGGAACAAGTTGAACCAGTAGGACTAACATTAGACTTTTTTGGCGTAGGCTCTTTGGTTTTTGACTGACTGGAAGGTTCTTTGGACGAGACCGGTAGAACCTTGAGAGGAACAGTGGGAAATTCTAATCGGACCTGACTAGCAATCCTATTAACATCAAACTTATCCCACCATTTGATGAAAAATCGACGTGAGAGAAGAGGATAAGGATCGAAAGTGGGAGTGACTACAAACTGAGGATCTGTAACTTTAGCTGGGGTGTTAATGTCATATTGCCATTTAAGAATCCAAGGGACCTTATATTTACTGACAAATTAAAGAACAATGGGAACACCATCATACTTTGTATTGGGTTTACTGTGGTTACAGAAATGGTTAAGTTGAACTTTTAGAGGTTTAGGAAGGAGAACATAAGTGGAACCAAATCTGTGCCACCAATGAATGAACCAATATGGGAACTGAATTTTGAATTTATGGTCAAACTGAATAAACCATGAATGAATATTTAACTCATTTTGATGAAGGAAAACCTTATGCCATGCTTCAACGTAATCATAATAATAATTAAAGTTATCCTGATTAGAAAGTTGCATAAGATCAGAGGGATGTTTTCCCCAACCAGATAATGAAATGAAATGTTTAATATACAGAGAATGATAAAGCGCTTTAGATTTATCATTATTGGTGTAAATAGGTTTAATGAAGATTGAGTCGGTTTTAATAAGGATATCCTTATAATACACAATGGATTTATAAGGAGCAAGGGGTTGTAAATGCCATCTCGGGGGAAAGAACTGAGAGGCCAAATTAACTGGATCATTTTTATTTTTCATACTGGGTTCAATGTGAAATAAGTGATTGGTCCATTTGAGCATATAATCAGTAGGAGGATGACTAGGGTTTGAACTAGAGGCCTTTGACTGGCTAGCAAAAGGGTCAATCGGGATTGGGTTACTAGCTAAGGCTGAACTGTATGGCTTGGGCATTGTCCCAAGGACAGTGAATTTGTTAGTATTTTCAAAATAGAGAAGGAAGTTGTATAGAAAAGGTTTTATCAACAACTAAGTTGATGGAGATATACCATTTTTGAATGGTGATATCTTTAATTGTTTTAAGGGTAAGACCTTGAACAAAAAGATCTGGTTCTTCTTTTGTTCCTGATGATGCAGGCTCATCGTGATCTTCATCACTAGAGGAGGAATCATGTACTTGAAGATCAGATTTCTTGTCTTCAATTTCTTTCCTTAGGTTAGAAACATCTAATTTTAAATTAGAAATTTCTCGTTTTAGTTTGTTAACTTCTTGATTCAATTCTGGTAGAGTGATTTCTTTAACTGGAGTTTTGAATCTTTCTAAAGTTTTATTAAGACTAAATACTGGTTTTTCTTTAGCTTTAATAATTTTATCCTTAACTCTATTGTCTTTGGTTAATAGATCTTTTAACTGCTTAGTGTACTGAGATTTTAACTCAGGATCAGAAATTTTACTAATCAAATCAATTAATAAAGAACTTTCTTCATCCTCTTTATTGATTACATTAACTTGCTTATTGCAACATTTTTCATTGCAATTGTTAGCACAAATAGTGACTTCGTCATTGTCACTACCTGTTTCAGTGTTACTAGGACTACTACTAGAGGAATAAGGAACAGATCTTTTAACTGCTTAGTGTACTGAGATTTTAACTCAGGATCAGAAATTTTACTAATCAAATCAATTAATAAAGAACTTTCTTCATCCTCTTTATTGATTACATTAACTTGCTTATTGCAACATTTTTCATTGCAATTGTTAGCACAAATAGTGATTTCGTCATTGTCACTACCTGTTTCAGTGTTACTAGGACTACTACTAGAGGAATAAGGAACATCAGAACACTCATCATTATTGACGTCGTTCTCTATCCTCATTAATTCTAATAGTTGCTCGGTATCTTCACTTGAAATATTTAATTAAGATAATTTCTTTTTTATTTTGCACTCATTTTTATAGTGCCCTTTCTGCCCGTAATTGTGGCAAATAATTTTACTTTTATCAAATTTTTTAGATTATTTTTTATTATAATTTTTCTTTGTAGTTTTAGGTTTATTATAATATTCATCTTGATTTTTATCTTTTTGATGATTGCGTTTGTGACGTCTATGACTTCGATGATGCTCAATATGTTTATGCTTATGCTTCCTTCTAGAGGGAGCAATAGGAGGTAAACCATATTGTTCACAGAAATAGCCTAACTCATATTTGGATTTTTTCTTATCTTTACTAGCTTATTTGGCTAACTTAAAATCAATACATATTTTTAATCCTAGCTTTTGAATATAACTGATTATGTCACCGTAACTTAGGTTATCATAATCGATATATCCTAAATTTTTGCTTAACTCTTCACGAACTTTATGTTCAATAATGAAGGTAAACCATTGACGAATTTTTCTTTCAAGAATGGTTTATTGCTATCATTTCGCATCATAACTCTGGAAGTAAACACATCTTTATACCACTTAAAATCACTTAGAGTGGGAAAATGAGATTACTTAACTGATCGTGAATTCTTTTAGTGATATTACTGGGAGTGCCAACGAAATGTTTAATTATTGTAAAAATTAAAGTGTTAACTCCATCAGGCGGACCAATGCCAACATCTTCATCAAAGATGGGATTGCCGTCATCGACTAACTGGACAGCATGAATTATTGATAATCTAGAATCTTCAGTGAGATGCCTTTCCCACCAAGACCTGAGAATACCAGTGAATCCACTAGCTAATAACTTAACAATATCTGGCTAAGATAGATTGTTAAATTTAGTTATATAGCTATTTTCTACCATAGATATGTGATTTAATTTATTTAATATCTCTTGTTCACTAAAACCATCAATATTCCATTCATAAATTTTATTGGATGACACAGAAAACTGTTTATCTAGATTTCTCTCTTCGAACTGTAGATCCAGAGGAGTAGGTCTATAATACCAATTTCTGGTTAAACTAGTGTTTTTGACTGTTAATTTATTTAACTGATCATTTAAATTTGGTGTCGAAATAGTATCAGAATGATATGATTGGCTACTGCTTTCAATATCAGTTTTAATTTGATCAATAGTAGCAATAGTGCCACTCGAACTGGGTTCAATTTTTAATTTTTTAAATAACTTATCAATCGAACGAACAAGTTCACTATCGTTATTAGGTAGACATAATTTAAATCTATTCTCTGGTAATTTTATTAAAGGATGTTCAATTTTTGAATCGGATTTTTTAATAGTGGTGTCTTCGAATTTTTCTTCAATCCTGTTTAGCTGTCTTCCTACGGTCGCTAGATATTGATTACTAAAATTTAATTGTTTAATAATTTTTTTATCATCTTTATTACCATCTGAAATCTTAAATGGACTGGTAATAACAGATGTATTTTTGACTTGAAATAGGACTGTTTCTAGTGGGGGATGACTAGAAGAGACCTTGGATTTATCTTCTCTAATCCATTGAGTTTTAGTTATAACATTACATTTATCTTGATATTGATCATACCAATTATAAAAAGTAATGTTTATCTTTTCACTATTAATAAAATGCTTCTATCTATTAACAACTTTATCTCGTTCCTTTTCAGAAGGGTGATTGGAGCGAAATAAATGTCTTTTTTCCTTATTAGACTTGGAATTAAAATCCTTTACAAGATTGTCCCAATCTAATATGAACTCTTTTTTAATAACTCTTAATTGATTATGAATTGTAATTTCAAAATCTGACTGAGTTGGGTACTCAGAAGGGGTAGGAGAAGAGGAGTCTTCTTATTCTATGAGGTCCTTTTGAGTATAACAAGGGTGACTAGCCTGACCTTGATTAAGGATACCCTTTAACTTAATATCCCTAACGGAAGGGTTACTAAGTACTTCAGCGTCTCTTAGAGTATGAACTGAAGGTGCTGAAGAACTAGTAAAATCTTCTATAATAACTGGCCTTCTGGTACGTTCAAAACTTATTTTGACTGTTCCATCAGAAAATTGTTTAACATTTTTAATATTTAACAGATTTTTAACTACAGGCTGTTGTGGTATTTCATTGGGTAAAGTCCATTGACTAGGTAATGTAATATCTTTCCAGAGGATGGTTCTCGGGATCTAAATATTAGCATCACTAGTTGAACTTTGAATTAAAACGGTTTGATCTTTAGGACTTTTATTGAGAGCATGAACGTTTAAATTCGTTTTCATGGTCTTATAATAAATCCTATAAATCAAAGCTATGGGTTGAGAACCCTCAATCATATGAGTGATCTCACCAGACGTTTTAATGTTTAATGTCAAAGCCTTTAGTAAATGTTGATCACTTAGGCTTAATGTGAAATCAGGAAAGCAATTGAAATGGATCGGTCCATTGTGCAGACTTGATTCCATAGCACCAATCATACTAGGGTAATAATTAAAAAATATAGCATCTCTAAGACAGAGATAGATACTTGAATTAATTCCTTTAATGCTTAACGGTTTTACTGCAACTTGAACCAAACCTATGTGAATAAAATTGTAACCCTTTTTCATATGTTTTTTGATAACATCAATAGACAAAAGACTACAATTTTCATATTATTTATTAATGGCATAAACCTTTTCAACTGTTTTAACATTATAATCTGTTTTGAAGTTATCAAAAAATATTGACTGATAAATTTCTTTAAGGGAAACCCTATGTATGTTCCAATTGTGTAAAGTTTGACTGATATTTTCATAACTGTGTGTTTTTTGGTTAACTATGTCCAGAACAGGAGGCAAAGTCGACCGGTTACTAGTTGAGGAGTTATACCTGAATAATCTACTCATCTTTTACTAATTTCAAAATAAATTTTTATTCATTATTCTTCCATTCATACCCTCTTACCTTGTACAGACTCATACCTATGTCTTATACCCGACACTGCTCACCCAAGAGAATTACAAAAGGTAAACACGAACAAGGTGGACTGAAGTAAGTTAGGTGACTTCGAAACAATAATAAAAGAGAAATTACCCTCCATTTACGTAAACTCCCTCCCACCCCCATTTTAGGAATTCCAAAGTCATACGTGGGCCCCACATTTGGCCCCACCTTTATTGTATTAAATAATTTTCTACCGATTATTTTGAAAAATGGGTAAATGAGGGTCCATAAAATAAGCAAAATATACATCAAATACTTCATAAAAATTCCCTCAATATTTTTAACAATATTTCCATTTTTGAAGTTTGACTTTTTTCGAAAAAGTCAACTATTGACTTTTTGACCAAAAAGTCAACCCCGATAAATTTTGTGTTTATAGTCTATTTTTACTAATTTCATCGTTTCGGACTCAAATATCACGTTCGCGTCTCCAAATTCAACTCCGAACTCAAATTTGATTTTTAATAAAATTTATTCATTATTATTATAACTCGCAATATCTGAAATCCACAAACGAATGATTTTCAACAACTCTTAAAATTCATAACAAATCATGCGGTAATTTTTAACGGTTCAAAATTTGTGGACATATACTTAACTTATATATGTATAACATATCCAAAAATCACAACAATCCAACGGTCGGATCAAAATTATAACTCACGCAATAGAGCTTTAAGAACACTGATTTGATTTTGAATACCCCCATTCCGACAAAACACCTCAACATTAATTCCTTCATTTATAACCACATAAAATAAATATTTTCTTATCCATCATCTATGTCCACATAAAATAAATATTTTCTTATCATATAAATCAATAATTAATTATTCATAAATAATATTATAGAATCACAATAATGACAACCAGGTCGTTCCCAGGAAAGAGGGGGCTTTCCAATAAGGATTTCTCCTTACTGGCGCGCAATTAGGTGACCAAACCTCTCCTTGACAGAACTTTCTAGCCATTGCCAATAATGTTATCTAATAATATTATTCAAATAATATGAATTATTGATATGATAATGGAAAATACTATGCAGTGACAATTATTGAAACAACAATAATATTAAATATCAACGCAACAATTATTGAATCAGTAAAAAAAATATTGAACAGTAATTATTGTAACAATTATTGAGTAGTGCCTCCTTACGTAAGGATCAATAATTCAAAAATATTGTGCAATATCGTGTGCTACTGTGCAACCACGCGTATTACTGTATTTTAACCACCAAGTATTCTAACAGTGTTAACGGTAATATTTACACCGTTATTTATAAAACTCAAACTTGTCATTTTCTTCATCCGACAGTTATTCTATTATGGGGCTTCAAATGGCTGCGCCGTCGTACGAATATTCCCCGACAACAAGAATATTACACGACCAAACGAATATTCCTGACAGAAATGGGTATTTTATAACCACTTGCGTATTTTAAAAATTTTATATATATCACCCTTAACTTTAAATTTTTATCAATTTAACTATTTACTAAATAGAAAAATTGAATACTTTTATTTTATAAAATTTGGGATCTCATAATCTCCCCTCCTTATGAAATTTCGCCCTCGAAATTTACGTACGTACCTGGTATATCGAAGAGATGAGAATACCTTGCTTTCTTTTCGGATTTGCACCTTCTCGGTTATTTCCTTTCTATCATGATTTTCCCATTGCTCATCTCCTGTATTTCAGATATCATTCTAGAATATAGTTTCAAAATAAGAGTTAATTGACATTCCACATATTATCCCTATACTCTGACCGACCAATTAAATACCAAATAAACATAGTTAGGTCATACTAGCGAAGGAATTCCACGTCTCTCCTCTCCTAGTTCTTGTCTCACTTCTCAGCTAGGGATCATAACCCTAAGCTTTGATACCAACTGTGACGCCCCCAAAATAGGTATACATCACCCATCTTGAGTCACCAAAAACATGGTACAAAATACAAATACAACTTAATAATACAACTGTCATGTAAAATACGACAGAACATAAACTAAGAGTTTTAAAATGAATATCGTCTTCTAGACAGTATTCAACTCAAAAGGAGTCCTCGATACATTTATTATCACACTATTTCATAGAATATTGAAGACTACTAATGCTATCATCTGGACCGTCACTCCGTTCCCCGACTAGTCCCGGCTACGTTCTCATTTCCTGAATAGATCAATGAACGCAAAAGGGTGAACTCAACTAGCCCAGTAAGAAATATTATGACTAAGATAATTCAGAATAATTTATCGTTAGCCTTCAACAGTGTTAAACTGATAAAATATAACAAACATCAAGTTTAACTGCAGCGGAACAAGCAATCCATTAGAAGAGTTAAGTAGAACATAATGTCTACTATCTCCTCTAGATTAAAAGTCCATCATTAATACTTCATTCCTGTAATACTCATAAATAGTTCTTTGCTATACTCAAGACAAAGAGAACTCTCATCACCTGTCTTCACCTGAACCACCACAGATTATAATTAAATCACAATTCATATTTATAATCAAGTAAATCAACAGTTCAACTTTGCACTACAGGCCAAATATATACTGTGATGCCCCCAAAACAGGAATACAACACCCATTTTGAGTCGCCAAATACATGGTACATAAAGCAAACTACAACTTCAATAATACAAATGTCGTGTGAAATACGACAATACATATTGTGAGTTTAAATACAAATATTGTCTTCTAGACAATATCCACACGCAAATAAGTTCTCATTACAATTATTCAAACACTATTTTACAGAAATAGTGAGGAGTGCTAAAACATCTTTCTAGAAACCTCACTCCATACCCCGGCTCGATTCTGCTATGTTCTCACCTCTTGAGAAGAAAAATGGAACAAAAAGGAAAAGGGTGAGCTCAACTAGCCCAGTATAGAATATTATGACTAAGATAATATACAACAAATTATCGTTAGTCTTCAACAGGGAAAAAAATCTGATAAAATATAATCGACAACAAGTTTTAGATCAACAAATACAGCGGAAACAGCAATCCATTAGAAGAGTCACGTAGAGGATGAATTCTACTATCTTCTAATATTTAAGAGTCCGTCATCAATATTTTATCCCTGTAACAACAATCAATATACATCTTGGATCATCTTTGCACTACAGGCCAAAGATATTCATTTATATCACCGGTTGGTCATGTTCATCTCAACACCTGTTCATCTTTGCACTACGGGCCAAAGATAATCATCAGTAATCATTTATCTTTGCACTACAGGCCAAAGATATTCAATAATATCATCATTAAGGACTGAGGATGATGAAAAATATTTTTAAGAACGAATCCAGTGAGATAGAAGGACAAATATTAGGGATTCGTATAACAGTTTTATCCAAGATTAATAATACTCCATAATAACCAATTTTAAAGCAGAATTCAAAAATAACGATCAAAACATGGATACAATCAAAGATAGTAGCCAAAATAGACATCTTGGGTAAAAAGGAAAATTTTTATTTTTCGGTGAATAGTGCCGTATTCGTGAATAGTGCCGTATACGTGAATAGTACCGTATACGTGAATAGTAACCCCAACACAACAAGTTCCAAATTTGATTAAAAAGTTCACCAATATTTCGGCATAATGATATTGAAGAAAATAATATCATTTAAGAAGAAAATAACATCCCTTACGTCAAAATAACCGTATTTTTGACTGAATTTCGGGTATAGTGCTGACAGAAACTCGCACCGTATAGCAACACTCAAAGTATACTCACAAGAATACGCTCGATAATATAGAGAGAGAAAGAGAGAAAACTTGTTTCTGGTGTGATTTTTAATTCTAAGTTAGCCCTCTATTTATAGGAAAATGCTAGAACGCCAAACGAGACTAAATTAATAAAATATTAATATTTACTAAATATTCAAGCCCACCACCAAGGAATCTGAGTTTAGCATTTCTCACATGGCCTCCTTCTAGAAAAAAAATAAAAAAAAAAAATTGAAATAAAAAAATAATTAAACTTTCGAAAATCAATTATTTCAGAACCCCGGAACTTCAGTAATTCACAATATATAGCCCATTTGTCAGAAAATTCAAATCTCACAACTTTTTATAGGAATTTCAATTCTCTACAACTTTGCAGAAGAAAATATTTCCAAATTCCAAACAAAAATTATCCGAAATCCACAAACGGATGATTTTTAATTCTTCTAGTCCGATAAAATACTGATAAAATACCTCAGCATTAATTCCTTCAATTATATCCACACAAAATAATATATTCATCAATTATATCTACATCAAATAAATATTTTCTTAACATATGAATTAATAATTAATTATTCTTAAATAATATTACAGAATCACAATTATGACAATCAGGCCGTTCCCAGGAAAGAGGGGGCTTTCCAATAAGGATTTGTCATTACTGGCGCGCAATTAGATGACCAAACCTCTCCTTGACAGAACTTTCTAGACATTGCCAATAATGCTATCTAATAATATTATTCAAATAATATGAATTATTGATATGATAATGAGAAATATTGTGCAGTGACAATTATTGAAACAATAATAATATAAACTAACAATGCAGCAATTATTGAATCAATATAATAATATTATTGGTACTCCCAGGATGGATTGCAAATGGGGTGTTGTGTGCCTCCATCATGATTCTATGCTTTAAGTCAGAATCGTTCGGAACGCAAAGTTGTGAGTTGAATCAAAGTATTCCTTCTTCATCGATTCTTGCTTCTGGAATAACACCTTATTTCACTTTCTTCTTCATTTGTATCAGCCCCAGGTCCGTAGCTTGAGCAGCTTTAACTTTATCAATTAAAGTCGGGTCTACTCATATATTCGCCATCATCATGTGGGTCCCTGAAGTCTTTAATTCTACCTCCATCCTTTGTAAGTCATACAAAATGGGCCTTTGCGTTGACAATATTGCACTCGTACTCGCATATGGTCTTCTACTCAATGCGTCAGCTACTACGTTCGCTTTTCCAGGATGATATTGAATAGTGTGATCGTAATCTTTCAATAGCTCAAGACAACGTCGTTGCCGCATGTTGAGTTCTTTTTGGGTGAAGAAATATTTGAGGCTTTTATGGTCCGTATAAATCTCCACTTTCTCCCCGTACAAGTAGTGTCTCCATATCTTCAATGCAAATACGACTGCTGCCAACTCCAGATCATGAGTAGGATAATTCCTCTCATATTCTTTGAGTTGTCGTGAGGCATAGGCTATGACTTTCCCATGTTGCATGAGAACACATCCTAACCCCTTGCCAGAAGCATCGCTGTAGATAACAAATCCATCCGAACCAGATGGTATTGTCAGAACAGGTGTCGAATTGAGTCTCCTCTTGAGCTCTTGGAAGCTCTTCTCGCATTCCTCGCTTCATACGAATTTTGCATCCTTCTGAGTCAGCTAATTTAACGGAGTAGAGATTCGAGAAAATCCTTCCACGAATCTCCAATAATAACCAGCTAAGCCCAGAAAGCTACGCACTTCGGTCACCGACTTTGGCTGCTCCCAAATTTGTATTGCTTCAATCTTCGCCGGGTCCACAGATACTCCATGTTTTGAAACCACGTGCCCAAGGAATGCTACTTCCTCAAGCCAGAACTCATATTTCTTCAGCTTAGCATAAAGCTTGTGTTCACGAAGTCTTTGAAGTACTAGCTTCAAATGGTGCTCATAATCTGTGACAACCCGAGAATTTGGAGAATTTATGAAAATCATAATTGATTGATTTAAGGTTCAATATTAGGACCTAAACAGGAAATCAGTGTATGGAATTGGCAGTTATGTAATGAAATTCTAGGAATTTCAAAAGTTTTGGATGAGACTTGAATTATGTGATAGACTGTAAGTGATAGTCTAGTAATGAGGTATAAGATTATGGTGGATTTAAAATTCTTTTGAAGAATTATCAGGAATAAGTATTGAAGTGAATACTAGTTGGTATATTTGATTATATAAGTGAACCGTAATGAATTGAGATCAAAGATTGATCAGATAAGTTATAACTTTAGCCAAAATTCTAAAGTTATGTTAATCATATGTTTATTAAGTTAGAAAAATCTAACGAACTGTTAGAAACCCTAACAATCGGTTCTGTAAACCATAGTTTCAGTTCCGGGAAATCCGAAACCCTAATTCGGATATTGAAAACCCTAGATGGGGAATGTAATGTTATGTGCAAGGTCAAACATCATCAATGTTAAATTAATTAGGGAAAACCCTAATTGAGTTATATAAAATCTTAATTGATTATTTGAAGACCCTAATACCAGATCTGAAAATCCTAGTTTCAGATTCTGATAATCGGAAACCCTAATTTGAGAATTCTAAATGCAAAGTATTAAACCCTAAGGGTTAAAAAGTTGTGTGTAAGGAATATGATCATTATGTGATGATTTATATTTGTTTATTATATAAACAAACAAAAGAAACTAGTGTAACCCTAATTATATATTAGGAATGAAGGATTTAATAACTTAAGGGTTATGGTACGGGAGAATTTTAGTATATAAGATATATACTAATTCTAAGAGATTTATTTTATACATCTCGGTTAATTACTTTTATAACCTAATTATAGCAAGTCTAATTGGGTTAAGGAAATAAATGTTCATGAGCAAGGATTGGTGTTTTATTGGAGGAGTGAAAACCCTAATTAAATGGATTGGGTTGGATAAGAATTTAAGGCAATGGACTATGGATATTTTATAGCTCAAGTATTGGTGAATGAAATTGGTTAGAGAACCAAGCAAGATATTAAATGAATGGCTCAATTTTTAGCCTAAGTGGGAGAGGAATTTTTGGACAATTGTTAACTCAAATAAGAGGTAAATTAGAAAGCAAAATTGAAGCAATTTTAAGGCACATGGCCGGCCACATGAGGAGCACTAGAAAGGGGGGATGAATGCATTTAATGGTTAACTTTAGTTGGTCACCAATTCTCAACAACCCTAAGCCTAGTCTAGCATTAGCCTAGAAATGTGTCATTTGCTTAATTGTCCAACACTTTTTTTTTTCTTTGGCAAGCAATCACTTGTTTATTGCTAAAGGGAGAAGGAGAGAAAGAGAGGGAATTAATAGGACTTGGCCGGCCATATTGAGAGCAAGAAAAGGAAGGAGCTTGTGTCAAGTTTATAAAGTAAAGTCTAGCTTTTATTTTCTTTCTTTCATCTCCTATATTCTTCCTAGTTGCTAAGATCAAGAGGGAGAGAGAGAGAGATGTTCGGCCATGTCCATGAAGGAAGAAGAGAGGATCTTTTGATGTCCAATAACCTAATCTCCTACTTTATAAAGCAAAGAAAGAGGGCCATCAAAAGCAAGAGGATTATAGCTAAAGGTATAGCAAAGAATTTCTTCTTGTGTTGGCTAATTTCTTTTGGTAGTTTGATTTGATTGTTGTCAACTTAAAGTTGTGATTTTGAGGCTTAAAACCCTAGATCTTGGTGTTTTAAGGTGTTCTATGTTTAGATCCAACTCTTTTATGGATCAAAAGTTAGATTTATAGCATGAATTGGAAGCTAGGTTTTTAAAGTATAGAAAATCTTATTTTTCTTACTCTTGAGTGTGTTTAATCTTGTATTTGATTTTGGACCATGAAGTTCATGATCTTGAACATGAGAACTATAGATCTACTTGTTAAATGGTATGTTATGTTTAGATCCAACTATTTTGTGTGCTAAAAGTTTAATCAAACAAGATAAGCAAATCAGTTTGTTGGAATTAGTGGACTGCTGCCCTAAACAGAAAATTCCGGATCTGTTAGGTTGTTCTAAAAATTCTGGACTTGTGATATGTTGTAGTACACTCAATAAGCTTTCCATAGACTCCGAAACGGACTAAATCCGACATCGGATGAGAGAGTTAAGGGATTTCTCCCAAACTACACAAAACTAAGAAAAACTGTGAAAAGGACAGTTTTGGAACAGTCACTTCCTGGCTGAATTCCGGGAGCTAAACATGTCCAAAAATGGATTGTGATATATGAAAACTATAGTTCGGAAAGATACGAACCCAAAAAAATTGACGGATCATTAATCGGAGTTACAGAACTCGTTTTATATAAGTTTTAACAAAGGACTCCAAAACTGCCAAACGTCAAAAACAAGCTGCGAAGAATTTTCCGAGGGCTGTTTCGGACATTTAGTTAATGAGAAAAATTCCAGGCTTCTGGGAAATGAAAATATATGGTAATATGTAGCTCGTGTCCAAAAATGAGCTGATTCCGAGTTAAAACGACCAAGTTATGACCGTTCGAATTTTTGTGATTTTCCGACGGAAATCGCTATAAACGGAGTTCTACAACTCCGATTGCCACGAAATTTAAAATGGAGCATCACGTTAACATATATAAGGTTATGCCAAAAGATGGGCATTACTGGAGTTAAGCACGAGGTAGCTAATTTCTTAAGCTACGCACTAGAATTAATTTTTGAAAAATATCAAAGGAAGTTAAATAAATTATGGAATAAAATAGTATTAATGATTTAAAATCATATAAAAATGATTTAAGTATTATAAAAAATATTTTAAGTTATAAAAGATAACTTTTGATATTTTGGCATGAAAATAATAATATTTTAATATTAATATTAATTATCGGATAATGGATTTAAGTGTTGGAAAATCTTATAAAAATGATTTTATGAAATTAAAAATAATTTGTGATATTATAAGTATATTATAATATTATGATTTTCATTAATATTTTATATTAAATGAATATTAATGATTAAGGAATTATGTGGTATTTAATTTATTTAAATACGGTTTTAAAATGGTGATAAATCATAAGGTATATGATATCTTGACTGAATAATTATCAAAGGATGATAATAATATATTGATGTGTTAAGTTGTTATCTAATATTGGATTAAGTATTAGATAGTATTATGGAATAAAGTATGTTTTACTGATTAAAAGATCAATCTTATAACTGATAGGTCTTTCGTGAGAGATTAAATTAAATTGCGTTGCGGTAATCAACGGTTCAGGCAAGTTTTCTATTTACTAAACTCTAATAAGAGTATTGTATTCAAGCTTGTGGTTAATCATTGCTGATTGCCATGAAATTTGTATTCTGTACATCTTGCATGTATAAGTCAGGTATGAAAGGCTGATCACCTTCATTACCAGTTGGTTCAGAAATGTTTGTTTATGTAAAATACTTGTTCAGTCAAAATTTTGTTCCTGCTAGTTCACAATTATATTGTTGAATTATAGCTAGCCAATTATTCATACTCTTCAATCATGATATATCGTTATGTTATTGTATATAAACTTGCTGGGCAATTTTTATGCTCACCCTTGCTATATCATGATAAAAATATTACAGATTAAGGCGAATGCGTCGGAAACAAGGAAATGTCCAAGACAGTTCCAGCTTTAGTAGATGTGTGCAGCTAAATTTGTATTGTGTGATATTAATAATGTTATGAGTTAGATACCTTATGAATTGTGTAATAAGTTAAGGTTACTCGATTTTGGGTAATAGTGTGTAATGTATTGTATAAACAACTTATGTTTATATCTTCCGCAATTAGTGAAAGAATTTAGCGTACCGAATCCGAGGCGATTCGGGGCCCGGATTCGGGGTTGCTACATAATCTTCACGGCTTTGGGAATAGATGAGGATGTCATCAATAAAGACAACAACGAATTGATCCAAATATTCCTTGAATACACGGTTCATCATATCCATGAAAGCAGTTGGAGCATTAGTCAGTCCAAAAGACATGACTAAGAATTCATAATGCCCGTACCGAGTTCTGAAGGCAGTCTTTGGAATATCCTCAATTTTAATCT
This sequence comes from Panax japonicus, assembly GCA_020205505.1. Classification (NCBI taxonomy): domain Eukaryota; kingdom Viridiplantae; phylum Streptophyta; class Magnoliopsida; order Apiales; family Araliaceae; genus Panax; species Panax japonicus. Next base: position 50,994,918 of record CM035110.1, read on the forward strand.
TCAGCTGATGATATCCAGAACGAAGATCGATCTTTGAAAAGAATTGTGCTCCTTGCAACTGGTCAAACATGTCATCAATGCGAGGTAGTGGATACCTATTCTTGATGATGACATGGTTTAATTCTCGGTAGTCAATACAAAGTCGCATACTCCCAACTTTCTTCTTTACGAATAAAACAGGAGCACCCCAAGGAGATGTACTAGGACGAATGAAACCGATGTCTAAAAATTCCTGTAGTTGAACTTTTAACTCCTGAAGTTCAATTGGAGCCATTCGATATGGGGTTTTAGAAATGGGTTTTGTACCCGGTTCAAGATCAATAAAGAATTCAACTTCACGTTCCGGGGGTAGACCGGGAAGTTCTTCGGGAAATACATCAGGAAATTCTTTAACAACAGAAATATTATCCAAATCTGACCTGTCTCTGTTCAAATCCATAACATGGGCTAAGAAAGCTTGGCATCCATTTTTCAATAAACGAATAGCTTTATGGCTTGATATGACAGTGACTAATTTTAGTGGTTTAGTGGTTTGAATTCGTATGACAGGTTGGTTAGTAATATGAAAACTAACAACCTTACGAAAATAATCAATTTTGGCATGATGAGTGGTTAACCAATCAATTTCTAAAATCACATCAAAAGCAAGTATCTTTAAAGAGATAAGATCCACAGGTAATGTGATAGTACCAACTCGGATCATGCAAGATTTATAAATTGTAGATGTAACGAAGGTTTCACCCAACGGAGTTTCAACAGATAAATCAAAATCTAATTTCTCCGGAGTCAAGTCTAAACGTTGAGCACAAGCAGGAGAGATAAAAGAATGGGTAGAACCGGTATCTAGTAAGGTATAAACTTGGCAAGAATTCAAGATTAGCTTAACCGTGATCACTTCGTTTGGGTTCCTCACGTTTTGGCCAGTCACAACAAACGCTCTTCCAGGAACCGCTGATTTTGACTTATCCCGACAGCCCTTGGAATCACCACTCCCGCTGAATTTGGTTTCGCTATAGTACAATCTCGAGCGATGTGGCCTTCCTTTCCACAATTGTAATATACCTTGGATTGTTGTGGATAGTTTGGGCTGATATGTCCTTCTTTCCCGCATTTGTAACATCTAACTGGCGGTCGTTCTCCTCCCCTAGAATTTGTTGTTGGTGCTGATGTCTTCAAGTCGTTGTTGAATCTTCTCTTTCTGAAATTTCCACTTGATTCACCTCTTCTATTATCATGGCCACGATTACCACCTGAGTGGTTACCGCCTTTGTCCGTATTCTTCCTTCCTCGCTGGTTATCATTGTTTTGATGACTGCTGTCACCGATATGACCCTGGTTGCGGTCCCTCGGTTGAGTATACTCACTATCTCGCTCTAACAACTGAGCCCTGTTTACAACATCTGAACATAAAGAAAATTTATGAGATATAAGGTATTGACGAATCTCGGGTTTTAAACCTCTCAGAAACATCCGCGTCATGCTTCCTCATTCTCCACCAAATGAGGTGCAAACCTGGACAACTCTGCGAACTTTGCCTCGTATTGAGACACCGTCATGTTATTCTGTTCGAGTCTAATAAACTCTACCTCTTTCATATGATGAATACTTTCAGGAAAGTACTTGTCATTGAAAAGTTTCTAAAATCTTTCCCAAGACATGTTGAGTGCATCTGGTTGGTTACGCTTCACAGATTCCCACCAGTAATATGCTTCACCACGAAACATAAAGGTAGCAAATGGAACCTTCTGTTCCTCCGTGCATCTCAAGACATCGAATATCTTGGTAATTTGCTTGACCCATGTTTCTGCCATGATCGGATCCGATTTTTCCTTAAATTCTGGTGGTCCCAACTCCTTAAACTGCTTGGCTGTGACAGACCGTGCGTTGCCATCATTTCCACCCGTATTTTGTACACGAGTCTCCCTCGTCTGATTTTGCATGAACTGTAAAAAGCTCCTAAACATTCCATCGTTCATCGTTTGCTCGGTAGTGTTGTTTACAGGAAGAATATTGCCTTCCTGTTGCACGTTCTCCTGGTTTGTGACTAAAGGTTGTTCCACAGTCTCGTACACTCCATTGTTAACGTTCTCAGCAGCCATTCTTAAATACTGCCATAAAACAAGGGTTAATTAAACATATCATATAATATCCCTATATTATGACCAACCAACAAATAAGCTTAATAGGACACACTAGCAAAGGATTTACTCATCTCTCCCCTCCTAGTTCTATTCCCCGATCTCCGCCAGAGACCATATCCCTACGTATTGATACCAACTGTGACGCCCCCAAAACAGGAATACAACACCCATTCTGAGTCGCCAAATACATGCTATATAAAGCAAACTACAACTTCAATAATAGAAATGTCGTGTGAAATATGACAATACATACTGTGAGTTTAAATACAAATATTGTCTTCTAGACAATATCCACACGCAAATAAGTCCTCATTACAATTATTCAAACACTATTTTACAGAAATAATGAAGACTGCTAAAACATCTTTCTAGAAACCTCACTCCATACCCCGACTCGATCCTGCTATGTTCTCACCTCCTGAGAAGAAAAATGGAACAAAAAGGAAAATGGTGAGCTCAACTAGCCCAGTAAAGAATATTATGACTAAGATAATATACAACAAATTATCGTTAGTCTTCAACAGGGAAAAAATCTGATAAAATATAATCGACAACAAGTTTTAGATCAACAAATACAGCGGAAACAGCAATCCATTAGAAGAGTCACGTAAAGGATGAATTCTACTATCTTCTAATATTTAAGAGTACATCATCAATATTTTATCCTTGTAATAACAATCAATATACATCTTGAATCATCTTTGCACTACAGGCCAAAGATATTCATTTATATCACCGGTTGGTCATGTTCATCTCAACACCTGTTCATCTTTGCACTACGGGCCAAAGATATTCATCAGTAATCATTTATCTTTGCACTACAGGCCAAAGATATTCAATAATATCATCATTAAGGACTGAGGATGATGAAAAATATTTTTAAGAACGAATCTAGTGAGATAGAAGGACAAATATTAGGGATTCGTATAACAGTTTTATCCAAGATTAATAATACTCCATAATAACCAATTTTAAAGCAGAATTCAAAAATAACAATCAAAACATGGATACAATCAAGGATAGTAGCCAAAATAGACATCTTGGACAAAAAAGAAAATTTTCATTTTTTGGTGAATAGTGCCGTATTCGTGAATAGTACCGTATACGTGAATAGTAACCCCGACACAACAAGTTCCAAATTTGATTAAAAAGTTCACCAATATTTCGGCATAATGATATTGAAGAAAATAATATCATTTAAGAAGAAAATAGCATCCCTTACCTCAAAATAACCGTATTTCTGACTGAATTTTGGGTATAGTGCTGACAGAAACTCGCACCGTATAGCAACACTCAAAGTACTCTCACAAGAATACGCTTGATAATATAGAGAGAGAAAGAGAGAAAACTTGTTTCAAGTGTGATTTTCAATTCTAACTTAGCCCTCTATTTATAGGAAAATGCTAGAATGCTAAAGGAGACTAAATTAATAAAATATTAATATTTACCAAATATTCAATCCCACAACCAAGGAATCTGATTTTAGCATTTCCCACATGCCCACCTTCTAGAAAAAAATAAAAAAAACGTTTTTGAAATAAAAAAATAATTAAACTTTCAAAAACCAATTATATCGAAACCCCAGAACTTCAATAATTCACAATAAATAGCCCCTTTGTCAGAAAATTCGAATCTCGCGACTTTTTATAGGAATTTCAATTCTCTACAACTTTGCAGAAGAAAATTTTTCCAAATTCCAAACAAAAATTATCCGAAATCAACAAACGGATGATTTTTAATTCTTCCAGTCCGACAAAATACTGATAAAACACCTCAGCATTAATTCCTTCAATTATATCAACATAAAATAATATATTCATCAATTATATCCACGTCAAATAAATATTTCCTTATCATATGAATCAATAATTAATTATTCTTAAATAATATTACAGAATCACAATTATGACAACCAGGCCGTTCCAGGGAAAGAGGGGGCTTTCCAATAAGAATTTCTCCTTACTGGCGCGCAATTAGATTACCAAACCTCTCCTTGACAGAACTTTCTAGATATTGCCAATAATGCTATCTAATAATATTATTCAAATAATATGAATTATTGATCTGATAATGAGAAATATTGTGCAGTGACAATTATTGAAACAATAATAATATAAACTAACAATGCAGCAATTATTGAATCAATATAATAAAATAATGAACAGTAACTACTGCAACAAATATTGAGTAGTGCCTTCTTACGTACAAATCAATAATTCAACCATACTGTGCAATACCGTGTGCTACTGTACAACCACGCGTATTACTATATTTTAACCACCAATTATCCAACAGTGTTAACGGTAAAAATTATGTCGTTATTTATAAAAACCCAAATTTGTCGTTTTCTTCATCCGACCGTTATTATGTTATAGGGCCCACAATTGACTGCGCCGTCGTACGAATATTCCCAACAAAAAGAATATTTCACGACCAAACGAATATTCTCCGACAACAATGATTATTTTATAACCACTTGTTTATTTTGTAAAAATTTTCACATTTCACCCATAACCAAAGTATTATATCAAATTAACAACTTATTATTTTAGAATAATGAATAGAGAAAAATTTAATTTATTTATAATAAGTTGGGGTCTTACATATACAACTGGAAAACCAAAAAATAACAGTCCATCTTTGCACTACAGACCAAAGATATACAACTGTAAAACCAATAATCAACATTCCATCTTTGCACTACATGCAAAAGATATACAACTGTAAAACCAATAATGCTGAGACTCAGCTTAATAGTATCACGACCACGAATTATCCATGCACTACGGGCCAAGGATATTCGTGTTTTCAATTACGATCATGATTATACCGAATAATCCTTGGTCATAATCATACCAAGTCTATCTATGCACTACGGGCCAAAGATGACTTTTACCACATCATTTGTAACATTACGGTCATGATTATACCAAATAATCCCTGGTCATAATCATACCAAGTCCATCTATGCACTACTGGCCATAGATGACTTTCAACACAATATAAGTATAAAAATGATGACAATGATATAAAGAATCAATCAAATGAGATAAATGATAAATATTAAAGACTTTAACAATATAATTTATCCAAAATTCAATAATGTCCAAATTGTCAACATGATCACCAATTGTGGAGTAAAATTCAAGAATAATATTATATCAAAAATGATTTGAATAATACTTCAACAAATATTTAATGAAGATAATAACATTAATCATTATATTATAAACTCCATTTAATATTATTCATTTTATAATAATATTAAATTCATTTACTAATATTATTAAACATTAATCAATGTTTTCATAACACCTTAATCCAAATATTATTAATCACTTAATAATCTCATTATCTAATATTATTAATATTATAACATGTTTTAATCATTTCTTAAACTTATAAACAATTTATTTTAATTATTTACACTTTACTAATTAATACATTTAATCATCCTAAAATGCCAAACTCATAAGATTTCATCACTAATAACCAAAATCCTCATCAAAAATCTGCATATACCTTATATAGGATTCTCAAGCCATAAAATCCTATTTTTCAATTTTCTTACTTCACATAACATATTTAATTCATTTACTCATAAGTAGTCTATTTTCATGAAAAATACCAAATCAGTCCCTGAAAATTTTCTTTTCTGGGATTTAGCAGAATATAGTCTCATATTGAACATATATTTTTCTCGGAATTTTTAAAATTCATTTACTATTTTTCATATGGCCAAAACTGCCGAATATTTATACATTTATCATAAACTATACTTTTGTCCAAAAATTCCAAAATTTACATGGTATACTGATGTTATATAGATGTACTCCCAATAAAAATTTCACCAATTTTGGAGTTAACCACAAGGAGTTATAAGGGTTTACTTTTAAAATAGTCTTTTCCCATAAAATTCATAACTCCTAATCTATACATCCAAAAATCGTCATTTTTGGACACAATCTAGAAAACTCATCAAATTATCATTTCAAATTTTTCCAGAATTTTTGAAGCTCAGAAAAATTACAAAACATGAAAAATATAATAACCCTTAAAATCCCTTACCTCAAAAGAGTAGTATTTCTGACCCCCCCCCCCCCCCCAATTACTGTGCAATAGCGTATTTTCTTATCATATAAATCAATAATTAATTATTCATAAATAATATTACAGAATCACAATAATGACAACCAAGCCGTTCCCAGGAAAGAGGGGGCTTTCCGATAAGGATTTCTCTTTACTGGCGCGCAATTAGGTGATCAAACCTCTCCTTGACAGAACTTTCTAGCTATTGCCAATAATGTTATCTAATAATATTATTCAAATAATACGAATTATTGATATGATAATGGGAAATACTGTGCAGCGACAATTATTGAAACAACAATAATATAAAATATCAACGCAACAATTATTGAATAAATAAAATAAAATATTGAACAATAATTACTGTAACAATTATTGAGTAGTGCCTCCTTACGTAAGGATCAATAATTCAAAAATATTGTGCAATACTTTGTGCTACTGTGCAACCACGCGTATTACTATATTTTAACCACCAGGTATTCCAACAGTGTTAACGGTAATATTTACGCCGTTATTTATAAAACTCAAACTTGTCATTTTCATCATCTGACAGTTATTTTGTTATGGGGCCCACAAATGGCTGCGCCGTCGTACGAATATTCCCCGACAACAATAATATTCCACGACCAAACAAATATTCCACGACAGAAATGAGTATTTTATAACCACTTGCGTATTTTGAAAATTTTATATATATCACCCTTAACTTTAAACTTTTATCAATTTAACTATTAACTTGTGTATTCCGTTAGGTGCTCTCCCACGCACAACTCGCATATTATTGCCATTTGATGTACTTGTTGTGTTTGTTGTTCTTGTTGTGTTTGTGCTGCTTTCATCGACTCCAACATCTTTGAAAATGCAAATATCTGTGTTTGCATCGCTGTCATACTAGATACTTCTAACACCCCAGCAGCCTTCGCCTGTGTCATTCTTGCTGTGGGCCACTAGTAGTTATTAGCCGCCATGGTTTCAATCAACTCGTATGCTTCCTCGTAACTCTTAGCCATGAATGCTCCTCCCGACGCTGCATCAATACTTGTCCTGAGATTTCCATGTAGTCCATTGTAAAAGGTGTTCATTTGTAGCCACTGGGGAAATCCATGATGTGGGCATTTTCTGAGCAGTTCTTTGTATCTCTCCCAAGCCTCATATAATGACTCCCCATGTTGCTGTTCAAACATCGTAATCTCGTTCCTCATCTTCGCAGTTTTTGCCGGTGGAAAGAATTTTGCGAGGAATTTCTGAGCTAAATCCTCCCATGTTGTTATCGAACCGGACGGTAGAGAATGCTACCAACTCTTCGCCTTGTCCGGTAAAGAGAATGGGAACAATCAAAGTCTCACCGCATCATCCGAAACACCATTGAACCTAAAAGTGTCGCACATTTCCAGAAAGCTGACCAGATGCTCGTTCAAATTATCATTTGCAAATCTCCCAAACTGAACTGAATTCTGAATCATTTGTATTATCTCAGGCTTAGTTTCGAACGTATTTACTGCTATTGCTAGCCTAGTAATGCTTGACTGCAGTTCATTCACCTTGGGTGTTTGCAAAATCCCTTAATGCTTTTCGATCTTCGGCTGCCATTACTGTTACCGCTTCCTTTTTAGATGTTTCGAATTCTTGCCTCATTTCCTTGATCCACCTACTCAAACTCTGAAACCTTTTCTCAATGTCGTCCTCAAAAGGCAACAAGTCTGGATTTTTGGACCGAGTTTGAATAAACTGCTTCCTCACCTGAAATAGAAGAAACAATACCAAAAATAAAAATGTCTAAGTAAAACTGGATTAATTAAACTGATATTGTAAAACTATTAAGAATTATACTAAATAGTCCCCGGCAACGGCGCCAAAAACTTGTTAGGTAAAATCTATATACGCACAACACGTAAGTATACATAGTTCACAAGTAATAAAGTGATAAGTAGAGTATCGTTCCCACAGAGACAATTTAATAAGAAACTTAACTTCACAATTATCAATTTCCTATTAATCCTAATTTTATTAAACTATCCAATTCAATGATTAGAAATAATTATTCTAAATTATAAAGTAATTAAACTATCACAAACAAATCACAAATATCAAAATCTGGAATTTCGAACAATTAATGGAGAATTAGACTTATGATTTCACCCTAAGCTTCACTCTAATTTTAACACTTTTATTCCAATTCAATTCACTATCCCAGTTTATTAATCAAGAACACAAACGTACTATTAACCACCTCTCAATGCACTAATATCGTATTAACGTCAATCCACAATTAAGATAGAAATCTGTTAAACACCTTAAGAAACTAACTCATTATATCTCTATGTGAATTACAATTGAAGAAGGTTGAAGAATAAGTTCTCTATCCGATTACATGCGGTGTCAAGCATATCTCTACCTTAACACTCATCAAGTTTAAGCTATTAATAAAATCCTGAACACATGCTATATCAACTAGGTCTAGATTTGAATATCCTCTCTCGATTCCATCCAACTCCACAAAGAATTGTTGATCAGGCAATTCATAGATTCAAGCTCAAATCAATATAGATAAACTTGAAATAGCTTATTAAATTGGAAATCAAAATTTACAAAACCATAGATTCACTCAAAGATCCATCATAAGCCTAAAAAGTGAATTAGTTCATAATAAACGAAATAAACACTGAATAAATCATGGAAATCATTCTTTCAATTATAAATAATAGTCTAAGACGAAGAATGTTGAAAAAACACCCTTCACGTAGCCTAGAATCGCAATCGCCGCTAAAATCTCCTTGAAATACTCCTCCAATGCTTGCTTAGAAAAACTGAAATTAATATTTGTAAATTGCCTTGTGTCTCTCTTAATCTCAGTGTTTATTGTTAATTATATCCTTCACCATGTATTTTAGTTAAAATTCCATGCCAAAACGAGTCCCAAGTCATCACCATCACTAAAACTCCACACTTGTAGCACTAGAAACTAACTAGGAGACTTCAAATTCGAGTAAGCAAGCCCCAGCTTGCTATTTCCCTTTGTACAAGCCAGCCTCGGCTTGCTCCCCTTATGCTATTGCTTCCCAGACCCCAAGCCCCGGCTGGATCCTAAGGCACAAAAGGGCAAGCCCCGGCTTGCCCCCAATCTGCCAATCATTTTTCCTGCTGGAACCTCCTCTTCTAAAACTGCCATAACTTTTAAACCATGAGGAGTTACGGGGCCCGCAACCTATCAAATCGAAGCTATCGACGAGATATACAACTTTAGTTCTTCGAGCTTTCAGAAATAACAAATGGATAAAGGTCTAAATTACATTGGAAACATCTGCTGCTGTGTAATGACAACCAAAACAACTCTTAACTTAGTCTTTGTTGCTAGAAGGCCATACTATCGCGTCCGAACTTCTGATTAGAATGATGCAAGACGTTCCGGAATGCCAAGAAAGAGTTCCTCAACATAATCCAAGCTCCATGCCACAAACATGAAATGCACATCAAATGATCATGAAAACCCAAACTATATCCGGAATTGCTTTTCCTTGCAAATTTTATACCAATAGTCGCTCACTCTGCTTCCAAGCATATAATCTATAAAATGGAAACAAAATGCATGAAAAGTTACTAAGAAACACGAAATTAAGCAAATAATTCAAGTAATAGATGCCCGATAAGTAGGTATAAAACATATTTATCATATAGTCATGACCATTGATGATTTAATGAATATCCTTGGCCCGTAGTGCAGGGATGATTCGATGATGTGGTTTATTTATTATGTTGAGTCTCAGAGATAAAAATTGATGAAAATATTTTAAAACATAGAAGATAGTAGATATCATGCTCTACTTGACTTTTCTAATGGATTACTTATTCCACTGCAGTTAAACTTGATGTCTATTATATTTTATTAGTTTAACATTGTTGAAGACTAATGATAATTTATTATGCATTATCTTAGTCATAATATTTCTTACTGGGCTAGTTGAGCTCACCCTTTCTTTCACTATTTTCTTCAGGAAATGAAAATATAGCTGGGACGAGTCGAGAAACGGAGTAACAGTCTAGATGATAGCATTAGTAGTCCTCAATATTCTGTTAAATAGTGTGATAATAATTGTAATAATGACTCCATTGAGTGTGGATATTTTCAAGATGACAATATTTGTATTAAAACTCATAGCATATGTTTTGTCGTATATTACATGACGTTTGTATAATTAAGTTTGTATTTGTATTTTTTACCATGTATTTGGCGACTCAAGATGGGTGATGTATACCTATTTTGGGGGCGTCACGGTGGTGTTTGGACTACTGGTCCAAATACTTCTCTTTTCAACAGAGATTGTAGCTCAGTTTGAATAACATCTTTCCATTTTGGCCAATCTTTTCTTTTCCGACATTCTTCCACATTTTGTGGTTCAGGATCCATGTCAGGAATCAAAGTAATATCTAATGCTATAGAGAAAGAAAATATATCATTAATCATGACTTTGCTTCGATCCCATATTTTCTCATCATGTAAATAATTTATTGAGATCTCTTGGTGTTCATCTTTTATCCCTTCACTGAGATTTTAAACCTTTTCTGGGCCTATTCCCACTCTTGGAATAAGTGTTACTTCTGGAGTAGGTATTCCTTCTGGGATTCCCTTATTTGCTTTTGATTTTCGTTGTACAGTGTCTTTTGCACCAATCGGTCTTCCACGCTTCTGGCGTGGTTTAGATTCTTCTATTACCTTATTCGTCCATTCTCTAGGAATTAATTTTTCAATAGGTTTTTCTATCCTTGCTGGAGTATTCACTGCAAGTGTATGTGACTTTATCACTTTTCTACCATCATTAAATGCATCTGACATTTGATTTGCAATATTTTGTAAATGAATAATTTTTTGAACTTCAATTTCACATTGTCCTGTACGAGGATCAAGTGAATTTAAATCTGATGCATTCCATGATATTTCAGAGGGTTTTTTATTTAAAACTTTCTCTCCTCCTAATGGAGGAAATACAGTTTCATCAAAATGACAATCTACATAACGTGCAGTAAAAACATCTCCAGTTAAAGGCTCAAGATATATGATAATAGAAGGAGAATCAAAACCAACATAAATACCTATTCTTCGTTGGGCTCCCATCTTAGTTCTTTGTGGGGGTGCAATTAGAACATATACTGCACTTTCAAAAACTCGAAAGTGTGATATGTTGGTTGTCTGTCCAAGAACTAACTGTAGAGGAGAGAATTTATGAAGAGCTGTTGGTCTTACTCAAATAATGGCTGCAGTATGAAGAATTGCATGACCCCAAACTGATGTAGGTAAGTTAGCCCTTAACATTAATTGTAATGCAATTAGTTGAAGTCTTTTTATTAAAGATTCAGCTAAACTATTTTGTGTATGAATATGAGGAACATAATGTTCAATAGAGATTCCAATAGTTATACAAAAATCATTAAAAGTCATTAATAAAAATTCTGTTGCATTATCAAGTCGAATTGACTTGATTGGATGATCCGGGAACTGAGCCCGTAACTTGATTATTTGAGCAAGAAGTTTTGAGAAGGCAAACTTTAGAGAAGAGAGAAGACAAACATGAGACCATCTAGTTAAAGCATCTATTAAAACCATGAAATATTGAAATGGGCCAGATAATGGTTGAATAGGTCCTCAAATGTCTCCTTGAATTCTCTCTAGGAATTTTGGGGCTTCTTTATAAACTTTTACTGGTGTTGGTCGAACAATTAATTTTCCTCGAGAACAAGCAGCACAAGGAAATTCACTACTAGGAAAAACCTTCTTATCTTTGAGAGGATGAACAATAGAATTTTCAATAATGCGACGCATCATAGAAGTACCTGGATGACCGAGTCTTTCATGCCAAAGCATAAAGGATTTGGGATCTATGATTTTTGGAATCATAACATTATGAAACTCAATTGCTCTAATTTTCATAGTATATAATCCAGAACAATTTGAATGAAGTTTTTCTAGGATATTCTTTTTTACAAAAAAAAAGTAGAAGTGATGAGAAGATATTCATTATCATTTTCATTAGTTGTTTCAATATGAAAACCATTCAGTCGAATATCTTTAAAACTAAGCAAATTTCTTCTTGATTTACTAGAATATAGAGCATCTTTGATAAAAACTTGTGTCTCATTTGGTAGCAAGAAACTAGCTTTTCCAAATCCCTCGATTAAATTTGATGTGCCAGAGATAGTTCCTACATTTCCCTTAGCTTTGATCAGTTGTGAAAAATATTTCTCATTTCGAAGGATTGTATGAGTTATTGCACTGTCTGCTAAACATATATCCTCCATATCCATTAAAAATGGACTGACACATATAAAAACATAAATAAGAAAAGTTACATTTCAAATATAATTTTATTCATGAGAAACACATACCACATATAAAATGAAAACTAATAATATTATACATGTAGGGTGTTTAATTAAAACAAGAAATTAAACGATATCCTAAAAGATACTTTCAGAAGGTTCAGTAATATCAACAACCTTTTCCTCAATGTTGGTCATTGGTGGAACATCAACAATATTCAATTGATGATTAACAAAGTTTGTTTCTGCCTCCATTACTTTGTTCTTTTAAGACTCATGGAATAAATTAACTAGATGCCTCAGTGTACGACAGGTTCGCGACCAATGCCCATTCATCCCACACCTAAAACAAACATCTGGTATGTTCTTCATCTGTGTTGCATTTTCTTTATTTTTACCTGACCCAGACACTTGCCACTTATGGTGGCTTGAATTGTCACGGTTCTGGAATTTGTTGTTATGATGGCCTCGTTTATTCTTTCGTCCCCAAGACTTCTTATTATATGACCATCTCTTGTCACGTTTATTTTGCTGGAATGACGTACTGTTAATATCTGGCAATGGGGTGGCACCCGTTAGCCATACTTGATGGTTTTTCAACAACAATTCATTATTCTTTTCTGCAACAAGGAGGATAGACAACAAGTCACTGAATTTTGTGAACTTACTCTATCTATATTTTTGTGACAGAATCATGTTGGTTGGATGAAAAGTTGAGAGTGTTTTCTCTAACATTTGGGTTTCAGAAACTGGATCTCAGCACAAAGATAAAGTAGAGGTTATTCTATAAACATTTGAACTATATTCCGTAATTGATTTGTAATCTTGTAGCCTTAAATTAAGCCACTCAAATTTGGCATTAGGGAGAACAACCAATTTTTGGTGGTCAAAACTTTCCTTCAGTTGTGTCCATAAAGACAAGGGATCTTTGACTGTTAAATACTCAGTCTTTAATCCCTCATCAATATGGTGACAAAGAAAAATTATGGCTTTTGCATTTTGTATCGAAGTAGCTGTATTTCCTGATTCAATGGATTTTTCTAACTCATTTGCACTAAGGTGTAATTCTGCATCAAGTGCCCAAGCCAAATAGTTGTATCCAGAGATTTTCAAAATAGATAAATCTATTTTTACCAAGTTTGCCATCTATTCTGGGTTAAAACACACTTATTATTTATTAAAACAATAAATAATTGAATGTATGATATAGAAAAATAAACTAAATCACGACCTCAAGTGGTGATAAAATGCAAATATAAATATTCTTATATTTATGTTATTAGAATAATGCAAATGGATCTTCACCTGGCATGCGGTAGTTTGCATAGACAGGTTATTCCAGTAGAATAATAAATAATGGAATAACAGAAGAATTTCACCATGTATACGGTAGTCCGCGTAGACAGGTTATTCCCAACAGAATAATAAAGAATGGAACCAGGTCATGCGTAATCCACACAGACAGGATATTCCAACAGAATAATAAAGAATGGAACCAAGTCATGCGTAATCCGCACAGACATGATATTCCAACAGAATAATAAAGAATGGAACCAGGTCATGCATAATCCGCACAGACAGTATATTCCAACAGAATAATAAAGAATAAAATAAAAGAAGAATTTCACCATGTATGCGGTATTTCGCATATACAGGTTATTCCCACAATTTAATAAGTTGTAAAAAAGTTCCCACCAAGTCTTGTAAGATCAACAAGGATAGATGATACCATTGTAAATAACAGAATTTAATGGCAAAAAGGTTCCCACCAAGTCTTGTAAGATCAACAAGGATAGATGGTACCTCTATAAATAACATAATTTAAAATGGACAATAAAAACATAACTATAACTTGACAGTTAAAGAATATAATAGGCGGCAAAGCCATACCAATTGTAAGAATAACATTATATTATTGGTGGCATAGCCAAACCGGTAGTATAATAATAAATTGCAAGAATTTAATTTTACCGTCTCAGTTGGTTAGAGCTTCGTGCTGATAACGTGTTATAAAACTATAGCAAAGTGTATAAAGATACTCTTATAATTGCTGCATAAATTTAGAGAAAATAAGCAAGAGAAAAGAGAGAGAGAAATTAATCAGAGAATTCTTATCTATTTTTCCTTCGGGATCAATCTTTATATAGGCAATGAGAGGAGGGGGGTCAAGGGAAGAGGGGTGAATGAGGAAAAGAAAGGAGTCACGAGTATGAGGAGGGAAATCACATCATAATAATACGTGATTTTACTTCTAGTATTATATATATAAATAGTGAGTTCCGTATATATTTTATTATATATAAAAAGTTTATTTTTTAGTTCGAGTAAAGAGAAAATTAGAAGTTGTTCCTGTGTCATTCAACTATTTCAAGTGCTGATTAGTTGGGTGAAGAGTCATTGAATCCTGAAGTAGTATTTCGTCAGTGACCTTAGCACCGAGAAAAGTTCTCCGAGGGGCGAAATTTCTACTTAAGGACAATGTACTGCACGCCTCTGCTCAACATAATTCGCTTTAAATCGATAAGTCAAATTTTTGCCATTCTTTTATTTGATAATTGAATCCTATATATTATTCGTGTTTAACCAACAATCTTAAGTAGAAATTATGGATTCTGTTATGCTTACTTGGTTGAATGTGATGATATTTGGCATGCTAGATTAGGCCATGTGAATTATTCTTATATAAAAATGATGAAAATTTTGGGAATTTTAAAAGATGTTAAAATTTCAAATACCAAGAAATGTCAAGTGTGTGTAGAAGCCAAAACTACTAAAAAGACATGTAAACCAGTACTATTTAGGGAATCTGAACCTCTCAGTTTAATTCATTCAGACTTAGGTCATATTTCTAGAAATACTTCTAAGGGTGAGAAAAATTATTATGTGATAGAAGATTATTCTAGATATACTAAAGTTTACCTTCTCAGAAATAAAAATGAAACTAAAGATAAATTTTTAATTTATAAGGCCAAAGTTGAAAATAAATTAGAAAAGAAGATTAAAAGACTCAGGTCCGATAGAGGTGGAGAGTATGACTCCGGACCTCTTAGTAAATATTGCGAAGAACAAGGAATTGTACATGAGGTAACCCATCCCTATTCTCTAGAATCTAATGGGGTTGCTAACAGAAAGAATAGAACACTAAAAGAAACGATGAATGCTATGTTAGTAAGTTCTGGGGTTCCACCAAATTTGTGGGGGAAAGCTCTTCTTTCTGCTTGTCACCTGCAAAATAGAATCATTTATAAAAAAAACTGGAAAAATACCTTATAAGCTTTGGGAAAATCATTTACCTAACTTGAAATACCTTAAAGTGTGGGGGTGTCTTGCTAAGGTAATGTTACCCGATCCTAAAAAAAAGAAAAAAAATGGTTCTAAAACTGCTGATTATTTGTTTATTGGTTATGCTGAACATAGTGCTGCTTATAGATTTCTTATTTTGAAAAGTGATGTATTAGATCATAATACAATCATTGAGTCAAAAAATGTTGATTTCTTTGAAAATATTTTTCTTCTGAAATCTAAAGTGGATCGACCAGTAGTAGAGCTTCCGACGAGCTCTTATATAGTTCCAATTGAAGAATCTGAAATTGAACCAAGGAGAAGTAAGCGTACTAGAAATCCCACTAATATGGGAGATGATTTTTTTACGTTCTTGTTAGATAATGACCCATTAATCTTTAAAGATGCAGTTTCTTCTCCCGATGCTCTTTTTTGGAGAGAAGCCATAAATATGCACACTTGGAAATTAGTGGACCATCCTCTTGGTTCTAAAACTATTGGTTGTAAATGGATTTTTAAAAGGAAATTAAAACCTGACGGATCAATTGATAAATTTAAGACTAGGCTTGTTGCTAAAGGTTATAAAAAAAGCAAGACCTATACTTTTTTGATACATATTCACCGGTTGCAAGAACATCATCCATTAGAGTTTTAATTGCTCTAACTGCTATTAAAAATTTAATAATTCATCAAATAGATGTTAAACTGCATTTCTTAATGGAGATTTAAAAGAGGAGATTTATATGGACCAACCTGAGGGATTTATTTCCTTAGGCAATGAGTATAAAGTTTGTAAATTAGTTAAATCTTTATATGGTCTTAAACAAGCTCCTAAACAATGGAATGATACATTTGACAGTGTGATGACTTCTAATGGATATAAAATAAATGATGGAGAGAGATGTATATATACCAAATTTAATAATGAGAATTGTGGTGTTATTGTATGTCTTTATGTGGATGACTTGCTTATTTTTAGAACCGATATTGATGTTATATATGAGACTAAAAACATGTTATCCACTAAATTTGATATGAAAGACTTGGGAGAAGCAAATGTTATTCTCGAAATTAATTTAAGAAAAGTTTATAATGGGTATATGATTTCTCAAGATCATTATGTGGAGAAAATACTTAAGAGATTTGGACATTATAATGTTAATCCCATTAGTACTCTGTATGATTCTTGTTTACATTTAAAAAAACATGAGGGACCTAGTGTATCTCAATTTGAGTGTAAGACACCAATTTTTTTTAATAAAATCGAATTTCCTCTACTTATTATTGTGAATAATAAGAAGTTAATTTAATATAATATTTTGGTTAGGGGTGAAATGTGCAAATTTTGAAAATAAGCAAGTGGTTGTAAAATATTCATTTATGTCGGGGAATATTCGCTTGGTCGTGGAATATTCTTGTTGTTGGGGAATATTCGTACGACGGCGCAACCATTCGTGGGCCTCATAACAGAATAACTATCGGATAAAGAAAACGACAAAGTTTGAGTTTTTATAAATAACGGCGTAATTGTTACCGTTAACACTGTTGGGTTACCTGGTGGTTAAAATACAGTAATACGCGTGGTGGTACAGTAGCACACGGTATTGTACAGTATTGTTGAATTATTGATTCGTACGTAAGAAGACACTACTCAATAATTGTTACAGTAATTACTGTTCAATATTTTATTTTATTGATTCAATAATTGTTGCGTTGATATTTTATATTTTTGTTGTTTCAATAATTGTCACTACACAGTATTTCCCATTATCAGATCAATAATTCATATTATTTGAATAATATTATTAGATAACATTATTGGAAATGTATAGAAAGTTCTATCAATGAGAGGTTTGGTCACCTAATTGCACGCCAGTAAGGAGAAATCCTTATTGGAAAGCCCCCTCTTTCCTGGGAACTGCCTGGTTGTCATTATTGTGATTCTATAATATTATTTGTGAATAATTAATTATTGATAAGGAAATATTTATTTGATGCGGATATAAATGATGGATTTATTTATATTATGTGGTTATAATTGAAGGAATTAATGTTGAGGTGTTTTATCAGTATTTTTGTCGGAATGGAGGTCTTAAAAATCAAATCAGTATTTTTATGATATATTACGTAAGTTATAATTTTTAATCCGACTGTTGGATCGTTGTGATTTTTGGATATGTTATACATATATAAGTTGAGTATATGTCCACAAATTTTGAACCGCTAAAAATGAACGTATGATTTGTTATGAATTTTAAGAGGTGACTGATTCAGAAATTAGGTTTATAAATGATTTTGGTGGAAAATTCTAGAATTGAGTGGGCCCCACTTGCGGTTGGTGAAAAAATGTGCTGAATTTTATTTCAAATGTGGTGGGTGGCAATAGTAGCAGGAAAAGCCATCAGGTAGCAGGTCAAGTCTGCTTCGGCGTGCTAATATTTTCCTATAAATAGAGGACTAAGTTAGAATTTAAAATCACACCAGAAATATAAGCTTTCTCTCTTTCTCTCTTTATATTATCAAGCGTATTTTGTGAGTATTTAGATACTTTGAGAGTTGCTGTTCAGTACAAGTTTCATTCAGCATCACTTCCGACCTTTCATTCCGAAGTACTGTTTCTTTGAGGTAAGGGATGTTATTTTCTTCTTAAATGATATTATTTTCTTCAATATCATTATGCCGAAATATTGGTGAACTTTTTAATCAAATTTAGAACTTTTTGTGTTGGGGTTACTATTCACGTATACGGCACTATTCACGTATACGACACTATTCACAAATACGACATTATTCACCGAAAAATGAAATTTTCTCCTTTTTGTCTAAGATGTCTATTATGGTTACTATCTTTGATTATATCCATGTTTTGATCTTTATTTTGAATCCTGCTTCAAAATTGGTTATTATGGAGTATTATTGATCTTGGATAAGCTGTTAAATGAATCCCTAATATTTGTCCTTCTGTCTCACTGGATTCATTTTCTTTAAAATATTTTTCATCATCCTCAGCCCTAAATGATGATATTACTGAATATCTTTGGCCTGTAGTGCAAAGATGAATGATTAACTGATGAATATCTTTGGCCCGTAGTGCAAAAATGAACAGGTGTTGAGATGAACATGACCAACTAGTGATACAAATGAATATCTTTGGCCTGTAGTGCAAAGATGAATATTTGATTAAAGATGTATATTGATTGTTGTTACAGGGATAAAATATTGATGATGGAACTTTAAATCTTAGAAGATAGTAGAATTCATTCTCTACGTGACTCTTCTAATGGATTGTTGTTTCCGCTGCAGTTGTTGATCTAAAACTTGTTGTCTATTATATTTTATCAGATTTTTCCCTGTTGAAGACTAATGATAATTTGTTGCATATTATATTAGTCATAATATTCTTTATTGGGCTAGTTGAGCTCACCCTTTTCCTTTTTGTTCCATTTTTCTTCTCAGGAGGTGATAACATAGCAGGATCGAGTTGGGGTATGGAGTGATGGTTCTAGAAAGATGTTTTAGCAGTCCTCACTATTTTTGTAAAACAGTGTTTGAATAATTGTAATGAGGACTTATTTGATTGTGGATATTGTCTAGAAGACAATATTTGTATTTAAACTCACAGTATGTGTTGTCGTATTTTACACGACAATTATATTATTGAAGTTGTAGTTTGCTTTCTGTACCATGTATTTGGCGACTCAGAATGGGTGTTGTATACCTATTTTGGGGGCGTCACACTGAGTATACCCAAATCATTGGTTACTTAATGTATCTTATGAATTGCACAAGACATGATATATCATATGTCGTTAATAGAATCACCAGATACACTCATAATCCTAATAAGGATCATTGGACTACTTTATGTAGAATACTCAAGTATCTGCGATGTACTATTGGATTTAGTTTGTATTACTGCGATAATCCTGCAGTTCTTGAGGGATATAGTGATGCCAATTGGATCTCTGATTCAGATGAAATCAAATCCACGGATGGCTACATAAGGAGGAGCAGTTTCTTGGAAGTCTACTAAATAGACTTTTATAGC
The DNA here is from genome assembly GCA_020205505.1 of Panax japonicus. Classification (NCBI taxonomy): domain Eukaryota; kingdom Viridiplantae; phylum Streptophyta; class Magnoliopsida; order Apiales; family Araliaceae; genus Panax; species Panax japonicus. Next base: position 51,014,790 of record CM035110.1, read on the forward strand.
TCGCTCACTAGTATAAAGTACCTAATAGACAACAATTAAACCATAATGTTTTTTATAAAAATGTTGTGGTATTTTTTTTACAACGTTTTTAAAAAAAACGTTGTAGATATATATGCAAAAACGTTATCTATTTAAAAGGCCATTTTTTAGTTTTAATTAGATAACATTTTTTAAAAAAAATGTTTTGTTTCAACAAAAACACAGAGCATGAACTGAACACTTAAAATTAAAACATACCGTCTTTTTCTCTCCAAGGTTCATCAGTGCAGAGATTCGGTTTCCTTCGTGTAGATCTACTGTGACGCCCCCAAAATAGGTCCAATCCACCCAACCTATTCTGAGTCGCCAAATACATGGAACAGAAAGCAAACTACAACTTCAATAATACAATTGTCGTGCAAAATATGACAACACATACTGTAAGTTTAAATACAAATATTGTCTTCTAGACAATATCAACACTCAAATAAGTCCTCATTACAATTATTCATACAGTATTTTATAGAAATAGTGGGGACTGCTAAAACATCTTTCTAGAACCATCACTCCATACCCCGACTCGATCTTGCTATGTTCTCACCTCCTGAGAAAAAAAATGGAACAAAAAGGAAAAGGGTGAGCTCAACTAGTCCAGTAAAGAATATTATGACTAAGATAATATACAACAAATTATCATTAGCCTTCAACAGGGAAAAATTTGATAAAATATAATAGACAACAAGTTTTAGATCAACAAATGCAGCGGAAACATCAATCCATTAAAAGAGTCGCGTAGAGAACGAATTCTACTATCTTTTAAGATTTAAAAGTTCATCATCAATATTTTATCCCTGTAACAACAATCAATATACATCTTTAATCAAATATTCATCTTTACACTACAGGCCAAATATATTCATTTGTATCACCAGCTAGTCATGTTCATCTCAAAATAACATCCCTTACCTCAAAAAGACAGTACTTCTAACTGGAATACTGGATATAGTGCTGAAGAAACTTGCACCGTATAGCAACACTCAAAGTATCAAAATACTCACAAGAATACGCTCGATAATATAGAGAGAGAAAGTGAGAAAACCTTTTTCTAGTGTGTTTTTCAATTCTAACTTAGCCCTCTATTTATAGGAAAATATTAGCACGCCAAAGCAGACTTGATCTGCTACCTGATGGCTTTACCTGCTACTATTGTCACCCACCACATTTGAAATTTAATTTAAGCACATTTTTCACCAACCAAAAGTGGGGCCCAATCAATTCTAAAATTTTCCACCAAAATCATTTATAAACCTAATTTCTGAATCAGTCACCTCTTAAAATTCATAACAAACATACATTCATTTTTAACGGTTCAAAATTTGTGGACATATACTCAACTTATATATGTATAACATATCCAAAAATTACAACGATCCAACGGTCGGATTAAAAATTATAACTCACGCAATATATCGTAAAAATACTTATTTGATTTTTGGACTATAAGTCCCTCGTACCAGTTTCACTCTAACAGTCACCACGAAAAATCCACAAAGAATTTTTGAGTGATCCAAGTTTCTATGTTTATCTTACTTCCAGGGCTTTCTTTTGATATATGGCTCATCTCCTAACTCATTATACACAAAGAGTTACAGATTTTACAAAATCAAGTAATAAACTAATTTTCTAAAAATATCCAAATTTCGTTCTTCATTTCAACAAAATACTGATAAAACACCTCAACATTAATTCCTTCATTTACAACTACATAAAATATATCCATCATTTATATCCACATAAAATAAATATTTCTTTATCATATAAACCAATAAATAATTATTCACAAATAATATTACAGAATCACAATAATGACAACCAGGCCGTTCCCAGGAAAGAGGGGGCTTTCCGATAAGGATTTCTCCTTATTGGCTCGCAATTAGGTGACCAAACCTCTCCTTAGACAGAACTTTCTAGACATTGCCAATAATGCTATCTAATAATATTATTCAAATAATATGAATTATTGATCTGATATTAGGAAATATTGTGCAGGGAAATTATTGAAACAACAATAATATAAAATATCAACGCAGCAATTATTGAATCAATAAAATATTAAACAGTAATTACTGTAACAATTATTGAGTAGTGCCTTCTTACGTATGAATCAATAATTCAACAATATTGTGCAATACTGTGTGCTACTGTGCAACCACGCGTATTATTATATTTTAACCACCGAGTATTCCAACAGTGTTAACGGTAACAACTACGTCGTTATTTATAAAAACTCAAACTTTGTCATTTTCTTTCATCCAACCGTTATTCCGTTATCGGGCCAACAAATGACTGCGCCGTCGAACGGATATTCCCGACAAAAAGAATATTCCACGACCAAACGAATATTTCCCGATATAAATGAATATTTTACAACCACTTGCTTATTTTGTAAAATTTACACATTTCAACCATAACCAAAACATTATATCAAATTAACTCCTTATTATTTCAAGATTATGAATAGAGAAAATTCAATTTTATTTATAAAAAGCTGGGGTCTTACAACCCCCCCTCCTTATAAAATTTCGTCCTTGAAATTGACGTACGTACCTGGTGTTTAAAAATGAGGGTACCTCGCTTTCATTTCCGATTCCAACTCCCATGTCATTTTCTCAATTGCATAGTTCCTCCACAAAACCTTAACTTGTGGTACAACCTTTGTTCGTAGGACATGCTCTTTCCTATCTAATATCTTGACAGGTACCTCCTCGTACGTTAAATCTTCGGCTATCTCGTTCGGTTCTAACTCAATGATGTAGTTCAGGTCTTTCACATATTTACATAACATCGATACATGAAAAACGTTATGAACACGCAACATACTTAGCATTAAGGCGAGTCTATAGGCCACAGTTCCTACTTGATTGAGGATTTCAAATAAATCGAAGGTTTGATCTTTCTTCTCTTCATCGACACTTACTTCTAGAATAGCGCCTTCTTGCACCTTCTTCTTTTTATTCATCAGCTCCAGTGTATAGCTTGAGCGGTTTTAACTTTATCAATTACAGTCAATTCTACTCGTAAGTCATCACGTGGGTCCCTAGAGTCTTTAACTCTATCTCTATCATTTGTAAATTATACAAGATAGGTCTTTGTGTTCAACAATATCGCACTTGTACTCACGTACGATCTTCTACTCAACACGTTAGCTACCACGTTCGCTTTTCCAAGATGGTATGGTCAGAACATGTGTCGAAATGAGTTGCCTCTTGAGCTCTTGGAAAATCTTCTCGCATTCCTCGCTCTATACAAATTTTGTATCTTTCCGAGTCAGCTAAGTTAATGGAGTAGCAATTTGAGAAAATCCTTCCACGAATATCTGATAGTAACCAACTAAGCCTAGAAAGCTACGTATTTCGATTACTGATTTAAGTTGCTATTAACTGTGACTCATATCCCAATCTTGGATAGCACGTCACAATAGAACCTATTGTTTTACCACTAAACAAATATAGCGTCCCCTACGGAGAGTCTGGTTTTGATGCATTCCACAAAGGAATTTACCAGATAGAGGCTTGAGTACCAACTCTTGTGGTTGGGTTTTTAACACTTGAAGTTCAATAGGAGCCATTCGATAAGAGGTTTTAGAAATGGGTTTTGTACCGGGTTCAAAGTCGATACAAAATTCAATATCACACTCTGGGGGTATGCCAGGAAATTCTTTAGGAAATACGTCAGGAAATTTACTAACAACAGAAATATCATTCAAATCTGACGTATTTTTATTCAAGTGCATAAAATGGGCTAAGAAAGTTTGACATCTGTTTTTCAATAAACGAATGACTTTATGGCTTGATATGAAAGTGTTTGACTTTAGTGATTTGGTTGCTTGAATTCGCATAATAGGTTGGTTAGGAATATGAAAACTAACAACCTTACGAAAAACAATCAATTTTGGCATGATGAGTGGTTAATCAATCAATTCCTAAAATCACCTCAAAAGTAAGTATCTTTAAAGAGATAAGATCAACAGGTAATGTGATGATGCCAACTTGGATCAAACAAGAATTTTTTAAACAGTGGATGTAACGAAAGTTTCTCCTAATGGAGTCTCCACAGATAAGTCAAAGTCTAATTTCTCCAGAGTCAAGTTCAAACGTTGAGCACAAGAAGGAGAGATAAAAGAATGGGTAGAACCGGTATCCAATAAGGTATAGATTTCGCAAGAATTTATAATTAACTAACCCATGATACCTTCATTCGGGTTCCTCGTGTTTTGGGCAGTCACGACAAATGCTCTTCCAGAAACCGCCGGCTTTACTTTGTCCGCATCCACCTTTGGTGCCACCGTCCCTGTTGGACTTGATTTCTCTACAGGACAAAATTGAGCTATGTGACCATTTTTTTTCCACAACTAAAACATACCTTGGAAGGCTGTGAATAGTTTGGACTTATATGTCTCTCCTCTCCGCATCTATCTAACTAGCGGTCGTTCTCCTCCCCTAGAATTTGTTGCTAGTGCTGGTGCTGCTGCCGATGTCTTCCCGTCATCGTTAAATCTTCTCTTCTTGAAATTTCCACTTAAATTATTTCTTCTATTATCTTGGCCATGATTACCACCAAAGTGGTTACCATTTCTGGCATGATAATTTCCTCCATGATGGTTATCATTGTTCCGATGACCGTTGCCACTTGTACGATTATCATCGAGTTGTTGGTCGTTATTCTTCGGTTGAGCTGACTCATTATCGCGCTCCAATAACTGAGCCCTATTCACAACATCTGAATATAAAAAAAGTTTGTGAGAAATGAGGTATTGAGGTATTTCAGGTTTCAAACCTCGCAGAAATATTCATGTCAATCTCTCCTCATTATCAACCAAATGGGATGTAAATCGGAACAACTTGGCAAACTTAGCTTCGTACTGCGACACGTTCATATTGTTTTGCTCCAGCTTGATGAACTCTACCTCCTTCATGTGACGAATACTTTCAGGAAAGTACTTGTCATTGAACAGTTTCTGAAATGTTTCCCAAGACATGTTGAGTGCGGCTGGCTGGGTACGCTTTACAGATTCCCACCAGTAATATGCCTCACCACGGAAAATAAAGGTGGCAAATGGAACCTTTTGTTCTTCCGTGCATCCCAAGACATCAAATATCTTGGTAATTTGCTTAACCCACGTTTCTGCCTTGATCGGATCCAACTTTCTAAAGAATTCTGGTGATCCCAATTCCTTGAACTGCTTAGCTGTGACAAACCGCGCGTTGCTATCATTTCCACCCATATTTTGTATACGAGTCTCCCTCGTCTGATTTTGCATGAACTGCAAAAAGCTCCTAAACATTCTATCATTCATCGTTTGCTCGGTAGTGTTGTTTATAGGAGGAATATTGTCTTCCTGTTGCACGTTCTCTTGGTTTGTGACTAAAGGTTGTTCCACAGTTTTATACACTCCATTGTTAACGTTCTCAGCAGCCATTCTTAAATACTGACATAAAACAAGGGTTAATTAAACAAATTAACATATCACATAAAATCCCTATATTATGATCTGCCAAAAAATAAGCTTAGGTAGGACACACTAGCGAATGATTTACTCATCTCTCCCCTCCTAGTTCTATTCCCCGATCTCCGCCAAAGACCATATCCCTAAGCTCTGATACCAACTGTAACGCCCCCAAAATAGGTCCAATCCACCCAACCTATTCTGAGTCACCAAATACATGGTACAGAAAGTAAACTACAACTTCAATAATATAATTGTCGTGTAAAATACGATAACACATACTGTGAATTTAAATACAAATATTGTCTTCTAGACAATATCAACACTCAAATAAGTCCTCGTTATAATTATTCATACACTATTTTACAAAAATAGTGAGGACTGCTAAAATATCTTTCTAGAACCATCACTCTATACCCCGACTTGATCCTGCTATGTTCTCACCTCTTGAGAAAAAAATGGAACAAAAAGGAAAAGGGTGAGCTCAACTAGTCCAGTAAAGAATATTATGACTAAGATAATATACAACAAATTATCATTAGCCTTCAACAGGGAAAAATTTGATAAAATATAATAGACAACAAGTTTTAGATCAACAAATGCAGCGGAAACATCAATCCATTAAAAGAGTCGCGTAGAGAATTAATTCTACTATCTTTTAAGATTTAAAACTTCATCATCAATATTTTATCCCTGTAACAACAATCAATATACATCTTTAATCAAATATTCATCTGTACACTACAGGCCAAAGATATTCATTTGTATCACCAGTTAGTCATGTTCATCTCAATAACTGTTCATCTTTGCACTACGGGCCAAAGATATTCATCAGTTAATCATTCATCTTTGCATTACAGGCCAAAGATATTAAGTAATATCATCATTTAAGACTGAGGATGATGAAAAATATTTTAAAGAAAACGAATCCAGTGAGACAGAAGGACAAATATTAGGGATTCGTATAACAGTTTATCCAAGATCAGTAATACTTCATAATAACCAATTGTGAAGCAGAATTCAAAAATAAAGATAAAAACATGGATACAATCAAAGATAGTAACCATAATAGACATCTTGGACAAAAGGAAAAAATTTCATTTTTCGGTGAATAGTGCCGTATACGTGAATAGTAACCCCGACACAAAAAAAGGTAGAAATTCCACAATAAAATCTATACCAATATTTTGGTATAATGATATTGAAAGAATAACATCATTACGAAAGAAAATAACATCCCTTACCTCAAAAAGACAGTACTTCTAACTGGAATACTGGATATAGTGCTGAAGAAACTTGCACCGTATAGCAACACTCAAAGTATCAAAATACTCACAAGAATACGCTCGATAATATAGAGAGAGAAAATGAGAAAACCTTTTTCTAGTGTGTTTTTCAATTCTAACTTAGCCCTCTATTTATAGGAAAATATTAGCACGCCGAAGCAGACTTGATCTGCTACCTGATGGCTTTACCTGCTACTATTGTCACCCACCACATTTGAAATTTAATTTAAGAACATTTCTCACCAACCACATTTGATTTTCCACCAAAATCATTTATAAACCTAATTTCTGAATAAGTCACCTCTTAAAATTCATAACAAATCATACGTTCATTTTTAACGGTTCAAAATTTTTGGACATATACTCAACTTATATATGTATAATATATCAAAAAATCACAACGATCAAACGGTCGGATTAAAAATTATAACTCACGCAATATATCGTAAAAATACTTATTTGATTTTCGGACAATTAGTCCCTCATACCAGTTTCACTCAAACAGTCACCACGAAAAATCCACAAAAAATTTTTGAGTGATCCAAATTTCTACGTTTAGCTTACTTCCAGGGCTTTCTTTTGATATATGGCTCATCTCCTAACTCATTATACACAAAGAGTTACAGATTTTACAAAATCAAGTAATAAACTAATTTTCTGAAAATTTCCAAATTTCGTTCTTCATTTCGACAAAATACTGATAAAACACCTCAACATTAATTCCTTCATTTACAACTACATAAAATATATCCATCATTTATATCCATATAAAATAAATATTTTTTTATCATATAAACCAATAAATAATTATTCACAAATAATATTACAGAATCACAATAATGATAACCAGGCCGTTCCCAGGAAAGAGGGGGCTTTCCGATAAGGATTTCTCCTTACTGGCGCGCAATTAGGTGACCAAACCTTTCCTTAGATAGAACTTTCTAGACATTGCCAATAATGCTATCTAATAATATTATTCAAATAATATGAATTATTGATCTGATATTGGGAAATATTGTGCAGTGAAATTATTGAAACAACAATAATATAAAATATCAACGCAGCAATTATTGAATCAATAAAATATTAAACAGTAATTACAGTAACAATTATTGAGTAGTGTCTTGTTACGTACGAATCAATAATTCAACAATACTGTGCAATACCATGTGCTACTGTGCAACCACGCGTATTATTGTATTTTAACCACCGGGTATTCCAACAGTGTTAACGGTAACAACTACGCTGTTATTTATAAAAACTCAAACTTTGTCATTTTCCTTCATCCAACCGTTATTCCGTTATGGGGCCCACAAATGACTGTGCCGTCGAACGGATATTCCCGACAAAAAGAATATTCCACGACCAAACGAATATTTCCCGACATAAATGAATATTTTACAACCACTTGCTTATTTTTTAAAATTTTCACATTTCACCCATAACCAAAACATTATATCAAATTAACTCCTTATTATTTCAAGATAATGAATAGAGAAAATTCAATTTTATTTATAAAAACCTGGGATCTTACATATTCTCTCTCTCTCTGCTCTCTTTCGCTCACAAAACCAAAACCCTAGTTATTCCTCCCCTTTGAAGTTCATTTCTCTGCTCTCTTTCGGTCTGTTTGCCAGTACAAGTTCGGTCCTTACGCAATTAGGACTTTCTAAGAAAGGAAAGGAGTTTATTGAGTCCTTGTTGTACGCCTTTCACCATCTAGCTCACAAGGTAAGGAAATTATTCTCTCTATCGCTCCTCCTTTAATTATATTACGCTACTCTGCTTGATTTTTACGCTACGCAAACAATTCTCCTTCTTCCAGTACTCTTCTGTACCGCACAAAATCCCCAAATCGAACAGGAGAAGAAGGTATTCCTATTTTATTTGTTGTATAAACCCAAATTTCAAGATGTCGTGGCAAGTTTACGTTAACAATCACTTGTTGTATCAAACCGAAGAAGGCAATCAGCTCACTTCTACTGCTATTTTGGGTCAGAACAGCTCTGTTTGGGCCCAGAGCCCCAACTTTCCTCAGGTGCTCCATTTTTGTGAAGATGTTTGTGGCCAGGTATTTCCGCTTTTTGTTTTTCTTAAAGTTTGAGGTTTTTAGATTACCATTTGTGGTGGACATGTTTTTGTTTGTTTTTTTTGTTTAAAAATATGTTTTTATAAAATTTATGGTTATTCTGTGTTTTTGTTTGGTCAGATTTTATGCCTTTTCGAATGCTTCCTGCCTCTTCAGTTGATTCTATAAGGAACAATGTGCTTACGTCGTGCTTTTGTTTTAAGTTTCTATCTCATTTTATTTGTTACTTTGTATGTTTCATCAACACAAATATTTATATGATGCTATAAATGTGATTTTCAGAAAAGCCCCTAGTATCCAGATTTCAAGGACAAAGATATTAGGGAAGCTTTATGGGTTGAAGGCAGGTATAATCCACCATTGGTGAAATCCCAAATCTCAATATTGGATACAAGAATGGAATCATTTACAGAAAAAAATGCAGGCATGGACACAAACTTTATAGTTTAATCCTCTTTGCAGAGATATTATGAAATAGTTGAACTCCTATCCTTTTTATTTTTTGTGCTAGAGAAATTGCATTGTCAGTAGATCATTCTCTGTTTGTCCTAACTTGGGATCTTAAAACCTTAACATGTACTTTATGATCTCGGTAATGATATCACAATCCTTGTTGAGGTATATACTTTTGCGGGTAAAATGCAAATGTGACCACTGAACTTTAGGGGTTTTTGGGTATTGAGCCCTTTTCTTTTGGTCAACGCATTTTGAGCCCTTTTCTATTAAAAAATTTGGACTTCGAGCCCCTGTTGCCAGATATGCGTTGACTTGCTCACGTGGCGCCTACGTAGCACACGTGGCATATCTGACGTGGATTTTTTTTATTTTTTATTTTACATGTGGCATATATGACGTGGTTGTTATTAGACTTGAACCCAAAAATTTGTTGCCCGCTCAGATTCAATCTCCAGACCTCCAACTTGAAACTTCAACCCAATGACCACCCGACCACCACACGTTAGCTGATTTTTTTTCACAAAGACTATGATTTATAACATCAAGTCCAATTTCCCCAAATTAAAACAAAACCCAACAACGAAACAAGCAAAATCCCTACACCACATTATATGTGTGTACATCAAAACCAGCAACGAAACAACAAAATCCCTACACCACTGAAAATCTGTAAATACTTCCAGAATGCAACATCTATATAATCTTAGGTCAAAACAAGCTCAAACAAAGAAATCAATACATAAACAACCAAATGAAACAAAATCAGAATTCGATATTATTAGAATTGAAAAATACTCTACAGGAAATTATAACTATAATCGCTCAGATGTATCTACCTCGAATAAAATCTCACAAAAATCATGACCTTTAATTCAACTGCACAGTTCTTTTATCTCTAACCCTAAAATGTTAAATTCTCAGCACCGGCTACACTAATTTTGGCACGTTTAATCGACTCAAACAAGGGGATCACCATTTTTCGGTGATGAACCGGCCGAGAGAGCTCTTCCCCAATATCGATAGCCACATCGGAAACTGCCATTTCTTTAAGCCGAAACCCTAACTTTTTGCCTATCCTTGAAGCAATCTTGGCGTCCCAGTAATTGTGCGATCTAGGGTATCGATTGAGCTTGGACCGGTACTGTGCTACGAATTCTTGCTCTGAGGATGAAGCCATGGCCACAATTGATTCGGTGGTAGCATTCGTCACCTGAGCTGTAATTTACCAAGGAGAAAAATTAATAGAGACTGAGACAGCAGATCTAACTAAATAGGTTTTGTTTTAATTTGGGGGAAATTGGACTGGATGTTATAAATCATAATCATTGCGAAAAAATATCAGCTAATCCGTGGTGCTTGGGTGGTCATTGGGTTGAAGTTTCAAGTTGGAGGTCTGGAGATCGAATCTGAGCAGCTACATGCCACATGTAAAAGGGCTCAAAATGCATTGATCAAAAGAAAAGGGCTCAATACCCAAAAACCCCTAATGTTCAGTAGCCACATTTGCATTTTACCCATACTTTTGCCACAAGGTAGAAACTTTAACATGGAAGGGATGAAGTTCTAATTCATATAGAATATGATATTACAATATGGCAGCTAAAATAATTTAAACCCGAAGCATTATTTTGCTTCGTTGAACTTTCAAGACAACAATTACGTACACCGGGAGCATCAGTTAATTTGGTCTTGTTAATTATTCAGTACACAAAAATTAGTTCAGTTATCCCATTAATTCAGCTACTGTTAGGCTTATAGAATTTACCAAGTCAAATATAATTCAAACGCTTATCTTCATTTACCAAGTCAAATAGAATTCAAGTGCTTTAACATGTTTTCAAAAAACAAACCAATTTGAATTCTATATCCCAATGGATCAGCATATATACTAACTTTGAATATATATCCCAACAGATCATTTTTAAAATTGTTATATATTGCACCTTATTTTATACTTTTGTGACTTATAATATGTCATATTTGAGTTTGATAAAATTCATCCGTGGACATAATTTAAGTAAGTATAAAAGGTGTAAATTAATGTTCTCAACGTGGAGAATAAAAGAGAATTTTATTTGATTTGTGTAGAAATCATTTGATTAGTGTCTATAGTGAGACATTTAATAAGGTGCAAAATTATTTGATAAAAACTATTTTTCCTTAGTTCCATTTAATAGAAGTCTATTTTATTTTATTTTTTGGAATAAAAGGAAAATATTGAGTGCTACTTCTAATTAACCACTACATTAATACTAACTAGTATGTAACTTACATATTTAGTATTAATAAGTATGGTTAAATATAGAATTAAATAGTATATTATGTAACTTACATATATGTATATATATATATATATATATATGTGTGTGTGTGTATGTATGTATATATGTTGATATATATACATAAGATGAGATATATGCATAAGTTTACATATATGATTTTGCATATGTATTTTTCTATCTTCTCCAATATTTTTACAAACAAACAACTACTACAAAGTAGTGTTCTATTGGAATTTTCTGTGAATTGCTATCACAGATAATTCATCAAGGCTTGACATATATCCTGAAGGTATATTGTCTGTAACTCTTAGCAAACCGATAGTGGTGAGGGCGATAAAGACTTTAAGGACAAGGATCACCCGTGTCATGTCTTCAACAACAATTTTTGACTCTAAGAAGCTACGATTCTAACAATCTTAAGGTCTTTATCATATTTGTTAGTCATGATTTTGGTGAGATGGAAGACAACACGGTTAATTTTCAAAGATAAATGTCATTTTTCTTATATCTATTTTAATTTATCAATGGAATTTTTATGATAATTAGTAATATATTGAGATATTAGGCTAATTATTTTTATTGATAATTCCTGTTAGAAGATGGATTATGGAGAAAAATGAAAGTGAAAAGAATTGCAATTTACAAGTTTGTAAATTGATATGGAGAAAATGAAGAGTCATCATGGAAAACACCAAATTTTGTTGCCTAAATTTTTTTCTAAAGGGATTGTGGTGTTCTTCGGATTTAATTCCAAGAGGTGTGTGTTTTAACATTAGCCTTTATTTTTATAAATGATAATTGTGTATCATTTTGTATGTGTATATACTTGAAAGTATATGTTTTATGTATTATATCATGTGTAGATGATATTGTATGTTTGAGTATTATTTTACTTCCATTTTGTTGTAATAAATTTATTAATTAGTTTTGTGAGATAAGAAAAGTAATTAAATTTTTGTTTATGATGGAATAAATTTAATTTTATGCATATATGCATTTTGTTTATAATATTTAATGAGTAGATAAAATATTATGATGTGTGTGTATATATATATGTATGAAATTTGAGACAATTATTTTTCTTATACACTAATTGAGATTAATTTATTATGAGAAAGTTGTAGTAAAATTTGAGAAGTTTACTTGTCTCTATGTACAACAAATTAGTTATAAATTTATTTATTTTGAGAATAAAGTAAATTTATGTTCGTCTTGAACAAAATTATGTATAGAAAGTTTGAGGTAATACTTAGTGTATAATATTACTTGGTATTTGTATGCATGAATTTTGAGATAAATTACTTTGTTTGTGGATAATAAATTAATTATCAACTAATAGTTGGAAGAGATATTGTAGAAGTAAATTTTGTTGAATAAATCTTCTATACAATGTGATTATGATATTGAGAAAATACTTAGAAATGTTATTCGCAATGTTTTTGGGATAATCACAATTGATATATGTTGATTTATTTTTGTGTGTACTTCTTGTTCAAGAAGTAGTAAATTTTAATGTGATTATATGAATTTTGTATATCCTAATTGAGGTAAAAAAATTATTTTTTGACTTTTTATAAATATAGTGAAGTTCAAGTATTTCATATTATTATGAAGATTGTCTTGAATTCGATATTGTAAATGTCAAAAGATATAGTGTTTATGATATTTTCTATCCTAGTTGGGACAAGAAAATACTTGAGGATATACTAATTCATGTGTGTGAATTTTATTTGCTTTCTACATAAATTAATTTTGTGTGATAAATTAATTTCTTAGAAAGTAAATATAAATTTTTATATTTTATATGCAAATAAATTTGTGCAATATGATGAGTTGTGCTATAATTTGTATATAATGAATTTTATACTATTTACATAGAATCAAGTGTTATATGTTGGTATACTTGAAAAATGTACATGTATAATTTATTAAGTGCTTATATTAAATATTTTTTTAGATTTGAGATTTTATGTAATTCAGAAAATAAGAGCTTGTTTTCTTATGTGGGGGTATTCTACAAGATTATTATATTAAAACAATCTTTATATGAATAACTAATACATAAAATGTGCAAGAACTTATTTTATGTTTTGAGAAGTGTTCCGTAATATTCTTATGTGGAAGTAATATTTATAGGAACATTGTTACATAAAATGTTAATTAATCTAAAATTTATTTTAAGTAGTGAGCATAATATTGTGAAGTGAAATTCTTCAATGAGATTTCAATTATTTAAAAGTGTGGGGGTGATTCTTTAAGATTTTTATTTATTGACTAAATTTAGCTTTTGAACTATTTGGAGCATAATTTTATTTATGTAAGAAATAGTAAGGCTTATGGTTTTCATGTTGCGAAATTCAATTTGATTGTGTAGTTCTGTGAAATGAAAGTCTTTGAAACACAAACTTTTGAATAATATTGAAGTGTGAACTTATTTCACTTAATTAATTATCTAAGGTTCAACAAAGTTATAAATTGAACCTAGAAAGAGCAATATTGATTTGGTGAAGAAAATCAATATAATAATTTGGTAAATAAAATACCTATTTTATTAGCCTAAATATGATTCAAAATATTTATTGTGATTTAGTTCAATAGTGAGATTGAAACTAAGTTATAAATATTCAACTGGGTAAATATTAGGTGATAATATGTGCATATTAACCTTGAGATTCTATCGGATATATAATTATTTTTGTGTTTACACTAACAATATAATTGTATAAACTATAATGTGATAGTTTTTGTGTATATTAATGATATGTTGATCATTTTACATAGTATTGTTAACGTAAACGAGTTTAAAAAATATCTATTTTTGTCTTTATGTTGAAAGACTTCTAAAATAGATGTTATCTTATTATCATGTGAAAACATAGTGATAATTCCAACTAAACCAATTAAATTGTATTGAGAGGCTATACTAAACTAAGTTTGATATACCTTGAGATTGAAGAATTTAATACTTCTTTAATAGTAGTGGTATACTGAAAGTTAATTCTGATATAACTATTGTAAATCTGAAGTACATATGTGTTAGTGGGAGCCTTGTGTTTGATATGCAATGCACGAGATCAGATATTACATACAGTTTTAAACTTAGTATACTAATGATTTACATTGGTTTTTGTTAGATCTTTCAGTGTTTTAATAGATCACATAAATGTCACTTATATTTTAGTGAGGAAAATTATAAATTTACAAGTAGGTGAATTTTCACTCAATCTTGGGTATTGTTTTTTAGATGAGAAATAAACAAATGAGTATTTTCCATTTCACAATATGAATCTAATGTTATTATTTTATGAGGGAAGTTTAATGGATTAGGGTGTTTGTTAAAACATTGATTGTAGCCTAGTCTAAACCTCCTATTTCACAATATTGTGTTAGTGAAATTTTTTATGTAGTACAAAATATTAATCTTGGATTCATAACTGGTTGTGATCTTGAATAAGTATGAAAATATTCACAAGTAGGTGAATATATAATTATATTTTTACAAGTAGGTGGATATATTATCCCTTAGTGAGGGAATAATTTACTTGGAGTAGCAAGTAATATCATTGCTTTATATGATGGAGAAAGCAAACAGAATCGAAATTTGTTGTTAAAACATCAAATTGTGGCCACTTCCATTGCTTAGTTCATTATGATGTGATAATAAAATTGTTTTGTATAGAGCATATGAGATTACCTTTAATGGTAAGTCTTGACATGTACGTCATATACATAATTTTTGTTAGATAATTGATACAAGAAGGTATTATAATAGTTATCTACGAGAAAGTCAAGTGACGACTTGACTTATCTTTTTACTAAGACTTTGACGAGATCTTAGTAAGTTTAACTACTTGTGATATGGAACTTAAACCACTTTGAGATATGGGTGATGGGAACCCAACCTATTCCAAGGTTACCCCTAGTTTATAGGGTCAATGGGAAAAACAAGTCAAAGTTGCTGACTGTGTTACTATCGATGTGGTTCCATATGTAGTTAATTTAAGATAGTAACGTCTGTTGCACGACCGAGGCTGAGTTATACTCTTAACAAAGTTGTTGTGTTCTTAGCAACAGAAACACATGTGAAACACTTTGCCTATATGAACTAGAAGTGGAGCCGCTTTTTATAGAGGGTTGTGGTTTACTCTCTTAGAGCTAGGTTTCTGAAACAGGGTATTGCGCATGGCCATATTAGCGCAAAGCAATTGAGAATACTCATCGTGGTAGGAGAATTTTGTGTGCGTGTGACAATTCCGGTCATATCATATATAGAAGTAGAGGTTCAATCTACGGACACCTTTAACTTCAATGTGACTTCGAGTTGTTTACACTAAGGGAAGGTTCAATATTCGTCACACCCTCTTTTATGCACACATGCCTTGGAGTTGTTTGATAGGAAATTATTTGGATGAAAAATAATTTTTCCAAACAAGTGGGTGATTGTTATATATTTCACCTTATTTTATACTTTTGTGACTTATAATATGTCATATTTGAGTTTGATAAAATTCATCTGTGGACATAATTTAAGTAAGTATAAAAGGTGTAAATTAATGTCCTCAACGTGGAGAATAAAAGAGAATTTTATTTGATTTGTGTAGAAATCATTTGATTAGTGTCTATAGTGAGATATTTAATAAGGTGCAAAATTATTTGATAAAAACTATTTTTCCTTAGTTCCATTTAATAGAAGTCTATTTTATTTTATTTTTTGGAACAAAAGGAAAATATTGAGTGCTAATTCTAATTAACCACTACATTAATACTAACTAGTATGTAACTTACATATTTAGTATTAATAAGTATGGTTAAATATAGAATTAAATAATATATTATGTAACTTACATATATATATATATATATATATATATATATATATATATATATATATATATATGTTGATATATATACATAAGATGAGATATATGCATAAGTTTACATATATGATTTTGCACATGTATTTTTCTATCTTCTCCAATATTTTTACAAACAAACAACTACTACAAAGTAGTGTTCTATTGAAATTTTCTGTGAATTGCTATCATAGATAATTCACCAAGGCTTGACATATATCTTGGAAGTATATCGTCTGTAACTCTTAGCAAACCGATAGTAGTGAGGGCGATAAAGACCTTAAGAACAGAGATCACCCGTGTCATGTCTTCAACAACAATTTTAACTCTACGAAGCTACGATTCTAACAAAAATAAAACTTCATAAACTAAAACTCTAATTGGAAGAAGTTTGAAAACCCAGATATTTTTTTACTGATTAAAAACCAAATCTCTTTGTGTTACCAATCCCAACCGAATAAAAACTTGGTAATTTTTTTTTTATTTTGTAAAATCTTTTTACCAGAAAATATATTTTTAGAAGAAATTTGTTTTAATTTTAACCAAATCTTATGCCTTGATTCAAGGATTATGCTAAAAATCTTACATATATATCCTAGACCTCATAATCTCTTGCACTTGAGCAATATTTTGAATCCTTGAAACTTCAACAAATCATTCAACTTATAAAATTTGCAGCAATCAAAGTCCAAATCTGCAAAATTATAGTAACGCTATAAGGTAAATTGTCATTATTAAAACATATAAACCAACACCCACTTCAGACTTTGGTTGGAATGATAAATTTTCAGGATGCATATCTCAAGGTACCTCAACAATTTACACAATTCATGAACATTTGTTTTGATGGATGTCAGATAGTTTCGGTTTTTTTCACCTGGATCTCTTGTTATTTTATTGCTGTAATGGAATTTTCTTTTATTATTATTTTTTGTGATATGGAGTTTGTCTATAATGGAATTTATTCCTTTTGTTTTGATGCATGTCGATGGGGAGAATGAAAGAGATGACTATGTTTTGTTTCTTATATTTTCGTCACTTAAATGTAAAACATATATGACGAGCAGTTGCTTTCTAACTATAGTATCAAGAGAAGAAACAGAAAAATACGCAGTGACATTTTTGGTTCAGGGATCATATTACATATATAACATTGTTAATTTTGGATAATACTATGGTCTATGTGAAGACTTTTGTCATATATAATGTTCACTTCTTGTGTTTTGCCATATTCTGTTGGGCCATTATTATTTGCTCTATAAGATCATTAAATAGTAAATGCATTTTATGTTCCAAAAAAATTGAATAGGTATAAATAATATAGAAGGTTACAAGCATATTGGTCCTAATTCTTCATCTTGCCTTTATCTATCCTCAAAACCATCAAGTCTATTTTGATAAGATTTGTTTGGAAAGAGCCTTCTCTTCAGCAAAGTCATTATTTTGGTGGCCCGGGACAAAAAATGAAAACGAGAACCTTTTCAAAATATTGTCATCACTCAAAAAAAAAATTAAAAAAAGAAGAAGAAAAAAGTACAAGTTGTATTAAGAAAAGTGTAGTTTTGGAGCTTAAAACATAATAGTTCGACTAAAACAAAATATATGAGAACTTCGACTACAACAAAATATATGTGAAGTTCGACTACAACAAAATATATGAGAATACATTCATTGAAAGATACTTATTCTAGTATTCTTAGAGCCAAAATCTTCAATCAAATATTCAAAATCCTATATATATATATATATATATATATATATATATATATATATATATATATATAATTGGGGTCCCTCTGATCGGGGGCTCAAGGCGGTCGACCCTCCCGCCCGTGCTCACGAATGGCTCTGCCCTTCAGAAACATGGTGCCAAAGTGGCTTCGGACAAGATGGCCTTGCCATTTGCTGAGGCCTTAATCTCAAAAAATTGAGGAATGGAACACTGCATCTATTTTGCTTCATGTATGGAATGTGGCAAATCCCCACACTACTTCGTTATGGGCCAAATGGATCAAGAACAATGTTATCAAAGATAAAAACTTTTGGTTCCTTGCAATTCCATCGGATTGCTCATGGATTTGGAGAAAGGTTTTGAAACTTAGGAGGATTACAACTTAGTATATTAAATATTGTATTGGTGATATATGGCACCCTTACAAGCCTTTGGTTCGATCCTTGGATCAATCAGTCCCCTATTGCCCAATCTGCTAGGGACTCGATTGTCGTGAATTGATCTGGACTGGGTGCTAAAGCTACTGTTGCTGCCATCTTGGGAAATTCAGGTTAGAATCTGCCGAACTCCAGAAATGCCCATGTTATTAACTTCTGTTCTTCCTTTGATTATTCCCGACACTTTAACTTAAATAAGCAGGATCATGTGCTTTGGGTCTCCTACTCTGAGGTAACTACTGCTATAATTTGGAATTGTATTAGATGTAGAGGACAGGAGGTTGATTGGGGAGGAATTGTATGGCACAAGTTTTCAGTCCCTAGATTTTCATCCAGCTTATGGTTAGCATTTCATAATGGGTTTAAAACCAAAGATGTGCTTTTGCGTTATGGTATTGATATTTATTGAGATATTATATGATATATTGTGACTAATAATATTATGTGAAAAGATACTTACTGTTATTAAGAGATAGGAGGCATGATTTGTGGGCATGAGTTATAGTATAATAGTGATGTTAGGCATGATTTGTGGGCTTGCGCGCCAAGTATAGGACTTACTGAGTATACTAGGTCTTTTGTAATATATATAGGGGTGAAGGATGAATGATATATGAGATGTAGAAAGAAATTTTAAGAACTTTTCATGGTATCAAAGCCAAGGGAATATCCTAGGGAAAATTAAACACAATTTTTTTTCTTTTCTTCTTTCCTACAGATCAAGCACCATAAGAGATTATGGTTAGTGGGGATGAGAAGAATGGTGAGAACAGTGGTAATGCCGAGAAGAAGGTCGACTTGACTTATTTTCTTGGCCCAAGTGACAATCCCGGCAACGTGATTACACCAATCAAATTGTGTGGTCTGGATTATGATGAATGGGCGAGGGCAATTCGAACCTCGTTGCAAGCGAAGAGAAAATACGATTTTGTGAAAGGGATAATTCCAAAACCAACGACACTTGAGAAACTGGAGGACTGGACTGCGGTGCATTCAATGCTCATATCGTGGTTGCTTAACACTATTGAGCCATCACTACGTTCTACTCTTTCTTATTATGATGATGCGCAATCCTTGTGGCTACATCTCAAGCAACGTTTTTGTGTTGTGAACGGGACTCGTATATGCCAATTAAAGGCATCTCTAGGAGAATGCAAGCAAGGCAAAGATGAAGAGGTGTCGGTCTACTTTGGCCGTCTATCTCGTCTATGGGATGAACTTGTGACTTATGTCAAAACACTGACTTGCAAATGTGGAACATGTGCGTGTGATATCAACAAACAAGTGATTGATTTGCGTGCTGAAGATTACCTGCATCATTTCCTTATTGGCCTCGATGGGGTCTATGCAACGATTCGCACCAATTTGCTTTCTCAAGATCCTTTACCAACCATTGATCAAGCATATCAGCGTTTCGTACAAGATGAGAGGCTAATGCGAGGAGAGTCCTCAAATTTGTGAATAACTCTAAAAAAATTTGTACGCACTGCAACAGAGAAGGCCATGACGAAACCTCGTGTTTTCAACTCCATGGGTTCCCTGAGTGGTGGGGGGACCCTCCTCGAGGTGGACGTGGACCGGGTCGTGGCAGAACAATGATAGGACGATGAGCTGGTCATTCTGGAGGGCGTGGCAGGGGCACTCACAATGCACATGTGCGCACCAACAAAGCAGCGGCAGGTAGCAGTAGCAGCGGTGCTAAGGGTGGGCAGTCTCATGCACCACCAACCTCGAGTGAGGCAACAGGTATATCAGGCATTACTCCGGCACAGTGGCAACAAATTCTTGATGTTTTGAACATTTCCAAACCCACGGATCGTCTTCACGGTAAGAATGACATTGCTTGGATTATTGACACTGGAGCCTCAAACCATGTGACAGGAAATTTAAATTGTCTGATTAATGTGAAAAATATTACAAACTGCCCGGTGGGGTTACCAGATGGGAAAGATGTGACTGTTACAAAGGAGGGCAGTGTGATTTTGGACGGTGGTTTGCGGCTCGATAATGTTCTTTTTGTGCCTCAATTAACTTGCAATCTAATTTCTGTAACACAATTAATCGATGACTCCAATTTTATTGTTCAAATCACTAATACATTGTGTGTAATACAGGACCGGACGACGAGGACATTGATTGGAGCGGGTGAGCGAACCGATGGACTTTACTTTTTCCGAGGTGTTCCGAGGGTGCGTGCTTTGGCGATGGAAGGGGATTCATCAATGGCTTTGTGGCATAAACGCTTGGGTCATCCGTCGGATAAGGTGTTAAGGTTCATCCCCAATGTGAGTCAGTTTAGTAGATGTAAGAATAAAAAAGCATGTGATGTATGTCCACGTGCTAAGCAACATAGAGATAGTGTTTCTTTTAAGTGTGAATAATGCAAGTAGTTTGTTTGACTTAGTTCATTGTGATTTATAGGGACCTTATCAAACTCCTTCCTCATGTAGGGCAAAATATTTCTTGACAATTGTAGATGATTATTCGCGTGCCATTTGGGTTTATTTATTATGCAATAAAATCGAGATTAAGACCATGTTTATGAACTTTGTTGCTTTAGTTGATAGGCAATTTGATAAGAAAATGAAGAAAGTAAGAAGTGACAACGGCACAAAATTTAATTGTCTATGTGATTATTTTTTTAAGAATGGGATTGTGTTTGAGACGTCCTGTGTGGGCACTCCACAACAAAATGGGAGACTTGAAAGAAAACATCAACATATTATGAATGTGGCACGGGCACTTCGATTTTACGGTCATTTACCAATGCAATTTTGGGGAGAATTCGTGTTAGCAACGTGTTATTTAATTAATCAAACACCGTCTAGTGTGCTTAATTATATGACACCTTATGAAAAATTATTTGGGAAACTACCTAAATTTGATAACATGAAAATTTTTGGTTGCCTATGTTATGCCCATAATCAAAGACGTGACGGGGATAAATTTGCAAGTAAAAGTCGAAAGTGCATATTTGTGGGGTAACCATATGGGAAAAAGGGATGGAAATTGTACGATTTGGAATCACAAGAATTCTTTGTCTCCAGAGATGTAAAATTTTATAAACATGAATTTCCATTAGTTGTGCAACAAGACCTAACCCACTCTCCTACTCAAATTAATTCTGACATCGAGTATGCTGATGATGATACGGGTTGGGAGAATCATGATGCATCTCTTGGAGGGGGTGTTGCATCTGTGGGCTTGCAAGGAGATGAAAACAGAGTTGATAGTGCTGCTATTGTGGTGGTGCAAGAAGACGATATAGAGCCCGGAGAGCCAAAGGTGGCTGCTGCAAGAGAGGAAGGGCATGACGCAAGAATGGGAAGAGGGATGAGAGCCAAAATTCCATCGACAAAATATAAGGACTTTATCACTCATACGATTCAGAAAGTAAAGTCCTTGGAAAGTTCATCTGCCCAAAAACATGCCTCGGGTACTCCGTATCCTATTACTAACTTTGTATCTTGTGAACGATTTTCTCCTAGGCATCGAAACTTTGTTGCAGTTGTGACAGCAGGGAAAGGACCTAAGAATTTTAAGGAAGCCATAGAACACTCTGGGTGGCGTGATGGAATGGGCATCGAGATATGAGCCTTAGAAGAGAATAAGAAATGGATCCTGGAGAAACTGCCGCTGGGAAAGATTAAAGCACTCAAAAGTAAATGGGTGTACCGAATAAAATATCACTCAGATGGGAGCATAGAACGATTGAAAGCGAGACTTGTTATATTTGAACATCATCAAATATAGGAAATAGACTATGATGAAACATTTGCCCCGGTGGCAAAAATGGTGACTGTTCGTACCTTCTTGGCAGTGGCGGCAATTAAAAAGTGGGAAGTCTATCAAATGGATGTGGACAACGCTTTTCTCCATGGTGACTTGGATGAAGAGGTGTATATGAAAATACCTCTAGGTTTTACAAACACTAACCCAAATTTAGTTTGCAGATTGAAAAAGTCACTATATGGGTTGAAACAGGCTCCCCGGTGTTGGTTTGCTAAACTAGCTGAAGCATTGAAGCGCTACGAATTTGCTCAATCTTACTCCGACTATTCTCTTTTTACATTGCATAAGGGAGAAATACAAATCAATGTGTTAGTTTATGTGGACGATTTAATCATTGCAGGAAATGATATCATGGTCCTGAAAATCTTTAAAGCATACTTAGGTGAATGCTTTCATATGAAGGATTTAGGAGTCTTAAAATATTTTTTGGGGATAGAAGTAGCCCGAAGTCTTGAGGGAATTTATCTTTGTCAGCGAAAATATGCATTGAAAATTATTAAAGAAACATGCTTGTTGGGAGAAAAGCCAGCCGAATTTCCGGTGGAACAACATCATAAATTGGCATTGGCCAAAGGTGCGTTACTCGCGAATCCGGAGCCCTATCGAAGACTTATAGGGCGGCTGATTTACTTGTCTGTGACTAGGCCTGATCTTGCGTATTCTGTCCACATTTTGTCTCAGTTTATGCAACAACCTCGTGAAGAACAATGGGAGGCGCCTTTGAGGGTGGTTACAAGGCATTCTGCTTAGGTCTGATAGTCGATTGAACTTAGAAGGACGGTGTGATTCGGATTGGGCTAGTTGTCCACTTACGAGACGTTCTTTGACAGGATGATTGGTGTTACTTGGTCTTTCCCCGGTGTCTTGGAAAACTAAGAAACAACCAACCGTGTCACGCTCCTCTGCAAAAGCTGAGTACCGATCTATGGCAACGACTACATGTGAGTTAAAATGGCTTAAACATCTACTTGGTGATTTGGGAGTTAGTCATCCTAAAGAGATGTGCTTATATTGTGACAGTGAATCTGCTTTACATATTGCTCAGAATCCAGTGTTTCATGTGCGCACGAAGCATATTGAAGCTGATTGCCATTTCGTTCGCGATACGGTTAAGGAATGAGTTCTTTGTCCCTCGTATGTTCCTACAACGGTGCAATTAGCAGATATTTTTACAAAAGCCTTGGGAAAGGCGTAATTTGAATTTCTCCTTCGCAAGTTGGGCATTCGAGATCTTCATGCTCCCACTTGAGGGGGGGTATTGAGATATTATATGATATATTGTGACTAATAATATTATGTGAAAAGATACTTACTGTTATTAAGAGATAGGAGGCATGATTTGTGGGCATGAGTTATAGCATAATAGTGATGTTAGGCATGATTTGTGGGCTTGCACGCCAAGTATAGGACTTACTGAATATACTAGGTCTCTTGTAATATATATAGGGGTGAAGGATGAACGATATATGAGATATAGAAAGAAATTTTGAGAAGAACTTTTCAATATTCCAGCTTCATGTCAGCTATGCACTCTCCATAGTGAAAGTTTCTCTCATATCTTTTTTCACTGCAATTATGCATTCCGTGCCTTATTTTATGTAATGAGATATTGTGGTTGGAGGGGATTTTAGAGAGATTGGTCTTCGATTACTGATTTTGTGATGCTTCCCCAGCACACTAGGTTCAAACGCCTTATGCTATCCTTGGGTTTATCTGCTGCCACAATTTATTTCATCTGAAAAGAAAGGAACTCAAGAATGCATGGTGGCTCAACCAAAACCCCAGAGTGCTTTGGTCGTGAAATTGTTCATATTATAAAATGTAAACTCCACAGTTCTAACTTCTTTAGAAAATATGCTGTTAAATATAACTATGATCATTTGGGTTTAAATGTCTTAGTTTAGCTTTACCATCATTGGGCATGTCCTTTGATGCCTTGATGGTACTGATATAGTTGCTCTGGGGTATGCCCCATACCTTTTGTAATTATATGTTCTTTTTATATACATCTAAATTTAGCATATATATATATATATATATATATATATATATATATATATAGAAGGAAGGTTAATAGATTATTGTATTTTTCAAAATATCATTAGCCTTTTTCTAACTTTTACTTGAATTAGTTTCTAGGTGACTATATTTTATACTCAATGTTAAAAAAAATACCGAAACAAATATAATTATAATAAACTCAAATGATATAATTAGTTCACAGTATACTGCTGTCCAGTCCAAGTCCTTTTAGAATTTGAGATCATATCACTATTGTTAATGCTAAAATTTGTTCACGCGTCTCAATCACCAAAAACGCGTTCAATACTGCACGAAAACGAAATTACACGCGAAGTCTGACGGCTTGGGCCGCCAGGGAATAATCCCGGTGTGAGAATAAGTGAATGTTGAATAAAATTAATAATGGAAGCTTTATGTAATAGTGTTGTAAATAATATTGTGTACCTGAGAAACAAAGTATATCCTTGTATTTATTATGACCACACCTCTTTCGGGTAATTGAATATCAGATTCTGCACTAACTTCTTTGATTTCACGGCGTCCAAACCCATCTAAAAATATTCGAGTGCATGTGAACCATTCAGATTTGTAACCTGGCCTACCGCCTCCCGAAACTTTTTAACACACTGGCCCAAGGTTTCATTTAAATTAGATAGGATATTAATTTAATATTAAAATTCACGACTAATATTAATATATAATTAAATCGTGTGATATATGTCTGTAGTGTGTCTAATTAATTGTTTGTAAATATTTTGGAGGTGATTTTTTTAGTGGAGTGTGTTTTACTAATTTTGTAATAAATTGGTAAAATTAAAAATAAAATTCTTTTAAAAATTACTTTTTCTTTTAGAGATTAGTTGAGTTTTTTTTGAATACTTTATAAATGTAGATTGTAAGACCCCAAATTATTAATAAATGAAATTTAATTTCCTCTATTTATTATTTTGAAATAGTAAGGGTTGATTTGATTAATGTAGTTAGTTATGGGTAAAATGCGCAAATATTTTAAATAAGCAGGTGGTTATAAAATATTCATTGTTGTCGGGGAATATTCGTTTGGTCGTTAAATATTCTTGCAGTCGGAGAATATTCGTACGACAGCGCATTCTTTTGTGGGCCCCATAACGGAAAGCGATTGGATGAAAAAGATGACAAATATAAGTTGTTTATAAATAACGGCGTAGTTGTTACCGTTAATACTGTTGAAATACCCGGTGGTTAAAATATAGTAATATGCATGGTTGCGCAGTAGCACACGGTATTGCACCAATTATTGATTCTTACGTAAGAAGGCACTACTCAATAATTGTTACAGTAATTACTGTTCAGTATTTTATTTTATTGATTCAATAATTGCTGCATTGATTTTTTTATATTACTGTTATTTCAATAATTGTCACTATATAGTATTTTTTATTATCGGAGTAATAATTCATATTATCTAAATAATATTATTAGATAACATTATTGGCAATGTCTAGAAAGTTTTGTCTAAGGAGAGGTTTGGTCACCTAATTGCGCGCTAATAAGGAGAAATTTTTATTAGAAAATCCCCTCTTTCCTGGGAACGGTCTGGTTGTCAGTACTGTGATTCTGTAATATTATTTGTGAATAATTAATTATTGATTTATATGATGAGAAAAATATTGATTTTATGTGGATATAGATGGAAAAAAAATTTAAGGTGACAATTGTTAAAAATTGATATTTTATCTTTTCTGATAAAATAATATTTTATTATATTATATTAGTATAATAATGGTGATATTTTTATAATGAATGTGTGATATATGAGTATACGAGGAGAAAGAGTATTTTTGTTGCAATAAATGTTTAAAACATGTTAAAACATGT